>CM030370.1:158157583-158757583 GCA_003604175.2 Clonorchis sinensis
TAAATAAATAAATAAATAAATAAATAAATAAATAAATAAATAAATAAATAAATAAATAAATAAATAAATAAATAAATAAATAAATAAATAAATAAATAAATAAATAAATAAATAAATAAATAAATAAATAAATAAATAAATAAATAAATAAATAAATAAATAAATAAATAAATAAATAAATAAATAAATAAATAAATAAATAAATAAATAAATAAATAAATAAATAAATAAATAAATAAATAAATAAATAAATAAATAAATAAATAAATAAATAAATAAATAAATAAATAAATAAATAAATAAATAAATAAATAAATAAATAAATAAATAAATAAATAAATAAATAAATAAATAAATAAATAAATAAATAAATAAATAAATAAATAAATAAATAAATAAATAAATAAATAAATAAATAAATAAATAAATAAATAAATAAATAAATAAATAAATAAATAAATAAATAAATAAATAAATAAATAAATAAATAAATAAATAAATAAATAAATAAGTCACCCTTTTCAATACTTATCTGCTCACTATAGATATCTGAGGTGAGAACTCAATGCCGGTGTTCAAAGCAAGAAAATGGATGGCTGCATGATGACTGGCATTAAATATGGATCCTTTTAAGCATGTTAGAGATAGTTGTCTCCCTGTTGTGCGAACATTGGAAAAGTTCTAAAGCAAATTGCAGGGGGGGGTAGATTATGTGATTTCTACATGTTTCAGGTTTTGTTCCGCAGAAATACGACTGGTTTTCAGTGCA
This sequence comes from Clonorchis sinensis, assembly GCA_003604175.2. Classification (NCBI taxonomy): domain Eukaryota; kingdom Metazoa; phylum Platyhelminthes; class Trematoda; order Opisthorchiida; family Opisthorchiidae; genus Clonorchis; species Clonorchis sinensis. The sequence goes on from CM030370.1 coordinate 158,158,353, forward strand.
AGCCGTAAGCACTCTTCCTTTTTAGAAGCAACACTGAGATTGCACAGCGCTCTGTTTTTGCCAACCGCATAGTCGGCTATGAACTTACCCGCAATCCCTAAGTTTGTCAGGAAACTCTGTTCATGATATTTCATAAGTGAACACTCCACAAGACGCTTAGTGCGATAAACATCTTGTCTATTCAGGAGGTTTTGCAGGTCTTCATGCTTTGTCACTTTTGCGGTAAATCCACAGTGCTGTCGATGAGTTTGGATTGCGCATAACAGGGAATATTCGAAGGAAGCACCAGCATAGTGTATCCGGAGTAGACTAGGTTATCATATTTTGTTTCCACAGTCACAATTTGAGTAGGGATTTTCAAAACTGAGGATCTTCTGAAAACCATTTGGAAGTTGAAATCTCAAATCTGCTCCCTGGCTTGAAAATAGTGAGGCTACGAAACAAGTATATACTACTTTCCTTGGTGTTCTGTTGTGATCATAATTTTTTCACAGGAACCCAGTTTCCTTAGCGTGAGCCTATTGTCAGCCATCTGCGAGTCCATCTCGGTTGGGGATTGCATACAAGTGACCAGGTGACGTGATATGCCCTACAGGGACAATCCGTGTGTTGCTGCTGTGGAGCACGCTAGCGTCCTTGGCTGGCATGAAGTACCCAAGTGCGCGACAAGCACGTGACCCATGCGGTCAGCGCAAGCAGTAGAAGCAGTCATTTGGACCAGTTTGGCCAAATTGGGGCAGAAAAACTCAACACTTCCAGTGCGCTAACCGTTTGAACAGTTTGAACTAAAGGTGGAAGCGACTTCTATTTCATTTTAACGTGAACAGGCTATTTGAAGGGACTAACAAGATTGTTGAGAAAAAAATTCACAGCCTTAGAAAGTAGAGGCAGCAAGGCTATTCTAGTAATAATATTCTAGGCCACCAGAATTTCACGCCTCTTAGTCAAGAATTCACTCGCACTTCTGTGTACCTGAAAACCACTCTGTATAGAGTATGAACGCCGGACTATTACTAGGTCACTAGGACAAGCTGATGCTTAATATTGGAAATATAAATATCCAGAATGACAGCTCTACACACGTTCAACTCAGAGTGGGTGCGCACACAATACGTCGTGCACGGTTTAGTATTCAGTACTGTTTGGTAACTTCCGAGGATATTTTAGCCGAACAGACTGAACTTTGACACTGTGATATAATATTGGCTTAACTCTATCGTTTGATAGAGCATATATAGGAACTATCTGCATTTTATTCCGTAATTATTTTGTCTAGTTTTCTCACCTATCTTACACGGGAGATTACTATCGGTGCCTACTGTGGGTGGAGACAAACTCCAGGAAAGGGGCATTCCTAGTAGTGGAACACACATCTTGCGCCACATAGTGTCAATAAGTTAGTTCTCGTCATCAAATCACAGATGTGCCCTGAATAAAAACTAGTAACTGTCAGCCGACTTAGCTAAGAGCATACGAATTTAAACACCCGTTACAAACTTCTCCATTGAGGATTCAGGAAAACCCCTTTCATAAGCTCTTATTCTTAACAATTGTTCCAGAGTGGAACCGTAAGTTTTCAAACAAGAGCGGTGACTGATTAACCAAAGGACCAATTTAGCAGCCTGGTCATAGTTCAGGTATCTGTAGGCCTGAAATATGTACAGCCATTTTAAAGTTGTTTAAAAACGAAAATTCCTGCAAATGATATACTTGTGGATGAACGGGTACCCCAAACTTAAGATGGTTTGACCTTGGACGAATTTAACCTGACCAAACACGTAACTGTTCTTGTCTGAGAAGTGAAATCAGATTTCGGGGTGTAAAATATGTAGCGGTTTTTTCAATATACTGCACTGATGAGGAGCCTTTGGGATCCGATGAAGTGTATTGAAGAGAAAATTTGGAATCGATTTGTGAAACCAAGAACTCCTTACTGTGTAGAAGATTCTGCCACTATAGCGAACATCCAAGAAATCAGCGAATGCGTACACTTATGCATAGCGGTCCTTCTTGTTTGAATACCACTTAGGAGCCCAACCGTTAGGTCATTTTCTTCATATGCTGCCCAAAAGCAAGACTGATTTCACGCAAAAAGTAAGAGCGGTATAGCCGTTCAGGTTTCGAGAAAACATTCATTTTCCTGGAAATTGAATGAGGTTTTGTGGAAATTCCCAGAGCACGTGATTATTCACGGGGTTTTGGTGGTATAAGGAGATATAGGGATTCCAAATTGAGATTCTGCTTTGTACATGAGTCAACTTAGAAGAAGCAAGTACACACCGTACAGAGAGGTTCAGGCCCATGATTTTCCATATAGCTATTTGAACACATTCATCGGCTTCGGAAAAATTCGATAAATAACTGGCCAAAAGGTAAGTTATTTTCTGTACAGAAAAATCGTGATATAAATTCTGGCATTTGATTAGTTGTAATAACTACAGCAGCGAAAAAGATGACGTAGGCTCATTGATCTTCTATCCCTTAAATGTCCACTTTTCAGCGATTTGAAACAATTTTTGCTAGTATGCAACAATGTTTCATTATGCTTAGCATGCCTGATGTTCTTTGCTGGGTTTTCCCAAGAAGGATGCCAGTTGGCCTTACCGTGACTTGTTTATTTATTGGCAGGAAGCAGAAAGTGCCAAGTTTGGATCACTGAAAAAGATGCCTACAACGGAATCTGCTTGCAGATCTGAAGGATCGACAAAAAGGCATTTTGGCGCTGTCAAATTTGTGAGTCAGCTCAACTTGTCGGAAGTAGGAATGTTTTTGATAAAACGCACTCTTTTTCATTGGTGTGCTATGCACAACTGTTTGCCAAGTCTGAGTAATGTACTGGCCGGTCGGTGAACGAAAACTGTGGGACCTCTTTGTAAAAAATAAAGAACGTTTGGTTGCTGATCAGGTTGCTGTTGATCTGTTCACCGAGCTTTACAGTTGACTTGCAAGCGTTTCGTCACCATACAAGGATATGTCGTCAGTGCGCAATTGAGTTGGTGAATTTTCGATAGTAGGCGTTATGTTCGTACTTTATCACACTTAACAACTTTACGTACTTAAAAAGGGGCCTCGCACACAAAAATAATTGTCTTCCACCATATACATACATAAATTCCATCTCTATCTTCAGAAAGTCCTGCCAGTCGTCCAAATTAGCAATCAAGTTTCCAGAAACGATTCCTCAACTACTGACATTGCCCGAGCCTCTGTAACGCCGCCAATGACATTACGAAGTAGTTCTGCCGGGACCGCCAGTATTAGCAGCGCAGAAATCTTCAGAAATGAGGTACGTGCTGAACTCTTGGTTTGCTAAATCCGTCTGTTTCAAAAAGTCGAAAACCAGCAGCCGGTTTTGAACGCAAAATGTAATTAGACTATATCAGGTCTACAGTTTGTGAGTTGGTCACAGTAAACAGATGGCTAGATGAAGTGTGAAACGACAAACTGAAAAAGCTTTCAAACAGTAAAGAACTAGGTTGGAATGGATAACTAGGCATATGAATACATTTACTGCATATACATACTACTATTGAAAGGCATTCGCTGCGGACTCACTTACTGGAAAACGCCGAATGAACTGTTACAGACTATTGGACAGAAAAGCAAAACTCTCATATGCATCTTGTTTATAAAAACTGAATATCCGTCTTCTTCTTGAACGCGTCTCCCTAAACTTTCCTGGATGTTCATTGACCGTCACTCAAATATAAACAAATGCTGCAAAGCAATTTCCCAAATTCGGCAATAAATCCCAAGATTTTCCAAAAGGTAGATGATGTGGGTCACTAACCAAGATAATGTTAGTTTAAACGACCACAGCATGTTCCAAGTCATCGACTGGTGGGGCTGTTCGTGAATACGACAATCGCTGTAATCCCTGAGGAGACATTTAGCTTAGTTGTATTGTGTGCGTCAACAAGCCTGAGGATATCATCATCATCATCATCATCATCGACAGCATGACATCAGTTTTCAACACCGATGCTTCGCTGCCGTGTATTTAGCAACGACTCAGGAAAAATCATGAATTTTCGGAAAATATCATCCATAAGAGATTTTGTGTGGAATAATCAGTCTTCCATTTAAAGAGAGCTTAGTTATTACTCTGGTTTCCAGACAACGTATAAAACCCGTTAATCTTTCATTTGGAGCCACTAAACTACTGTTGTTTTTTAGCTTTATCTTTAATATCAAATTGAAACTCAAAAGCTAGCCACCATAATCTATCGACAGTTTGTACTTGTGTTCATTGCACGCCTTGTCGAGTATCTTGTCAGTCCTAAGATGAAGCGTTTGTTGAAGCCAGTGCAGGAATACGAATGCATTTGATTAAGCGGTGGGGAAAGAAAATCACCCCAATTATTTTGCGCTACATGCGGTCGGGAGTAGTCATCCAAAGCTTTTTTTATATCACCTAGTTGGCACTTTCATCCCTAGTGAGAAGTGTTAGATACTTGTTAAATTCATGAGGCCTGGATTTTGGTTGCGTAACTTGCTTTCAGAAGAAGTTGTTTCGGAGGAGAAAGAAAATGACACGAAGTAACAAGGTCTCAAAAATCTCTGCCGGAATAACCAGCTCTTCAACTTCACCAGGGAAACACATGGTCTGGTACATCGTTTGTTTCTTGTTGAACGGACCTACTCACTATCCCTCGCAGCAGCTAGCCCAGCTGCCGTTGCTTCCTCACGATTGGGAGTAAACCTTTAAAGCGGCAGAATTCAGGCTAGAATGTCCAGTAATCTAATAAATTCAACAGGGGGATACCCAAAGGCGGAAAGAACGATAAACTTCGCACTCTACCTGAATATAAAAAATGTCATTCGAGATTTGCGTCTACTTTGCCAGGCCTGCCAGTGAAAATTAGATTTATTTGCCATTTAAAAGACATAATATCAGTTACTGAACAATTTTGATGTTTACACCGAAACTTTGGGAAGCACTGTAAAATTATTTCATCTTTGTCAGTCGTTGTCAGTATTGTCTAACTGAAATGCCTCCGGGCGGGTTTGGATCACTGAATATTTGGCCCCGACTGACTGACTACGAATGTGAGCAGAGACCAGGCGCATCATCCAGTCACGGACGTTATGCCACGTGAACCGGTGTTGACTGGTTTCCCAAGGGACGACTTCTCCTGAGGAGGTTATATGCCACATCCGTTTTATCATTAAGCTATCAATATCCACCGTGTTCTTACGTTTTCTTTTAGTTGTAGATATTTTTAAAAAAAATTAAAATGCCTATAGTTAACAAGTAACCGCATCTCTGTTAAATACCTTTTACTTACATGGATGACATTTGAAAATTTTTTTAACCCTATGTGCCGTCACACCAAGAAGAGGTTCTTGGGAAATGTTCATGGGTAGAAAAACGGAACATACACGCTCACACCAGAACGTTCTTGCCTATGGATTGCTTAGAAACTTTCCAAGCATATCGTCCAAGAAGTGCCAGTCGACCACCGAGGTTGCGGCCGTAAGACGAAGTCACAAAATTAACGTGAACTAATCACAAGTGCTGGTATGTCAGAAAGATAAGCTGTATCACTTCGAGGTAATGTAAATAGTAAGCACCACCCCCATGCAACAAACAGGTTAGTTTCCCACATTTGAAATCACTAAGGCTTTCAGTAACAGTCAAAGTTCATAAACTTTAGTGCCAATCAACTGTCCAAAATTTTATTCATATTTTTTAGCCCGTGCTGCCCAAGCCACCAGAACCGGACAACCTGAGCGCTACTTTGCTCTCTGGTCCGGAATTTATGGATGTTCTGAAAACAAGTAGTCCAACATTACTGGATATGCCTAATGGGTACGGCCACAGTGAAAATGAATTACTAGTAAGTTCCTGTTTGGCGTATAACTGTGTAATTGTCGTACTTTATGAGGAAAAACGCGTGAATGAGAGAAGATCTTCTATTTCTATCATGTTTTTCAAACAGGGGATAACGATTCATCCCTTCACTTGTGACAAGCCTCAGTTTGCTAGAGACAAAAACTCCGGATCATCAATAGCAAGACGATTGAGGCTACCAAGTGGATAAGTTCGTAAAACATCACTTTAACTTTTCCGGCACGGAATCTACATGGGTACGGCTCTCATGCTGGCAGTCTATTGTTTTAAAATTATAGACGTAAAGAGCCGGTGGAACAAAGGGAATGTAACTACATAGATAACTAAGGAGCACTCATTCAGGTTGGTGTGTGTACTACCAGACAGTAGGTTACATGGCGTGAACAAAGACAGCAAATAAGTGGCCTTCGAATACAATGCAAAGTCACTTGTGTCGGCCTTGTTGACTGAATTTACAATTTACTCACTGCATAAGGACTAAAGACCCAGTGAACGCGTTGCGATCTTTTTGATAGGCTGCAGAAAAACATAGAGTCCCTGTTTCCTTGCTTTCCGTAATGCTCCTATCTCAATTCAACCCATCAGGGGAAAGTGAACTGGACTAATGTCTGGCCTTAGAACGAAGAACAGCGTCTAGTCGATACTACCTTATTTGTTTTGTGGCGCAAATGGCACCTTCCCTTCAAGAATCCAGCCTGGGACTATTCCGCAATTGGGTTAGCGGCCTCGAATACTCACCTCAATTGTGAAGTTGGACACAGGGCCATTCGCTCTGTTTATGTTTTCCGGAAAACAGTTTGTATTAGGTTAATTCGCTGATTGTTGGTGGCATGCTGATAATCACGTTTATAGAGTTATTAGTTTATCCAAATTACAAACCCGCTGGAGCGTTGCATTTACACCTAATGTGACTTTCTGTTAGAACATTTGGCTTCGAGGACCGAACTTGAAGAAACTGCTGTTGAGCATGTCTTTTGAAGCAAGGATTCTACTCAATTCGTAACGCCAGAGACGTAAAATTTTCGTTAGCGCTACATTTAACCGTGTAGATACGCGTACTGCAGAGCTAGCTGATTTCGCGGATAAGGTGTAATATGATTAACGTCAAGCGTTCAAATTCCGGGAATCCCCAATATGACCACCAAAAATAGGAAAACACTGGCGAGATAATGCAATAGTTTGTGTGTTTTACGCTTAACGCTTTGTATTCGTGGCGGCATTTCCAGAGGCTGGACTGAAATATCATAGAGCCGCCTAGAGATGGAAGAAAAATTGTACTGAAATAGTAAATAGCATAAACGTGAGATTCATCTAGGCTTCAGGTGGATTTCCTTTATGCAGAGAGTTTGGGTTCCAGTAGAACATGAAGTTTACGAAAACACGGGGAATGCGCCTGCCTAATGAGCCTCAAGAAGGGAAAACCGACGCGGGCTGTCGAAGAGTTCTCAACAGCCTTAAGAGTAGTGTACTACATCTAGGACACAGCATCGTTTTAGAAGTTGGAACGGTTTCTTGCACGAGTTTTAAAATCCATCCGTCTGAATTGTGATGTTCTTGTGGCTCTGAAGGACCTAAGGATCTGTGCCGTCACTGTGACTGTTACAATGCTCTCACATCGTCGGATCAAATTTTTAAGCCCCAAGTGCTTGCGTAGACCACTGAAACTCGGTTGGCACAGTGCGAATACACAAACGAAATGCAGACCTTACTCACTTGCTATCTGCAGTGACGGCCAAAATGATGACACGAATACCCAATTGTTGAGAGGAACTCAAAGGAACCGATAGAGATGGGTCCAGTCCTAAATTGTCCGTCAACCAATTCGAAGGCGGTATATTTTAGTATATTTTCAACAGTGTTTACTCAGTCAAGAGCGCTATGCACAAAAGATTTCAGTCGAAAAGAAGAGCACTCGGAAGTGGAAAAAGACAGTAAGAAAGGGGATATCAACTGGGTTTATGTAAAGGAAATGTAAGGTGGGTGTTGATTTCGAAACCGCTACCTAACAAAGAGAAGATCGTAACACCTCCCGGCTAACTTGAGAATAGAATTTTATAAGGGAAATAATTTACTCTCATTGTTGGTGCAACTGAAGGATTGCTTTCCGAGCAACAGGATTGGACAGTGTCTGTAGAAATGAAATGCAGCTGCTGTACAAACACCAATTAGGTCAATTAACCAGAGACTTGGTGAGCACAAGCGACACGCAACCAGTCAATCACAAAATGCAGACGAGCATCAGGCGTTAGCTTCAGATTAGGCAGTGGCAGGGCGTGCTTTAGACAAAAACATACAGCAAACTTGGAAAAATGGTAGAGTTTTGTGACCATAGCGATTGGTGGCACAGAACTCGCAAGCATGGAGCCAGCGGTGTAATATCGGTCGAAATAACTTACGGTGGTCTGTGGTTATTGGTGAAATGGCCTGGGTCAAAGCAAACGTCCAAGTAGAGTAAGGTCAGTCCAGTGTCGGTCAGCTTCTCTTAGCACTTCCCGACACACAGAGAGCAATAATACTTGGGGACGAATCATAAGAGGAACAGTAAACCGCATTACCATGGACCGGAAGAGATAGGACCCCAGATCCTATTGGACTTGACGATCTTTCTCTCCCAAATCACCCACGACTAACACTTGGGACTGATTCACGTTCAACACTGACTAAGCTGGTTAGTTCAAGACCTCACTGACTGGTTCTCCGTCTTCTATACAACTTGGTCAACCTGCTAACTGACACATCTTCTGTCTGAAAAGTAATAAGTTACCGAGCAGAAAATACACAAGTTGCTTACCGAACCCCTGAAACATTACAGTCGGTCACCAATGCAAAAAGTTCACAGCATTGGTTGTTTTGATACACTATATTAGTAGCGGCCTTGACTTATTCAACTGAGCAAGGGAAGATGGAAATACAACCGAAGGGACAAGAGAGCCAAGCTGGTCCCGGTTGAATACTCAGCTAACGGACTCCAACTTATCAAATCAGTTAGGAGGGATCAGGTCAACAAAGATAACCTGCTTTATTGGACTCACACCACTCGTAGAATGCTCTCCAAAATACCAGTGTTGGTTTAGCTCTCTCATATCCCCAGAAGGTCAAGGAAATTGGACTATTATGGGAAAAGTTGTTTGTTCTTGGGTAATTGTCCTGAAAAAACATTCGACTGTTGAGAGTCTGTTCCTTCTGGTGGAGGCTTTAGTGTTAAAACCTAATTTCAGGGGTAAGACAAATCATGTCCTTCCTTTTTGGTAACCTCTTATACTGTGACGCTTGATATCTGCGATTTCTATGATTTCTGAGCTTCACCTCTATCAGGAAGGTCAGATTCCTGAAAGCAACCACTGAATGCCCGAAATATACTGAGACCCTGAGCTCTGCTAGATGTTGACCAGACAGACAACGCCCCCTCGATACACAGCCCTTCACAGCCTTATATCAAAACCAGGCAGCGCGAGTCAGCTTTGATCAAGGTCAGACAACGCCCCTGCAATATGCAGCCTTGTACCAAGGCCAGACCGCGTGCGTCAGCATTGGATCAAGTTAGACACTGTCCCTCCAATAACTAGCTTGAGACCGTTGTATTCTCGCACTCGCACGCACTCACGCTCTCGCACTCGCTTGTTCGGAATATAGCTGTTGTGTTCCCTTCTGTGAGTCTTTTTTCCGGCATTAGGCACTGGAGCGGGTCAGGAGTCAGATACAATAGGTTGGCGAATCAGCAGACATAACAACCTCATCAACACAGCACCCTTTATTTACAATGAATCCATATTTCATACACCATAATAAACAGCCGTTTAGGATCACACAATTCACGTTTAGAAGGAACTAGTTAGAGTACCGAACGAACAAGTTTGTTTCTAAGTGTTGCCCTTCCTTTTGCAGCACTGATCTGTTCAGTTTAGTAAATGGGCTTATTAAGAATTTAGGTTGGATTTCATTTCATTTTTTAAACGTTTCCTTGGTTTACCAATCTCACGTGATTCAAGGGATACCCTTATAATATGTCAGGTAAGATTAAAGCTGACATACTTTGTTGATTTCAGCTGCGTATTCCAAGCAATTCCGTGGAACCGCTTATCTCCGCAGCCAGTTTATCGAATGTCGCTAAGACGGAAGTTGTTTCGAAGATAACAACGCGGGATTCACCCAAAAAGTGGGATGGTGATCATAGCTTCAACGGAAAAATTGCGGTATGTTTCGCGTAAAACCTTGGTCAGCTATTTACTTTGTTAAAAGCCTTCGCAGCTGTTTCCAGAGCTGTTCATTTTTGTGGAAAGTATGACGAGTGCTGGCGGGACAGTGTCACTTGCTTAAATGTCATTCCGTATTTTTGCCGTTGCTAGGCCCAGTCCCCTTTCACCACAATGCCCAGAGTGGATCTTAAGCCAATAACAGAAACAGAAACGCTTTCCAGAACCTTCACAGCTGTGGACGATGGCCGGTCCGTAAGTGCTACGATTCTCTTAACATGTCTTCTGATCAGCTGACAAAACGGCTTGGCAGGCATCTATTATTATTATTATCATGGACAACATGACATCAGTGTTCAACAACTGACACTTTTATGCCTTAAAACCATGGTTTATTTGAAAACCTTATTGTGAAGATGAGAATGAATGAATGCATAATCCAATTCATAATTCAATTCAATGAGAATGAATTCATAAAAAAATAAATTTCCGAAAGTGGTCGACACCACCAAGTTTTACTGCTCGATTGAGCAAGTCATCTCGGAGGGCCGAATTGGACGTCTTCTTTAAAAACGGCGGCACCGGATCGCTGTAGAATGCATTTTCGTTTCTATGCTAGATTTAGACCTTTTTCGCAATAAAACCATTCTGTATCAGCTCCCCAAGGAGTGTCACCTCAAAGTAGAGCTGTTTTTTATGGCTCCCGAGAGTGATTCCTACAGGTGAGAGGCACGGTATTTGCAAGTTATACTCCGTTGTACAGCAAAGTTACAACCATGCTAAGGTTAATTTGTTAATTTTTCTCTGTTTTTTCATAACTTTAAGGAACTGTACGCTCGAATTATATTGGTAGCACTAAATAACCTTGTGGGCACGCCTAATAATTTGTTATTGAGTCGTTTTAAGCATGCAGTCGAACCATAGAGCTTGCGAAGTTCCGTCTTGAAAGCTTATCCGCCAGATTCTGATCTTATTTTGCGGTATAGTTCCCATCTGGCTACCGGGTAAACTGTGGTTGATAAAACTGGGTATTGCTAACGAGTGCATTTTGAGACTCAGCGTTAAGTCATATAGATCTCATCTCCACTAGGGCCTATACCATTCCAACACTTGGAAATTTCCCATACTCTCAATGGACGAATCTCAATGGCGGTTCACATTTTCTTGATTTCCTTGTTTTTCAGTAGATTTGAGGTTGGGCTTCATATGTGCGCAATTTAACTATCCCATTTTTCCCGGAATGAGATAAAACAACGCCTTTTAACGTGAACATTTCATGTAAAGTTTTTTGCACCTCAAGTCTCAGCTAGACCGCTAACGTTTTGATTGAAATTCACCAAAGTTTAGAACGGCTTGGTTTTCTCTCTTTTCGCAGTTGAGCAGGTTTAAAATGTGTAATGATCCACAGAGCAAATAAAAACTACTCTAAAGTATCAGCGGGCTACTAAAGCTCTACAGAGTTTGCAATAAAGCTTTTCGCATTTTACTTTAAGTCCCGTGAAGAATGAAGAATTTCGTCGGAACTCCATTCCTCCAGCATGAGATAGTACTGGACACGAAAAATTCATCAAAGAAGTCTTCTAGTTTTAAAGTCCTGTAGCCAACAATTTTCGTGCATTCCAAAGCACGTTTTCATATTCTTGCTAAAGAAAAAGCAATTTGAGGAATACGGTTTGTTTATTTTTACAGGCGCGACCACCAGCCGTTGTACAGGAACCAGTGAGCTCCACTGTGAGCTTGCCCAGTGACAGAATGTATAAACATCTTCCAAAGTCTACGCAGTTGAATTCGCAGCAAGCTGCAAATATTCGACAGGGCTTTTTGGCTACGACTGATGTAAGTTTTAAATGTAATTTTAAAAAAATCCGCTGGACCGAAGTGTTCCTTTTCAGACAACTGTAACAAAACTGAGGTGCTTGCAAGTAAACTGATCCGGAAGATGTTAGGTCGGGAGAAGCAAGTTGCACCGGGGAATTATTAAGATTCTTTTTACACAAACAGTTAAAATTATTCGAAAGAGCAAAATCTCTTCTACTTTTAGTTGAATTACCTACACGCCTGGAAACGAGATAATGCGTTTTTTCGATTTGAATTGTCTAAAATAGATAAGAGTTTTCAGCGTGATACACCGAAAGAGACCATAAAGCTTCCAACCTACTAGCCACTTTTAAGGGAGTTTTTCATGCTCACTTGTATTTCTGTTGGTAAAATGGTTTTCGCATACATGTGTGACTGGTGAAAACGTTGGAGTTCTGTTTCCGGCCGCTTCGAGTCTGTTTGGTCAAGTTATTTAGTTTTTGCGACAGCAAGCCAATGATTAACTAATGGATTATTGTGTAAATTAATAATGAAAAATTAGCAGCCCAACGGAATAAAACTTTTTTTATGATAGGCTTAAGGGTCATTTTGTTTCTTAACTTAATACCATTTATTAGTTTCGATCACTAACGGAACCATACGAAGTCTGGTTTTTATCGAATGGCACCTGATAAGTGGACGTTATGCTGCAGGCCAATCTGCCGCATTAAATTCACGTGGCTTCATCGAGAACATAATCATGAGATAAAAGGTTTCATGATACATGTCTGAAAACAACCTATAGGGAACGACCTACATGTAGACAAAAAGCAAAGTGTGGAGAGGAAGGCGTTTTTTCGATGTTTTTTGCAATTTCAGGAAAGATCCACACATCCGAGCATTCTTCAAGGGTGATAGTAATTCCATCGAAGAGCGGACATTGAGGTGTATAAGGCTTGTCGGCTTCATCCGCAAATAACTACTTTTCGGTTTGCCGCGGCTGACATGTAATGTGGTTGTACGCCATCCACATGAGACGTCCTCCATTATGGGGTGATGAATACTAATCGCAACAATACACCCTAGATAATACGGACGGTAAACTTGATGAAGGCAACCAAAACCCTAAAACACACTGGAGGATAAACGAATCGGCATTTTAGCCAGGACAAAGGTCTTCCAGTACACAGTAACGTTTCAGCGTTATTCTGGAGGTCTTGAATAGTGTGGGCGATATGGGTTAGTCACTAGGCAAACAGCTGACTGGTATCGGCACAGCTAGACTGATAATGGGAGGCTCGTGAAAGAATATAATTACTCGCCCAGTTGCACATTTGCATTGTCACCATATTCTGTATTATTGATGAGGCAATAGTTAGATAAACCATTTTGATTTTGTCGGCAAAATTGACGAACAAAACAATCTTCATCTATACTTGCTAATGAAGCATCTATTGAGAGAACCGTGTACCGCGAGTCAATCTGAAATGGGATGTTCGCTTTCTTTAAGACTTTGTCCCTCTACAACAAAAACCTCTTTTGCTGCCTGTCCTGATGACTTGCTGGAAAGTTAAGTGGATATTACTAATAACATTGCGGGGCAAAACAGTTGCCCCGATCTACTCATTTTGAGAAATATGCTGAACACAAAAGAACACAAAGCCATTGCAACCAACTAACTCTCCTTAATGCTCCTGTCAATAATCAACATGTTGACCGGGATTTTTGTCGCATTGTGAAATTCGTTATCTTTCAGTTTCACCTCTTCTACGTCAGCGAATTAGAGGGAAATTTTTAATGCAGATAATTTTGGTGGCTCCTTATGAATTCAGGTGCGCATGTCGTATCAGTTACCTAGGTTGTACCACCCAACCCCTTTCAACCAGATTAGAACACGCCATCCAATATGGTTTTCTCAATGGAAGGAAATCCAGGGTTATATTTTACCCCATCCAGCCGACGTGAAACAAGTCGTGTTCTAGGAGCTAGAAGACCGGTATGAAGCGGCCAACCCACGTGATCTCATGATTTCAAAGACCGTTTTCGCCCATCTTCCCACACGAGGACTTTGTTAACCAGCCACATTTTCCTCTCCCGTCTGTCGATGGCACACCCAAGGCCATATCTCTTACATAGCCCAGAAAGTCTGCGGCACACTATATTGCCTTTGCACTGACCAACGCAACGTTTCCAATCCTGACGTTTGCTTTAATATAATCAGGCCGCCTTTGCTACATTCAGCTCTATATATGCCCTGCACCAGCGCAAAGATGAGTGCTTGAGAGTGCGTGTTCCTCTGGCATTCTCTTTTGTACTGTGGACCATCTTAATGCATCGGGTCTGCTTCCAGAGTATTTTGTGTATTTACTGTGTTTCATGTTTTTCATTTAGCGCCCGTGGATTGGAAAATGTTCGTCCATGTACAGCTTTCCCGCCAAGCCCCAAGCGACAAAAAATGAGACGGTAGCACCCACAGTACAGAAAACCAATGCTACTGGTGTAAATAATAGAGTGAGTTCCAAATAAGAGTGTCAAACGTGGGTCATACTCGTAAGAATGGGATGTGCTTTCTTTAAAATTGCAACATTGGATGTAAACTATACTGGCTGCGCCCTATAAACTATTGCCATCAGTACTGAATGCTCAGGGTGACTCAGCAGTATTCGAACGTTTGACCATAAGTTGACCATGGTTTATTCTTCGCTCCGCCTAGTGCAACATCTCTAAGGCTTCAACTCACCACTTTAGTTCACCCAGTATGTGGTTGCTATTTGTAGTAAACTTACATTCTTTATGACAAGTCCTCCGAGGAAAAAGTCTTTCTCAAGAATAGAAACTTTTTGGGTGCAGAACATATTCCATCACAGTCTCTCTACGAAGAAATGAATCTCTGAGAAACTGTGCAGTCGAATCAATCGGGTTCCAGAGTTGAGCTCTCTTTACCAATGAGTTCAATTCACCTATCACTTGATCAGTTGTCACAAATGCTGATCTAAAACGGACCTGGGTTACCAGCAGACACTTTCAGGCATCTCTCGACTTACCTCTACTCCGCATTCAAGTTACCACACCAGAAATTTATCTTCATGCAGCTCTTGGTAGCTCATCATTTATGGAGTTCACCATTCCAGTGTATATATACATATATATGGACAATTTTTATGTATCCTCTTCTGAAATAACTTGTGCAGAATGTATCAGGGTGAAATTGTTAGTTTTTCATGCGGGGTTCAAAACTGGTCACCGGGGTGGCCCATGTTGTCATCTAGCAGTATAGAACATGATGGCTTGAAGTGATACAAGATGCAGGACGCCACGAAAATCATGAAAGCTGGGTGAAGTCATACAGGCATCATCTGCTGATATACTATGGTAGTGAACATCCAAAAAAATTTATACACTGAAGTCAACTATTCGCTTAAGTGTCCTGAATATGCGTGGTATACGTATTTATTAGGTGAGTTCAACTCAGATAGAGCAAGATTCCATCTCGCTAGAAGTACTTTTTTCATGGTGTTTGCATATCTCTCGACGGCATCCAGTCGTTGAGGGGTCCATGTGGATACAACAAACACTAATGCGTCAGCTATTGTAAATGTTTGTTTCACAAAACTAATAAATACTCGGATAATAATAAACACCTAAACAAACTTAGGCCGCGCATCCGCGTACCTAGAGGTGACCCTCAAAAGTGTTTATTTGGATGTTTGCACCAAAACGGGTAGTTGCCAAGCTGAATGTTGGGTTCAGTAAATCTTTGCTTCTATGAGCAGCAAATCAATGGTCCACGAGTAACTGTTCTTTGTGAATACGGACTATTGTGCTTAAAAGTAACAATTTCTTCCAATTTTGAGATACCTTCACCGGACACTTGTACTTTTTGTGCTTTCCAGTTTGCATCGCTTCCTCCTCCACCCGAAATTCTGGGATCACCAGCCAGCTTGCTGACTAGCGGTTCGCGTGATGCGCCTACAAATTCACATACACGCAGCGGAGCAATCAATGAAATCAGGCACTTCACTTATCGACCAGTGGTATGTTGCAATTTAACTGTCGGTATTTTTGTCTATATAGCAAGCTTTCGCTTATCCTTTAACTCAGAAATCAGATATCATGTTATCTAGGAATTCTGAGAACAGGTTTCCCTGAAGGTTGTTACAGGTTGCAAAACGTTAATGCTGCAGCATCTATGCGCATAACCATCTAGTATGACATAGATTCACGCATCAAACCGATATGTTGGACGATAGCTATCGGTTGTCCTCAATATCACTCGAATATATGAACAGATAATTCTTACTGTCCACAGAATTCTGCATCATTTGGAATTCATCTTGTATGATTCCGTCCTGTGAAAAGTCTTCCATGTTTTTTTGTTTACGCACCCCGATAACTCCCTCCTTGGACAGATCCGCACCGGATCCCGCAGCCAACAGGGAAAGGATGTCCCTTTAACATGTTGACAGGAGTTATTACAAAGGCAGAATTAATAATTGGCTTTTGTGGTCTTTCCGGTAATATGAATATGAAGATCATTGGGGAATATTTGAAAGGTCCACTGAAACTCGGACGTCATATATCACCCAGGTGCGAACAGACTAGCCTGTATTTACAGCGCACCATTCTAGATCCTGAGATGACGATCCTAGACCAACCCTTCGTACGCCGAAGGATACGGACTAACTGTGGCTGGGAAGTGTTCACAACGCAGACAGCTGTGTATAACTGCAACTATAAGCATTGAGAAAACTGAACTTTACTGTAAGTATCGATTAAACTATCAGAGCTTACGGGACAATGCTCTGCCGTGATAATACATTTCAAAGAGAACGTTGTTTATCTTATGCGATTTTCAAACACAAAATCTGTACCACATAAAACTATGTAAAGTTGCGGTCTGTGCAGAAATCTTTGTTAAATGAACACCAAATGAAAGTAATAACCGTTCCTTGCCTCGATTAGTTACAAGATTACTACCCACAAATTTGGGACAAAAAAAAACAGAAATTTTTCGGAGGATCCTACTTATAAGTTTGCGGAGAACTTTTTGATTGTCCACCAGTAGCCTAATGAGTTCGCGTGATGCGCCTACAAATTCACATACACGCAGCGGAGCAATCAATGAAATCAGGCACTTCACTTATCGACCAGTGGTATGTTGCGATTTAACTGTCGGTATTTTTGTTTATATAGCAGGTTCATCTGAGTCTATCTTTAAAATCAAATCTATTTCCCAATGAATTCCGATAGCCTGCTCTGCGTTTAAACTTCCGACTAGTAGATGTCGTCAAAAGGCGGAGCGGTCGATGACCTCAAGTGCTGAAAGCATTTGTTATTGTGCTAAACTTCCAGCACTACACGACTGCATCCAAAAACCGTCATCTGAATTCAGTGTGCTGCTACCTCAGTACTTCAGGTCCAACTTTTTTCATGAATCATGATTGGCTACCTAGATGGACAGGACCGAAGTATATATTCGACTAAGGCATGAAGAACACGCTAAGATTGAGAAGCTTTGTTGGATGAGTTAGTCTGACCCAACTCGCCCGAATAGCCATACAGCTACTTTTCACCATCGACATCAGCTTCATCTATAATCCATCATTCACCTCAAACTGATTACCTTATTGGCTGAACAACTGCATTCCAAACGGTGTATAAGGCTCCACAGTTTGCTTTCAGAAGATGGAAGCAAAAACTGGACAGGAGTAGGTCATCGTGTTGAAAATTACGTTGTGCCTAACCTGCTTAAAACCCCTAAGTTATGAGCCCTTGTTATCAAGAATACAAAACAGCGAATAATTCTGTTTCCGGAATGTCAATCGCAGGTCAGCATAAATCTTTCGGTTGAAATAATGTTGGCGCGGTTAAAATGAACGGCGAACAAGAAAGAACAACAGAATGCTTAGGAAAATAGAAGCTTACTTGATTGGACAGGGGATGTTGTGCAGGTCTGTTGAGTGACATCGTCGACTCACATGAGTTTACTTTTTGTACAAAGTGCTTTTGAATGCCCACTGCCGTTGCCGTATTAGGCTGCTTCAGCTGTTGCCAAACAACGCGTTTCGATCGATATCGACAACCCATGGGACACCCTGTTCATCACCTGAAACGACTCCCTTGGGTTGGGCGTGTGACACGTCGCAACGATATGACAGGAATGAACCCATAACCTTAATAATAGATCTACTCTTATTCTGGCTTAACAAGTGCTCCTTACCAAGCTGCTGTCTTGTGCACCCGATATATCCTGCTTCACAAAAGCAAAACACCCATGCGCTGTGTGTAGACAGGAATCTTGCCGCTAAGGTTTAGATAGGAAAGTGGTGTTCGGTGATAGCCCTATGTAGTCTCGGAGACATTGATTTTTAAAGAACAGAATATACGGTGAGTGACCGTGTCTGCAAAGATCGAATTTGTGTGGTTGAAGGAAATATGTTGACTTCTTCACAACGGTCGCTGTAATCGGTTTAGAAAATCCTGGACCCTTATTCCTGGTCGTTACTCGGTTTTGATAACCACCGACTCCTAGCACACTACCGATGTACTTCGCATTTGCTTCTAATTGGTCACTAGAGCTAATCCGTCTAGTTCGTTTCTTCGAGGTGTTTATCAGAGATCTTTTCTGCCTTAATGATACACAACTCTTGGAGGTGATGTACTGCCCATATGTGATTTCGGTATGCAGATCTCTGCACAGAGTCCGCTGGAAACCGTGTAAGACTAACTTCCAGTAAAAAGGTGAACGTCCAGTTTCTTCACTCAGTTGGTCGCGTTCAAGCCTACTAGTAAATACATGGGTTGACGGGAAATTAAGCGGCGTGTTTAAAGTAAATATCTCGATGTTTCGACACAGTGTCAAGTTAACTTAGAACACTACATTAAATATGTTGCAGAAAATGTTTCCTTGGGGAAGCTGGTGGGACAGGTGCATACAGTGCATCCGATGAATCAGTGAAATCCTTACGAGGAAATATTCTATAAAAAAGGAACTGAACAGCGAACGAACGTGAATTTTGAACACATAATGATTTTTTATTAATTCAACGAATTCAGCGTTCAGACTGTATGCTCATAAAAGTTGACATTCTAAAATGTCTAACCACTGTGCGACTGCGGGGCATCAGGAATAACTCATATTCAAAGTGGAGCCCCAGAATTACAGTGAACCTAGACCTAAAACTTCCATCCGTTTCATTTTGCCCCCATTCTTTTTGTGTTAACCGCCAAACACATTCAACAAAAAGCATAGGATGTTTAGTACGGCCTTTCAATTTTATGTGCTATTTTGAAAGTTGGTACATAATATCTTCTCTTACTACCAGAAACTTAATACGTGTCAAAAATTGAGAGACAAACAAAATGTTGTGATTGTTTTCCACGAGAAAAAAGTCTATGCAAGAGTGCGTTTTTTCAAGTTGAACAGAGAAGTGTCGACCTATTCTCATTGCGATCACAAGTACGTTCTGGTATGAAGCATGTTTATTTAGATACTCTAGCCTAGTCACGTGGTTCAGCGATGCTTGCCTGTGGATCAGAAACTGCTCACGGATCTGTAGTTTCTCTAATGACCTATCTCGACCCACTCATTTGCATAGCTTTGATCTCTGACGAGAACCAGGCTTTTCAGAGTATCCATTTTAAAGTCGTTTTACTGTCACAGAACCGTTCAAGCAAATTATGGGAATCGCCCCACCCGCTACCTCAAAATCCGTTGTTGATCATTGGTTTTTTGAAAAGGTGTGGAACTCCGGGCAAACGGTGGTATATTTTTAGTCCCGTCTGAGTGGTACTGTATGACCGCTAGAAGACCCGTTAGCACAGTGAATGTGTACTGCACAAAAGATTGGGTGGGAAAACCTACTACACTAAAGTTAATTTCCAGATCCATATTCGGTATTTGCGTGGGATACCTCAGTTATTAGGACGCGAAAATATTAGTCGAAAATTCTCAGTTCGAATCTAACCCCGGTATGTAGGCTACTTCTGTTTGGGATTTGGCAACCCGATATTGTGACAGACTTCGTGGCGGGTGGCATGGGGCTATGAGCCAAAAGCGTGTTACACAAGATTAGAATTATTGTCATTGGTTTTATCATATTCAGGTAATTTTGCACTCACAATAGGAGGCAAGTGGCGATTGGGAAAACCGATTTTGAGATTACCAAGGTTAGAGTTGGCTTACAAAAATAGATTGCAAACAACGGTTGGTTTTATCAGGATACTGGAGAAACATCTATGGACGATCTTTTTTGGTAATCAAGTTAGCAAAGCTTGGACTCTCAGATGCACCCAAAACCGCTGCCGAAGATTGGTTTGATTTCTTTGGTGCTGAGAATCTGACAAATTCTTCGCGGTACCCCTGCTTACTGTAACACGATTAATCCTGTTTCAAAAGCCGTAAATAGCACGAAGTCACAAATTGTGTCTACTTGGGCTCCAGTTCATTCACATAGGATTAGTTGGAGTGGGTCTCATTTTGCGCCCTTTTCTTACTCCCACCTCTTTTAAATTATTTACTAGTATCCAACACAGAACTAGAGGCAATTATTCACAACGCAAAAAACTAGAGTAACGCTTTTCAGCACAGACTGATGACTTTGGCAGACTGGCAATGAACTGGGACAATTTTTTATTTATTTTAGCCAGCCCCATCCTCACCATTGTTGCGAACGGTTAGCTCTACCATCAGCCAGCCAAATGGAAAACCGCACGTTCTAGGCCCAAAGGGACGTTCAGGTTCATTGAGAACTTTGGGCGCGGGCTACTGCTTCGGTAGTGCTTTTGGGGTAAGTTGTTTCTGACATTTCTTAGCTGTGAACACGTAAGCATGCGCGTTTCGGTATCACTGAAGTGTGGTTACATGCGGCACAAAATTGTACTGTTCTAGATTATCAAAACACAGTAATCTAGACTTTACGCACTTAACCAATTCAGAAGAGATGGCAAATGAACCAATAAACCTTGAACAAGGACTTTTCCCAAAAAAATGAGCGCGATTTCCTCCATATCAGGTGAGAGCTGGACCCATGCGGGATGAGGTCAACTCAATGAAGTGTTGTTCCCCGGTATACTGGCCAGTGAAGACAGCATAGTTAAACTTTAAAAAATTCGAAGACATTTTTCTTCTATCAGTTTGCCAGTATAATTAGGTTCGCGGAATCATAGCGAATTCTGCCCTAGTTTTTGCAGACGGAAATACTACAACAGGGCGGAGGGACTTTTCACTGTCATGCTCCTACAACTGTCTTCAGTCCTTCACGGATAAACCATTTTCTTGGCGCGCTTGTAGCTCAGAACTACTGGGTGTGTCTACATAAAACTTGAAGATTGATCATTTTTGCGACTTCGTCGATTTGCGTTCCTAATTCAGAAGTACTAAGTCAACATCTTACCTCAGGCTATTGGGTCATGTTAAGAAAGTTTTCCGCAGCATTTGCTCATCTAAAGTTCGGAGGGCGCTTAGCCTATTTTAAAGGTTGAAATATAACAAAATCCGATCACCCTTTGTCAACAGATCCTGCAGCTCTAGGAAGGTGACACATTGTGGTAAGGTTTTGAGGGTATTTTATTTTCTGATATATTTCAGTTTACTGATGAAGGGGCCCAAAGCACGCATTTCACTGATTTAGCCTCCAACAGAGTCGATAATATTTATAAGTAAGCTTCTCCAAATGCAGCGTCCGCTTTAATACTGATTACAGAGGCGTTCTGCTGCTGGTTTTTCCTCTCCCTTTCTTGAGCTCTCAAAATCTCTTTGGTTCTCCAGTCTATAAGTAATCTGCTCAGAGAATAAAACAACTCAAAGTTCACATGGCTATGCCACCAACGAGTCAACGTCCTGAAGCCAGCCATCATCAGACCACCTGAAGGGAAACTCGTAATTGGCGAATGAACGTTACGATATATTGTGTAAACTGCTCGTCAAAAAGTTTAGAAAGCCGTCACACTCTGCCATGCACATTGTGTGTAGCAACTTCAGTGTAGACATGTATTTCACCTGACAACTTCATGAGAAGCCAGCTAGTGACCTGCAAGACACTAAGACGCACCAAGACAACTTCATCATGTGGTTCCGACAACCGTCCCTAGTTTTAATTTGAGAGCCTTACTACCCTGGTGCAATTAGGGCAACATACTAGCGAAAACAAGACGTTAGCATTACCGAAAGTTACTTTTAATAGTGGTTACAGTACAACTTGGTCTCGAGTACATCGTAAGACTGCCTAACTCAGCTGTTGACTGTTCTGGTTTCATATTTGGTATCCTTAACTTTGTCGTACTCCTTCCGAGGCAGTCTTCTGTGATATTTTTTACAGTAAAATTCTCATTGTAAGGGGATTTAGGGCATTTACAGGTAACCTGAGTCTGTGTTATGTCTCTCCCATGAGGGAAAGTGATTAAAGTGCATGAAATCTACCGTTTTCAGAAGTGAATAGTTTAGAGGCGATTTTTGCAAATCCGATCACTTCTGAAACCATATTTGTTGACGAACGCCTTTTGGCCTAATTTAATACTAGAATGAGACCTAAGCAGTATGATCGAGGGTTCATCGAAATGAATACAATGAATAAAATTTGATGGTTCTATAAAAGCTTTGATATTTATGGTAACAAGTTCAGTACTAATTCCTGATTGATGTACAGGGGTCTATATTTGTAGGAGCTGGCGCATTCCTCCAAGGGAAAAACTCCGGACTACAATACGAGAAATTAGACTGTTTATCTCTTTGACTGGTCAATAGTGTTGATTCATTTCAGCAGCCGAGCAACTAGTTGATGCACATTTCGATAATTTTTCGAGTTTGGAGCGTATAAATTCTTTTTTGGAGTAACATACTTTTAGTATTTCACTAATTTTTCTCGCATATGCCTATAGAATATAGCAAACATTGTCTGCCATCAATTTAGCTACTTCTAGGACTCTTCAGGTGGGTGTAGTCTGCACATTGAGACAAAATGTACAATAACGGTGAAGAAAGAAAGGACCGCTACCACTTGCCCATATATTGGTGAATGACTTTGATAGTTAAAAGTTCCTCGAATGAACTGGGGTTTTTTGCCACTGGAATATGGCGCGTTGCAGCTTGTTGGAGTATTGGATCTAGAGGCCTTTCGCTTTCGAATGCTAAGCTAATTCAGCATCGACAAGCTGAGACGGGGAGATTTCGTGATAAGTCCGAACAAAGGTGTTTGAGACAATCTCACAACTCAGAAACACAGCAGCTTATTGTTTCCGGAAGACCGTTGCATTTCTGACAGATGGGAAGCAGATATTGTCCAACCGAAAGTGAATTCATTTGAGCAGTGGAGAGTGTCTTATAGAAAATCCCACATTCTGCTTAACTGTAACGCTTGGCTTCCATAAACATTAGGCAACAGTAGGACATCACCGATGAAGCCGGGATCGCAAACGTGGTGCTACCCGTATTTTCGGTAAATAATGATGATATATAGCTGACTCTCCTGCTATCAGCCACACCAAGATCTTTGCTCTT
This sequence comes from Clonorchis sinensis, assembly GCA_003604175.2. Lineage (NCBI taxonomy): Eukaryota > Metazoa > Platyhelminthes > Trematoda > Opisthorchiida > Opisthorchiidae > Clonorchis > Clonorchis sinensis. The sequence goes on from CM030370.1 coordinate 158,181,694, forward strand.
ACTGTCATCTGCTGCTTCTGAAAACGATTTGCAATGATCATTTTGGTATGCGCAGTAATAGCATGGCGTATTAGTAAACAAGAATAACGAATAGACCAATAGAAGTCGCTCTTTATATAATGCCTTACTACGGTACGTTAACTTTGAAGTGTCATTCAACTGAAAAATTAGGAACACCATACCTGCACAGACCTTCTCATCCTTCCATTTGTATCGGGCAATACCGGAAAGGCATACACTGTTTAAGCTCATGGCACTCATGAATTATCTATTCCCCACCGTTTTTCACTCCTAGACATATCCGACATATGTGACACCCACACAATTGGACACGCCATTGTAGTTTCTGTAATCTTTTTCACTTCACAAGTTTCGTTCAATGTGACGGTGAGAAAACCGTCTGAACGATGCGTATGAACCGTGAAAGGTTGAAACAAATTGTACGTAATTTGACAGCTCTCTAAGCTTTGCTGTATCAACTCCAGAGGATAACGCAAATAGATTGGTTACGCAACCATGCCGCTTATCAGCTGTTAAGGTAAGTAGGATAGTGAGTAGACCTGCATGTTCACCGCTTGCGCAACGTGATTTTCACTCCAAATGTTATTTTCATACCCGTTTATTTAGAAGGTTTACGCAATCATGTATCAAGCTTACGATTTATGATTTTGCAAAATTATATTGAAGAATTCGAAGATCGTGGATTCAAACATGTCAAGTGTTACACAAAATACAGGCGCAAACATCAAGCCTGCTGGGATTTTACGCTACAGAGTGAAATCTGCACCAAATGGGCTAAACGTCCCAAGTCGAACATCCAAAGGGGAAGACAGTGTGCAGGTACACACATTTTTAGGGTTGTACCTATAATTTACTTTTACGTTTTTCACGTCTTCCTGAATCCGTTTGGTACATGACCCTTTTTCTAGAAATTAGCTGTCACTATAGCAATCGCAGAATATCAAAAAAATGTCCCAAAATGTGGAAGACATGTTCGTATTCCTGGGAGTAGTTTGGCCCAGGAAGCAATTATACCTATTTGAAACCTCGGTAGCCTTCGTTGGTTGTTTATGGGACGCATACAGCCACGGAGTTTTCTGATGATTGTCCGTAGCCTTTAAGGAGTTGTTAGGGTCCCACGTGTTAGCGTACTGCACAAGCAGAGGCGGTGCATGTTTCTTTATACAGTCTTCAAGTGATAATAAACTCTCAAGTTCACGCCTAAAATGGCCTTTACACGCATTTGAAATTACTGCTAGCTATCTCTTAAATTTCCACGTGCGATAATTAAGTTACGTACAGTGTATTCTTGAGGCGCTTTTAGTGGCCTTCACGAATTGAGCGACCAATTATTGAGCCACAGTGAAACATTAAAGCAATGATTTTGAATGGGTCGACGTAACACTAGGCTTATCATTTCGTACTGAGCACAGAAATAGCAGAACCCCCGCTTCAAAACATGGTGGAATACTTCAACCCCTTAGAGAACTATATGATCGCTCCAGTAATAGCACCTCCCTGAAAATTTAAATCTCCACCCCAAAGATTGGGTAATGATCAAGTTTGACGCAGTTTAACTTTCAATCGCACCGTGATCATTCGTTGGGCAACAAAGGATGAGATCAGCAGTCATGTCACCAAAAAGTTAGCTGGAGTCGGTAAAATAACCCTGCATACTAAGAAATGGATGCCTAGTGGGCGAAGGCGTCGAAAGATTTGACATCCTGTTATGAACTCTACGAGAAACACGTACCGAAAATGAAGGTTTTCGAGGAGATTTTATTTAGCTGTATCAAAGGAAGTACGGAATTTCCTCGGCTGCTGATTTCAGCCTTTAGAAACCTAACCGTGAACAAAGTCTGTTGCTGAAATTTCAAAATGCTGCATACGGTTTGTTTATAAACTTAAACCGGTTCAGACCATGAGTTTTAGTTCCGCGCAGGATGGATGATGACCTTTTGAACATCTGTTTTCAAACCCGTTTGTAATTCAGCTGATGCATTTTTTCAGACCATCCTAGGGTTCTTCGATAATATTCAGCTCTACAGTCGTGGAATTGCATTGAAGTTTCGTGAGCTATGCCAGAGTGTGGACGCACTAAAAATTTGGTTGGCACGTTTCGCGCCTTCGAATAAGCCTCTGCCACACTCCGAGGGAGTAAACGCGGATTTAAAGGTGAGTAGGGGTATACCATTATTTCTGATAGTCACATGTAGGTCGAGTCCTTTTTTGACAATAATTTGCCGCCTTCAAACCGCCACAACACATTGAATGCAACTGCCAAGCAAGGCTGTTGTCACTACTGCCTGTGAAATATTGAGAATCGTCACGTCAGAAGATAATGAATGTCACATAGTCTCATCAATCTACAACTATTATAGACGTGACACTAAGTTATCAACTAGACAGTTTAGTTGACAACTGAACCGATGAATTCCTGTGAACATCTTGTTGTAACCACGAATGCTGGACTGGAAAAAAGGATAGCGGCTTGCATCGCAAACCATATTGATGGTAATTTGCAAAAGAACGTAGTTCTCCAGTTTCACAGAATTTGTTATTCAAGTAGAAGACAACCGAAACTCTGGGAACTCGTCTCCGTAATGAGCCACAACTGGAGCGAATTTTCAGAGATTTTCCAGCAACTGTCTGCTGGAATTTCAGTAAACTGTTGTTTCGCTCTTCACTCCGTGTTGCCCAGTTTATTGGATTCGGATTCTTTGGGGTAAACTCACTGAGTGGTCTGTTCGAATCGCAGTCAATACGTACAATTTTCGAGTATAATGTTTATCGTGTGTGGTTATATGAGGTTGCGGAATTTGAGAAGTCCACGTTAACCTCATTCGTGTCTGGGAAGTCATCCTCTGGTCCTGGCATATTTATTCTGATGGATTCACATCGCTATTATAAGAGAGCATCAGCAGTGCGTATCCATGGCCATGTTACGGTTTGAACTCCGGACGTCGGACATGCAAGGCGAGCATGTTACCACCATTCAACCAATTTTCACGTCTAAACGGTTGAACCTGATCATGTTTGAGCGACGTGACTGGTTAGTCCGACGGTCCGAAATGTCGACCCAGTGGCTTTCCTGGTTGTGTCGATCCCTTGGCACATCTGTCAGGACGTCTCAGTCGAGTAGCCCCGCGGAAGCTCAAAACGAGAGTGATTTGAACAGGAACACTATAGTTATTTCATTTTGGGCTTTGTTCAGCTGTAGTACGGAATTTTGGTTTCCCAAATACTATTCCAGAGGACTCACGAGTGCTTCTCGATGACCCAACTAACAGTTTCCGTTTTATTCTGGTAGTTATTAGACAAAATCTCACACACGCTCTGGCGTCATAAAGTGGACACGATGGAGAACTTGTCTTTTCTGGAACGCCACAAGCCTTCTGTAAATCTTCAGGGAAATTCACCAATGGTTGGCTTCGAGGTAAGTATTACATCATTCACCCTTTATCTATTCCAGACAGGAAGCAACATAAGTGATGTGAATGTATCTTAAAGAGGATGCAAACTTCATAGGTGACAAGCCTGAACTTTATGCTCCTCTACAGAAGAGAAATATTAAATAATCTTGACAGTTCTTCTCTAGGAAGATCACCATTAGGATTGAACCCTCTCCAGAAAACCCCTTGTAACTGATCCCATGAAATGCAATTCGACGCCAAAATCCGTTCCAAGAGTTAGCTAATACAAATAACCGATGATGATATTTCTTTATTATGAATGCGAATCAGTTATCCAATCACATTTCATGTTGTCGAGGGGACAGTCCTGATAAGCATAGAGTATAACATCCGATCCTACTGAAACTGCCTTCGTCAAATGTGATGCGTGCTGTAGCTCAGTGGTTCAAACACAAGTGACCTGTGGGTCTCGCTGGAGTACCATCTGTCTTTTACAGGTGCACGCCATATCAAAGTTAATTTCGTCGAACAGCTTGTTAGAATTGGTTAGATAGTTGTTCATAATACCAGAGTTACACGCAGGGAAAACGGTGTTCCTGAAAACAGTTGCCGCCCGTCACACTTGCAAGTGTGATCTCCACAAGCGATCCACCTTACCTGTGCCTACTGAATTGGCGACCAATGTATGCCAGCTGCACTAGGGCATCCCTTGCATGATTCTCACAACCGACTAGACATTGATATGCCCCGTACACTCTACTGAGAAAATGAAAGCAGTTGTGCTTACTAGGAATTCAATGAACAGCATTTTTTTCTTACTCAGAGATTTACCCAATTCGCAACACAACGTTTAACGCGACCGCCACCATTTTCGGACAACCAGCGTTGGACATTTATTCTCAGTTCATCTGCCCATCATATTTGCCCTACTGATGAAGGACCTCCTGATGTCTCAAGACAACAGATCAGTAGCGTTTAGGAACTAGACAGCTTGTTGGTGTATCTCTGCGACTGCCAGAGGATAGGGTTATTATACTTTTCTCCGTTCGTCGTAAAACTACAATTTTTGGGTGTTCGCCATTTCGTTCTCGATGACTTCTTCCTCGAACATGAGTTGCAGTAGCAAGAAAATCCTTCCGGCAAGGACTTCCCCTCTATAAAAAAGGCAAAGTTTAAGGAATAGAACAGTCACCGAAAACACACAATTATAGGTAACTACAAAGTTTCTCTCAAGTTACTAAACATTTTTTCATTCATTTCATTTTTTTCTTCACTTTCTTCTTTTATTCTTCAGAAAGCTCATCAGATTTCGTTGGTCTCACTTGAGTCTCGGATGGCAACTATGGTTCAAGATGGCGAGGTTTTAAACAGCAAACTACAAAAATACATATGCCATCTTGAAAAAACAGGGGACATCAGGCATTCATTCAGGATACCTGAGGGAATAAATCGGGTAAATCCAACCTCTGACGTATATTATTTCGAGCCAACTTTATCAGCATGATAATCTTTGTTGAAGTAGAGTCCATTCAGGATTTCAAAGTTTTGGAAATTAGGATCGGAATATCAAGAAAACATGTCGCAAGGTTTTGAAGCTTCAGATTAGTTTAAATTAGTTTAGATTAGATTAGTTTAGATTAGTCGTGGATATAAATCAATCAACACTAATAAATAGCAGTCATCGCAACACCGATGTAAACATTAGGTTGAGGCCGCGAGTAGATCTGGTCCAGTTCTATGGCAGCCGGACAGTTTGAATACGTAGTTCTGTGCGCACGACTTAGGATGGCGTGCTTCTATTAACGTCACTTCGCAAAAGGACAGCAAGTTCGTTTTTCGACTGAGTAGTAGGTTGTTTGACTCAAATCTCCAAAGGATCTCGAATCACAACATATACTAATTGTTTGCAGACCGCGCATCACAACGGCTTCATGTGAATATATGCCAGATTCAACCGGAGACCACCGATGACCAATCTTTCGTTTGAGACAGCCAGCCTGGATGACCCTATACATGCTTTCACCGCATTATTCTGCGATTATAATTTTTTATCCAGCAGTTAACTGTGCAGGAATAATCTAAACGGTGGATTTCAACCGCTGAGTTTAAACTTTATACTCGAGAGATTAAGTGGGAGAAACATCTCAGCATATATTGCGGACTTTTCACCTAAATTCTAATCATCGTGTCCCATTTGAGTAACGAGAAAGAGGCTCATTTTTTTCTCACTAAAATATGGCTACAGTGGGATCAGGGGTTTACGTTCACCAAAATACCTACTAAACTATGGATGGTTGTAAATATCGGACATCCCATACCGAGTGAAAAATGTGACGTCAGCTGCATTAGTACAGCAGAGTCATATGGTGATCACAATGAAATCGAGTAAAAGAGGTGCTGTGTACACAGCACCACAACAACATAATGTAAACAATCGAACCAGCAATGGAAACGCCATGTGCCTACCAATGATAGTCAGTTCTTTCTTTAACATGCCTTTCCAGAAGCGGACAATTGCAATCAACCTTGAAACATACGGCAGTTTTGTGAAACAAAATCTCGCACAGCTTAGCGCCCAGCTGAGCACTACTTTGGGTCGAAATAGCAAAACAATTGCTTTCAAACAACAGAGGTGTGAAAAAGTGTGCGTCCGAGTCACATGAAATTGTGGACGACAAGTGAGTTAAAGTAGTGTTTGTAATATACTACTAATAATATACTAAGCATATCTTGAGAATGATCTGGTGAAATGACAAACCATTCTTACTGCTAATCGTAGATGACCTTCACCAACTGATCAGGCCTGTCGAGAATGAATTCACTGTATTATAACAGTATCCCTGTCAAAGGCGGCTTTCTGTAGAATGGCTAGGTTCTGTACCAGTTGACCTATAAATGTTTAAATGTAATTCTTAACTACTGATTTGTCTAAATCCATGATCAGGGTTTGCGCAACATGGTCGACTAAATAACCAAATAAATGGGGTTCCACTAGGTTCCAACAGGCTGTTCAGTCCCCTTCAACAAAGCCTCAATAGCCCTGGTCGGTGTAAAAGGTACGCCCAGCTGAGCAATACTTTGGGTCGACATCGCCAAACTACTGCTTTCAAACAACAGAGGTGTGAAAAAGTGTGCGTCCGCGTTACATGAAATTGTGGACGACAAGTGAGTTAAAGTGGTGTTTGTAATATACTACTAATAATATACTAAGCATATCTTGAGAATGATCTGGTGAAATGACAAACCATTCTTACTGCTAATCGTAGATGACCTTCACCAACTGATCAGGCCTGTCGAGAATGAATTCACTGTATTATAACAGTATCCCTGTCAAAGGCGGCCTTCTGTAGAATGGCTAGGTTCTGTACCAGTTGACCTATAAATGTTTAAATGTAATTCTTAACTACTGATTTGTCTAAATCCATGATCAGAGTTTGCGCAACACGGTCGACTAAAGAATCAAATAAATGGGGTTCCAATAGGTTCCAACAAGCTGTTCAGTGCCCTTCAACAATGCCTCAATAGCCCTGGTCGGTGTAAAAGGTAAAAGGGATTTTAGACGCTTCATCACCGAAGTGATGTCCCCAGAACTACCACTCACTGACGCCCTCTCCAAACGATCCCGAAAGAAACGAAAATTTCGGGAGTTTCGATAGTGATTTGCCGTCAACGGGACAACACAAATAGAAGCAACGACCAAAAGATTCTAATTTCAGGGGGGAGAAATGACCAGAAGCTGATCTGAAAGATTCGTCGCTAGATTATTAGGAGAAAAACAACTTTTGACACGCGTCACCTACGGTCGCATGCAACCCATCATTGTCCAAAGAAGGTGCCTGATTTGCCACTATAAAGGTCGAGATCAGCTGGGATAAGAAGACAGATTTATCATATCGTCCGGTGGCCTGATTTAGATAAGCAGTGGGCGTACGGGACGTCGATTACCACGCCGTTTTTCTTAGCCCGACCAATCGATTAAGATGAAACCTGTAAAAATTCTGACGCCAGTCTGGCGCAGTCCTGAGCAGCTCAAAGAAACTTGTTCTGAGGTAGGGGACCATGAGTGATTTTCCACGGAAACAAATCTTTCCAGTCCTCGGGCTACTATACTATGTCTTCAGATTTTTACAAACCTCGGCTGTGCTTCCTGTTGTCCAAGTTGCGCGAAATTCGACGAGCTGTCTCTCCAAAAATCTTAAATTATGTACGACCTCAGCAGTTAGCAATTCCCATCAGAAACATAGTAAGTGGTGTGCTTTTAGAAGAGTCTGGATGACACAGAAACTTGGAATAATACATTTGAACACGGAGTTACCGTGTATAATTAGATGGCACTACGTTTGCTTATGTCGGAAGAACCTAGACTTAACTCCCTAGCCTCAACTGGACCCTTTCTCAACTAAATGAACCGCATTAATTTCAATTTATCTTTCGTAGCATATAAATGTGAACACATCTGTAATGTTCCAAATGACTCATTTGAAAATTCTTGGGTACGACACGGCTAGTCGGCCAAATAAATATCCTGGCAACACAACCAGGCAAATAGTGAATCAAAATAAATAGACCATAGTTGAAAACATCCGAAAAGCACCACAACTTTTAAATATTTCTGCTTTATAGTTAATAGTGTATACCTGTTGGGTTAACGGAATAGTGCAACATATATCAAAACTTCCTTGACCATCTATCATTTCGTCCGACAGTCCCAAGATTGTTGAACATCTTGGGATTTGGGGTAGACCCGAAACCTTGCTAAAATATCCAGGATGGAAGTCATTAGGAACGCAGTCATTTTATGAGGAGACACCCAGTTAGTTTTCTCACGTCGCACAGATGGATTAGAAGTGAAGGTGTCTCTGAACACTCAGTTTACAGGTATACGTTATATGTTAAAATCGTCTAGCTGTAGCACCCTTTCGGTCCTCTAAACACTCAGTTTACAGGCATACGTTATATGTTAAAATCGTCCAGCTGTAGCACCCTTTCGGTGCCTAACTGCCATGCCACCCGAGGGAAGTACGAGGGCTGGGATACTGCCAGATTGCCCAAGCCTAGACAGAGGAAGTCGAGAGGCAGAGGTCGGGTTCGAACCACGAACCTTCCGGTCAGTAAATTCGCACTCTAACCACTTGGGCCATCTCGCCCACATAAGTTATATGTGAACAAACAAAAAGGCGGACAGGATCCGGGTTGAACGTACAGAAAGGTGAAAGATCACCGGTGAACTGGTTGAGACCGGTCAGTAAAAATTAAGAAGCATAACTTGCTGGACGGCCATGGGGCCTTTCAGTCCATGACAATAAGCCCACCACCAAATCTCCATTGGATCTTTTTTCCTCTAAATTCTCAACTTCGTAACTGCTCGACCTATTTTATTTCATTCTGGTGTCTGTCGAAGTGACTATGGTGATCTGTGTTCGGCTGACCCGAAGTACCCCCATCTGAAGTGAGTCAGACTTACCCCCGTGTCATTATGTAGCCGTTAGCTCTTTCTGGACACTATGGTTTCTTGACAAGACCAAGCGTGGGAAAGCCCGTTATCCTCTTGTCCTAACAGTACATACATCTTAGGTTATGATCACAAATACAGGGTGCCCGATTTATGCTTAACCATGATAGGTCTAGAATAACATCGCGTAACCTAAAACCATATGTACAAGCTTCAGAAAGCGGAAAGCTGTACAGAAACTGTCACGACGAAGACACGAGAAAAATTCGGCGACACTAGCTGCGGCATTCGTAACTAAACCTCGGGTACTGCGTAATAACCAGTAACCAGATGCTACGATGTGCACACATCTACAGTATGAGTAATTAGGTTTTTCTCAACTCAAGAAAGCTTTCCCGTATGGGCGCTTAGGGTGCCCAGCACCCAATCACTTTTGACATGATGATGGACCTCCAGAAACTAATTTGCCAGTGACCAAAAGCGTGAAATCAACTCGAGATATCATGCGGAATCCACTGAATTTTCCAATGGTGTGTTTTGCTTCCTTTCAAGAAACGGCCTCCGTACGGTTAATGACTATCCAGGAGAATCTAGATCCAGACACACTCTTCCCCTTTTGACCCTCTAACGTAGTTGTTTTGCGAACACGGAAAACAGTAGCTCTGGGTAAATTCTCGTGCACTTGCTTCGATTTTTCACGAACCGTCAGATTATTTCACCTTCAACTTTTCAGGGTCATGAAAAATACTACTGGACGTGTATCATGTGGTTAGATAAATAATTCTCGCCATGTCGCCTAAATTTCCTTTACCACTCGAAGTCATATCGCAATTAGTTTACTGATGGGTAGTCTGGGAGCAATTGCGCCAGTCTTAGGCGATCCGTTTACAGTCAAGTTGCATTGTAAGTCAGCACAGAAATAATAATACAGAAATGGAACGTATAGTCTCTAAATTGCACAATTTGTACAGACAGTGATATCTTTGTTCCAGATGCTTTGTTCACATCATCTAAGAATATGCGAAATTTGAAGATGTCAGCTGGAGAACCACCTTGTTTCTGTCGCACCTTCCCGCAACCGCATGCCTATTCCCCTCCGACTTTTGGATGCGTCCCATGTCGAGTGAAACCGGGCAGCTATTTTACTTCTCTGAGTTATCCCTCTACAAACATTGTTTGGAACTTTCCATCTGTTTGTCGTAAGTATTTGAAGTTAAAAATGGTGCGTTATAATGCTCCATCTAAACTGTTCCAACAACATCACGTGCAGTAATTCATGCGACAATTAATAAATGAAAACGATTGGGTGGTTGTTCTTCATTGGGCTGTTCACAGTACTAATTTTGTCCAATGAGATGAAGCAAGAACGAAAATGTTGGGTGCCACTTCCATCCACTGCGCACTGATGATGCCTCCTTGTATGGTGACGAAACGTTTGCAGGCCAATTACCAAGCTCGGCGAACAGATCAACAACCAATGAACTCACCCGTGATATCAATAGTTCGACACATTTCCAGCGTATGAGCCTTGAGGCAGGACACCGTAATTGGCTAAGGCAACACGTGAACATCTCTCTTGGTTGAATAGCTTGGTCAAAAGTTTGATGACACTGATCATCGAAACAAACTTTTCGTTGGGGACTATTATGGATTCGATTGCCGGGCTTGAATGCAGCCGAAAAAGTCTCAATGTGATCTCGAAATCCGGTAGTATATTAAGGGGATTCTTACTTACTCCTATTCTGACTTGTTGAGGCGGAACGTGTCATTTTCCTTACAGATCTTACCTGCTTATTTTCTCACTTGTCCATCGTCTAACCACAAGGCATGTGCTGATCTGGGGAGAGGACCCCGAAAACAGTAATATTAATGTTATTTTCAACACTATAGGAATATCCGAAAAAACGAATAGACCGTTGACTTATTTACGAAAAAGTCGTCTTGAAAGTTGAGTGAGATGGTAGAAAACAGTTCAACTACTCCTTATCAACGTGAATCACGGATAACCAGTTCTCAAGTAGAAACAAAAGATGGATCAAAGGTCATGTTTCCTCAGCGCAGCCAAGCGGTTTGTTAGGTTTGACATCCTTCGCTCTCCGGGAATGGAGAACTGGAACCAGGATAGATAATAATAAATAAACAATCGTTCAGCTGTAACGTTGTAACGGTGCCTCGCTGCCATGCCACCCGAAGGAAGCACGGTAGCTGGGATACTGCCACATTGCCCAAGCCTGAACAGAAGTCGAAATGAACATACCGGGTTCGAACCAGGGACTTTCCGGCCAGTAAATTCGCGTTCCAACCACTGAACCATCTGACCCCCTCACCCAGAACGAAGATAGAAATGATATAAAATGGATTGCTATCCTGGCAATTCGAACACTCCAGAAAATGCGGGAACATCGTGGGGAGCTATTGCGTGAGCAATCTAATGCTCAACTTTTAATGAGCTCTGTAGTATTATGCTGTGTAAGTTGACCTACTATCGTGAAAACAATATTCGTTAGAAATAACCCGGTTTTCTTTCTGATCCGGAACATACCGATCAAATCGACAATGAAAAGAAAAAGCTTGAACTGAGCTACTTATATCGACCGTTTAGAATAGTCGTCTTCTACGAGACAGGAACCTAGTTCGACTCCATTGTCATCTAGAACAAAGGTAGTTTCTAGCAACGAAATGTTCCATCCATACAGATGCAATTATCATGAACAACTAAGGGTGTACTTTCTGTGTCATTGGACCTTTTTAGTAGCAGAGCTCGCTTGACTAAGCTACGTGGAGTGCAGAGCTCGTTCAGTTTATGACTTGGTAACAGTGTGTTCTGAACAGCCAATCCAGTTGCACTGGTGAAAGACGTTTCCCAGGCAAAGGATTCAGGCGCCAAACGATCTGCAACTGATCCTGACGAATGAAGTCCTCGAAGGCGTGACACTCCCAATTCCACATATGATCGGAAAGGACAGATTAACGTGAATAGAACAGACCATCGTTTGCTGTGTGGCGGTTGTGCGTTTTCTGTAATATGTGTAAAGAATTAAGCAACAAAAACCTCCGCATCTTGTTGCACTAATAGAGTAGTTTTTGCATTATCATCTTCCATAAAAATGCTCCTTCAGTCTTCACATAGACAGGCCGAGGGTGAGTATACTAATGATCTTGGTGTTACATAGCTTAGCAACAAACATCATCAGAGACATCGCATTTTTTGAATAGTTCACAGTGTCTACCTCGATATAATGTCATTCTACAGGTTTAATAATGTTAGGACCTGCAAAATACAGAGAGCGGTAGAGTGAAAGGTTTCTTGATGTCAAATGAAGCTATGCAGATTTCGGATGAATCATTGGCGGACACGATCTCAAAAGCACAGCTGCGTATCTACAAGCGAACAAATCATGTTAGGTATTCAGGCAGATCAACAACAGCATCATCTAAGGAATAGAAAGCCAGGAAGGAACATCTAATGAATGCCTGGAAGAGTTAAGTCCATGAGTTGTCTAAGCAGTTCCATGCATGCACCAATTTCGGATAGCAGTGGACGAGCAAAATGGGAAATTGAGTGGCTACGAAAAAACCGTGGCTGGTATTTCAGTTGTCTGGTCCAAAGTATACAAACCAAAAAGAATCCACCTACCACTTACTTGCAATTCAGCCTGGTATCAACAGGAGACTCAAGAGTAATCCATCAACTGAATGTGCTGAATAAAGGCCCCCTTATACTTAGGATGGAATGACGGCTGGGACTAGAACCACCTGATGAATCCGAAGAAAGAACACAGTAGTGGGCTTTCCAGATTTCCCACTAACCTCATGCGTCAGTGGGTCTGTTCGATCAACCTAAGAACGACTACAGTGACTTCCCGAGGGACATGCATAATCAGCCCATCGACCATTCGGAGACAAAGCTCCACTAGTCATTGCGAAGCAGTCAAGCGTGCAACTTTGGGAACAGCTGTGATGGCGTTGCGAAAACTGATGTGCAATAACTATGAGCGCCCTTGAATGACACTGATAAACGCGTGGGAGGTCATTGTGTGCGTGGATGCAATACAAGATTGCATGATATAGTCGGAGTTTTCAGAGACCTTATGAGTAGTGTATTACGTCTATACGATGTATCATGATATCTCGAACATCGTGCCAATTGAAACATGGGGCGGCGTAGCGAAGTACATTCAGTTGCTTAAAAACATCATAAACGAGGGATTCAGCTGGGTTTCAGGTGAGTCTCCCGTCAAAACGAAATTGGAATACAGATGAGTGTGGTTCGCTAGGATAGTTTTAAAAATAAACCGAGCAAACTGTTACTCACCTCGAGGTCTTACTTGGACCCTCAGGACAAATCAGGAACCAACAATAACCACCAAAGCTTCACGTTCTAGCCACAAGGTTATGCAACTTTCGAATTAGTAACGAAACGGCCTTCCCGTGAGTGAGGCTTTCAAAACCACTTAGATGCACCTTAAATTTGGATACCGTCCCACGGGCTGTCGGGCATTGATTTCATTCTTTCCTGGTGTATTCTCTGATTTCCTCCATATAACACAAGAGACGTTTTGCTCGTTGTTAAAAGGTTATTCCAGGCTAATTCTATCCAACCAGGGTGAATTGAGATCACCCCATCTTTAGACAAGTAAGCAAGTAGGTATTGTGTCGCTATATTAGTTAATCGACAATTCACAAGTTTAAGTGGGAAAATACAAAACCAATGACAATTCAGGATAGTTTCATTCCCAATCACTCTAAAACATAGTGTTTTTACGAGGTTGATAAACTTGAGGGCGAACACCCAGAAGGCTCGGAGGAAGGCAGCGGATGCCGAAGGACAGCAAACTGACTGCAAGATCGCGGGAACCGTCGCATAACAGTTGCTACATTTAATGAGCCTTCACCAAACGCTACATGTTACTCCCAATAGCACCCAGTGCTTCTACTAGAGACTGCTGTTCTAAAAGGGCTCAAACGGGAATACTCCAAAATATAAACGGGCACATATTTCTCGGGAAACAATGTTCCGCTCGGGGATAACTGTTTCCACATTAAAGTGGGTATTTGATTGACCGCATAAGAAGGGCCATTGAGACAAGGCCTTGGCGTGGTCCACGGTGGAAGTCCACATTTCAAAAAGTACTCTCCATTGCACATGATTATGTTTCTAAATCCAACTGAACCTCTTGTTTACGATGGTCCATTCTATTGGAAAAGGGCAACCTGGACCAAAACTCCAAGAAGACACGATGATAAAAAAACGAAGTCCTGGGGATATGTCTAGATATCGGTTGTTCAGATGAATTTAATGCAAAGTTCGACGGACAAATCAATTGCCACATGATCAGCAGTCAATAAGCTGGAAAGATTTTATAGCCTAACTAACCCATGAAGGACATAATAAAAAGTAAATTTTCCGAAGTATTTTTAATGAAAAAATGCGATAATCTTGGATGAGTGAAAGACAGCAGATAAGACAACGGGTGTAAAGTGAAATTGCACATCAATCTCTAGCGTGCAAAGAAACCATATCATACGGTTCATGAAGATATGTTATTCAGATATTCTCCCAGACGGCTCCAGTCAATGTCACCTGGATCTCCTATGGGTTTTTTGGTTGCAGAGTGGACTATTCGGTCAACAATCGCATTCAGTTTTCTGGATGGCGCTAGAACGTCGTAGAGAGAGAGAGAGAGAAACCAGGGTTAACAAATAATTAGCACAGGGTGCCGAATTCGTACCAACAGCGTAAAGGAATCCACCGAAAAGTATGGTGTGTTGGTTTACTCGACATCTGGGAAATTTGGTCTCGGAAGCACAAATTGCCTGTGGGTATCCAAAAGTCGTGGTTTTTGGTGCTCCAGATCACTATGCTTAGCCACCAGTACAATAACAAGTCAAAATTGATGTCAACAGCAAAATGAAAACAAAACAAAAGACCGAAACATCAAGGACTAGGTGGAGGTGAGATTGCGGAGATAAGCTAAGAAAGCATCCTATGAAAATGGTGCAATCTGATATGACTTGAAATCCGGCGGATCAGGTGTGCAAAGCCGAGAGCACGCAAACTAAACAAGAAGGAGCTCCGCTGGAATGCATTGAATGTAAGCCGCAAACGGGACTCACCTCTGAGAACAGCAGACGAACGACCGATCGCCAGAAGCCGTCGGGTAAATTCTTTCGCCACAATTTTGAATACATCCTGGGAGTGAATCGGAGGGAGATCATACTTGGGTGAATGGATCATGACTATTGACAAAGCGAGAGGAACTCCGAGACAGACATTGCACGTTACCAAGATATCTAGATTTCGCAAAGGCCACTGACTAGAAACCGGCAGGGTGTGACATAAAGGTAGACAGATTCGCACCCACTCAATAATCGAAGTCTCCTAATGTGTACAACTGAAAACATACGCAGGCAAGGGTCGTCCCACCAACAAAGAGAATTTAGTTTAGTTGTTATTTTGAACAATACTTATTCAGAAAGATGACGAAACAAACCATAGAACGCTTTGACCAACCAACGACGACTGCGGATAGCTCAAAAACGTTTTCCCTCATCGGCAACAGTTTTCTGGAGGCCACAAAATCCTCGCGTCTGTAAAAGGGAAGTAGCTACATAACATAACGGTTTGTAGATGAGGGCGGAAAGCCTGTAACTCTTCCATGAAATCAGATAGTCAGTATAAAACAGGTAGCCTATGCCCTTACAGGAGTCGACAGTGGAATCGATCCAAGGATTTTCTAATCAGTAAACTGTACCTCAACCTCTGAAACGATCTATCATGCATTAGGAATGAAATGCAATCTATAGAGCAGAAAAGTATCAGGTGAGCATTGATCTGTTCACCGAGCTTGGCAACTGACTTTCAAACTTGTCATCATCATCATCATCGACAGCATGACATCAGTGTTGAACACCGATGCTTCGCTGCCGTACAACCATGATTTATTTGAAAGCCTTATTGTGAAGAAAAAGAATAAAGATGGATGGGGAGGGGACTTATTGCTGCCTTACTACAATCATTCCGAGGTGCCTACACCTCCAAACACTCATTCAGGCAATCTGGATAGAAACTGACAACAAGATCGCCACTGACATCGGTTGGCAGCCATATCTTGCAGCGTCTCCAACCAGGCGCAGTGGTCCATCATCGCGGTCCCCATCCTGGAAGGCGAGTAGCACCGACAGCACCCAAGCGTTTCGTGATTTCTTTCATACTCTTCTGCCAGGTCAAGGGTTGGCCACCTCTCTGCTTACGCCACTCTGAATTGGGCATGGAAAACAGCACTCTCTTCGGCAAACGATGATTAGGCATGCGCAACACATGTCCCAACCAACGCAGCTTCTGGTGCTGGACACATTCTTCAATGGAAGTACCCGTTGCACAACCCAAAACTCGCTTTCTAACTGCCTCGTTACGGATTCGCCGACACCATCCCACACGAGCTATGGTTCTGAGACAACGATTGTCGAACACCTGAAGACGTCTCAGTTCCGCTGCTCGAACAGGCCAAGTCTCACAGCCATACAACAAAACAGCCCGCACTGTAGCTTGATACACACGTCCCTTGAGATTCAGGGACACCACTTTGACGCCATAGGTGTCTCAAATTAGCAAACGCGACCGAGCCTTGCAGATTCGTGCATTTACCTCATCTGTCACACTACAATCAGAACTAATACAACTTCCAAGATATGTAAAACGCTCCACAACTTCCAGTGCCTCTCCCTGGATTGTAAGTGGCGTGTTCAGTGACTGCATGTCCAGAAGCATGACCTTACACTTTTTGCAAAGTGCATACCAAAGGACGGGATGACTTTGGTCAGTTCATCTAAAAACACCTGCGCCTTCTCCTCCTCTTCAAAGATAAGAACGATGTCATCTGCATATTCCAGATCGACAAGGTTTTCGTCAGAGGCTATTTGAACACCGGGGTTTTGGAGACCTTCCAGCGTTCGTCTCATTATTTCATCGATCACGAAGTTAAACAGGAATGGGGAGAGTGGGCATGACGACACGCTTTGTGTACGGAAGCTTTTGGAGAGCTCGCCGTATACTCTCACACGTCCGGAAGTCTTGGAATACAAAGAGCTTATTATGTTCACGCTTCCGGGGCATTCCTTGGTGGGCAAGCGTGTCAAGCAGAACAGACCGGTCAACCGAGTCAAATGCGCCTTGGAAATCCAGGAATACTAGAATTGTGGGTCGCTTATACGTATGGCGTTGTTCTAGCACCTGACGAAGTGTGAAGATTTGGTCAACGCAACCCCTAGGCCGGAATCCCGCTTGCTGCTGCAGTTCATGGTTGTACGTGGGCTAGGATACTGTCAGGGCGCCCACACCTAGACAGGAGGACGATTAGGGTCCTCAACCAAAGCCTTTGGCTCAAAAGCCTAACCGCAAGGCAGCGGTGTTTGGCGGGAAATGCAAATGCATTACTGTTTCTACGGAACAATTCGCCACATGTTCCAACTCCCAACCTGGAGGACCAGGAGACCGTGTTCGTCAGACCTCTAGCCATTGACCAACCTGGTATGAGAGACTCTGTGAGTGTCGCAGGGACACTCCCCAGTATAGCTCAATGGGTCGCTGAGGTGCGCAAACCGCCAAACCACGGTAAGGTCCAGTCTCTTCGTGACGGCTTCACACTTGTCGTCACCACACGAGGAGATATCATCAACTATGCACTGATGAAGTCTCCTCGTATGGTGACGAGACGTTTGCAAGTCAATTGCCAAGCTCGGCGAACAGACCAACAGCCATCTGATCAACAACAAATAAGCTCATCCGGGCTACCAATATTTCGACACACTACCAATATTGGGTATGACTGCATTTCCATAGAACTCAAAACACTAAACGATACCATCAGCGAAGTGTGAATGACCGTAAAAATCGAATCGTGACTAGGAAACTCCCTCATCGTTGAGCGCGCCCGAGAGTTAGCAGTGTGAAGCAACACAAACGAGCCGGGACAGAAAATAACCTGGTGAAGAGGACAAGAGTAAACTGACCTTAGATTGAAAGCGTCCTTTGGCAAAATGTCGAGATAGGGACGCAACCACCAATTTGGCTGTTTCTGTGGCTTGGCTCGAGCGGTCCAAGGAAGTAGAATCCTTAAAACATGATGGAGGAAAAATATCAGATTTGAACACATTCTCTCAACCTGAATTGAGAGTATTGAGGTTTGCGCCTACCGCAGACTTGAAATCAAGGCGTACATAGTGATCCTTGAGTTGGCTGAATAGAGGCTATGCAAGCGTGGGTTCATCACATTTATTCGCTGACTACATAGTAGATTGAACGGTAAATCCAGGTAGCTAAGTCACTACAAACCAATGCAGAGAGGGATGCGTTGCGTGCTGAATGTAGAAAGCGACATGCATATAACTTGCTTCCTACGACAATGTAAAGAAAAAAGCATTGCGGCAAACTAATTCAATCCACTAAAATGCACTTGTTCCCGTGTGAAGAGAGAACCTCGAATAGCTGACAACAGGTGACATCTTATGCAACTTCCATTCGAATAGACTTCAATGGGTCTTGGAGGGACGGATGAAACAGTACGAGAGATACATGTCAGATGTGGCACTAGTTCGCACAGGAAAGAAACAGGAAAGATAGGAAGCCTCATTAAAATGCTTCACCTTTTTTCTAGGAGTTCGTTTTTCAAGATGATCCGGGATCGCTATTATTTCCTGAGTGTGCGCAATCGGCTGAGCAACTTCGACTTTGAGTTTTGCAGTGGGCAACTCCTGGGACGCGTTAACCTCGTTCCGGGCATCCAGGTTCTGCGTATTCGACGAGGGACGCTCCCAAAAGTAGCGAACCGATTTGCTATTTGTCTTGTGCTCAATACTGGACGGAGAAGAATCGAGTGACGTTTTCACGG
Organism: Clonorchis sinensis; assembly: GCA_003604175.2. Taxonomy (NCBI): domain Eukaryota; kingdom Metazoa; phylum Platyhelminthes; class Trematoda; order Opisthorchiida; family Opisthorchiidae; genus Clonorchis; species Clonorchis sinensis. The sequence continues at coordinate 158,200,449 of CM030370.1, forward strand.
AAGACTGCTTGGAAAGACAAAGGTATCATGGAGGATATTTAACTCAGGAGATAGAATATTGGCCAGGGGGCTGAAACCCAAATGAAAGGATGCATGAAATTGAATGAAATCAAAGATTAGTCCTGGAACGAAGGCCAAAGGATGCTCTTGGAGACAAAGTCAACCGGCGTACCTATTGCCGACAGAATGAAAACAATGCTGAAAAATTATCCTTGGACCAGTAATCGAAACCCACGTTGATTCAGGGCCGGAAATATAGACAAGGTCATCCGGTTCATGTAACTTCGACATTCACTGTCCGTTTTGCCAGAGACCCAAAAGCTCGCTAAGGCCGAGTAAAAAACCCGAGTTCACAAGCGGTGCGATATAGCCCCTGTATTCCGTCGGACGTAATTATATATTTCATCTTGCGTATCGACCGAACAGACCACTCGGTTCGAATGATATGACCAAGGAAGTGGGACCAACTATCGCACTTGTGGAAGCAGGTAACTTATACGCGTGTCCGAAAGTTTATTGAGGTTTGCTACGCCAGTTGTTCGCAACCGCGGGGAATCTAGGGAGTTCAAGAGAAAATTGAGTCATTTTTTTGCACGCTAGAGCTTTTACAACAACGCGATTTTGCTTCACATTTAGCTTAAAACACGTAACATACACAACGAGAATCCGCCGAACATCAACACCGTTTTCATGTTGAAACGGATCGTTTGAGTTAACAGGTGAGGGTGGGGTGACCATGAACTACGTGCTTGAAAAGTGCAGTGAGACTACAAAATATACAAGGTTGTTTCTGGATGGATGAACTCTCGAACGACTACAACAGAAAACGAAGTAAGACACTCAAATATTAGACTACGTGATGACACCAGCACACCAGTCAGTTCCACTAGACCAGATTTAGCGGCTGACACATGTAAGGTCTGTCACTTAGATCTTGCTAACACTAGGCTTAAGCTTAGTTGAACCAATATTGTAACGTACCTTAAAAAATCCAACCAGACACGGTGAGTACAACTTTTAAGGAAGCTGAGATTAGTTTACTTGCAAACTGGTGATGACTCTGGGATGGGCCGGAGTAAACATGATGCACAGCATGCTGGACAAACCGGGTTAATGAGTAAACAGCACAAAAGAAACTGTACCGAAGCATCCGATAGGTATGAACGTGAACTTTACTTGAATACTTCATTCGGATTAGCTGCATACCTTTGTTAACGGGTCCAAATGTTTCCAGTGTTCCACTCGGTACACCTTTGGGTTACTTGTTTCCAGCTTTTTAGGTGAGACGGCCTCAGCATCGCTTTCATGGGATCGTTTGATACCACGGACCGTCGTATCCAGATTTTCGACACTGTTGGACGGCGTCGCCACCCGATCGCAGGGTTCAGTGTCAGGATCGTACTTTGCGTTCACAAGGCGGGCGGGCTGAAAGAGCACGGGACACTGAATAGTTACATGTAGGTGTGAATCGAAAAGAGCTGCCAGTCAACAGTGGAAATCCTGACCAAACCACGGTTTCCCACCCCTCCATCAATGATCAGCGGGGGTGAAGTGAAAGTATCCCTAAACAACACAAGTGAGATGAGCGGTGTAAAAGTACTGGTATATATATATATATATATATATATATATAACCAGGCTTGTTGAGAGAGCTCACAAGTAATCGGTGAGATGGGCAGAGGCAGAGTTAAGAAAGGGGCATGAAGTTCCCTACAGACTAGCATATACTGGCATATACTAGCATATACAGACTAGCATATACTGATCGATGGAACCACGCAAAGCTGAATGAGCAACGAGATCACTCAGTTGTGTACGTAAGGCGAGGCACTGTTAGGATGTCCGAACCTAGATAAGGCGATGTTTAAGGTCGTCTTGAAAAGTATGGTTCAAAAGTTCGACTACATGACGGAGATAGCCGGCGTGAGTCAACACATGTGCCATAGCCACCGACCTGAACAACTAGAGGACTGTGATCAAGCTGGTAAGAGAGAATCTGTAGGTGTTAAGTAGATCCCCTTAAACAGACCTTGTCGGGTTGGTAAACGTTGCATAAAAAGAATGTCGAGTTTCCTCACAATGGAACTAGCAGAAAAGTTAGTCACCCAGAAGACCTACCTCCTGGTTTGCCGAATACTCATTACGTGAAGAACAAATTTCATAAGGTTCGGTTTTGATCGAAGTCTGGAAGGGTTGATCGGTAGGCGTTGGATTAGGAGTTGTTTGAGCAACTGGTAGAACTCCATTTACTAAGTGAGAAGACTCCGTTGGAGTTTCCTGAATTGAAAAAGAAAACAGAGTTATGCTCAGGGGTTTACCCGGAATTGTCGTCACAGCAATGCGGCAAAAACACTAAAATATAAGCAGACAAGGCATAGCCACGCCAGTGATTTATCACTTTTAAGTCGATCATCCACCAAGCATTTCGTTCCGACCGGGATCGGTTTGGATAAGTGTTGGTCAGGTGATGCTCCGTTAATCGTGTAACAGGGGCAGATATCAAGGCGTGCCTAACCTGTTCCGAAGACTACTGGACAGTTTTGTCATTGAGGTTGTGTAAATAGCTGATGGCATGAAGAGGTTTCTGAATAAGTGACATCACAAGTAAAGTTACCACGAGCTTTCGTACTTAAATTAGATCAGTAGCCAACGGCTTAGGAAGGAGTTATAATTCACCGTGACTTCACTAACTGGACCGATATGCGCAATATCTACACTGTAGTTGAAACGAAAGACAAAGACACACAGATAAGCAAACTGCTGCTCAGCAATTCCTCTCTGCATCCCAGCAATTACTCAGTTCACTACTACTCGGAAGTATGATTAAAAACAAACCAGAAACAGCATTACGGCACAAGAAATCTTCACAGACTATGAATAAGTGAGTAGAAACGGAAATTGTCCTAAAGCATTTAGAGGAAATGGTTTGAAAAGTGTATCACAGTGGACGATGCCGTTGAGGGGGATGGAAACAAAGAGCTGAATATCGATTTCATGTGATGAGATCCCGCTGCTATGAAAAATGTGGACGACGGATGCTGATTCGCATCCGTTTGGTACTGCAGATATTGCTCTCAGGTAAAAATCAAATCGTGCAGCGCTATGAGACTGCATTACTTCGTCAAGTCAACCCAAGTAACGTAGTAAATGTGCTCACTGGACACCGTATCTGTCGTTGGGATTGAGTTGGCGAGATCAATATGACTACGAAACAATCCTTTAAAGCGCACTTATAAACAAAATTTTATACAGTCCTGCGGGGAGCTCAGATCCGCCTTACACCACAGTAAAGACGATAAAACGCGTCAGCTGAGCGAGCATATGATTCAAGACAACAAGAAAATTATAAAGTTCAAAACAAACCCCTGTACGGGATCTGGGCATCACTCAGATAACCTACAGTGTGCAGAACTTCCACTGACCGGTCCGTCATAGAAAGGGAACTTTTCACGGGGACGGAAATAGTGGCCATGTTAGGCAGCGGAATCGGGTCCACACACACTCAGCGAGGATTTGGAGTAAGCTTAAGAGTTCGTCCATTGTATGCAAACTGGCAGTTGAAAAGCTGCCCATCCACCGATTGAAGTAATTGAGTGAGTACAACGGCAGCTCTTGCTGGTGTGGAAAGGTTACTTTCACTTGGTCGGTCGTACCTGAATAATCGAATCTCATTAATCGTTCCTAGTGACTATGGTAAGGCTGCCTAATTTTTCACAGATGAGAAAGAAAGCCCGCTCAACACTTTATTGAACTTGATGGGAAATGAATCATTGGATGTACACTAATTTGACAAAGCTGAGTGGGCCAGACCATCAGGAGAACTGTGGGGTTTTCCGGTCGAGCACGTCACTATCCAAGATATTATTGAGTTGCGTAGAAGTAGTTGGTATACGTTGCCATTCTTGTTTGCAGACATAAAAAAGGAATTACCCGATTTTATTAGAAAAAGGACCCAAGACAACAGACACTAGCGAGTATACCTTATGCGAGCGATCGGGTACAGATGAGCAGGGAAATGTGGAAGCATTGGGTCCAGTCTTCACGACGCCCACATCATCATGCTCTGAGGGATGTTGTTTATTCAAATGTTTTGCTTTAGCCTGGACAATTTCTAAGGCCGTCTCTGGTGTAGTTTCTCCTCGTCGGACTTGAGTGATTAGTCTCGCCATTCGAGTGCGGTACATAGCGGCCACCTGTATCGAATACAAAAACAAACAGAGGGATATGTAGAATTGGAATGACACACAAAATATCAGAGACAAACGCATCAGAAAACGGTTTCACAGAAAAAGGCTCCTGGCAGTCATCATAATGAAATACACATATTGAAGGAAGAAACAGGCTACGACCCTAGAATAGATCAAACCACCCTGGCTTATCCTGGGGGTATTATTTTCTATTCGGGGATATCAGGTACTAAGAAATCGTCCAGAAATCTCTGTAATCTTCCAAAAAGGGTTTTCAACGCGGTGCTCAGTGCCCCCCCCGGACTAACTTTTACTCCACATAAACAAAGAAAAGAAAACAGTTCGATGACAAGTCAAGGTAGGATTTGTGTGGCATCAAATGAGTGCGACAAAAACAGACTTGATAAATAGTCACAATCATCAAAGTACTTTGGAGACAAGTGCTAACTCTCAAAGTGCAAAACTTCAATCGACTGGATGTGCACGACTGACCGTAATCTGAACGCACGGTTTCGTGCGAACTGACAGAAATTCAAGCTGAGTATGTAGAAATCTGTGTCAATTAAGCACGTTCACAGTGGGGGGACGTAGGAGATTGAGACAAGACGCAGAGGGACCAATGCACAGAGTAGATCGCGTAGGAATGCATGGTGCAAGGTGTTCCACTAATCAAAACTGTTCAGCTGTAACACCCTTTCGGTGCCTAGCTGCCATGCCACCTGAGGGAAGCACGAGGGCTGGGATACTGCCAGGTTGCCTAAGCCTAGACAGGGGAAGTCGAGAGGCAGAGGTGGGGTTCGAACCACGGACCTTTCGGTCAGTAAATTCGCGCTCTAACCACTTGCGCCATCTCGCCTTCCACAAACCAAGACAATAGGTGCAAACGTGTGTGACGAAAGACTGACCTTTGATTCTTGGAACATAGCGTACTCCGCCGCAGCACAGACGTTGATTAGAGAACCGTGGTCATCGGAAGGAAAATGTGATTTCATTGCGGTCAATAGAAGCTGGAATGTTTGATCTCGAGCCTTGCCGGTGATGCCGGTGAGGGAGCGATCATTCGGATTGAGAAGAAACGATTGTTCCGGGGCAGCAGCCCAAGTAGACTGACGAAAGTGACGGAAATTCATACGGATAATATTAATTGAAATCGGAACATGTTTGTGAGAGAGACTGAGGTTCAAATGAAAAATTACCCATCCGGACAGTTGTTGCCAATGTTACCCGTTCGAAGACCTATACGAAGATATACAACACATGCAGGCTGATTGCCAACCTCGTTGAACAGACCAATTGGCACCTGATGTAAAATCGACACGTTCAGTAGAAATTGGCAAGCTGGACTAGCTACCTTATGACAGGGGATTTAAGCGTAATATGACGATGCGGAGGACCTTAGTGTGCTGAAAAATACGCAGACAATCAACCAAAAGTACCGATGGGAGATGGCTCAGAGAACCCGATGGAGGAACAGACGGTTCTCATAACAAGAAAAGAGGTCACAGTAAGTCCACTTGGTTCAATGGGCTTTTAAAACAAACGAAATATTCCCATGGGGTTACAGAATGAAATTTTCGGTAATTTTCTATCCGACCAATATGGCTACAAGATCACACATATAAAATTCGAATTAAAGAAAGGTGGGCTAGCAGCTTCTACACAACGGCCATGATTATATGTAGCCAGGTGGTACGGTTAGGTTGTCGACCTGTGGAGATACCTGGGGTTCCTGTTCAGGGCCACACCAAAAGTTGTTTGTGCATGTACATTCACAGTAATCTCTATTTCAACTTAGGAAGAAAATTGTTGCCTATTTCGGGAAAATTAGGTTTCAAATATGTTGAAATATTTACAAAATGCCTATAAACAGACAGTCCTTCCTCAAAACTCGTCTGCTTGATTCAAAAATCAAAACGGCTTGAATGATGTTCATGACTGTTGGTAGGAAAATTTGGGATATTTCAATGTATACTTCGTCCTCTAAGTCAAGCCACTGTGTGTTGAAAAGCTGAACGACAATGTATAGCTGTTTCATCCATAGTGGGAGTCATTAGCAGTGCACATCTCACGAAACTAATAAGAGTTTCGGACTGTTAAATGTTAAGTCGGAAGTTCGCGGTTTGAAATTCACTGAAATTTCGTGGGATCCGCACCATCGACGATTCCCGATAAGAATTAAACAGTTGTACAGTGCTTCTCGGCTTTAATCATACACTGGTTTCATTTGAAAGACAAAAACTCCACTGGAACCTTGAATCAAAAGCTGCTCCACGTAATTAGTCAGTACCAAAAGGAGGTATCCGTTTGTGGAAGTTAAAATGTTTTGCAGATGATTTAACTGCGCAATTTGCTCGAAGTGGAGATGAAAATGAGGGTATCCCAAGTAATTAGGTTTCAACTGTGTATCAATGATGCGCATTTATTGATCCGCTAATAAGATGGGTCACAAAATCCACGACAAACCTTCAAAAGGTCACCACGCTCAACACAAACAGGTGGATGGGAGAGGTTACCTTTATGTCGCTACTTTCAACATTTGCTCGGCGCTTCCGAAACTCCTCTTCAATGAGTGCCATTCTGCCGATGCGCTCATTTTCTTCTAACTGGCTAGGACTAACAGTTTCGGTATCCTCATCGAAGTAAGCGTTGCTCCATTCCTGTATATCGGTTGTTGAATCTAAACGGTGAAGAAGACAGGTGAGGAAAAGTGAAAATACCATGTGTAGTTTCAGAAGATGAGCAACATGGTAGCTCGTTCCTGAAATAAGGTCGATGGAACCCGACAGCTCACTGGTGGATTCGTCCCTCTTGGGACATAAAACAAAGGCATAGTCATGGTATTCCCATCAATCGTAGGTCCTTCTTGAGAAACAAACCGTACATACCTGCATACGGTTAAACAATCAAATGCAAATTAGCCTAGTATTAACGAAAGGCTCAGGTGGATCACAACAATATCTCTCATTTGTGATGTTCTTCAACCGAACGGGCTGCCAATTAGAGACGAATTGCAAAATCATCGCTGGATGTGGTTTATGAGCCTTGAAATTCACGGCAGAACCGGGTTACAAAGCAAGGAGAAGAGATTTATGGGATGACAACCTAGGTGCTCTAAGCAAGAAACAGCGAGACAAGCAAACTACTGATAAATTAGAGTAGTACCGCGAAAGCTTCAAAATGTGACACCCGAGCTACCGGCAGCCGTCTGATGGTTCATTTGTGTGACCTGACAAACTCCACTCGAGAAGAATCTGGTTTAATGCGTCCCCCATACTGCTAGACTAGAGACCACTAATCTGAAAACTCGAACAGGATATTTTTCAATGGAGATTCCGCCCTGTGAGTTGAGTCATTCTATGCTCAAAAGCCAAGAAGCACTGGACTGGCACTCACCAGCAGTGCGCATCCAGCAAGATTCGAACTCGCGACCTCTGGTTAGTAGGGAAAGACAAACTGACAATGTGATCAACCTGTGCTGAGACAAGGCGTGGCGCGCTTATCCTTCAAATGGAATAGATAATGGTTATCGTTTGATACTTTCAGCTGGAAATCATGGAAAAGGACAGTAAACAGGCATCCGACACTATAGGATAACTTGCTACAATCAAAGGCCGAAAAGTACACTGGGTAACGAAGTCCACATGTTACTTACACTTTGCCGGTGGAAAACCAGTATCACAAGACGTAACTAATGAACTCTGCTCCATACATTCGGAGAGCCCAATTCCTATAAGCTGGTGAATAATCAAAGCTGCTCAATACAGCCTGCATGCAAAGAGGCTGCCGCCGTGTGTGGAAAAAGGTCAAATGCTTTCACAACCCAATTCCATGAACATCCTGACAATTCCTTAACTTTCATCAGCGTTCCCTTTTAATTGGACAAAGTAGGAATCAAAGTAAGGCGTAAAAACATCAAGGCATAAATCTGTGGTAGAGTATTATTTATTGCTCGAAAAAATGAACCCGAGGTCATGTGAAGACTCACTCCACGCTAAACTTCGAAAGGCGGCAAGATTATCGCTCACGCGGTCTTTATTGACACAAACATCACATCGGTTGATGCATCTTGGAGGTTCATCATTGAAATAATCAGCCAGCTGTCGATGACGGCAACTAAAAACGAAAAAGGTCCATGAATTAGCTTAGTAGAGAGAATAACACAAATGCGCGGGCTCAGGAAATGAAAGCACCACAATCAGTTCCGCATTTTTCTTTATAAAAAAACATCCCGTTAACAGACACAGATGCACTGCATTTGATGGCACAAGGAGATTAGACATCTACTTAATTTTACAGTAATTAACTTGAAGATGCAGTATGTTTAAGTGTCCAACCAAGCTGTGTGAGTGTCCTGAAAGTCATTTGCTATCAGTACCCTTAAACGACACCGTTTACTTGGACGGAAATGAGCTTTATTATAGTGGAAACAATTTGTAGACTAGATAATCAATTCCCAAGACGGAAGATCCACAACTTCTATGGATCGTGAAGAACAAATCCAGTGCAACCGCAAGAAACAGCTGATTCATTTTTAATTAAAACGCTAGACGCATGATGCAAGTTGCAATCTTTTCGCATCCCGCTAGAGAACCAGATATTTCGGGAGCCCGAAATTCACAGTTTCAAGCTCCATTCAGCCCATTTGGACGGTAGCTCGTGTCAGTTTGACAGACCTTGTTAAACAGAGTCTTGTAATCTAGCTCGATAGTTGTCACGTTTTGTAGCTGTTCCAATAAGTGGTCTGCATAGCACGGACCCCATATGTGGATATATTAATTTCCGTTGCAGTCTAGTTATATGGGGTAACCTCAGTCCAGTTCACTTTGTCAGCCGCGGATGGCTGCCAAGCTATATTGGTTCAAGCAGCTAAATTTCGTTCGACGGGCGGTCCCTGGTGGATGCATGCGTTGGAGTTATTATTCTCCAGAGATCACTGACGTCGAGGTACCTCAGTTTAATCAAGAAAGATGAATCAGGGCACTTACACATTGTATACAATGTATTTATTTGTTGCATGCACGCCACTGACCATGTGACTGACTCAATTCACTCAGATTCGCTATTGCGAGAGGATGTCCGAGGATCCTGATACTACCAAAATACAACTGACTGGAAACTGCTTTCGCATCCAAAATGAATACATAAGTATAGAAATACTATCAAATTGGTCGTAAAATCAAAAACATAACCCGCATTCTTGACATGCAGCGGAAATCAGGTCTACCACATACAACATCTAGTCGCCTAAGCGAAAATAAGCCTCATGTGGAGACCGACAAACACCATCAGGTTAACATTTTTCAAGGGTTATTCAAAGTTATTCAAATTTATGGTCACCACCCAGTTGGTCTAGTCACTAGAAATGGTGTGAGAAATTAGAAAAAAAAGTATTCGGACCAAATCACTGCTTGATGGGAAGAAATTTACAGAGATCAAACAGATTCAGTATCGAAAGATCAGAAGAAAAGTGGGGCCATAAGCACCTTCAGTTTGATTGTTTGATACGTGTTACGTATTATATGGGTTGGTTTGTGATTTAGTGAGTCGGCCAGCCTAGCAGTAATGCAGTCGAAAAATTTCGTGATGCTCTTTTCAAAGCAGGCACCAGAATAATACGAATGAAACGGATACTGATAATCCAACCTGTGAATGGCACAGGGACCAGGTATGTAAACAACAAATGAAGACTCGAGCGAGCTCATTAGATGCCCTGCAAAAACACTTATTACTAGACGTGCACCGATAACCAAGATCGGTTCATTTTCCGATGCTACCGATTGTCCGTGACCAATCGTTCCAGCTACAGTTACTAGTTCGTTAGCCACGGGGAGAACACGTGAATTGACACCGAGTGGTGCGCTAGTGAACATTGATTAGTTGGTCAGCGGATAAACATCAAAAAGTGGTCATCCGACAGTAGTTGGAAGCAAACCACACAGTCACAATTGTTGCGTTATTATTAATACAGAAGAGCATCGATTTTACGGAACGCTCAAACAAGCACCGACTTTACGAAAGAATCAGAATGGCCGAACCAGTATAAATTTACCGACCGACCCAGAGCAACTCGTCTAACCAAGCACGCGGCAATATACACTGAGTTCAACAATTTAAATGGCTGTTGGCTTAACTGTTCGAGATAAAAACCCGATGTGTTCGTCCGACGCTATTGGGAGGGAAAAGATATTCATCATTAATGCAATCATTCGGTTCACCCTGGCAAATAAAATGTGATTTTCTTAGGAAAGTGATGCATCCGATCGACGAATTCAATGGTGATAGGCATTAGAACAACGTTGTAGTGACCACGAGGGTGATGGGGTTCCCTTCAACCAAAAGAAGGTTCCATTGAGCATTGCTCAGGAGTAGCTGTTTCCAATAATTCTTGAAACCACCCTATTTGGTTCAGTTCGTTGATGACACACATCTATACTCTTACGCCCAAGATATGGGTGACGTGCTAGCGTAAGAGCAGAGGAACGGTGGAAACTAGCAAGCATATGGTACTTGAATTGGCGTCTAGCTGGTAGACAGAAGCAACAAGTGGAGCTGCGAGGATGTTCATGGACGTGAGAACGTGGCAAGCAGTAATGCAAACAAGACAATGACAGCTAGCAAAGGGGTCCGGTTAAGATGACAAAATCTTTTGTGCGCTGCCTGCTCTGTGGAACATATTACCGGGAAAGTCAGTTTGAGTTCAGTTCGTAGTAGTCGTTCGTATACAAGAACATGTGGAATATCGTCGTTCAAGCCAGTGAAAAAGCATGACAGAGGTTTCGTTGCATTTATAACCAGTATCAGAAACGTCTTTGGAAGAAATATATCAGTAGACTTTGCATAGAGCAGGCTCATTAGGGCTGATCCTTTGGGAAACATTACTACCAGTGCAATATAGAGATGTACGGTTGGAGGTTCATTCAAAAGACGTACACGAACGATGACTAATTCACAGAGCCGTTTGGCAATCAGTCTGCCTAAGATGTGTGAACTGAAATATAGAAGAGCGCCGTAAGAATTACTGTCAGACATATAACAGCAGCCGCACTATTGTTTCCTCTAGCATTCGACGAATAGGCCCACATGCCACTAAGCATAGAAAGAGATTGCTCAGTTATAAAACTTCGTTTACCTATGCGGGGCACTTTTTACGGTCACTAATCGATTTATACACAGCAAACTTCCCTTAAACTAGTGGGCTATACCCAAAAAGTTCGGTATCTGCGGGTTTGCCCCCTTCCACTGAAAAGTTCGACTTCTGAAAGGCAAGGTAACATACGCAGACGATATTAAATAAAGCTTGCCAAACCGTACACAGAGTCCTAGAAACAGATGACGTTACTCCTCTCTTCTATTGTGCTTTAAGGGAATTCCCCGGTTTGTTTAGGGTGAATGTCACATTCTTCAGCTTTTTGCGCGTACACCTTAAGGGTCGCCAAACTCGGAAATACGGGGAATATGCTATGACCACGTGATGACCTGTATTGCCAAGCAAAGATGGAAAGTTTTGTTCATGACCCTCAAGTTCAGACGTCCATTTGCTGTTCGAATACCAGGCAACGTCCATTGTTTATAATTCATTTACTAGGCCAATCTATGCCCTCAACATATAGACATGAGGTTTACATTTGCAGACCAGAGTCATCCAACATGTCTGTGAACTGGAACTGGAACTAATTGATCTAAGGGTGTCCTAGCAGGGTGGGTGAACGAGACATTGCAGTCTGCTATCTGAAAATGTCGGATGAAGTAGCGTTCACGCAAGTCATAACCAATGTTGAGCACATACGAATGCAATGAGTATTGTGGCCTGAAGCATTGGTTAAGACGTATGTGGGAATTGGTCAGGACTGAACGAAGCATTGGGATTCGCCGATTTATCGGAAGCGACTAATCCATCAAAGTGAAATGCACCTTCAATCATTGTTGTATGAGAGCAACGGAGGTCAACCCATTGTAGTGGTTTCATTGCTTAAACTTTTCAGAAATGGACACATTAGAAAAGTGTTGTCCCCAGGTCAAACACTCATCAACAACAAACACTCATCATCAACAGCATGACATCAGTGTTCGCTGCCGTACAACGATTTATTTGAAAGCATTATTGCGAAGCATATTAGTGGAAGGGCCAAACGCAGGGGACATTTTCCTCTCATGAGATCACTTATGTAGCGATCGATGCACTTAGAAGATCTGAAAATTACTAAGCTGAGATTTTTCAGTTAGGTAGAAATCAACAGTAAAGTTGTGGTTAGGTCCCGAGAAATCTAGCACTCAAGATGGTTCTGCCTTATCGGGGGAATGACTGATACAGCATATCACTGGCTTCAAGCACTAGAGAACAAGAAAGACTAAGTCCTGAGAATACAAACACTTACATAGTGGACTCCACGAAGTTGACCATCTTCTCTAAGTCGTCCTTACGGTGGGCATGGTTTTTTGAGTCTGACTTTCTATGCTGCAGACATTGTGAGATAAAATTTGAGTGGAACGGGCGCAAATTTAGTGTAACATGATCGGATAATCTTCACTAACAAAGGAAAAATAGTTGTACAGGCAAAGTTGAAAAAATTGGTGTAGCACAGTTGTGGCAAACTAAAAAGGTTACAAACCAATCAGAAGCTATACTGTCTTCGTCCACTGCACACAACTTTACAAAAGCATCAATTCAAAACGTCTAATGGTTAATTCTGGGGGGTTTATATGGTACATGACGAACTGGGAATATTGTTCTTGGTTGTCAAACAGCGTGATACGAAGAGATCGAACGCCATGAAAAATGGAAATCGAAGTGGTCTGTATCTGCACATTGTGTAAGAGAACTCTCTAGGGATCCCAGCTACTACAGTCGGTTTGCATATGAAACATGTAATCAGTCGTTAGAACTTACCAACAATCCAGGCAAGATGGAAAGACCAATCAGCACAGAGAACTGATTGTCCTGCTTACTAAACCTTTCGGCTGCGTCAACTCACCCCTCTCGTCTCTCCACACACTATACACACACAGCTGTCATCTCAGAGGTTCCCAGAAAGCAGGTACGCAATGCTTTGCGGGTGCCGATAAACAGTGGACTATTCTACATCGTTTAGTTGTGTCACTCTTTTGGTGCATAGATGCCGTGCAACCAGAAGGAATCATGGTTGTCGAAGACTGGATAGAGGCGACCGAAAGGCCGGGATCGAACCACGGACCTCCCGATTACGTTCTAGATAACCAACCTAGCTCTAGAGACTTGGTCACTGAACGGGAAAAAACGTTAAAGCCGATTGGCTACCTCTGATCACCGATGCCTTTGCATAGGTGTGTGTAGCTCCAGCATCCAGTTGCTAGGTTTATATTGCACGCGTGACTGATTAGAATGGAAGACGGAAGTTGTGGTCGATGGTTTATGTTACGATAACATAGATGAAGCGAAGCACTCAGATATCACATAGGGATGGCGAAAGGCAAGGGAATCGAATAAGAACACGTGAAGAGAGCACTGGACGAGATGCTGAATATTTCCATAAAAGGAATAAGGTTCAACTTTCTCGAGGCCCATGAGCCAATTAGTTTGACTGGTTATGATAGCACAAAACACTGAAGAGACCCGCGGAGTCATAACCTAGGACGCATTCCGTATGAAGAAACAGTCGGTTTAGAATGACTAATTTACGCAAGTAGTTGCATTCACCCGCTTATTCAAAATCGACGTAGCTTTCGGATCATTTATTTATTCAGTCTTCTCTGTTCTCCTGCGTGCTGCCGACAAATAGCTGGTGGAGCGTATGACGTAAAAATCAGGTTTTCACACTGAAACTGGGCTGTGTAGAACCCAACAAAACAACTCACATTGGTATGTTGATTTGTCAGAAACATGACGGTATTTCTTTCCTGCTTGGAGTAATAGATGCGACAGAAGGCTTGCTTGCCATCTCGACCGGCGCGTCCTGACTCCTGGTAATAAGACGCAACACTCTTCGGCAGAGTCCAGTGGAAGACAAATCTATACGGAGGCAGAGGTAGTTTGGTCAGAGCTGACGTAAAAACGATACCATTAAATAACTATGTGGAAGTCATGGGTTCAATGAGACAGGGTCGAACAATTACTGCACAGAGAAAGCAGTTTCCCAGGGGGAGCTGCTGGAATCTACCATAACGAGTCTTGGTTCGGGTGACCAGGATTGTCATCCGCTGTTGAGAATCCATGAAATGGATGTTCAGCTTGCAAGTGGTCGCCTGAAATATTCCACCAGGCTTTGCACATCTTATGTGATATCCAACGAATTCATGGACGAAAAAGCCTCTTAGTTTAGCCTCACTACCCACATCTGCTGTAAATGGCCGAGGGTGAACCGGTGTGATGCGAATGCTTATGTACCTCGACGGCTGAAACACGGTTGTCGCTCGCTAACTATCGGGGGAAGGTGTCACCGATGGTAGGCTACGGTGTACCGGTTGCGAGATTGAAACTTCCTGTGGAACAATGACACCAAACGTTCAAGGAGATCCAAAAGCAAGCAGAGGACGAATTGTTTGCTGGAATGCATCTGGGTTGAAAGCCTCAAAGGAGATATCTAAATAGATGACGTTGTAGCATCCAAACATGGCAAGAGCCACAGAAAGGAGCCTGCCATCATACAATACGCCTCCTGAAGGAAACGACAGTAATGGACCTAAAAGTTTTTCACTAGAAGATCTCAATAATGCACAGGAAACTCCTAACGAAATAAATGTCTCATGATGAATACGCTGTCATCCAATCAAAAATGTGGAGTGCTTCTCTAAAATGAAAGTCATCAGAATGAGCTGTGTCCACCGAAGTCAGAGTACCAACCCAAATCGACCGCATCATGTTTTGACAATACAGTGAAGAATATGGTTGCGCATAGGCTTTTTCGAGGTGACGGAAGCTGGAAAGACGAAGTCAGCTACATATCGCCCGGATCGATATTTACGTATTTTAGTTGTCTCAGCTGATCACCACGCCTGAGTGAATGAGCTTGGGTCAATCGACCAGGAGGATGCTCCTGCCTTGGGCGTGGTGGGCTCGCTATCTCTCTTTGACAGCCGGTGCGTCAGAGTGAGGCGGTCATCAGCAGAAGCCAAGTTTTCAAGCTTGAACAACCAAAAAAATTAAACCTTCAAGTACGAAATAAGACTGAAGGGAAATAAATTACTGTGCCTATTGAGGAGCTTCAGAAAGGGCACAACAAGCAGTAATCTGTCCGGAGTTTTCATCGCGAAACAACCAATCGGAGTAAACGATTTGCTCATCGCAGCACACCGGATGTCACTAATAATAATAATAATAATAATAATAATAATAATAATAATAATAAGCAGTATATCGAGCAGGACGACCAGTAAAATCCAGATATTTACGAACCAAAACGGATGGCAACTGTCGGAAGGCTCAATCAGAACAAAGAGTGGAAACTAGTGAAAACGACGGTGCCCGACAAACCAATCAACTAAGAAGAACTGAGACTATAATGCAACAAAGACCTGGAACGGGCGAATAAGCAACCAGAGGATCGGAATCACCGGAATCACATTAAAGATGCAAGCTGTTTTCAGCAAAACTCCATAAACCCAAGTATGATGGGAGGTAAAATCCACCCAACAGCGCACTGACGATGTCTCCTCGAATGATGAGACGCTTGCAAATCGAATGTCAAGTCCGGTGAGCAAGACAAATAATGAATCCACTAGCAGTGGCACACAAACTGATAATTGGTGGCGAATCAGAATACCTAGAGTGGAAAAAGCATTTCAATTTAATGTGATTGGAGTGTGCAGTACGTTGACGCAACCACGAAAGAAACGTTTTCTGTCCCTGAATAATGTTGGCTAAGGACACCAGTGGCGTCCATGCTGTTCAAACGGCATCTCATTATCGGCATGCATTATTCGAATAATCATTTGAGGATGGGCAGGATGAAACTCAGCAGATCTCACGTTGAGTAAATAGGCGAAAATTATCGACTATCGTATGACCGAGAACTGACGAAGTTGAAGCCAGGACGTTCCACTGAAGAGTAATACCCTACGCCTACAGCTCAAAAGAGGGTTTCGTCAGCTGCGTAATTAAACCGACTTGAAACGACGACGGGGCATCGCTCATTCCCTCTTTGGGATTAAGTCATAATCATAATCATAATCGTCATAATCATAACTACCCCCTGGTTCTAAACCTCTTCTCGGTATCCACCGGTCGGTACATTGCAAGAACAGCACCAATCTGTTTATCACATCCTACTTCACCCGTACCACATTGCCTTCCATCGGTATGATCGTCCGTTCACGTGATGTTTGTCCCAGTTACTGTACCCGTCAATCAAGGACGTCCACCTGAGTGAAAATTCCAAGGTTTCTTACATACGAGTCCAAGGTCTTGTCACAAGCTACTTTTATACCAATACTTCGCGTGCTCCTATACACTCTCTGTTTTGTAGTTCGCCAACACAGCTGAATTGGAGAGGAATAAGCAAACTTCGTGAGCATATTTTTTTCGGCAAACCCAGTGATTAATTAAGCGACTAAGTATAAACACAACAATGACACTAAGATGGCCGGGGTTGGAAATCCGTTCTTTGAGTTGGCTGCTGGTCCATGTCCTGGTTATTCAAGAGAATTGAAAATAAACTTTAACTTGAAATGCACAAAATCGACAACTGGAAACGTGACAGGGATGAGAACAACCACATGGGAATTGGTGAAAAGCTTCAAATGATGATGGTAATCTCACCTCACGTTGGCCCGATCCACACCCATGCCAAAACTGATTGTTGCAGCCACCACTGGAAATACTCCGGCCGACCAATCGTTCTGAACGGTTTCGCGGTCTGTCTTTGTTAAGCCGGCGTGATAAGCTCGAGTAGGTAGCCCGCGTCCGTTCAGACGACTTGCCATCAATTCGCAGTCCGATCGCGTTCGACAATAAACGATACCGGACCCAATATGATCCTAGGTAGATGTAATTTAAAAATTTATTCAGCTGCTTACCCAGGACTTAGTTACTGACCCGTCCCAAGAGAGGCAAGCCGACGCGTAACTGAAAACATCCTCATGAGGAGCTTCACAAAGATCCGAAAAAGTGACGTCATAAAATAGATTGGGGCGAAAGACGCCGCATTTAAAAGTCCGGAAGCCGAGAGACGGAGATGACAAACAGCCTTTGCCGGGACTGGACAAGCCTAACTTCAAGCTTTTAATAATATCATCTTGAACACGGGCTGTCGCAGTGGCAGTGAGAGCAATACACGGGACATTGGGAAAAAATGTTTGACGGGCCTTGCCCAGACCCAAATAAGCTGGCCTGAAATCGTGGCCCCATTCCGAAACACAATGGGCTTCGTCAACAACAAAATAACTGATCGCATCTTTATTGGAAAGACTGTTAGCAAGAACAGAGAATGAAGCAGTTTGTATCTGTTCTGGGGTAACGTACATTAATTTGGGGAAATGTGGGGAAGATATAGAAGTGTGTAAAAGACTATCAATAAGACTCTGGCGTTGTTTTGAGTTCAATCTGGAGTTGATTGTTGTGGCGTTTATTCCGAGGTGTTGCAAGTGAGCAAGCTGATCATTTATCAGAGCGAGAAGAGGGGACACAACTAAGGCAACCCCAAGATGGCAAACTGCAGGTAGCTGGAAACACAAAGACTTGCCTGAACCCGTTGGCATGGAGATAAATATGTCGTGTTGACCTGTAAGGTGCAGTTAGCGCAACAAGAATACGTACGTCGAAACACACAACGAATAGCTTGCTCTTGCAAGGAGCTCTTGAAAGATGAAAGCTTGAAAGTAGAGGATAGAGCATTAGAAATGCTAAGCACTCCGTCATGGGACGTCATCAGTGAAGTAAATGGAAGTGGACGCTTCTACCGGTGTCTGCACGCTTTGAATACTTGTAGTGTCATCCAAGATGGTTCTGCAAGTCAAACGCAAGCAATTAAATCATTGTACACAAAGATCATGAACGCCAACTGTGAGTAATCAGAATCAAGAGCTCCTCAAGGAGCACAAACCTCAAAACGGCACTTAGCATTGTCATCAAATGATATTGCTTACCTCCTATACTTGTTTGGCTAATCTGAGTCTATGGCAAAAAGACCCAACCACAAAATGCTTTTGCAGCTCAGCGGCAATCGGATGCTTCTGGAAAGCAGTGAATTCCAAGATGAACATCTACCCTGGGTAGCCTGGAGCTTCTCTAAGGTAGAACAATCGTGGCGATGAATTATTGGTGTGGAATTCTAATCAGAAGCCTCTTCTGGCGTACTCCGATTAGGTGGCCATTATGGAGCATCGGTTACCGTCTGGTCCTGGTTACTCCGCCATTAACCAACCAAGGTACGCTGCTTCCAGCCGTTGAAATGGGCGAGATGGCTCAGAGGTTAGAGCGCGAATTTACCAACCGGAAGGTCCGTGGTTCGAACCCCACCCCTGCCTCTCGACTTCCCCTGTCTAGGCTTGGGCAACCTGGCAGTATCCCAGCCCTCGTGCTTCCTTCGGGTGGCATGACAGCTAGGCACCGAAAGAGTGTTACAGCTGGACGTTTTTTTGACACGTTGAGGCTTTATTCACTAAGAGAATGGGAGAATAGGGGGCGAGGGCAAATGTCGACCCGACCGACTTAACTAGTGTGGAAGCCCACATTCTGTTGCTAGATCAAACTGTCCGAAGTTGGACCGTTTACACTCAGCACGTGGCTGGGGAAAATAGGATCGGTGGGGTAAGCAGTGCTCTAATACATAAAACTACCTAACCATCGTAACAGTGCGATCAAATGGCCTACTGCGAGGGAGTTCGGTCTTCCAAAAAGCGTCCTGTGTCCATACATTCGAAGTCCGCTGTTCCTCCCAGAGTCATGCGAACCACGGGAGGTACTGGTAATCAAAAACCGAAATTTTTCGTACACCGCATCACTAACACCAGGGACAGCAACACCGGTAATTGTTACGAAAATTTTCTGCCGTATAACCACGATTTTTATTTTATTCTTGAGGCTTCGAACGTTCAATTGGGTAATCTAAAAGGAAATTGACAACAAGGATGCCACTAACATCGGTCAGCCATCATCTCGTGCAACGTCTCCAGCTAGGCAGAAAGAAGATAAGCAGGATTCATCCTGCAAGGCAGACCGCACCAGCGACACCCAAGCTCCCCGTCATATCCTTCACGCCCTTCTGCAAAGTCACATGTAGCCCATCCCCAGTTTGCGACATTTTGGAGGAGGCACGGAGAACAATACAAGTCTCGATGGACGACGGTTCGACATGTGGAGCATATAGCCCAGCTACGACATTTGATGGTGCTGGATAGTGCACAGCCAACTGCATAGCCAAACATCCATTTTCTAATCACACGGTTACGAATTAGCGGATGCGATACCATGAGAGGGAGATGCCACGGTGAAGTTCATATATCTGCGTACACATACTACAGATATGATCCACAAAGCAGTATGGATAGAAGTAAAGTAGTGCGCACTCTGGATCTGACAAGAAACTGATATCCTGTGAATGCCAAAGGCACATGTAGCAATTCCTGCTCCCTATCATGGGCTTCTTTATGGAATAATCTACAAACTTGTAGTTGGTAGTTTATATATACATATATATACATATATGTATATATATGTATATATAAACTACCAACTACAAGTTTGTAGATTATTCCATAAAGAAGCCCATGATAGGGAGCAGGAATTGCTACATGTGCCTTTGGCATTCACAGGATGTCAGTTTTTTGTCAGATCCAGAGTGCGCACTACTTTACTTCTATCCATACTGCTTTGTGGATCATATCTGTAGTATGTGTACGCAGATATATGAACTTCACCGTGGCATCTCCCTCTCATGGTATCGCATCCGCTAATTCGTAACCGTGTGATTAGAAAATGGATGTTTGGCTATGCAGTTGGCTGTGCACTATCCAGCACCATCAAATGTCGTAGCTGGGCTATATGCTCCACATGTCGAACCGTCGTCCATCGAGACTTGTATTGTTCTCCGTGCCTCCTCCAAAATGTCGCAAACTGGGGATGGGCTACATGTGACTTTGCAGAAGGGCGTGAAGGATATGACGGGGAGCTTGGGTGTCGCTGGTGCGGTCTGCCTTGCAGGATGAATCCTGCTTATCTTCTTTCTGCCTAGCTGGAGACGTTGCACGAGATGATGGCTGACCGATGTTAGTGGCGAAATTTTTCGTACACCGCATCACTAACACCAGGGACAGCAACACCGGTAATTGTTACGAAAATTTTCTGCCGTATAACCACGATTTTTATTTTATTCTTGAGGCTTCGAACGTTCAATTGGGTAATCTAAAAGGAAATTGACAACAAGGATGCCACTAACATCGGTCAGCCATCATCTCGTGCAACGTCTCCAGCTAGGCAGAAAGAAGATAAGCAGGATTCATCCTGCAAGGCAGACCGCACCAGCGACACCCAAGCTCCCCGTCATATCCTTCACGCCCTTCTGCAAAGTCACATGTAGCCCATCCCCAGTTTGCGACATTTTGGAGGAGGCACGGAGAACAATACAAGTCTCGATGGACGACGGTTCGACATGTGGAGCATATAGCCCAGCTACGACATTTGATGGTGCTGGATAGTGCACAGCCAACTGCATAGCCAAACATCCATTTTCTAATCACACGGTTACGAATTAGCGGATGCGATACCATGAGAGGGAGATGCCACGGTGAAGTTCATATATCTGCGTACACATACTACAGATATGATCCACAAAGCAGTATGGATAGAAGTAAAGTAGTGCGCACTCTGGATCTGACAAGAAACTGATATCCTGTGAATGCCAAAGGCACATGTAGCAATTCCTGCTCCCTATCATGGGCTTCTTTATGGAATAATCTACCAACTTGTAGTTGGTAGTTTATATATACATATATATACATATATGTATATATATATATTCAAAGAGATAGGTGCACTTTCACGGTTAGTCGGTCACTGAACTCAGTCTGTGGACCACTCCCTTATGGAGTCAAACAGTTATATGACCTGTAGAATGGCGGTATTAGTGTGCGAACCCCGCATTCATATATCCACGTAATGTGCCATGCGAACGAATAATCTATGCATGGAACCGTTGGGAAAACACCACTGTCCTACGTAGAAATTCAAAGAGAAGGATAAGTGCACTATTAGACGCGCGAAATAGACAATGAAATCATCTTAGAAATATGATCTAGCTTGTGGAGGTTCCACAAGTCTTTGTGGTATATAGAAGACTTCTGGTACAACAAACTGTTGGAGGTAGTCCACTCGCAATTTGAGGCAAACCAACATTGCAAAGTAAGCAGAATTGTCCGGAGGCCAACCGCGAGTAACAACCGAACAGCATGTCAATTGGGCGGATGCACCACGTGCGGGCCACGGACCAAACGAAACCATTCCCTGATTAGTCAGAATATCAGCCAATCTGGATCGAGCAGCTGTAGCTCGACGCTTCTCGTCCCCCTAACGGGGAGTCTAGCACGAATTTGGGGAACATTCTGTAGCGAGTCTGTAAATACGGTTATAGTAATCTTCCTTTGTCTCCATAAAAGGCTGTCTGAAGCTACCGTGCTTTTTGATATGCCATAGTTGGCGGAGCTGGGAAGCCAGCAACCGATGCAAAGTTACTCGACCGTTCAGAAGCTACAACAACAATATGCACTCCAGTAGTTCCCCATTATTTCTCTACTATCCCCAAGAGGGACTCTGGGAAGCCAGATAAACTGCTCTTTGAGGTGTCTGGCCCATCTTTCCAATCGGTGTTTCATGGTGGAACACTGAGTGGGTATTTACACCTTTCCCTTTACTGCACATTGCTTTCTTTTGGCTAGTCGATTGTCTTAAGTGGCATGGGGCACGGTTGTTCATGGTTGTGAAAGCTCCCTCCACCTCCTGAGATTTGAATGTTCACCAAGGCTCTCGGTCCCACCTTTAGCTCTTAGGTGCTTTGCGCTTGAGGTATTTGCGTTCGCCATCGCACTCACTGGTCTGGGTTCCCTAGTAGCAATCAGATATAACGATATCCACGAGATCAAGTGGTCGTTTGATCGTATTGGATAACTAGGACGGATAGCTTTGAGAATCAGTACCAAAGTCCCTTTCATCATCATCATCATCATCATCATCATCATCATCAGAAATAGCAACATCGGTGTTGACATTGGTGCTTGACTGCCGTACAACCCTAAGATTGGCCTAATTGTATTTGAAGCCCCAGAGTGAAAAAAGAGAAAAATTGTGGGTGGGGGATGGGACCCAGTGCTGTTCCATACAAAAAATCCTGAGGTGCCCGCACATACAAGCGCCCCATCAGACAAGCTAGAAAGAAACGGACATGAAGTTCACTGACGTCAGTCGGCCGCTATTTCTTGCAGTGTGTCCTGCCAAGCACGAACGACGTCACGGAACCCCATCCTGAAGAGCGTATAACACCGACAACACCCAAACTCTGCGCGATTACTTTCACGCCCTTCTGGCAAGTCATACGTTGTACAGCTCGTGGTTTGCGCCATTCTGAAGGAGGCGCCGTGAACCACACTTGTCTCTATAGACGGTGTTTTGGCATGCGTGGTTCGTGGCTTAGCCATTTTAGTCGATGGTACTGGATGTTGTTCCCAGTTGAAGTATCTGCCGCACAACCAAATACCTGTTTTCTAACTCGTTGCTGCTTCTGAGGTATCAGAGGTCAAAAACCTGAAGACGCCTCATCGGGCCGCAGAGGCCACTTCTTGAACCCATACAACAACACAGCCCCTATTGTAGCCTGTCACCCGTTTTGCGTTTTTCCACGCTTCAGTTCAAGTGGGGTTTGCTTACTGCCGAGGATAGTTGAGGTAGTTAGGAGCGAATATGTTGACCTATATCAGCTCTCTGAAGATGTTAGACTGGAATGCTTCCTGTCGAGTCGCGAGGGCTCGCAGGAGGCGAGTTTTTAGGAATGCCCGTAGTATGGCTTGAGCGGAATCAAGTGGTGAGCTCCAAATGAACAAGAGTCTTGAATTGTACCTTTCCATTTCTGGTTGATAACCACGTGATTTAACTGGGACCATGTTTGGACTCCAGGTTGTGGCATATATCAGCACCACAAATAAGTGTCCGTTTTTGCGTCGGGTTGCATTAGGCTTGATTGAACTTGATAACTGAACGGCACAAAGACCACCGTTTAACCAAATCCAATCAAGCAAATCGCGTCCGAGCCTGAGGCTGAGTGCAATACTCATATCGTATATTTCACGAATCACCGCTTTTGAAACAGCATGCAGATCGGGAGAGGAATGTGAAAATGCTGTGTCAGTACTTGACGCTTTAGTAGGCACGACCACGCTACGGTCTTATATGCGTGTTTCAGAGAAAAATATACGTCCATTTGACGGAAGTATAGGACCTGGGTAGGCATGGGCGGCTTGTTCCTGTGTAGAAAGGATCTCATGGATTTAACAATGTTAGCTTGTTTATCCTTAATGCATAATGGAGCGTATAGGGCGTCATACAGATAACCGACAGTCAACTGATCGGGCGACAGTTACTTGTAGGATTGAAACGGGTTAAAGATGGACATCAGTGGACGAATGGCTGTGCAGCCAAATGATACTTTGCAGTTGCCCAGGCCGACGAAGTGGGGTTAGTTGAGGTATCTCACCTTGAACCTTTGACTCAAAATTCTAACCCACAAGGTGGCAAGAATTTGGGGTTTTGTTGGGATAACTTGCCCCTAGACGCTGGCTCAAAATCTGACCCGCGAAGCAGCGGGTAGTAAGGTTTTCTTGGGAGTCCCTTCATGGGGCTAATGATTCAACAGTATGATCTGCCAGGCTAAGGGAGGTTGCCGCACTTGATGCCACAGGAAATAAAAAAATCTTTCAGCTGTAACACCCTTTCGGTTCCTAACTGCCGTACTACCCGAAGGTTGCACGAGGGCTGTGATATTGCCAGGTTGCCCAAGCCTAGACAGGGGAAGTCGACAGGCAGTGGTGGGTTTGGAACCACGAACCTTCCGGTCAGTCAATTCGCGCCCTAACCACATGGGTCATCTCGCCCCGCCACAGGGATTAAGTCATAGACATCTCACTCTTGCCCACTTGTTCCATTAACTGCAAATACGACGAACTCCCCAATCGACCCCAGCTGACTCCATGACACATTCATTCCAACCTGCTGAACTGTCGGTTGAAATTTAACCATCTCTGTGTTACTGTGCTTCCCACCAAATCCAATAAATTTCTATACAGTTCGCGTTCCGGCTCGTGTGTTGCCACCATCTCTCTCTTCCAAAGGAACTATTATGCCCGCCCTCACAACAGCGACACCAGTGAGTCACTACAGTTTAACTGTATACCATTTTCTGAGATCCCTGCTACCATTTACCCGCTCTGCTAGTCCCTCCATTTCATCATCCCCACTTACGCTTTTGTGACCCTGGCCACGAGCCCAATAGTCAAGGCCGCGAGGCCTCAGCGGTTGTTTTTGGCTTCAGTTCAATTTGATCGGCTGGATGATGCCAACTTTGCTGCTTCACCAGATCTGATGTTCTGGTTTCTGATTTTCCACAGCTTACATTTCTCTTGTCATATTTCAGGCAAGAAGCCTCTTGTTTTGCCCTCCCTCGCTTTGTTTTTGCCCGCCACCTTCAAATCCTAACGATCTGACCTTGCTTGATGTTCTCTTCGACAAAAGAGCTTCCTGCTCGTGCCGGTTTAGTGACGACCACGTTTACATTGGATACAGCTCACCACCCATGGCGCTGTCCTTTCCCACCCAAAACCCCCTGTACTCACAGTCCCACCAGTCATACCTTTATTCTGACTGTAACCTTATGATCATGCCTGACGGCATGCCCCCACAAGTTGGGAATAAACATTATTATACCGAGCACAGCAGACGCGTTTAAAACCGCATCTAGCTCATGACAAAGCTAAGTTGTTTTTCAACCGCAGTGGACTAATTGGGTGTGCACTTCTTGGGACTGGAGCTTTTTCATGTACTCTTTCTTCGGAGGAAGGCAGCATCGCTGCTTTCATTGATGTGAAAATGGTGGTCACCTGGACACAGCCTCTCACTTCCAGCACATTATGACATTATCATCAGGCTGTCTCGTAATCCGATTACTCCTGGTATGGAGCATCGCTGTTCACGGGAGAGGTGGCTCAGTGGTTAGAGCACGGGTTTACTGCCGGAAGGTCCATGGTTCGAACGCGACCTCTACCCATTCGCCTTCCTTATTTAGATCTGGGCAAGCTGGCAGTATCTCGGTCCTTGAGCCTCCTTCGCATGGCCTGGCAGTTGGGTGTGACACCGAAGGGTTTACAGCTAAACGATTATCCTCATTATTTCCTTCCTGGCACGCTCGCAAGTTGTGAGACGACGTTGAAGTGAGTGTAGTCGGTGGGACCAAAAACCTTGAAGCTGGACCACCACGTCACGTAGCAGCTTGAGGTTGGTTGAGAGCAGTGACTCGGTGACTGGCGACCCACCCTCTTACCTTCCTGTAGAGTTGACGCAGCAGACTCCAGTTAACGTACGTTTCTTGTCCAGTATCTCTGAGGCTGTTGCCCAACCGCTTATTATTTGTATGCTGCTTACATCAACGCCTCCACATCAACGTCTCCCATGGACAACTGCGATCATATGATTGGATTTTTTTGCTGAGCTTAAAACTACCACCATGTAAACTTACCATGTAAGCGCCTGTTCCAACTAGTCGAACGGCTACCTACCCCGCCTCGGCGGCTGATTCCTTACCTTCCAAAAATTAAGCACCTACCCAGCCCAGCTGGTACCTGGTTTCTAGGTTAGCCAACAATACCCACCTCTTCCTGGGCTTATTTAGCTTGCTGTCAGCCCCTTTTGGATTTTTTTCTATCGAGTGCCTCCTGGCACTCACCAGATCCTACTGCTCTCGTCCTATTCCTTACTCATCCCCCTCTCCCCAAGCCTCAAACTTCGGCTGTAGTGCGCAAACGCCCCATGCAGTTTACTCATTTTGGCTTGTTCCCGGCCTGCACTCACATGGCCCTCCCACTGACGGGAAATTTATCGTAGCTCTGCATCGGCCTGACTCTGTGTCAATCTCCTCGACTAACCCACATCCAGCTGCCATGGAAATGGGTATCCTTCCTCCGATTGCGGCAACCCTGGGTGACGGCATGGCACTGCCAAACTCAGTTTGATGGCACTCCTGCATCTACTTTCTTCGGAATCTCGACCGCAACCCCTTGCCCACTTGAGCCGAAACTACAAACAAATGTTTCGCATGGCCCCAACCGCCTCGTTCGAAACCGCTGGACCTACCGTTCGGGATTAACCAGCCTAGTCCCCTACCATAAGTTCGGGTTTCCTCTTCCACAAGTTCAATTTCCTTTACGGCGTTCGTTTGGGCCTACGCATTGGCGCTATCTCCTCATTAAATTTATCCTTACACCTGACTTCCCTACAACAGTGGGACCAGTGCGTCTACTAGATTTCAATTTAAACCATACTCTTGTGACAAAACTTGTCATTTGTCACCAGATCAAATTCTTCAATCTCCATTCCCATTTTGGTTTTTGTGACCCTAGCCATTTCCTCGACCGCCCTAGGTCACTCATGGCCAGCAACGGTTTTCAGTTCTAGTTCATGCCAGCTGGCGTCGCGTTTGAACTAGTCGTATCACTTGTCATTGTCCTCGTTCTTTTCGGTTCATATAACCGCGGCGACATTTCACATGATAAGAATGCCTCTTTGGTTGTAGCCCCCTCTCCATTGTGTATATGCTTGCCGCGTTCATGTTTTAGCGAGCCGATCATGCCTCAATCGGCATGCTCCGTACAGGTTCGGAAATAACCCTATTATTATAAACTCCTGGTTATTTTGTTTCGTTTCCCATGCCGGCTTAGGCGTGACCAAGTTTACTGCCCATTGCAATAGAACTATATTTCAAGATGGTACCAAATAAAGAATAATACTATGCAATGCAAACAAGCACGACATATTTCTTACAGAATTCTCCAGCTGACTGAAGAGCCATTAGGTTGGCACACAAAACTAAGGGTTTGGTCGACCTTTCAAACAGGCATGCTCCGTACAGGTTCGGAAATAACCCTATTATTATAAACTCCTGGTTATTTTGTTTCGTTTCCCATGCCGGCTTAGGCGTGACCAAGTTTACTGCCCATTGTTTATGATTGCCCCCTTTTTCGCGCAATCCCCAGTACCCGCAAATTCCATCCAGCCGTGCTTTATTCTGACTGTAATCGTGTGATCATGCCTCACGGTATGCCACCCACTAGTTGGGAATAAATAATATTATTATTATAAACGTCGGAGGGTTTAAGGTATAACGGAGACTCCGGACTTGTCCTTGCGTTAGTTTACGCTCGCTCTCATGGAACTCGTCAAATTTTGCCTTCTTCACTTTATTTACGCCTGTTCTTATCAGACGGTACTGAGTATGCCGCCAGAATAAATTTCATCTTACAGGCCCATATAAATCAAATCCAGAGAAAGTGACATAACTATCGTGCATTCTGTGCGTGTGACAGTAATCAGTCACATAGTCCCAACCAACTCACTCCAGCTTCGCACATACCGAAAAATTATGAAGGTCAAAAACGAAAATGGTCCACTATCGAAATGCTCAAAAGCTGCAAGGATTCCTCATTATTAGCCCCGTCAGCACTCAAGGTAGGATAGTATACCCAATCCCAAAGCAAACTACTCCCAAGAATCAAGATATAATGTGCAACCAAGTAACTATGTTTGGCTTGAGATGAGGTTAGGTGGTACAGATTTCTGGTTTGCAAGTTCGGCTTATTTTGCAGAGAAAGTTATTGCTACCATCATGCTTTTCTTTGCTAAGAGGACGGTTTGTAAGCGAACTGTTTATTTGCTCTTAAAGTGGACTGGACGAATGAGACATTGAGTTTCTATGTGGCAAAGTGATAACCACAGAAGCGGCATTGGGTGGTTCGTGGTAGAGGTAGACTTATAACCTTCGCCAGAATCCGCAATCAACAGATTGTGGCCCGAAATCTGTTCGTGACTTCTGCATATGCCAAACAATCCACCATAATGACACTCTAAAGGAGAGTTTTATAGAGAAACTGCGAGACTCTTTTCGGTGAGAAACCCTTTGGTATCACCATTTTTGATGCGATTTGAATAACCCCTTTGGAAAAATGGAGAAATTACAGTCATCTTGTCGAACGGTTTGGTATGGGTGCTACCGTGACCAGCAAAACGACTGCCTACTACGACTGTGCACTAATCACTATCTATCTAACGCAAGAACAGACTTTAGGCACTAGCATGACCATTGCAACATCGTGTACTCTCTCAATCCCAATTAGCCACATTGTAAACACTTATAGGCGGTGAACCTATTCTCAAAAGAGTGGCACTCTTTGGAACACGTATACTGAGGTTGATCTTACCTGTTTCCCGGCGGCTAGGAAGTCCATTTCTTATCAGTATATTCATTACCTACGAGATCCAGTCGTTACCTGGCAGATACTGGACCTTGTCGTGTTGCGAAAGTTTGTGTACCTTAGTCACCCACTGAGCTTACGGGAGGATACCCATTCAACATCCGCAAAGTCTCCTACCCGGTTATTCAAGGGTTAAGATCTGACAAACGGTCTCCTGACCCTCCAGGTTGGGAGTTGAGGCAAATGTAACAACTTGTTCCTGAAAACATGAGCTACTCAGTATGTCATACCGACCTTCGCTGCCTTGCGGTCAGGTTCGCGGACCAGAGCCCGTGGCTGGGGATCCGGTTCGTCTTCCCCTATTTTTGAATGTCATGGCACTATCTCAGTCGACGAATAACTTTAAACATTACGCTTAAAAGGACCATTGTACAACATAGGTGGACAGGTGTTAACATGAGCCAGGTCCTCTGTTTTCATGCTAATCTACACAAACCAGCTGAAACTCTGATGCACTGGAAGGCCTGTCGTTCTATTGTCCATCACCAGCAGATCTGACGTAGACATCCAAATCAAATCATTCTCAAACAGTTCACTTCAAGATCAGTGTTGACACTGACGGAGAAGATTTTATTACATTGGTAGGACAACCCATTTCATCAGAAGCACTCCTTGTTTAGTCTGGGCGCAAAGTGCAGTGATAATGGTGGGCGTCCTTTGCAATCTTGTACTGGTTATCGGTTGTTTTTTCGGCGGTTGGCACCATTTACCGCCTGATAACTCCAAGCAACTGAGCAAAGGTCCAGTCAAAATGAACAAATGAGCACATCGTCATGAGCTGTTGTTAGTGTTGATTATTCGGAACACATAGGTTGATTACTTGTTCGATGAAGAGGCTTTCACTCTACTGGTCAACGTAGGAGACGAGCCCCCCGCCTGAGAGCGGTAGTGTAACGATATATGCTATTGATGAAGTACGAGAGCAGTCTGTGATCCGGTTTGCAGACCCCGCTTCCGTATCTGATGAGGTTAGTTTTATTATGGAAATTGTGAAACTACTTTGCAGTGTTCTGTTACTACTGCGTGATAGTCAATGAATGTCTAAGAATGTTAAACAGGAAGCGTGAGAATTTCCATTTTTCAAAGACTATGTGTACAAGAGATGTATACTTCCTTTTTAATGACTTGTAACCGCTTGGTTCGTGTTTGCTAGTGAAAAAACTTTGGAACGAAGGGTTTCCCTCCCTTCTGTGGTAGTGGTAGTAATAGTACTAGCGACAGCAGTAAATTATTCTAAGCCAAAATTTAGAGATACTGAAGGCGGCTATGCAGTGCACCAAAACGGCCTCCTTGGAGGAGGTTGGCCGTGAAAGGGGATGAGATAATCAAGGCTATGCGTGAAGCCTGGAACTCTGCTTTCGGTGTTTCAGAGCACGCGGGCAGAAGGCACTGGATATCAGAATGGTCAGTAGCACTGCACGATTCCAGGCGGTCTCTGATCTCAGGCTCAAACAACGATTCCGCTGGATGGTCGGTTAGCGTATTGTGATGAAATGCCTAAACCTCTAGACATGCAACCGGGCAATCTTTACAAGACAACGCCATTAGCGTCGAGTAGCAGCCACATCCTGTGGTGTACCTAACCTTTTGGTAGTGATCACGCAAACTTCAAAAGTACGCGTACTTTCCTTCATAACAGGTCGAAATTTGACCAGTGCTTTGTGTGTACCACTGAATTGGACACAGAAAACAGTACCCTTTTTGGTAAGCAGCGATTTGTCATGCGCAATACATGGCTGGATCACCACGGCTGCTGGTCACATTCTTTGAATAAATTCTCCGTTTCTGAACCAGTACTCCAAGCTCTCGCGGCTCTTTCCATTTATCTCTAGTGCAACCAATGGATCGTCAAAAGCTCACTTATTGCAGGGTAGTTCCTCCTTACTAAGACGCGCCTCTATATTGCTAACTCACTGTTCCCACTAGACCCGGTTAAAATTTAGATACTCCGATGATCCAGCATCGAGAGCTTACGTATATACATTACAGCACTTTTCTGAGACATAAATCGGTATGATCCACACTGTTGCGGTGTCTACTGTCTTTAGCAGACCAATGGCTTCAATTCAGCACCACGGGTGTTAGGTTGGCCGACGTTCACCTGGTTTTTCATCTCGGGAAGTGTTCTCGTCTAGCCCGCCCACCGAACCCTATTATTGTACGACAACATTTTGACATTAAAGCTGCAGCCCTCGTGGGTGCAATTGGCTTTTATCCCGGTGTACCGCAAACTATGGTGCATGTTCAGGCCCGACCACTCGGAAGTCATTAATGGAGACAGAAGGTGATTGCTACAGCTGTATCTACAGAGATATCACGAAATACCCTCAGGATATCGGTAAGAACGTCCATGATCGGCCCAAGAGCGCCGAGACAAATAACCTGGCTCTGAATGATCCGTATTCGGGACGACAAGGGCATACATTTCCTCCGAACTGTAGTATACAGTGTTTGCCGTTTTGAGTAAGTTATACGTAAGTACTGGTGGTGTGCAACGTTGCGTACTGAACTTTGGCTCATGAGCTTTTTTTTCTGTTCTCCATCCCCAAAAGATGATGGAGATGAGCTCCCTCCTGGTGCTTCTATAGCGCGCGTACTACAGAAAGTAGACGGTTTACTTAATAGTTCAGCTCGGTTACGCCGAGCTATGTACACTGCTCAACTGCTCAACTGATCAGGTAAATGAATCCTCTAACACATTGAGCGGCTTCTATGTAGACAGAAGTTTGAAGTTTATTTTATCCGATCTTGAAGCGACGCCTTAAAGTTCCAAATTTTGATGGCCATATCAAACTGACCGAGCCTTAATCACACACCCTAAATTTCCGTGAAACCGTGGTTTGAAGGAAGGAATCTTTAACATAACGTTGTAGTAGTTGTTGGTGTGTATTCGGGCACCTGAAATCTACACATGCTGTCGCAGTTTTTAGACGTTGTTTAAACGAACTCAGATCAAGTGTGGGCGTGGAATCCCTACTTTGATGGCTGCTAGTGACCTTGCTGACGGCCTCTGTGAAAGCTGTGGGAAATGTTTATAGAGAAAGCTGGTTTCTTCACGTGGTTTCTTCCGTAATGAATTTAGAGGTAACGTCAAAACAACACACAGAAAAATTATGCCCACTACGCTCGCGCAAACTCATAATGGGGCAGTCATTCGTGTCTTGTATACGAAAAAGCCTTCCGTTCTTGCGGCAGGCGTCCCAACCAAACCAAGGAGTTTGTCACATTTTTGTTTAAGCTGGTCAGCACACGCTATATCTGGCGCAAGGCAAGGTTTATTCTTCACTGGCCTGGAACAAACTAAACGGTCTTGTGGATGTACCTAACAAGCCTGTCCGGGAAATATTAGGATTTTGTGAACTACGGGCAAGCCATCTGACAGGTATGGTAGTAGCGGTACCGTCATCATGACGCCGTACTTGTATTCGTTGATATCCTTATACATGAACATCTTGAGTGAGCCGTTTGGGGTTGCCATCATGGTAAGGATTTTTCAAGGAGTCGTGACAACTTAAGATCAGAATGTATCAAGACTAGCCTTGGGTTTATCGAGGGCGCACGGCATTTCAATGCCGCTAATCAGACGAGGCTATAAGGTAGCCATGTCTACATTGGAGATTCAAAATAAGGAAAATGTCAAAAAGGTGTGCTAACAAGCAATACGATGCGAGGTTGATCGCGGCCCGAAATAACAGGCAACCAAAAGTGGTCACAATTTCTAACTACTTCATTGAGGCGACACTGCCCGGTTTCAACAACGGCAATCGGTATTCCGATGATAACTATGCGGTCGATGCAAACGGATGTGGGCATGTGTGAGGAACGTGCATTGGCTGGAATGTGCACAACTAGGCCAGCTCGGAGCTTGCAAAGATATGAGATCAGAGATATCCCTGATATCCTTTTGCTTTATGTACGTGAACTTGGATGATGGATTGGTATAAACAACCGAGGGACGCTGTTTGTAAACTCGCCAGCAAAGAAGGCGTTTGGCCAATTCCCAAGAGCACATTTAGTATATACTCCGAGTTCTCTTGTCTGTGTTCAGCCTGAAAGCCCGTTGCCTCCCGAAATCTCGTCTGAAATCGGCCAAGTACATTATGTTTAGCTTTATCATTGGCCTTTTAGAGGTTTCAAAAGGATTTTGGCAATCGAACGTATTTTGGTTAGGTGGGAGATTTACCTTTCCAATGACGAGGCATTTGAAATTTGCAAGGTTACAGGGGAAAAAATCTGCAATAGGCCACCTGGATTTTCACATCCTAGTGTAGTTTAGCCTGCCTCACCGGACGGGCAGCTGAGCCCAACGACGCCTCCGTCCGCTTGCACAGGACCGCACGTTGGATCGTCATATTCTCACAGAAAGTGCCTCTGTCCGTTTAAGTAATACACTACAGGGGCTCTGGAAACAAGGCTTTCCTGAACGGGGCACTATTGTAGTGTCAGTGTTGCGCACTGAGGATTCGCCCTTTAGGTTGATGGCGCTAATATATGACAATAATGATAATAATAATAGTAATAAAAATGTTTATTCCCAACTAGTGGTTGGCATAACGTCAGGCCTGATCATACGGTAAAGTAACAAGCATCCAGAATATAACATAAAGAAAGCAAACATGGTGCTGCATAGTAATATTGTGTAAATATGCATATTACATTGATCCAGGTGAAGCCATGCTGAAAAAGCTTGGTAGAGGTGACCGCGTGGAGCGTGTTTATATGAAAAATTGGGAGGTACGCTGACGAACGTGAGAAAGGTTGGTTCAAACAACTCAGAATCAACAGTCTCGGATATATTCGCCAGTACGTATAAATTTTTGCCATGTACTAAAACATGTACCTGTTTACCAGCCAGTGTAGCTTTCGTTTGGTCTTAGGAGAATACATTCGCATGGCCGCCACGCGATCAGAATGCATGGATGAATCTCTGTCTCTTACCTAACACAGGTTTGCGTATTAAGTAAGCTCGTTCATGATAAATTTAACCGCCAGTGAGATAAATATTGGTCGATAAGCGTGCTGTACAACAAAAGCAGCATTTTGAAAGCAAAACAGTGGCGTACCACTAAAGAGGAGTGTATACTGCCAGGGGAAGCTTTGTAAAAATTAAACTGAACCATAGAAAATGTGGTTTACGATGCGATTAGAATTCCCTCGCGCTTTTTCTTGCTTTCCGTCGTAAAGCCTTACCATCCATGTAAGCCAGGAAGTCAGTGTATTTGTTGATCTTCTTTCCAGTAATGTTGAGCAAATCCGAAGATTTTCTAGAAAATTTTTACGAGTTAGATACCAAAGGAATTTGTAGTTCCGTTTGCTTTTCTAAGTAGGTGAGACATATTTAAATGAATCCCGGGCAAACAGCTCAATCTTCTGATGAGATGAGACTGAGCCTAAAGCCGTACGCGATGCACGGCTTGGGGACCTCGGAGGTAATGCTGGTACTCATCACTAACAGGGAGGTGGAAAAGCGGGTGATCCAGCGGGGTGGAACCCAAATTTTGGCACAAGGGAGAGGTCATCGGAGAGCCACCAACAAAACACCTCACCAGAAAGCATTGCTGGATCAATTTGGCTAATTTTGTTATGGAATTCGTTCCCATCGACCTTGAAGTGATGCCATCTACTTAGAGAAAGTGTAACATAACTGAAACTGAACTGCACTTGCTAATACGTGTTTATCGCACAACGTAATGTATGTCTGTCTCCCTGTTACAGATTACCCCGAGTAAGCTACCGCCAGCCTCAGACAGGAAGCAGCAGCCGCTTTTAAACTCACCTGAGTGACGTTGAGATATTTTTGTACCATACTTGATTTATGTATGTAGTTTCATTTACTGCACACGCACGTTGCTGCCTCTCTCCAGGTCTTCCTTCCTTCGTCACTGAACCTGTGCGTACGTAGGCTGTGTGCCGTGTGGTTTTATTATCACCAATTTCTATTTCTGGTCATTTCCGAACCACCCTGTGCTGTCAGTGGATCTTTGTGAACGTCGAATACCACCAGCTTCCTGGCTACGCACACTATAACGACATTAAAAACAGGCAGGGTTGTAGTGGTCAGGCTACCCAATAAGTTACTTCACCGGGAGTGTGTGGCAAAGAAATAAAAATAATAACGCTAGGTTGGGTATACAATAATAAAGAGGTCAGATGGAACAGACTCACTAATAATTGTTCTCTTTAAAATAGTTCGTCGTTGGCCCAGGTCAGAGGATAAACAATAATCCAATTATGGTGTTCCAGGGGTCTTCTTCTGAACAGTTCCCACATATAATAGATTCCGAAGATGGTCTGAAATGTTTTGATACCAGAGTTAGCACATGAGACTCGCAAATGACCGCTGCAAGCGCCAGCGAAATCAGAAGAGAAGAGTCGAAGCACGTGACCACGTTTGTATTGCGTAAAATCGTACGAGTGCGCGTTTTTGTAGTTTTTCGTATTCAAACAAAAAAAACGATTATGCAATTGATGAAATACGTAGTGTTATAATGAAAGCAAAATAAAGGTACAAAACGCCACAGGGTCAAAATACAAGACTAAAGCTACCTGAGGAAAAATCAAGGAATAGATTTTTGATTTGGCTGTTACCTCCTACGGCAAAAAAGGCATTTGAGAAGTATTTCGAAAGACCTCAATTAATTTGTCAGGCCTAAAGGTGATGGAAGGACAATGCACCTTACAGTATAAGAATCGTGAAATCGCAAAATCTGGAAACGACCCGAAAGCGTGTCCTTGGTTTAAAGAAAAAAATGCGTAGCCACAGTATGACAGCAACGAAAGCGGACTATAAATCCTAAGCGAGGCTCACTGAAGTTGGCAGGCACCAATTTGGGGAATATGGAAAGGCAATGGGTCTCAGTCATCTTCTATGGATGAGGCCGCCAGGTAGAAAAATTAGCCCAGTTGTGACGCCGAATCTGAGAACACTTCAGAAATTCGGTTCAAGAAATTCTGGAACATGTTTTAAGTGGCCTTGATTAATTCACCGACGCTGTCGGGATGGACTCACTCCAGTGATTTTGCAAGGAGAGCACCCTATACATCCCAGGTTCACAAGTGACATCATCGAATATTTCTAGGCAAAATTTTCTGCCTAACTTGCACCCGGAAGGCTCTAAAAACGCAACCTGATCATCTAAAAATTGTTCATTAGATTAATAAACCGAAAGACAGCGTTCTGTAACCTCATTTGACAGAGATCGGACGAGTAGGCAACCTGTCAGCTTGAGATTAAGGCGCCAAAACACCAGCTAACACAGCGCTAAGAAGGTGTTGACATTGATTCCTCCTTCCGTGTATTTTGTACTCTAAGTTCAAGTTGATGATCAGTGCAGTTCGCAGCATTATATCTTTACGAAGGATCTCTACTGCGTTCAAGTCAAAAACAAAATCGGGATCGATAATGTATACCCTTTTTTTCTCAACATATTCCTCCCTTGAGATTCAATATTGAAGGAAAGAATGGACTGAGACAAGTCGGAAAATAGTCTTAGTTCCAGCATTAAAAGGATTGTATTTTTCTCTATTAAAAACTCATGGGGTTTTCATACAATCTACCCAATGGAGGTTGGCGCTGCTATCTTGTGATTTACGTGATTGCATTAATTATCAAAAGAAATAATGAACATTATCATTAGTAGAAATTCCACTTCAATCTTACGGTTGGCCCCGCGATAGGGTGTGCGCAAATAATTACTGGATGTCCTACCAGAAAATCAATAGATAGAAGGCTGCGTCTTCAACCGTGACCGCATCTCGTTAATTAGGTGGCAGTCAACTCAAAAAGGCATGGTATTAACTTCTGACCAATAAGAGAGTAGCAAGAAATTGTATGGAGGATGTAGTCCGATAGAGTGATAAAATATGACGAAACTTACTCTTCCGTATTGTCAGTTCATGGACATGTGGGGTTTCATTGGCTTCGTGACCTGTCTTTATTTGGTCACCAGTAAAGGTAAGTGAGCAATATTTTTTGCGGTCTCAAAACCCTACTGCCTTAAGCGTGCAGTATTACCTAGGTCCACTGAACAATTGCTATCACTATTTGTATTTAATTATGGCTAACACCTGATGATCGCCGGGACGGAGCTGATAACTGCAAGAAGGGGCAAGTCATATCAGTAAAATGAAGACACTTGTCTTTCGGAGAACAACTTATAAAGATGAATATTTTTGGAACACTCATCTGGCCTTTGCCAGATGCCACTGACCATGCATCTTTCAGGTTTTGCTTGTAAGAAGTAATGAGCAGTTTTTGTCTAAGCGTGGAAGTACCTAGGCTCAGCTTCAAGGGGTTGCGTCCTTTTTGGAAAGTCGGTGTACAAGAGAAACGCGATCGAAACCCAAAACAAAAAATGGCTGAGAGACAGAATAAGAAGTTTCATCATTTCGCGTAAAGCGAGTCGGATGGGTCAGAAGTAGCCCCTTGGGATTTGTTTATGCAATACTGTATGAATTTTGGTTGGCAGAAAATATGTTTCAAGTCACGAAACGTCCCTCTGGGAATCTACAGAACTTAGTTGATACTTTGAAGCTGTGTATGCCTTTAGTCTCATCAACGGCAAAAACGTTTGTGAGATTCCGGCACGACGATCAACAACATCTGTGTTGCGACTGGGACTGTTTGTTAGAGGAAACCTTCCCTACACTAGAGTGACGCTTATTGGATTGTAACTGTGTTCTATTTATTAGTACCAGAAAACTCTTCCTTCTGTTTTATCTTGCCTCCTATGTTTGTGGTTGATGCCATTTATTCTGACATCTTTTATTTCTAAAAGAAGCTTTGGCAAACTAGGCTGGCGGCATAACGAATTAGATATGGCGGAAAGCTCCTTTCTCAAACTTCTTGAATCGCAGCAAACCAAAGCTGAATAGTTAGGCATGAATTATAGTGTGAGAGGAGTTCCAGTAGCTGGAAGTACTTATCAAGATGATTTTTCCCACCAACCATCTTTAATGCCACTCTCTGCTTCATTTGACGAATGAAAAAATCCTTACAAGCAGGCCGGCATGCGCGGTCCACAGCGTAGAGACTATTGTATGACAAGTTCGTGATAAACATTCGCTTAGGTTTGAGAAGTGAGGGAGTCATGGGAGCAGAATGGCTCGTGGGTGGGCAAAATTGCAAAGGTCGCAGAAGTTTCGTTTGAGCATAGAAATCTGGGTTACAAAACCAAATTCCTATGGAATGTGCAGTCGACAGAGATCTGGATGGTACTAATCGGGACCGGTTCGTAGGCACCAGGTGTACAATTTGGAGGATGAGTTTTTGTCTGTGACAGCCAAATGTCAGAGAAACTGGATTGTCGTAACGCATCCTGTCGAAAAATGCTTTGTTGTCCGAACAACTTTTGGTGCCCCACTGAAAAATTCGAAACGCTATAGACAGAAGCTGGTGGTAGAACTTGGCCGTTGGTCCATCAGATTGACGCTGATGGCAGGGTTAGGACTTGAACTCAGACGTCAAGACAAAGCAGTTTCGACAAAGTTCGGGACAGTGCTTGTGAAATGGGACGCAGACAGTTTCATTGCATAGTCGCATTGGAAACCCGCCTTGCTTCCAAACGTAACGTACTTCATGACTACGCTCGACTCATCGCTCCCAGGAAGAATGGTGAAAGGGAGAAGAAACATGCCTCTGATACTGTGAAAATGTGCATGCAAAAGCTTTCTAATTAGGACCGGATACCTTGTTTCGAGTGATTATCAACAACCGCAGAAGTAGTTCTCTTGCAAATGAAGTCTCATGAAGATCGTATGATCAAACTACGCTGGTTTCATCCTCAGAACTGAACGCAGAACAAGTGAAGTTAACCCCAACCAATTTATACTACCAATATCCCAACTATAAGTTGGCGTTCGAAAAATCCTCGGTATTTTGTACCGCTTGCGGACAACTAATCAAATTTTGTTACATAAGCCGAAGACGAGGATCTGAATTGCTTATATGGATGAAGCTAAGTAGGTTGGCAAGTTAACAAACCTAATTTCTGGGAAACGTGATGGATAAAGCTAAGTAGGTTGACAAGTTAACAAACCTAATTTCTGGGAAACGAAGATCAAGGAAAACAGGACAGATGTCGTAGTATTAGAAGTGTCTAAAATATTGCAGCGTTCGAAACAAAGATGCTGAGGCTTTTGAATAGCTTCACCCCAGAGAAGCAACAAACCCCGAAAACTGGACCCCCGCAAGAGTATATAAATCCCTTCTGTCCTTTATACCTAGTCCTGATATGTCCGATTCTCCATACCAGGACTTGTTCTTGTGACTGACTAGTTTAATAGAAACACTTAATAGAGAAGTGTCAACACACAGTTTCAGAGACGCATTTTAGTTCATCTGCGAAATAAGGGGTATGAAGGTTGATTATCATCGAGGCATCATGTCGTTTCTTACTAAGTTGCAGCACCTCAAAGAGACGGACTATTTCTGAGATTTGATAGATTTTAGGGGCAAAAATATTGTCACATTTGTATTATATTTGGATGAACTACTGCCACTGTTTAGCTATGACATTCAGTTTAGTTTTAGCAATGGAACTGAGCAGCAAAAGGATGGATTTGTAATGTGATCTAAGCGAGCTCAGTTCCTTGGAAAACAAATTTCTACTAGTGACTTTTGCGGTTGCTATTTACGTAGACATTATTTTTCCGCTTATCAGTTTAATACTTGTACGGCCGTCGAAGAAAACTTGGATGAATTCCAAATGGTTCACGAAGTGTGAGAAATAGACACCAATACAACCTTCCTTTTCCTCTGTTTTATTAACAATTATGCACTAACCTTGGCGATGGACGCACTTCCGACGAAGTCTTCATGTCATTGTTGAGTCTGCCCGTATGCCAGAAACAGTTAACTTTGCTAGATGAGGTAATCAGGAACCCCGTCCAAAACCATTCAGTTTCTACTTGTCATACTTCAGACCTTTATCAGTAGATGTGTTGTGAACAGAGCAACTACCGGATTAAATGACTGTGAAAAGGAAATGCTTCAAATAATTCATCTTAAGATGCACATTGTTAGCTGAAAGTGGCTGCACTTAAAGGTACTTTGTCAACGCAGCTGGGGCAGATGACGGTAAGTTCTTGATTTTTGCCGCCCAAATTATTTGTTTTTTGGTTTAATTGGTTTAAACAATCCGCACACTTAAGGACATAAAAAGTGCAGACTGTGTTTCTTTGCTTATAAGCCGATACTGGAATTCCAAACGGGTCTTCAACGGCTACTTTTCTCCAAAATCAAAAGAGAACTAAACGAAACAGCTTCACTGATAAACAATTTTTGAACTGAAGGAGGTTGATTTCCGCCCAGCTCAAGGACCCGCGCATTTTGCCTGCAGGCTGTGGTGTCAATCAGCACTGTAAGACGTGTATGCACGATAAGGTTACCAAGATTCAGTGAGGCTACCTCAGGTTTTGAATAAACACTCAGGAGGTTTGTACAGAGACAAGAAGCGCCCATTGGCTTTATGTGTTGTA
The DNA here is from genome assembly GCA_003604175.2 of Clonorchis sinensis. Classification (NCBI taxonomy): domain Eukaryota; kingdom Metazoa; phylum Platyhelminthes; class Trematoda; order Opisthorchiida; family Opisthorchiidae; genus Clonorchis; species Clonorchis sinensis. The sequence goes on from CM030370.1 coordinate 158,240,585, forward strand.
TTTAGAACTGGAAATCACCACTCCGGGACTTTCAACGGACTCTGATACATAGTGCCAAGAGTAACACATATAAAACAAGATCCTTTGGCTAAAGCAGTAGTCAAAATCTGCTCAAAGGAAGCTAGGGACTGTGGATAACATTAGTTTCTTCAGTTTCTACTAAGTTCGAAATTTTCCTAAGTCTTTTTGAGTCTTCAGCAACTCAAAGCACAAGTGCAAGCCACAAGACTACTCTGGGGATTGGATGGTCACAACACCAAGTTTTCTACCCAAATAAGCCACAACCTCCACAATAACTGTACTCAAGCACGGTGAATAGGCGGTTCTATCCGTCACAGAGTTGCAACCGCCTGCGGGTGTTGGTTGTTTGTTCAAACGATCGCTGATCCTTTGAAATAAATACGGGAATACCACGTTGACTTGCACATGCCTACTGGTCCCATATTTGTTTGAATGCACCAAGAATCGAGATAGAGCAATTGAGATGACGACGCAAAAAGCCAGAAAATTATTAGTACAAAACCGTTTCAATCTGCAAATGACATTCTTCAGGGTATTCGAATGTCTTTTTTGCGTGTCCGGTCTACCATCTTTTTGCCATCGCCACTTTTTTACTCCGTAGTTTCATCCTGCTTCATGCTGCACTTTATTATTTTATCCCACTTTAACTGGTCATTTAGGAAAATGTACATGTTATTGTCCTAAAAAATCGTAGCTGTCAGAGATTTTCCCTTTGTAAGCGTACGTTTAACTGCAGCAGGAGTTATTGCATAGAAATCACCATAATAGCTGAAATGACAACATGTTTCATTCGTAATCTGGTGACACAGACAAGGCTTGTCAGTTGTAAAGGTTTTTATATACATCGGACCATTTTTAGGGTAGGTTGTCAGGTTTGTTCAGCTTAACTGCCCATAGTGCTGATTCCTGTGAACTATAACTACTCATGATTGGCAACTTCAGATGTATACCTTTGGCTCCAAATACGAAGCGAAATCCTTCCGCGCTGGGAATGTTTCTGTCATCTTTTGTTTTTCCTTTCACAATGTCACAGTTGTAAAACAATTGTAATTGCACTGTTCTTACTAAATTTGGTAACCGACTGGTCCATCTGGTTGTCAATAATTTTAACAAGTCAAATCTACTTTTATTTTGCTTTCACTTGTGCTATGTTTTAACTATTCTTTGAGGATAATCTGCAGCCCAGAGTTCGATATACAGACCCAAGTGACACACTGTTGACTCACCTTATAAAACCATTTTTTCGTCAGAATGGCGATCCCAATGAGCTGTTATCAGGAGGAAAAAACCTGATCAGTAGCCACACCTTTGTTGGGCTATTTCACTATTGCCCTCAATTCGTTCAATTCACCAAGATATACCAAGATGTATGTAGTATTTAGAAGAGTCAACAGGCTTTATACTTCTGCCTGCTCCGGTATGGATGGAAATTACTCTGTTCACTTGTAAGCCCATCTGTCATATGTGCTTAGAGCTTCCTTTCCTATCTATAAAGTTGCCTGACAGAACAGCGGAATCACTAAAACCTCTTCATCCAAAATACCAAATTTTAATTTATCACTGAAAACGATGGTCATACCGTGTTACATCATCCTACGGTTGCAGTTCCGGCTACACAGTCTGAAAAGTCAATAGCATATGCACCAGAGCAGAGGAAAACCCTGAGTATCTAGTTCAAGCACTCAAACTTGCAAAATCTCCATTGTTTTCGGCAACATATGGGGTATTTGAAAACAAATTCCTTCATGTCCACTTTGTCTGCACCAGGAACAAGGCGGTTCTTTTTAATCCGCTCACCAACATCCCCCTTTCGATCATTAGATAATGGACGTAGTTCCGTACTGGTTCAGTTTATGGTTCTCGTTGTCACATGAGTTGTACGTTGGTTGATGTCAATCTCCGGTTATAGAGCTAACATAAATATCCTTTCATATAAGAAGAATAGAAGTGTACAAGAAATTTAAAATTGACAAACATACTACAGTTAGCCGCCTGATTTAAGGAGTTGCGTTAAAAATAAAGCTGAATCTAGCAAATGTACAGAGGAGAACGTTTCTTTTCCCTAAAGTTCCACAAACATCTTTGACGACCTTTTGTGGCTACACGGAACATATCGCTCTTGGGACTGCGCAGGTGGCGACTGGAGTATCTTTGGGTTTAAAGAAGGTATGGGTGTCAAATAGGGGATAAATGCACTGAAAATTCCCGTCGTTGTCTATATAAAGAGATTAAACTTTTACGCGCAAATATTGCTTTTTCCATTTAGTGTACATTTACATGACAAAGAAAAACCCTGGACCAAGCTGTCTTGAGGCAAGATACAGTGGTAATCTCCTGGAATATGTGACATCAATCACGGACCCGGTACGTCTCTTAATTCTCCGTAACATGCACTAATAAATCATGAGAGAATGTGGTCTTCCTCTGCAAAGATTGTAGAGACTTTTATCTAAAAGTTGGCATGTTGCTAAGAATAAAACCGGGACAGAAAGTGTCAATGATAACAAACAAACGAGTAATCCTGCTACAGCTTTTGGTGTCCAAATGGTTGCCATTTTTGTGAGTCTGTCTGCCAAAATATGCCCAAAGTAATTTGTCGTCAATATCAAAACGCTCAGAAGCAATCACCAATAGCATCTTCATGCCCTGATTTCAAAAGCATTTAGTGCAATTGCTCGATTGTAACACGAAGGAACTGTCAAAGGTCAGTCGCACTAATCAAACGGCCATCCACGCCAGTGACAAATCAACCTAATTCCATTTGTTCTTTAGGCTTGCTGGGTTCTTAGCTAGCCAAGCTGTGCACTATCCTTATTTTGGCATGTTTTTTCGATCATGGTTATTCGTGTACTTTTGGGTGAGCATTTTTACCGGTGTATTTTGCCATTTTATCATTTGTAACCAAGAAAAGCTGCTAAACTCAAATGTCCAAGTTACTGAGCCAAGAAAATACAGTAGTGTACGTTTGCAGACATCCATAATAAAAAGATTTCTTTGTAAGTTGAACAAGCGCCGCTTACATTATTCGGTCACTTGACAGTGATAAAAAATGTCTTGCTGGGAAGGTCTCTCTTACTAAACTATATTACGACTCCGGTATTCAAGTGGGACAAAGATGTTTCAAATTCTGGTTATTAGAGGAGAGCAATAGCCACATTTGTTCTAAAAGGCCTCGTATTACCGACACACTGATCGCTTACTTCGGGTGCCTGTTGGCTTTGTCTATCTGCGTCACTGTAGTAAACAAACTTGCAAGATTTGGAAGGGCCTCTGTATTTTATTTCGTAGAATACAGGGAAACGGCGAAATTCCCAGGATGAGAAGTTGGGATAGGCACCAGTGAAAACCCCAGTGGACTATTTCTAGCGTGAAGACGCTCATGTGCACAAACGCAGGCGCAGAAATAGAAGCATTAAAATTCGGCTGTTTTGATGATTAGTAAAGCAGTGTTTCTCATGTGCCTATGACCTAAACTGGTCTGAAACGTCTCGATAACCACATTCAGTTGCCTGGAAACATCACCAATAGGAGATTCAGCTGGGTTCCAGGTGAGTCTCTCGCGAAAACCAAAATGATTTGCAGATGAGTGTATTTATCGAGATCTCGACCACTTTTGCACCCATCTCCACCAGCTGTCATAAATATGCAAGGAATAATCCTGGTCGTCAACTAGTTTGAGAGTCGCAGAGTATAAAGAGGGATGTCAGGTAAATATACTCCGTCACAGTACAGGTTCTGGGAGCAGGGTTCTTGGATTCATGAGAGTGTAATTAACGCCACTGATGCTGTACACCGGAAGACTCCACTTATTATGGGAACGAGGAAACTGACCCATAACAAAATCAACATTGTTCTGGAGTTGATCGCTGGTAAAAATCTTGCAGCGCGTTGTCTGCCTAACCAGTTTTTCATGGACTGAAATATGGAGCTTTGTTAGACAGGTAGAGTCAGACAGAGGAAAGCGTTGCATCGACCAAGACACCACTGTTTGTTTTCTCTACTTTCTCAAAGAGGTAGACTTATTATCTCAGTGAGATCATGGGTGAAATTTGACTGGAGGCTTTATGAGAATACTTTTTTCACCCAGTGTACAATACCCTGTGGTTGCGATTTTCAGTAGCCTTCATAATTTACCTGGAGGTCTGTTAATTCATTTTGTGGGCCGACAAACATTTCAGTCTGTCACAAACAGCACATACATAGAAATGCCCAAACTCAGTTTCGTCAAACAGAAAGAGAGAATGTTGTTGTCTAGCAAGATGTTCATCACTTGGTTTGATAGTTTTAAAAATGTATCAAGCAACTTAGTTTTTAATAGGCAAGACACTTTAAATTCAAGTGCATTACAAGGTAAAACCGAACTCTAAATAGTAACTTTATTACTAAGTAAACTGGGGTGAATGTTTTCCAATGTATTGAAAAATCAGCACCACAGACTGAATACCCTCCACTGTTTGCTACCATGAATAGTCCACAATTCGGAAATGTAAATCTAGAAAATCGGCCAATCGCTCTGTGGCTAAACTATTAAACGTCATCACAACTCCTCTGCAAAGGTTCCTTTATATAAGTGCGGTCCGCCAAAAGCATCCAGATTTCGATCAGTATACAGTTGAAGAAAGTCATGTATTTTAAAGTTACCCTGCGACGGATGATGAGTGGCTAGCGCATAGTAAGTCACATATATAAGCGACTTTGAATTCACAACGTGTGCCAACTTTGAATTCCTGATAAAAAAGTCGCTCCTGCCTTCTTCCGCAGTATGAATTAATTCTTCCTCCTGGACTAAGTTGAAGTTGATGAGCTGAGAGTCAATCTCGAAGAATTGGGTTTGAAGTTGAAAACCAGTCCGAGGATTGGTTACCAAATCGTTAGTAAGCATGGGTTGTCAAGACTGACAATGCTGGAAACGTAAAAGATCGATTTGGTTACTGTTGCTTCAGTTACCGTGGAACTGTGTTCAGTCGCTGACGTTCGAAACCTGTAATTACGTGGTAATTGCGTGGTAGCGTAAGCATTCGTAAAATAGGTATTTTTGAGTTAAATACACCCTGAAGTTTTAAAGCACTTAGATAAATTAATTAAGGTTATAACTATACCATAGTAACCACGAAAAATTTTGGCAAACTTCTGATGCCTCGAGGTCAACAACTTAAAATATATTAGAATGCGTTCAACTTGTTTGCGTTTATGCCAGACGGGAATCATTCTTTGGAACATCGTAAACCCACACTGCATCTTCTTCATAGTTGCATTAGAAAATTGGGGCTTTCTATTCAATCTTGCTTAGAAATATGATGGAAGAATACAACATACACCAAACCATATGAATATATGTATGCTATGCGTAGCATAGCAAAAAAATCGCAAAAATCGCAAAAAGTCGCAAAGACGTTTTTGCTAGAACGAAGTGAAGCAGCCCCAGGAAATTGGTGTGAAAAAATTGACATTCTACAAGTGTAGTGACTGCGTTTGGTGTTTTTATTCTGTCGCAGACTAAGTTCACTTGATCTTCCATGTAGTATCCGGAAACGCCGCAAAAGTGGCGGACCCTTTTCAGACTTGTTTAAAGCAGTCTCATGGACGTGTAGGTATATTCACACTTAAACGTCAGGGTGTTAGCTGAACACTGATTAGTTGAGCAGCCAATCATCAGTTTTATTACTATCAACTTGAAAGGGTAGGATGCCACCTATGCACGTTTTTCGCACCTCTGTGCTACTTGTAGGACCTTGGTGGCATAAGAAGATTAGTTTAGCTGGCCTTCTGTATGTAAAATTAATCTACAGGAGTTGTCCCTCGAAAACCCGTTTTACTTGACTGCAACATTCTTTTACAGCTGATTCACAGTTTCATCGAAGACTCAAATATTCAAGAATACTCCTATGACTATAAGGACGAGCTAGATCAAATACACATTCGCGTCCGGACTGGGGTCCCAAAATCGCTGATCCAAACCCGTGGCATGGAATTTACAAAGTACATGAAACAGCAAGGCTGGATTGCATCATTGACAGAAGGCAAGTGGTTTTTCATATTATAATTTGCGAGATGGCAATGGTATAGGAAATTAGCGTGCATTTATACTATTGGAGTTATAAGATAACATATGTAGGCTACAAAGATTGGTTTGTGTCAAATGCGACACATCCTAACAATGCTATTCATTTTGCGTCCTCCGGTAAAGCAAACCAAAAGTCTACCAAATATCCCGCTTAAAGTATGCTTCAGCTGAATGTTCTGTGTTCGGACTGCCTTATGTTTTACCTGGAGCAATATTGAACCTACTCGGCCCTCTTCTTTTGGCTGACACTTTTCTTTGGGACGATTCAAGTTCTAAACGGGCTGAAACCGAGATGGATGCAGAATCCCTGTGCCTTGTTACACCGTCGGTAGGGGTAACAACGAATGCATCTTTTGTTTTCAAATTCCACATGTCAATAAGTTTGACGAACGATGTGTTCCAAACTATTGTTTGCTCATTTATCACAAGGTGTTAATTGGACTTTTTGTCAAACGCTTTTGACCTGAGGAAGAAATAAACTTGTAATGCAATTTCTGCGCTTTTTGAGTGGTTCAGATAAAATTCGAAGTTCACATTTCACAAGATTTACTGCCAAAAATGTTGTAGTGCCATAAGATGTGAAAATTTTGATATTTTCATCGATGTTGCAACTTTAGCGCAGATGTCACGAAAGGTGTTCACTATCCGATGAACTCTCGCAAAAGCCAGACACTCCAAACTTGAGCGACTGTGTGTATTTCTGTCAGAGTTCAAAACCCTAAGTAGTACTATGCAGTGTTAGGTTCGAAAGACTAGTAGGCTACTTCGTCCGACCTACTGTGTTGAACATCGATGAGCACTATAAATGACAAACAGCTGGCACATTGTGCAGTGTACCGGTCAACAAAAAACAAAGCTTAGAGGCCAACTGGACTATAATCATTGGTTTTTGCTCAAGTCATCCGCTTAATATCTTTAATCGGAGCAGATTACAGTTTAAATAGAGCTTGCATTGAATCAAACCAAATTTATTTCCAACTCAATATGCTAAAAGTGGATGACGCGTAGGTTTTGTGCGTGAGCATTGGAAAAGAGCTAATGCCATATTTCAGTAGCAGGCACAGATTAAAGATACAGTTGCCTACCGTTGAAACCACATTGATTTGCAATTGGATGTATGTGTCAAAAATGTGCAACTCCAGTGAGGTCTATCCTAGAAGGTTTTGTTCCAATGCAGTTGAATTCACGAAGCAATGTTTGTCGCCAGGTTGGTTCAACTAAAATGCTGAGTTAAATGAAAACCTACTAGTGATTGTTTACCAAGCTCTTCTGAAACTCTCCATTTTTTTTAATTTACCTACAGAAAAGTTAGAAAGCGGACACGGTGAGTTAATCGGACTGAATTTTCCCAGAACAATAATTATGATAGTGACGGCGAGCAAATGTCATCTGACCACAAGCTATTCCGCCACATAATTAATTGTAGGAACTTGCGTTGAAAATATCCGCTTGTTTTTTTGCAAACACAAACGTTATGTTAACTTGGTGGAGATGGGGTGAAGCGCGAAAGCCAAAAACATCTCCGAATTATTTCGGCGTTAGTCACGAAAAAATCAATGTGCAACAAAGTTGATATTAAATTCTGACTCTGAGAATGATGTTAGAGTCTATCAACAGGGGTAACAAATGCGTTTGTTTACGCTCCTCAAACACATTGAAGAAGTAAGAAGGTAGATCCTCTGGACACAAAAATTTGTGCTAAAGTAAATCATTGTCTATAGACGGCGTAACTTTTGCGACATTGAGTATCTACAGCCAAAGAAAGCATGTTTAATTTCACTGCTGTGATCGGTGTATGGAGTCCAGGAAAAGTTCTCGTTGATGCCAAAACCTGGGTGGGTGGAGAAAGGGGACGATTTTGTGTCGATAAAAGGTAGGGGTTTATTAGCACATCAATTGAGTTTTATAGAGATCCAAATGTATTGATAATTAACTGAATAGCAGGACACTATTTGCACAAATATACGACGAGCTTTTGTTGAGTTGCGTAAAAATAATTTGCTGCTTAGACACAGTGTAATGAAAGCTATCAAGCTGGTCTACCAAACGAATATTCATGTGTGGCTTATAAGTTTATGTCTTCATAAAAATATAGTAGGTCGTTGAAATTTGCACTGCATCAGCATTACTTCGCGTTATAATTTTACGTTTTAATTTGTTCTTAGAAAAAATTCTGACCATTATGTGATCTCAGGCACTTACATTACCCAAATGCCTTCGACCTACTGGATCAACAAATTTGGAAAGCGCGTGATCAAACCTGATGCGTAATAGTAACATCTGCTCTCCGTTTTAAATGGGATTACTGATTACTGATTACAGATTACTGATGAGTGAAACAAAACTCAATTACTTATCCAATTTAAGTCAAAAAAAATTATCAATACAAAAATCCATTAGACTGATACGAGAGTGGCTTTATTCAGGATTTGTTCAGCCGGTGGAAGATTCAGCCGGAATCACCCAAAAAACTTGATCAGTCTGCTTCATTAACCTCATCTAGCAAATTCGTAAGGCCCCAGCACACTTTGTTGGATTAAACTTCAGTAACGGAGCTATATTTTGAGGAAAACGGAAGAGGAAATGTGCCTTCTTGTCGAAGAAAGGGCCACTGAAGGGTAAATATAAAATCATTAGCCAGAAAGAAGTCATACATTAAGGTTTAGCTTAAGTGGCTTTATGTTTACGATGTGTCTAGGATGATGTCAGAAGTCATCAATCTGAAAAAGGAACTGTGGACTCAGGGCCTTCCAGTCAGCACTCCATTTGCTATTATTCACCAGTGCAGCATCTGTACCAAGCGCACACTTTTGGTAGCATAAAACCTAAGTGGAAGTGGAAGCTAACGTAGCACTATTAAAGCCTAAGTAATCAGGTCTGGAAAATGACTTACGTCAGTCATTTTTACTCACGTGCGGGTCTCCTTCAGGCGGTGCAAAAATGATTGGTTAGAGGCCATTTTCATGTGACTGTGAACCGTTAATACATGCTACGACAAACTGATTTAAATTCTTAGCTTACTTCAAAGTTGATTGGCCTGTTTGATTCCTCGCGTTTAGAAAAGTTGTTATGTTATTACAGTGGACGAAAATACTAACCCGTTATCTCAGATTCTCCATTTCCCTCCCCGGAAACTAGATGTGATTCACTACCTCAGATCTTTTTAAAAATTGCCTGCCTTGTCTGATATCTTAAGGAATGAAGAAGTTTTGTCAGAAAACGTTTAGGGTTAAAAAGATTAGTGATACGTGACTCGCTGATAAGTAGGCAAAGTAACATTGTAATGGAAACTGTGTATCACACCCCGGCTGAACGAATCATGGTATGTCATATAGTCAATTCTTTAAACCTAGGATACAACACGGACAGACTAGGTCCTGGAATTTGTAGCAAAACTAGTTGAAATTTAAGGAATCAAATTTGTTTCCGGAAGTTATCTCGGAATTACAAACAGGACTGTTGCAAAAAGTGATTTTAAAAAAATTTCTGGGACAACTTTAACACACTGAACCCCTAATATGTGATGTATCTATTGCTAAGCTCACGTTGATCCAACAAACTATGCAGAAAAAAGATAACAGAGGGTTTCTGGCATGCCAAACAGCACTTTATTTACTGATGCTTTTTAATTTTTTTTATAGAACTGGGTCAAGGAAACGAATTCGGTAAGGCAATTTCTGCACCATTTCGAGGTGATGCAGGGCTAAAACGTACCATGTGTAATTACTTATAAACATGAAAAATTTGGTTCTATAACGCGGTATTTGTAGAAATCACGCTAGATTGCAGAGTGATCTTGTATGTGCAGGATGCCCGATAGAATAACGCTGGAAGAAGAGAAAGCGAAACGTCTTAGCTATGTGTGTGTACAATGACGTTTGCTTGAATCGCACTTAAGCCCGTTATGCAACCATAGCAAAGGTTACATCACCTAGCCGAGACCTAACTTTTCCGGTTGAATTTGTTTAGCGGGAAGCACTGCAGCGTTAAACACAAACAACCTATCTTGCACGTTATGGCAATTTATATAATGTAAGCCTCATAATCTAACGTTCCGAGGCAGATCTGTCCTATGCTGGTGGTTGATCAGAAGTTGAGTAGTCTGCAGTTGAGACCTACTCAACTGTGCACTGACGATGTCTCCTCGACTGGGGATGAAACGTTTGCAAGCCAATTTCCAAGCTCGGCGAACAGATCAACTGCCACCTTATCAACCACCAGTAAACACACCCGAGCTACCTATATTTCGACAAATTGACAACAGATCTGTCCTATACCTGCTTATGTAATAGCAATGCTGAATGAGGTTCGTGTAGACAAATGTTCTGTAGGTACATGCATAACACAGCGTGCACTTGCTGCAAAAATATACGTAAAACGGGAAAATTGTTTGACTCACTGGTTAGTGCCGGAGAAAATCAGAACTTATAAGGGTGCCACTTTAATCAACTGAATTTATAACGATGTTTAGAAAAGTCGAATGCAAATAAACATTTTCCTGCCACAAAGTTAGGTTTCCAACGTACGTTATGCCCAGTTAGAGTAGAACTGCGGTAACATGTTGACCTGTGTTTTTGGTTTAGTGATTGCAACGCCCTTCACGTTTTCTATAGTGAGACTCAGTTAGATTGTGTGAGACAGACAAAATATTCAATATGGTTGAGAAAAACCAACGTTTTTTGCTGCGTTCTCTTTGAACGTCTGTCCGTTGTTGCTTCCAATAAAAATTATTATAAAGGAAGGATTCTCAGTTGACACAAGTCATTAAGGAATTTTTTATAATTTGTGTTCTTTAAAACAACGGTGGTTTGGTTTTTGAAAAAAAAGCTTTGCAAGTTATCGAGAAAAAGGATGGTTACAAATTCGCAGTCACTTTGCCGCATTGTATCAGGCTGGGGTGGAAGTTTAAAGTAAACCGGGGTGAAAAACCCTAAGACTAAAAGATACCTTTACTTTGTTACGCGGTTGCTCAGTTATCAGGAGGATCTAACTTGCGCCTATTTCTTTCAGTGGGTTATCATGCAACATATGTTGAATGCACCTTATGATCTGGCCCGAAGTTAGCGTTGAATGTTGTGAAGAACTGGATTGCCAACTATGCGCTAACCGGTGCTAGTTGGAGGACTCTTGTGACTTGAAAGTATGCATTCTATACAATTTACAGAAGCTTGACAAAGAATCAACATAATTTGGTTGTGGAAGCTAAAAAATCCACAGAGTGGCGTACTTCATGCCTAAAACATACGAAACTATGGTTATCTACTTTTTACACCCTTAATTTCCATCAGTTTAGTAGGTTAGCGTGTAGACATCAGTAGTAGGTGGCCTACAAAATGGTGGCACAGTTTTGTCACTAGGCGGTGTGCTCTAGTTTCCTACCGTCATTTCAAATTTGCCTAGGATTAACAGGATGGTTAAAGGAAAACCTGACCTCAGCTAAACTGAAAGTGCACAAAAAGACGGTCCATTCTTGCCTGTTCAGAAGTTAACACAATTTTGTTTGAATTTGTGCCATTAATGAGAGTTTTATTAACGACAACGAAGGGTTTTAAAGGTTTTTCTTTTCTACGCAACTCAGAAACGAGTATCAGGTCCCGAAATTCTTCGAAAACTATGGCCTTTTAGATGTTCGGGTCCAACTTATCATCAGCTAGGGTGCTTAGTTTTAGCCAAAAAATTAAATACTTGTAATTTATTTAACGAAAACTGTCAAACAAAGCTCGCTTGGAAGCAAAACTCTTTCGAATGTTGAAATGCAAACTTATTCTGTTTCCTTTCTATTTGTTCCCTGTGTTTTGCTAATGTGATACTCACATTTGATGCTTGGGCGGGATAAGTTCACTCAAAGGTCTTTCAGAATCGTAGACACGAAGATTTTTATAGCGGGGCCGCGTGACAAAAATGTTACTAAAGGTGGCCATGCTCCACATCATGTGCAAATGCACTAAGCATAGGTCTTATCGACTACATGACAATTTTGTGTTCGCAAAGCCATAACCATTTTACGCACGTCAAAATGTGTTAGTTAAGCCTGAACAAGTAACAAAAAATGTACCGTGTCAGGTAAACTGCAATCTGAGTTCAATGAGCAGCGAAACTAATCAATCGCCTAAGCACTTAGGCTGTACCGGCAACCTCAAAGGTTTTGGGCCATTTTTCTGCTAAAGATGACTTTTATGCACGTGAGTAGAGATGACTTATTATTGGTTTAACGGTAATATGTGGAACCAACGCGGTGGCGACTTACAGATTTCTAAAGCATAAATCAAGCTGCCGACATACTCCGAAAGTTAGGCGCTTTAAGACTAACTGCAACGATAAGGTCAAGTGTCGTTTAACAATCTGCAGCAAGAAAAACGATGGGGCCTTTTTCTAGCTCCAGATAAAGTCGGGAGTATAAGCCACAAGGAACAGATTTAAAAAAGCCTTTGGGCTATTTGTTAGAGCACAGTAGTTACTATCGGATGGAACTTTAAGATTACCAAGTAAGCCACCATTCTTTTCGTTGAAAAATTTCACTTTTATTCGGTCCTTATTTGGAAAATGGCCATTTAATAGACAACCAGAAAAAACAGTGGTCATACTGTTGCTAATATTGGGCAAGGATTGAAAGAAATCCCGAAGGAATGCGGTCATCCCTAAGGGCCGCACAATGGTTGTTTTCATCCTTCTGGCGCTTGTGTGCGTTTTTTTTAACAAAACACGACGTTGAAACACTGTTTTACTTCGTTTTGTGATGAATGACTGGAATCAACCTTCAGGAGGTCATTGAGATAAACACTTTCATCTTAGGGTTCTAACATAAATACTGCTCTTACAACGTTAAACTATATGCACCGAGAGCAGTCATGGATGTATAAACAGTGGATTTATCCCGGTTGTTGCGTTCATTGGTTGATCTGCCTATCAGTACTTCATCACACAGGGATGCGAATAAGACTACTCAACTGTTTCAGGAACGATAAATGCAAGTGTGAGGACAAGATTTGTTGTCATTTTGACCGAAGACATCAAAATATTGGAAATATGCGATAAATGCAAATGTGAGGACAAGATTTGTTGTCATTGTGACCGAAGACATCAAAATATTGGAAATATTTGCATTTTTGTCAATGAAATGTTTCAAAGTGAAATGTTTTAAATCTATTCCAATTAGAAGTTCGGTCTCTTTTCTGATTATTAATTAAAAAATACAGGTTTTGGGCTGAGCAGTTCTCTAGGGACTTTTCCTGAGGTGAGTGAAAAATTTTGTAGGAAGTAAACATATAGGTGCATTTTGATTTTTCAGTCTAAAAGCAGCGCTGCTACCCTCCATAGATGGAGAGCAGGTAAGAAATCAGAGGTTTAAAGACCGCACCTAACGGCTGTCATTCTGGGGTATGTAATTTGTTTCCAATCAGGGCATCACGTAGGTCTACTTAAGCATTACTTGCCACCAAGCAAGGCTACTCCATTCATCAACTTTGACAAGATTTAGTAGCTCAGGGGTATTGAGCTGATCTGACTAGGAAGCTAATGGAAATGCAAAGTTACGCAAACAATAAGTAGTTGGCGGTTGAATGAAAGCATGATAACGGTGCTGTGCCTTCAGCTATCAAAAGCATCTGTTGAGAACATCCGACTCGGCGCAATGGGTTGTGAATATCGTCGAGATCATCAAATAATACTGTGGCCAGAAAGGCTATGCCAGTATTTAGCGACTACGTTGGCGCACATAAATCCCACAAAAATTAACAATAACGAATTTTTAGAATAACAGAAGATATGCAGGTCGCGAGTGCCCAGGTGATGGAGAAGCTTTTAACTGCAGGCTGTTTTGATCGACCGGCCAATTTATGTGCAGGCGAAACAATATTCAAGAAAGGCAGCACGCAGTCCACCCAAAAAATCGGTTGGCCGCCTCTACGTAACCTCCGCAAGAACCCAACATGTTGAATAGAACATCGAAATTAGTCAGTCGTCAAGAGCAGAAGTCCAGCGTGCGATGTCATTCCTACAACGAAACACGGCACTTGACCAAGACAGTCTAGACCTTGGGTTGGTCAAACAAAGTGGTGAGGCTCTGATAGAGAATCTGACTATCACACTGTTGAATATTTAGAACTGAGACAGCATACCGATGTAACGGCCGATACTACTGACGAGGCATGCGAGTAGTCTCTGGAATCCCGAAGCTCTGCCTCCCGTCTAATGAAGGTGGAGTTAATTACGGAACTTGTGGAATTGCTTTGCAGTGTATGATAGTTAATGAATATCCATGAAAGTTCAGGAAGACGCGTGAGAATGTTCAGTTTTTACAAATTATGTGCATGTGAGACGCTTACTTTCCTGTCCACTTGTTTGTCACTGCTTAGTTGAAATTTGCGAATAAACGACTTCGTGGCGAAGGAGTTTTCTCCTTACACCAGAAAACGTAGAACCTGGTAGCCGGCATCCAAATACGCCGCATGTCAAAGGACCGTCTGCCTTGCAGAGCTATTCTTGCCAAGCCATATACTTTTTAGAGACGACCGAGGGTCGGAGGGAATATGACCTGGAAAACAAGTAGGAAAACGCTAACCAGGCAACCCATTTGTGTCGACATCTGCGTCCTCGCTGGATGGAGACTCCGAGACTCAGCTGGCAGAAACGGCTCAGTCATGCAGTCACAGGCATTCGTGCATCAAGGCTATCACCAGACTAACTGAACATGCAAGCGTATCCAATGTTTGCCTGTATCCCCAGTGCTCTCTCACTTGCCGGCTATCGAAGCTGTAGCAGCTGAAACAAGTCTACCATTGATTCCTGGGTTGTTCCCGATAAACTAATCTGAACTGACCTGTGCAAGTAACCGTATCTTCAAAGGTTTGTAAAGTTCAACAAATCGATGGCCTGCAACGGTGCAACGTCGCTAGATTTAAGAGTGCTTAAATAAAAATCTACCGTGGACACACATAAACAAGTGTAAACAACGAGCGATGACTGCTTTTTATAACTTAAGCTAATTAGTTATGTTGAAGCTAAGAAGCCCGGTTTAGAGAGATTATTGTGCGGTTTAACAATATATATATATATATATGTGCATACCGCCTATCATGTTTTCCTAAATGTTATATAGACATCATTTGTGTTCATCCGGAGGCCTAAGCATACATCGACAAAGTTTATCCTATCCACCGGGTTTTAACTGAGTGCCGCCACACACTGTAATACTTGTGGCAGTCCCGAAGGTAAAAAAAGTAGCAGGTTCTTGTCTATGACAGAATTCTACTCTAGCCTAAGAAATTTCGAGCCAGAAGATTAATTTCAGCCTTTTATCATTATGCAACAGCAGTCATCTGAAGCTGTTTCTACTCTTCTACACACTTGTCTCAATAGATGCGCTCTCGGGGTTGTTCCTACAAAACCAAATGACCGCTTACCTGTTTCTATGCTTTTAATGTGGTATCGCGCTGAGCACAATTTTTCTCATGAAGAGTTTCGTGTGTCAAGGACATTTCATCCACCTAAGAAACCCGCATCATTTTACTCTGAAAACTAGCAACAGCCCACATATTACAAACATATTTTGAGTGCTTTACTTCAAGGGGAAGAAAGCACTACACATCAAAAATAGGTAGCGTTGCTTCAGTCGTTTCGGCCGAAAAAGATAATGCCTATTACCGATTTGACACGTTCCAGACCGTTTTATTGACATGGTGCCATTAACAGATCAGCATTGGTTCTTAGTCCTTTCATCAGAACGTTATTGTGGTCTTAATCTTA
This sequence comes from Clonorchis sinensis, assembly GCA_003604175.2. Lineage (NCBI taxonomy): Eukaryota > Metazoa > Platyhelminthes > Trematoda > Opisthorchiida > Opisthorchiidae > Clonorchis > Clonorchis sinensis. Next base: position 158,256,414 of record CM030370.1, read on the forward strand.
AGGCAAAAACGTCCATCCCAAAATCTTCATAGGAATGTGCCCGTTGTGCGTTTGTAATTCAGCTGCAGCTTAACAATGTTTAGGATGTACTTTACTCTGCAGAACAGAGTCAATTTAGATTTCTTACAACCTATTTCGGATTACAGTGAGAATCCGTGTATTTTGTTTGTTTTGTACTAAATTCTCTAAAATGTTGTCAATAGATTTCAGTATGATTTTTAGCGCCTCATGCATTCTGCGTAAATTGCCTTTTAGGTCGTAGCTATCAGAAAATGGGTGAGCCATCAGTGTGTAGTGATGTGGAATTTTTTGACAAGAATATGGCATTTTCCCTCAGTTGACTATTCCATAAGGCAGCATATTGCGTATTAAATAATAATCACAAGATGTCGGCAAGTGACTTGTTTTTTTAAATAGAAGGAACTGTTAATTTTTGGTTCAGCTTGAAACTAAAGCACCCTAAATCAGAGACCGCCGAACGGAATAGAGCTTTTTTGGAGGGCATTTCATCCATCAAAATCGGCGTCAACGCAGCAGATTTCTACATAAAGCATGAAGAGTACTAGGTTGTTGTAGTTCTTAGATTTGCTGCTCAGCCTTGGTAACTGTCGATTCCTGAATGTAGTGTAATCACAGGTAATAACCACGAAGAATTAGGTCAGGAAACGATGCCACAGGAACTTCATCCATCAGGCAAATGTACAACAACGATATTGACATTGTAAACGCTATAAGTCTGCCCGTTCAATGTGGCAAATCAAAAAGTTTCCAAATTTCCAGACTCCGGTTGATGAACAAGCAGCTACATCTCTTCATCATTTTGCCTCGCAAAGAGCAAAAACAGATTCCGGCATTTATACCTGACAATGAAAAAGAGAGAAATAGGTTAACAGAACCAACTAACAGAACCAACATTTATTTACCGAATCAGTGACAGTGCAAGGGTTTTTAAGAAGGTCTGTCAGGTGCTGGTCTATCGCCGGTCCCGTTCCCGGCAAACACTGCTGCATATATAGCGAAAGGAACCTGAAGACCACCGGTCCGACTTTTCAACAGCAAACGTTAAACATCCGGCGACGCCGGGATTTTCAGATCGAAAGCCAGTATTAGGCCACTGTTTGTTACGTATTAGGGCTGAAACATGATAATTCTCTCCGAAGATGAGAAACATTGCAGGTTTTCTAATGTGACTCCCTACACACTACGCGCATATTGATACGGATGGTGCAGCATGACGCTAAAGGACTTGACGTCCATGACATCAGGTGCTACAGTTCTCAAACGCGGCAACTAACTGGCGATTCCACTGCGCAGCAACTTCCTTCTAAGACTGTTACTCAGAGTGTAAAAATAAGTCCCTGGTACGTCAACCCTCTTTATTGCGCCACCCGATTGTGTACTTGATCAGGTGAAGCTTGCAAGACTTTGCACCTGAAATCCAAGAGAGCAGAACTAGAATAACATGTGCGTTGTTCAGACTAGGTCAGATTCTACGGATTTTGTGTTTATTGGCTCATCATGTATGTTCATTTGCGAAATATCCTTGCATAATGAAGGCAGGTATAAGGATTTTTGCTGTGAACTGTGTTTAATATGTAACCGAATTGAAGTTTATACACCTTATTCTCGACAAACACCAGAGTGCTACTCGAGTATCGCTCACACCTAGGGAAGTTTGACACACACGGTCCGTTTCTTGTCATAATCATGAAGAATTTGCGTAAACCAGACGCAGTGAGCTGGCCCTTAATGCAAGCTGGAAAATTTGAAACTAACAGCTGTGCCGAAAAGAATTAAGATTTCCTGCATTTCCGCTGAAATGGAAGTCAGATGAATTACAGCACACAGCTGTGCAGAAAAGAATTAAGATTTCCTGCATTTCCGTTGAAATGGAAGTCAGATGAATTACAGCACACGAACAATCTAGCGTTTCACCAAACGGGACCTGGGTCATAAAACTGCGTGTTACTGTAATTTTTATCCCTTTCAAATTTTCATCAGCCATTTTCAAAGCGCCTTTGTTACCGTAGCTCTGTCGTACCTTATCTACTGGTTTTAAGACGCTGAAAATCCACCGCGCCTTCCTGTGTTGCGGTGAGTGTAACATCGATGAAATTGGGCGGAGTGGTATCCAAGATTTCTTTGCTTGGGGGATCCATTAAAATTCAGTCGTAAGACTCAACGGGCTTCTAATCAAATACCTGGCTTTCAATGTGTCCGCGAACGATTAAGGAGAAGTCTTGGTTGATGAAAGATAGATTCCCCCTGTAAGAGTTAACTGTGGATTATACAAAATACGCTAAAAGGAAATGGGTTTTTACGGCAATCCATCAAGTAACACAAAAACTGAAATATCTTAGGAGAGTTTCCAACAATGTTCAGAAGCTAGGAGTTTGGTTCTGAAGGCAATAACTCGGTAGCTATTATTATTATTCAGTGTTAAAAGGCACGCAAAACGCGCAGACCTACAAGCTACTGGCCGGACCAGAGGACAACAGCTTCCCCATTACAGGAGAGCGAAAATTATGAGTGCACCTTACAGACATAAACTTGCGATTAATTGCTGAAGGTGTTAAACTGACAGGATTACCAATTATCTGACATTCAGGAAAATAGTTCCACCTCTGATGTAAAATTCCTACAGGTTTAAAACGTGTTTTGTCCAGGCACACTGGCATTAGCGCCACATCAACATGCAACTTGTCAATAATGCTCACAAAATGGACATCCTGAAATTTTGTAAGCAACGATCGGACGCTGCTACTCCGTACGTTTTCAGAGAGCTATCGCGCTAGATCTTGAACAGCCATCCTTTACCAAATCTCAGACCTCCTTTAAGTTAAGAAAGGCAATTAATTTTTTTGCAATGTCCACGTAAAACATTCGTTAGTAGCTTCTGGAGCGATGCAGACTGGAAAACAAAAAAATATCATGCCTGCGGTGTTTCTTCATGAGAGCAAACCAGACTCCAAGATATAATCATTACAGTATATATTATTCCTTAGTGAAAAATAGTGAGAGGGATTGTCACTCAACTTGCCAATTTTGAGGCGACGCTAAATTAACTCAACAACGTTGACTGAACTCAGTGGCAAGATGAAATTGTGAATTGTACGTCAATTCCATCATATATTCAAGGGTGAAAATTATTGTTCTGCGGGACGATGAGGCCGCATTTTGCTCAGTGGTGTTAGATTGCAGAGTTGCTTCGATAGCTAATTAGTTGGTAAAATATCCCTCAATGTTACAGGGTAACGACAGCAAAGCAGTTAATTAGGCCATTCAGGTGGACTTAGAGTGGTTTGTACTGGGATGTAAGGAAGGAATGTAATGGAAGAATCGGAGGGTTTATTAACTGTGCTTTGCAATGTTGCAAGTCTTCGAGTTGGGAGGAGTTCCATAGGAATCGATTTTTGTGTAATTCTGCTTGAACTGCTGACTGTGCAATGATCTAAATGCGGCAGTACGATGGTATGAATAGAAAAAAAAACAATTTGGGCACACAGCAATCTTGTTTTCTCGCCCCAGAAACAAGAAGTAGACCTGAAGGCTATGAATGTAATGAGATTAAAAAAGGCTGCATGGGTGTTCTATCATAATTAACCAGCGATAAAATGTAATCAGGATGACGGTGATATAATCTGTTGTTTATGCATGCCAGGCTAATGCAATTCAGTCGGCATCGCTGTACTGATAGGCACATCCTTAATTCAGTTTGCTTGACAGAAGGCTGGACGAGGACGTCGCAGAAAGACTCACTGGCCAGTTTGTCGCAGACAGTCAGTAACAAACATCTCAAGTCTGGAGTTTGACCTTTGAACTTTCGTGGACGGTTGAACACTTGATGGGAGAACTGACCGTGTTGTGCTTTGCGCGCGTAATGACACGGTGATCTTTTGCGCCGGTGCAAACAAGGACGCACTGCTTCTACTGTTGTTGATCCGATATGTGAGGGCTTTATATTCAGAGCTGGTGTACTTTTCATATTCCATGGTCCGTCGGTTGTTTCAATCAATTCAGTCAGCTTTACCTACAGTTCTTTCAGTTGGAATAGCCACTGCAGACGACCTTTCTTGGTGGGATTCTCCGCAGCGGGCAAAATATTTGTCCTTGAGGCCTGTGCTGAATTGCACTGCCTTTTATCACCCTTTTACACTTCAGGCAACAGACAGACAAATCTTCCTTAGTTCCGTTGGACTGAGTGATGCTGATTTTGTTTAGGTATCCGAAACATACCTTGCTAACTTAATCGCCTGTCTGTGGAGCCAGGATGCAAGTGACCATAAATTTTCTTGGCATAATCAATGTGTATCTACCATTCTGAAGACATTCTAACACGCCGGTGTGGCGAATTATCCTCCACAATAATTTTCCAACAATGTTAATTGAGCCAATCTACCGAGCTTTAAACTAACGTCCCCAATGAAATGCTGGAATGTATCCACATAGTAAACAGCATTAACTTTTGGGTACAGAATAGGAAGTTTAAGGTTTACTCATCAAAAACATACAAGGTGGCTTGTATTACGGCAACAGTGCAAGATATTTGAGTAGATGGCTCAACGAACAGGTTACTCAGTTTCCACAAAATCACTCAAATTTTGTCAAAATCCCAATCACCAGTCGCTTTATCCGGACAAATGAGAATTCGATGGGGGATAGTTTGCTTAGCAACCAGCAATAGTGGAACTTCTGAAAAGTATCTACTTTCAACAGATTTGACATGGGGAACCAAGGAATGGAGAAACTATGCGGTTTGATTGTTTGTCTGAAAGCGGATTTATGCTGGCTATCTTCAAACTCCACCAAAAAATAGATTGCGCCGTTTCTCCGGTATCTTCCGTAAGGCGTTGCAGTCCACCTGCACATCCAGCCATACGTATATCACTCCACTCGGTATTGCGGAGTGGTAAATAATTTGTAAAGCGTTCTATGAGCAAAGGCGATATCGTGTGGAACGATCATTTTACATCCTTCCTTTATAAAGCCGAGAAGTCTTAAAACGTTACACCCCTTGAATCAATCACTGATACTGTTTCTTTAGGCCTGTGAAAAGAGACTAAAAAACCGACAGCATTCACTCTGTCAACTGGTATAAATACCAGTGTAAAACTGCCCATGAATCCCAAGCACAAGCTGCTGGTATGCGTCTGTAATAACGTACTTGTCAACTAAATAAAATTTGCATAACTGCCAAAATCTGGATAAAATGTTCGCTATGGATATGCTATAATAAGAAGCCCAAAAACCAAAAACCACTATGCAGGTGAAACCACTGACTGTTCGGTGAAAGCGTAACACTCAGAAATGCGGTTTAATTAGAAACCACCCTTGCTTACTCGGCTAAAAAGACGTCTCTATCAACGAACAATTTGGAATAAATTTCGGATGTCCACAAGCGTTTGATTTGGACTTGGAAAATGCACCATGTTTAACCATTCGAAAAATGAGCTTGTTTGGTTTGTCCGAGGCTCTCAGGTAGCTGTAACATTCCTTATTGTTTTTTTACTTATACAAGCTCAGCGATACTATTTGGGGGTTACATTCGAAATGGAATTTTCGGAGAACGCAAGACAAACATGGACAAGTGCTCCGCATATTTGCGCAGCCTAATGTGGACGAATTTGCAACACAATACCCGGAAGTGTGGCCAATGGCCGCCCAAACAGCATATATGCTGCAATCAAACTACAAAGATTTGGATCCGGTTCACTCGGGAGAACATGCAACCGTGAAGTCAGTTCTCCTTAAACAGGTCAAAAAAGGTATATCACAAATTACTATCGGTGTCCAAGCATGTTCGCTTGATGATATGAAACAATATCCTATAAACAAACATAATGTATAGGTACAAATATTGTAACTCTGAAGACATTCAATATTTTAAAAATCCCTTGTTCAACCCATTTTTGTGGACATAAATTGCGTCCATTTAAAATGGCTTTTCCTAGAATGTTTCATAGAGGAAAGGGCAGCTTTGACATGTGCCAGCCTCTGCAACATATATCTTGCTTTATAGTTAAGTTATATGCGTGTTCATTCCCAGTAATTGGTGGCTAGGCAAGGCTTTTCCTTGGATGACCTTATCTGCACGATCCTATATCACTTGGCAGAATGTTACAACGGCATATGTGATCTCTAATCGACGCGTAAGTAGATACGTGAAACATTCATATGAGGCCTTTAGTGACAAATATTTACAATGAAAACCTTTGCTGGTCACTTAAACTTCAAGGAAAGGATGACTTAGCCTAGTCTAAATTTAGGTGAAGCGTTTGGAATAATACACTGTTTAAAAGGTAAAATTTTTTGGCATAACCACGATTCTCTTTGTTTTTCCAATAATAGAAGAACCTCAGAAGGAATTGCGTAAGCAAACCATTTAGAACATTAAACTGATTTCGTAAATTTCGTGACATTTTGCCAACGTCAAAGTCTGAACAAATTGACAAATACCAAACGTTTTAGAACCCTTCGATAGCTTATCTAAAAACAGGAAGATATCTAAGTTGACAGTTGTGTTATCTACTTGAAGAGATGAGCTGCTGACAAACCCAACGTTTTCACTCGGTACAGTATGTGCCCATGTAACGCAAACCTACTGGATACGTTGCACACTAAAATATATCAAAAGAGACCAGCTAACTTCAAAACAGGTGTGTCTCTTCTTAAAGACGCATATATCCGCTTGGTAAGGAAAAAAAATGCCCTAAAAAACCCATATACTTATACACATGCTAGTACGTTTTGGCAGCACATGAAATGGAGCTGGTGGATTCACCGAGTGGTAGAACATCGAAGCCCTCATCTGCGATGCAGGTTGGGATAAGGAAAGATATTTGGTGTCGTTGCTTGGAGATTATTGTGCAGGTCTACTGCGAAACAGATCATTTGCAACATAAATTAGGGACGTACATCATGCAAAGTTGCTGAAAATCCTCACGTTTTTGTTGTGACTATTCGTAGAAAAAGTGAACAATGAGCATTCCGGAGAAACTCAATACCACTGAGTCACTGTCCTCATAGTTCATTTGAAAATAGATGAGAACGTATGCGTAGCTAATAGCTAATTAGGTATGTCCCCCAACCTCTGTTTAATTTTGACGTATGCTGTGGATATAAGGCCCCCATTATTGTCAGAAAATTTTGTTTTCATAATGAGCGCCCGCAAATAAACTTGTGGTACTGTCCTTACGACATCACATTTTAAATTACTTGTGAATGTTTTGCAGCTCTGTATGGAAGCGTTCTTGTTTTATTTATGACTTGTTACTACCAGTATTTGCATTTATAGCCGCTAATGACGTTTCATTTCAGTGTCAAACCTTAGCATAAGTCGTGTTACGGTAAACCGGGTTTCTCGAATTTTCAGACGTAGAAATGCTGGCCATAGGCAACCGATGCGGATTTGTAAGTTCCCGATATTGACCCAATTAAGACCTTACATTTTTGTTGAATTTTTACGGGCTTTGTCACTTTCTGAAAGTAACTGTATGATGAATGGCAGCAAACACTTGGATGTTCAAGACGCGATTAGTTTATTATTCGAAGACCATCAGTCGCTTTACATAACATACCTGAAAAATACCCAATGGACGCCATGAGAATGTGCCAGACAGCACCAACGTTTTTGGTGGATGATATCCTCTTTAGAAACAAGCAGTAACCTTGGAACTTTTTAAGTTTTATCGTTTTTTTCTGAACAGCATGGTCACACACATGCAAGCGATTGATGTGAAAGAGTGACAAATATATATGAGATATGAGAATAATGAAGGTGGCGAACAAAGCTTGTTTTCTGCGGTTTTTCCTCTTAGCTAATACATCACGAATTTATATGGTACGAGAAATCACGTGAAAAAAGTTTAAAAAGCGGGAGCACGTATATGAGATAAAGTGATAAAAAGATAAAAAAACAAATTACAACGTAGTTAAGAATGTTTAGTACTGAAAGATGCGTGTAATAACCCACTGCCGAAGAAAACACAAACAAGGCTGAATTCTCTTTAAGCCGCATTAAGCGCAAGCACAGGCAAGCGTCGCACATGATGCACAGAATGTTCGTCATACTGGGTCTGGTTTGAGAGTTAATGACAAGCACGTACACTCAACGCCATTTACCACGCATCAAAGTGTCGTAAGTACGCAGAGAGCCCACAATGGCAAGCAAACTCAAGTAACTGACTGTGACCTTAGGAAGTCCCAGTCCCAGTCCAATAACAGCCTTGACGGATTAAGAGAATCAGACCCCTCGATAAGAAATGATCATCGCTTAGTGGACCAAAATGTTGGCATCCCAATGGATCTCATGTAGGGCGAACATTATGGCAGGTGGATAAATAAATTTACAATTTATTTGTATTAATAGTATGTGTTGCCAAGCTAATTTCTTTGTGTGCAATTATAAGTTGGAAGAACAAACAATTGTACGTTTTAAAGTCTAGCGAATGTTGCGAGCGTTATTTCTTGATTCAGGAGCAGCGTTGTTTATGAAGTTCTCATATTATTATTCGTTGCCCATTGGGAGACCTGTAAACACTAATGAATGAAACAGCTTCGAATTGGGGAGTTACTTCTGCAGTTTCTGGAATAGAAACGCCTACGTAATTACGGATGAATGCGTCGATGCTGCAGTTAAAAGCGCAATCCGCTTTTGGAGGACAAGGCGGATCTCATTATAGGCAGCTAGATTGCAATAGATTTTGTTCTGATCCAAGACGGTAAGAGGCGACAAATTAAGCAAATAATGGTTGAAAATGTGGGTAAATAGTAATCTGCTAAACCTTATTTAACTTCACCTGCATATATTATATATTTTCTTTACTAAAGTCAGTCCATGTTGAAAAGTTGATGCATTGCACAGCGGTGTCATCAATAGTGATGCGCGTCTTCCGGGCGTCTGAGAGTAGCAAACCAGTGATCTCTCGATTTGTTGTTGAAGATGCGGCCCTCAGTTTAAGAGAGGCTGGAAAGCAAGTTAGTCAGCCCCCAGTTAGGCGGTATAATTCACCTTATCCTTCAGTCATGGAAACCGCATCCCGTGGTCAGGTATTGCCTGGCTTCTCAAGCGACGATTTCTCAATTGGAGTTCTTTTATTTAATTCAGGACCGGATGCTCAAGTGCTCTGAACGCTGCGTTAACATATGTTGGAGTAATTTACCAGCAAGCGGCTACATTTCGCCGACATTCTGGAATTTATTCGGTTTTTACTTATAGTATCGGCCTAGCATCGGCCCACCGGCTCACGGCAAAATGGCATTCCATTTAGTTATGCAACGACGTATTAAAATTGGTCAATGAATCAGTTTTGACAATGAACACGCCCGTAGAAACAACTTTGCAACAACTGTGGCTACTTATCTAGTCTGCTCAAAAGTACTTCCGATCGTCTGGTTTTTGTCTTGTTTAACTTAGAGGCAAATACCCATGAGAATGTCGTTTCATTAAGCATAATTTGCTAATGACCAAAATAGTCTATTAGAAAGTTTGTCGCATTGCTGTCTTACATATTGTCAAACGGTGTTATGCTGAGTTCTTCGACTTATGCGCATTCATTTTATAAACAATTTAAAGAGAATTTACGTCCTTTAAGGGTAGCCGGGAAATCTTTAACTTAAACGGGCTATAACCAGAATTTATGAACCTGTAATCACACTCAGTTAGTAGATGCAAATATAAACTTAGACGGCTTTGTAAGAACACTGAATCGTCCCGAACAAAGGTTCTGGGAGTAGGTTATTGCGTAACTGGAGGAGGGATTATTGCATAACTGGACGAGGGGTCGCCAAATCTGACTGTTCCCAAAGTATGTATGTATAAATTGTAGTAAGCCATGCAACCTTATGCAACTCATGGGTTTTTCAATACCTATGGCAAAAGGAAAACCAATATACATGCATCGCACCCATATTGCCATGTGGCATCGAAGAAGCTATGGTGGGTATGTGACTATCAAGAGTAAATTGACCAACTTAGCCTATACCACGTAGCTTGGTAAAGGGCGGGAACCGACCGCAAGTATACTGCATTACGCGACAGCATTCTACTTTGAATGACAGGTAATTGCCTAAGGGCAATCAAGACATCCGTCTAAAGGTATATGGCAGACATACGACAACACGCTATCACAAGTCGGGTGCATTTTCTAACCTTTCAGTTTGTCATCAAATTAGGCCCACAAATGGAAATCAAATTCTTTGTTACGCGGAAAAAAGTTGCAGTCTGTTACCATCGGCCGAAATTTTGCAGACAAAGGTTTTCTTAGTTTTCGGTTTACTGGACATGTTTCACATAATGTGGGAGCCGATGACCTAAGGTTTGTATGTCCCACATTGTTCAAAGCTGTTGAGCAAGACTCACATACAGCTGTGTGTTTGACCGAACAAATATTTCTAAAGAACATTCTTTTTAGTTGGATTCCTGGGAATAGTTACTCTGCTTATTAGAACGACTGACTCCCGCCACTCAAACGTTCCGAAAAATTTTCACGTTGTTTGTTAGACACGGCTGCTTTTGATGTCATTTTCTGTTTTTTCGACGGCTTCAGCCACTGTAAAACAACATGGTAGTTTGTGAATAAACCCGATCGGCGATGTCATCCGGAATGACATCCGCATAGGTTAGAGTCAAGGTCATCAAGTAGGTTGAACTTACCGTCGCGAAATCAAAGTTGCAAATGAAAGCTTTGGTCATGAAAGCACCAGTGAAATTGACCAGAAACCAAGGGCCTAATCCATCCATCCGTTATTTAAGAACAGACAAGATAAAAATGTAGTCACTCAAAATCCAATGTCTTGATAGGTAATATACATGCACCGTTCCTCGTACAAAGCGAATCAATCACATTTTGTTCTAAATGTGCTTTTTCTGTTGGTTCCCCACGGACATCTGAAGAAGTGTCCCACTACTGTACTTGATTATTTGGTACTTATTGGAATTCCAGCTGAAGCAACATTACGATGAAAACGGAGAACTGCAAGTGTTAAATTGCGCGGTTCAGCGACAAGAAGACAACGTTGCTGATTTGTCAGTTGCGACCCGTATGAACATACTGTTTAAACTAAGAGGGCCGTTTGCGGAGCAAAATTGGAAAGTTTTACCAGAAGCCAAGCTTGCGACAAAACTGTATACCCATCAAAGCTGCACACACACCCTACGTATCAGACCACACGAGCCATCATACGGTAAGTAATTAACAATTAATGATGGTGGTTGAGTCTGGGTTAGATAGCTAAATTTCTTGGACGTACAACTTGAACGGTTTCCCTTTTTTTCATAAATGTGAACATAGAATAATAATCCAAATGAAATCGGAATGATGTTTTTAATCACTTGGTGTTTTCTACGGAACGACCAAAGAACCGTCTACGTTTCGTAAGGGTGAAACATTTGTTAAAGGGCAAAATGAAATAAATTTCAATCAAAAAGTGACTATAATTGTCAGCACGTTCAGTGGGAGTATAGAAAAGTGTGAATTAATATATCGGTGAAAGGAAGAAGGCCTTCGCTGCGGATTTTTTTATTTGAGAACGCCAACCTAACAGTTACAGACTATTGAACAGGGGAGCAAAACTCTCATATGCATCTCGTTTACAAAACTGAATATCCACCTTCTCCTTGAACGCGTCTTCCTGAACTTTTCTGGATATTCATTGACTGTTACTCAAATCCAGGCAACTACTACAAAGGGACTCCACAAATTCAATAACAGATATCACTTTTCAAGAGACGCAAAGCGGAGTTACGAGAAGACGTGCTACTCACATACATCATCAGTAGTATCCACCGTTACATCGGTAGCTGAATACCGCCTGACCAATTTTGAGTAATTCCTCAGATGTGGTGCGGATCAGACCGATCAGCATTTAGCGGCCTCGTTTTGTCACATATTGCCACTGTCCTCAAAGATCGTTCATCTAATCTTCTCACTCCCGATCCACGGTACGCAATGACTCATTTAATAAGACAAAACTGCTTACACATTTGAATACTTGGTATTATTACTTACTGGAAAAAATAGATGAGCGCTAGCAGACGTTTTCGCAAGGTGTCTGAAAAGGGCCAAGGTTTGACACAAGTTCATAAATTAATTAAAATATTGGTTCCTTCGGAGCGCCCTTCAAATAAATCACTTACTGTCTCAAATTTGCAGGCAACACTCACTGAGTTGTGGTTTTCCAAACCAAAGCTGAATTTTAGCCACTAAAAAGGGAAACGGAATTGGGGTAACAGTATTTTACGTTACACGATTGCTAAGAAAAAAGTGCACCGTTTACCGGATGTCCAAATATGTTGCATCACCTCACATAGTAAGAGTAAGACCATTTAACCGGCACATCCCACTTCGACTAGCCTTATGTCAACTAGAGGCCATTTAGATGCGGCATTCAACTGATAACTTGGCAGCAAAGAATAAAGGCTCCTGCCGGCAAAATCAGTCTATTTGTTAACTGCCATGTTCTCGGTTGGGGACTGCAATTGATGATAAACAAACTGTTCGTAAGCCTTACACATATGGCTGTGCTGCGAAACTACTGGAAAATGAGAATCACAGCTATTATCCTCACTGTATAGCTCGTATTCCTTGTCATTCTAGACAGCTAAGTTCATATGTGGTTGTTGTACACAATGCGTCTAACACGTGGATGTTGGTTATTTTTCTTTTTAGTAATGAAAAACTCTGTGGCAAATGAAACAGCTACATTTCATTGAGTAGAAACCGAAGTAGTAGAGTGTACATTTAAGAAACGCTTATATTTTCAGCAGAACACTAATGAATACGTTTCGCCCACTTATTGAATGCATCACACAAAAGTACACAGAAACTTATGCCAAATGAAACTTTCGTTTTGGGAAATTCGGCGAGATAGAACAAAAACCGTCCTAATAAAGTGCTTGACGCCCATTAAATCTATAGTATCATGATAGGTTATGTTAAATGTAAAATACTTTGTGTTGGGCCAAATTGCACAGAAGACAAACATTTTTAAAGTGAATGGGCTATATGCTTCGTAAACCAAAATTTTGAGTTGATTAGTATTCTTCCGGAAACACTATCGAAATAATCATTTGACCTAGTTTGGTTCACAGGAAATTACATTAGCTAATAAAATATGCATCACCTAATAGCCGTTTTATGCGATGCATTTTGCCTGTTTAATGCAACAGATACGGCAAGTGTCCCTGGTTATGATGACCAGATAGGTGAGTTAACCAAGAATGCCTGAGAAATGGACCATACCGTTGAGATCCATCTACTCTTGACATTTGCTTACTTGTGCAAAGAACAAAAACCCAAATATCGCTATAATTATTGTGAGCAACATAATTTGGTAGTCAACGAGTGAAAACAATTCTTCTCATTCTCATTTTTGAATTATATTGTATATATTACATATTATATATATAATATTATCGCCTAAATATGTCAGGAAGGAAACACTTTGCAAATTTTGCACATTGGTTTAAAAATATAATTTCCTGCGTGAAAAATTCTGGTCGTCTGTTGCTTTTAATTTGTAAGATAAGTAGACATTTAAATCTTAGGAAAGTCCCATTTGGAATGCCTGTGCTAATAGATGTTATAAAACATCGAATAAAAATAAAGACGTGGGCTCATATTATGGCAGATTTGCTATCTTGAAATAGCAGGGCGTTTTTAAGTTATATTTAGTCCATATACATATACTTATGCGTATGTTGATTTCAGTTCTAGTGATTTCAAATCCAGTGAAAACACCGGGACACATGGACAAAGAGCAAGCCGCACAAACGTTCACTCTGAAGTACTTTTGTGATGAAGTACGTCATACTGACCGCAAATGCACCAATATAGAACCGATGATTGGAGTTTGTTCTATTTTAATCATACTGAAACATTTGTTTCCGACTGGGTCATGTTGTTAGCAAAAATTTTTGGCACACGGTTATTCAGATAAACTGTCAGTCAAGCTTGGTTTGCATTGGGACTATACTGGTTGTATTGCAAGTTTTGTTTCGATCATTTGAGATAAGTGATTTTGTTTTCTTGCTCGCGAAATCATAAAACTTGACTAATAAAATTTTCTTGGAAAGCTGAGAAACGCTAATTTGACTCTGAAAACACCTACAATACTTATGTGGCAATCGTTTAGTGCTGGGCACATAAAAGGTTGTCACACCCTGGAAGAATCTAAACAATTTTCTCAACGGTTAAGGTTTAATAGGTTTAAGGAATCAATTTAGCCAGTTAAGCTAAATCCAAATTTTCGGGTCGTTTTGTTTGGGAATGAATACATTGACCATTATTAGTTAGAGAGAGATGACATTGTATAAAACCAGAAACCCATTTTACTAAGAAAAATCCCGGGCTGTTACCAAGAGGTAAAGTATAAAAAGTGAAACGAATACGCCGAGACGTTTTTTAGTAGCTTTATACAGATACGTGTAGAATAAAACGAAAAGTTTTGTTTACAGCTACAACGCAAAAATGTCAGCCTTTCCACAGGGAGCGGGTGAAAAAAAATCGTCACCTAGAATGCGTCGGGTAAGTAGCAAGAACCTGTAGGAATAATAGAATTATTATGATGTAACCTTAAACATAGAGGTCTAATTTTGCGTCAAGTTGAGTGCATCACCATGACCAGATGCGGCGCACATTTGATGAAAGTGAGCATTTATTGGAACCAGTCCGCAAACTATTACCTGGATTTTTATGTCTCCTTATTTCTGACACACTGTGATTAGTAAAGTTGTGCAGAGTCCAAAACTTCCTGAATTCTACCACCTAAACCACAAATAATGGCTTCGGCCGGATGGTTTGGAAAAAATAAACAATCCAGCCAAACGAAGGCGTACATGCGACCGCCATGAGGTTTTAATGCAGACTTGGTGGCTATCACCGGGAATTATGGAGAGGAATGAAAGTTATATTGAGACAAGGATTGAACTCTGCTTTTCGTAAGGTGATTTACAATAAAAGTGCGGCTGACCAAATCATCGTTCCCTAAAACTAGGGGAAGAAAGGCCACAACTAAGGAAATAGCACTAACGTAAAAATCAGCATTTTTCTTTGATTATAAATGAGCCAAATAAGTTGGCAGCTAATATAACAGCAAACGAGGTTTACGTTTATCTTTCATTAAAGCCACGGTTAACCTTGCTAACAGCTTCATCCCTCACAGGAAGCATGAAGCTAAGTTGTCTGTGATCCAAACTCTCACTAGCACAAATTAAAATATGCTGGTGCCCTTTGCTGTGGTGCGCTCAGTCGCCAGTTGTATCTAATGGATATTTCGTCTTAGGAAGCCACTTAAACTATCAAAGATATTAAACTTTTACCATGCGGTTTGGGAAAATTTTCGCCTATTATATTGAATGGTGATCATGTAAGTTGATGGATACTTTACGCAAATCGCTTATTCTCAGGTATTAACCAGCACCCAGAGTGACGAAATCTCTAATGAGAGTTCCAGGCATCGCGTGAATTTCATTCTGCTGCCGAGCTACCTATAGATAGTCGGCACTAAGAGAAAGTTTTGGATTGCTAATCGAAATTTTTTCGTAAGTTTAACCAATCTATGCCAAACGGTAGGGAAGCACTAAACAGCTGTTTCATCTCGATTTCAAATCGATTTCAAACCATAAAACTATTCGAAATCTGTAGCCAGCAGGCCGGTGGCTGAACTACTTACCGTTTGACCGCGAGCGTCTAATGGTTTGCTCTAAGTACTTTTCACTCCGGAGCCAGTGAAAGCCTGCAACTACGTAATCTTGGTAGGACAATGAAAGGATTATTGATGTTTTATCTACCCTAAGTACGAAGTAATTCCACTGCAAATCAGGCGCTTCTAGCCGATAGGTTACATACTGGAGTTTTGTGAGATTCACACCGCTGTTATTTTCTGATAATCTTGGAATAGTACTACAGATCTTTTTGCGTCACAGAGCACACTGGCCTCACTCCCAGGGCAAAACCTCCGATAACGATTTAAAAGTCCGAAACCCGGAGATTTTTAAAGTATTCGGGTCTTCTTCGAAACAAATGTTATGAAATTTTATGGTCGTAGTTCATACCAAGCACAAATTGTACCGACAAATAGGAGTTAATTTCCAGGATTTATTTAGAGACTTGTAACTGTAGCCAGGACAAATTTTGCAAATAAACGACTTTGCGGTAAGTAAGCTGTTTAGAATTAGAGATGAATGCGGCCGAAGAGTTGAAATTACAAAAGAAATTATTTGTTTGCTTTGGATGGTTTTATGACGGCGATTAAACCTGACTTTCTCTTCATTCAGGTGGGCCAAGCTCACCGCACTAAAAAGCTACTAGATCTCTTAGAGTCCCTTAGCTGCGTTACCTCAGTTTTGTTTGGGTTTTGCTGAACGCAACGTACTGCCGAAAAAATGCATGGTCTTTAAACGTTTGTTTGCACAAAAGGCAATTCAGTCTTGCTTAGGGGATTATGAATTTTGGGAATGACGGATGCCGTTTCCTGGTCTATTATTTCCCTCAAGCAACTTGCCCTGAATCAAAATTTGGTTCTTTTTATTAATTTCCTTTTCACCGCTTTTATATCCACCAATCCTTTTTTCGACTTACACGCTGACGAAACTATTTAAAGTTCCCTTTCCCTGAATTTAAGCAGCCACTTTTTATGACCTGTTGTGGTCAATTTGCGCGGCTCAGCATGTGCGTCACACAAAGTCCATATTTAATCTTCTATGGGTTTTTCAATAAGGTGGACATTGGGCCAAGTTAGACAAACGCTTGAAAATGAACTTAGAGGGCCGTGCCAATCAATGAAAAATGAAAAAGGGAAGTTTTGTGTGTATCATTTCATTTTGTTTTCAGTCCAGGTCTAAATGATGAGGTTTAACACGTATCTCTCCCTCTTAGTCTCGCAAGAGTACATTGGTCAGCACAACTCAAAGCATGTATCTTTATTGGGAGCTAATCAACTCCAATTGGATTTTTTTTTTCAGAAATTCTGATATTTTTCCAGCCACTCTAAGTTGAAAGCCGAATTTAGCTCTCATTAGTTGGCCGTATTTGGAAACATGCAAAATTCTTCTGTTAACACATCATGCCAACTCGAAAGCGGCACGGTGTACCTAAAGATTTGGTGCATGTGAAATTAAATTATGAAACCAATCCGTTTTTGTGTATTGTTTATTTATTCTGTTAAGTCATCCGATGTAAGAAATTCTCCAGCCTTCCATAAAATTACCAAATTTGTACTGGTCTCTTAGGTGACGAAACTGCTGTCGGAGAAGAAAATTATTGTCACACATTGCTTTACACTAGAAGACTATACTCCCGGGGATGCTATAGAATTCTACATTATACTACCTCATCCAAATGTACCACTCTGGGTCTATCCTCTACTGGTGGCCAATGTCCTCAATCCTCATCGGCGGAGTGACTTCTGCAGATACAACGTGCGTTATCGCGACCAACCAAAGAAAGAAGGTTAGTATGCTGTAGAATTTAATCCTAATGGAAATAATTCTCTAGACTTCCTCGGTATCAAGAACCATACTTGTGTATGTCGATTAGTAATGGAATGATACAATGAAAGAGTTAGGGCATAACTGAATGAAAAGTTGCAATGTAAAATGGATCCAAAGATTCCTGTCCATCGCACCCAACAAGAACAACGGACAAGTACGGAAACAAGACCATATTGTTTGGGGTTGACGCTGGTTCACCCATAATGGATAAGAGCTCAAACAACAGCTAAAATCAGTATGTGCCGAATATGTTAGACGTCTCAATCTAAATGTCATCCAATCTTTCACATGCACGATGTGCCACTAGAACTCAATGACTAGGAGACGGTTTTCGAAATCTATTTGCATCTTTCCAAACAGCGTTTTATTTGAACCTAATAAATTTGTCAAGTAAATCTATCACATTCCGGGTGACCAAACGTGAAATTTAAAACAACTTCACTGCTCAGAAGACAAAAAGCCCAATATCATAAATCGTGTCATTATTTCTCGTCGGGACACTGAAATTGTCCAGTGAACCTTTCAACACATACCTGAGATGCCTGTATCTGAAGATACTTGCCGGCTTGTTAATATCCGCCGTTATTTTAATTTATTTGTCAAAATTATCTGGAAAAAGATGCCAAAATGCGTAAGTATTAAGATACCGAGTCGCATAAATTAAAACAAAGAAACATAAGAATAGCAAGCCAGTTATGGTTTCATCGTCAAAGCATGTTGACTGTCATTTGACTAGAAAAGGTACACCCGGCTAAGTCCAGCGTAAAAAGCATACTTTACCCAATTAGTACACTGTTTATCGTGTTAACTGTGTCTGTATTCAACCGATTTACCATCAGTGAGTGTCCGCCGCTCACCCGTTAATTGGATCCGGATACAGCGGTTGCGTGAGTGAATGATCCTCATTAGCAACATGTGCAGTTTCAGCGTCTTTATTGATCTCGGCATTCTGCTATTCAACCAAACTGGATAGGCAGACTGGTCACATAATCGTTATAACCCGTTCTGGAAACTAAAGAGCAAACACCAAAACACGGAGCACATTGTCGTTGTCTGCTTCTTTTTTTGGACTGGGTTTTTCTTAAGGGATTCAGAAAGTCTGCCATCAGTGTTTTTTCGCTCTATTTGCTGTTACCGGTTGGAGTCAACTTGCACTGAAGTGTGGGAGTGATGGATTGAAACTATTGAGGTAGCGGGTACAATTCATCTGACTTGAGTTGCATGCGTGTGATCCACGCACGTTTCCCCATCGGCTATCAAGCGAAGTATTTTCTGTCACCGAAAATCTCGTTATCTAAGGATAGTCAAGATACATACCATGATTTGTCAAGGCCTGTGGTGTTAACTAAGTATCGTGTTATTCTTTAACGTTCCTGGTTAGGATCCACATAGATACGCTCAAACCCTACGGGGTAAGACGCGCGATCAGAGCACATTGCATTATTGAATATACGCATTATGTTAGCCTACATAAATATAAGTATTCGAATAAAAAAATGTAATGATTTATTAGATGGAAGTCAAATTGCTTCAAGTAAGTTAAAACTGTTACATCACTAGAAAAAGTTCACGAAATGCACCTATTCTCAAGCACAACAATCCAGCTGTGCGTTTCCAAGCAAATTACTTTTTTATCGAGTAAACGTTAAAGGGCCCTAAAACCGAACCATGTTCACCGCGAAACGGTCAAGGCAATGAATCTATCCGACAGAATTTTACAAACAATTCAGCAGTGTTAATTTCGTGTTCACATCTTGAGCACGACGAGAAGAAATAGTCGGAGCAACAACGCTGACGTCAACAAGTTCAAGAGAACGGGGTAAAAATTGTATTAAAATTACAATAAAGCTAACAGGGTGCATCTTTTACTGACCATGATAACTCTGAACGATTAAACTTTTGCCGGATTGTTAATCAAAGAAAAGGCCGTACCTTCAAAATACGATTTGCCTAACAAGTAAAATACTTTCTCATGACGAAATTGCTCTCAAAAGGTCCCTCTTAGAGGAGAAGTAGACCAAGTACGCTTTTATTATTACCCCAAAGGATGCAAAAATGTATCACTAAGGGCTCTTTCAATATACTGTCCACTACGCAAAAGTTTTTTCAGGATATTTAAATGACGGATAGTGTGAAATCATCAAACACCAAATGCATTCACATTCTGAGTGCAATCTCTAGGATTCTGGTGTCGGATGCTTCTGACATTGTTAGAATATTTTCATAATGTTAGCAGAACTTCCGACTAGGAAGCAAACGGCTTCCGGGATGCTGTCCTCAGATTGTTGCTCCAATAATCCCTAACCGATTGAAATGTTAAGGAATGTCATTACAAGTTCTAATTTGTCCGACATTGCGGATTTTCCGTGGTGAGTCAACCTAACTGTAGACCAGGAGGTTAACATAATGCACTCCGCAAATTCTACGTGACTAATGACAAGCGCAAGCTTGGTGCATACAAAAAGCATTTACAAAGGAACCAGGCTGAAGCTTATCTGCGTGTTACAACAGGCGCTCTCAAATTAATGTTCTTCTTGGATTGTCGCCCTGGTATTGAATTTCTATACTGACCAGAACTTATTTGTTGATATGGTGTTTCTGACAAAATTTGCCTCTGCATAAGTCACATTAAAAGCCGTCCTTCTAAAATCGTTGAACTCGTATGACCCGTACATAAAAGGATGGTAAATAATCATGAATTAAGATCGGCGCATCAAAATATTTTCCCTTAACCTGTCTTGACTGAACTGTGATTAATAAACGACGGCTTCTTCGACAGAAATCGCAGAGGAGTTTACGCGTAAGTTCCGAGAGTATTTAATGTGTGGTATTTCAGTGCTGCCTTTTAAATAAATCTGCTGACGAATGTCCTTTTATTTTACGGCAAAATTCAACAAAGGATAAGGCATTTGTGGGTTGCACATTCAAACGTACGACGCGAGAAGTTCCCTGTTCACACGCAACTAATACTTGCTTTCAGCTAGTTGAGAACCTGATTTTTGCGTTACCGTTTGTGTTTTAATCGGTAAGCACTTGCCATTTATTATTTACTTACTCCGGATATGTCATAATATCCAATAAAATTTGGGAAGTTTTTCAGTCGCATTTATAAAACAAATTAATCTGTTGGCTTCGGATAATGATTAACAGGAGTGCTTCCTAGAGGAACTTTTATCATCAGGTTTTTGTTGTGTGAAAAAAATTGCCCTAGTGTTCGTTAATTCCGAAAAGCCCTATGGGTCTGTCAAGCAGTGAAAGCTCTTCTTTAGTAAATTTTCCCGCCTTGAAGCTTAAACCTGCGATTGGTTTAGTTCCGAATAGCTGCTTTCTGTTGTACATGCTACTAGGTTAAATATCCGGCATGCAGAATTCGGTCCCTTTTGTCTTGTTTTAAGATAGTTGTGTTGATGTACTCATTACACAAAAATCTGATCTTACTGGATCACATACCAAGCCCGTAATTCCCAATCTGTTTAATGAGTTACTTCCACAAACCTTGTCGCAAATGTCTGAACGACTTCACATGAACATGCAAGATTTACGACATATGGGCGGATTTAGCATCGTCAACTTCATGGCCAGTATCACGCATAACCTGTCACCGTATAGAGCTGAGTTATACTGTTTCCGATGACTTCTTTAATTTCTTCAAGAATCTAATTGTGGATACTAACCGTGATGCTTTCAGCTGAAGTGCATAATCCCACATTGTGAAACAGAAACTAGTCCAGCGATTTCATAACCTTTTGAGGTACACATGTTAGCGGGACAAAGCTCAGCTCGGGGTTGGAAGATTTTCGTTTGCAAAAATCATGGCGCTGAGTTGGGTTTCCATTCACACGAACTAATGTTCTCGTTCTAGTTGTGGTGTAAAAAATAGACATTGTAACGGACAGTAAAAGTGCACCATCTGCGTCATGTAGAAATAAACCAAGCAGTTAGTTCCTGCTGGTGATTAATACGTTATTGAAAGCTGATATTATCAAAAGTTGACATCGGCCTGAGACCGTGTAGATCTTTTTATAGAGTGGTCAATATTTAGTCCATTGTGCGATTCTATAGCAGCATGTCAAAATAAGCAGCCTATGTGCCAACGTATTCACTAGTTTGAAAAGTGGAAAAGCTGACCCCTACTTCTCAAATACGCTCGGCTTTTAAGTGTCTTCTCCCTAAATGTTTATCCGCGAAAGTATTTTTCCTAAATTTGGAACCATAACCACGTACTGAAAACAAAGCCGAATGCGGTACAATAACATTTTTAATGATTCACTCCGTTCAAATTTTGACGAAATAGTTACGCTCACCGTCCGCTTAAAAACCATCGCCGGGTCCCTCACCAGTGCCACAACCATCACCAGCGTTATCATTAACGACATTGTTATGGCCTTCACAACAACCAGGAAAGATCTTACTACACTGAGAAGTGGCCGCCAGTTTATGGGAACAATTTGATGTGTCGTAAATGAAGTGGACATTCTGATACAAATGCATCACCAGTCAACTACATTTCAAGTTGCTACGATACAACAAATTGGAATTCGCATTGAATCTGAGAAACGACAACAAACCGTTTACCGCCTCTGACGAGCAGTAATATAATGAAAAGTCTTAGTGAATTCAAAAAAATGACGGGAAATTGCAGTGGTGACAGCTGTGTATAAACCTGCTAACGCAGACCCGGGCAAGCTAAAACTTTGACTAAAGTTGCTGCGTCAATATAAACGTGCTGACTCAGACAGATAATAATTTAAATCTGCAGACGGCAACCACTTGGATGCTTAGCAAAGTATTGTTTTTTCTAGTATCTCCAAGTTCCCCGGGCAGCATACACTTTCATGTGTTGCACGACACAAGTAAACACTGGCTAATACCACACCAATGAAGATTTGAGGCATCCCGCCAGCCTGACGTGATTGGACACTGCGGTATCCGACACTCGCTTGATGTGAACAATTTTGTTGCTGACTGACACAAATTAGCCTCGTGATTATTTTATCTCGTTAATGAAGTTTGCTGTGTGTTGTATCCCTTCACCTTCCCTGATGCTACTGGTTTAACAGTCAGAAGACACGAAGGCGGCCAGAAAAACTGTATTTAGTGCAATTACAGCGTTCGATTTATATGATTCACTGATGACCGTATTTGAGGGTCGATCTGCTCTCAACCAACCAGTGTGTCGCCTGCACACCCACATCGGTTCTCGAGCGGTTGTTCCTTTGTCTCGGCAGGTCATAGATTACTTCTGTGTCCCGTAAAACAGCTGCCGGTCCAACGCTCCTTTTCGCGTCTTTCACGCTCGTCTTCAATCTGATGTTGCTTCGCGATTAAATCGGACGTAATTCTGACGTTTGGGCATACTTGCACGGCGCTGTTTCACCACATGATTGTTCCGCTGCGCAATAGGCCGATGCGCAGCCGTATTGCTGTGAAATGAAATTTACTTTGACATTACAGTACTTCTGGGAATGAATGTTACTGACTACTGCTTTATGGAATTGCAAATTTGTGAGCCATCATGCGTACATATTTCTAAATCTGCTAAAGTATTTTATACAAGGACGCAAATATTTCGTGCTGGCCTACTAAAAACGTGCAGATAGAAATATCGTTACAAGGAACCGTGCCTCAGTAGTAAAGTGCATTTCAGTGGTCGAGATCCAACTGAATTTCTTGCCTCCCATTTTGAATAAAAAAGGGCCAAATGCTATTTCTTTTATATTCAACATGCTGAGAGGGCTCAAGAATGACAGAATGTGTCATGATGAACCACGGTTCACTGGTGACGGGTCGAACAGAACATATAGTGTTCTCAGACGCATATATATATATATATGCTTGGTAGTTCCACACTACATCGCCTAAACTTTTGTTCGCAAAGCGTGGGTTGCTTAAAATGTACGAATAGCAAAATACAATGGGAATGCAAAACCACCAGCCCCGCAGTGTTTTTAGAGTTCAATTTCGTGCACCTTTAATGGATGTTAATGAACAAAGAACGCTGTAATAATTTACGAGACTGGTGCAACAAAATGTGGTGAAATTAAAGTTTACACAATCCGACATTTTTATCACACCGAGGCGCTTATTGCATATGCGCGTGGTGTGTGCGCAAGACAAGACTCAAGATGCTATTGGGAGACTTTTAATAAACTGACTGAAAACTTTTAGTCACCTGAAAACTCAAGATAAAGTCACTGAGCTGCTGTATAATCAAGGCGTTGCGATCCTTAAAATCCATTTAACAAGCAACAATATATATATATAATATATATATAAAACAGCTGAGGCCATCTTCGCTGTTGCGGATTTTTACATTTATTTAGGCTCACCGATTTTGACTTTGACACGTGGAGTTCTTTCATATCATGACAGAAGCTACACTTGGCAGTGGTACCTTTTTACTTATCCGCAAAGTCTCAAATTCTATGACTGAAAAGGTAGGACATTTAAAGCTACATATCTTACGGGTCCTTCTATACCCGTTCAGTTTGTTCTGTATCGGATGATGCGTTTAGTTCTGTCTTTGACTTGATCTCATGAGACAGCTGTGTTAAGAATGAAACGCGTTAAAGGTCTCAAATGCTAATTATTGAGGGACTGCGTGCACAACTTATGCAGAAAATAACCGAACTGTATTCCAGACAAGTATATTGAGTTACTTGTAATACTGAACAGCAATAAAGTGTACAGTAATATTCTGATCTTATGAGATGTTTCTCACAGGGCTACTTCAAGAAGGATACCGTGAGTTTACCGTTGAGAAACGAGCCATGTTTTGCAAATCATCAGTGTTGCAAACTTTTTACAAGGCCAGTTTGTGCGAATTCTATCAACAACTATGAAATAAACAGCACATAAAATAAACTTTTTCGGAACCCTAAATTCTCGGGGAGCGGATTTAACTTAACTAAGTCATCAAAACGTGCCGCACGGTGTTCAGCGATGTGAGAACCTTCATTAGTCTAACCAGCTGGATGAGCTGATAAAAACCGGATTACGCGATTACAAAGCAGCACTCAAAGACGTCAACTCAGAGGTGTTTCACTGAACCAGCAAGTGTCAGTAACATTTTTCAATTACGGTTCTTTGGCAAGCAAGATTAATATATTAGTATAGGTATGTGTGTATGTATTTAATGTACCCAATTCACTTTAAATGGAGGAAAATCATCATGAAATATTTTTGTTTAAATTGATCCTTTAGAATGTCGCGTGGAAAGGACGATGTGTCTCCTGGGCCGAGTTCATCCATCCTTCACTAATTGTTTCATCATTAGCTAAGCAGGGGGTGGTAGCGCGGGTGAAGGAACCCATTAGTTGAGGTTGCTTTTTCCGTAAATGTGAAAGTTCAGGTTTTCGAAGTTGATGATTTGATTAGTTTGCGTGAAATGACTCGATAACCAAAACCGTATTACAGCTAAATACATACACATTTAGCGAAGTTTAGCCGAAGCAAATTCAACATTCAGTAATTTTTTTCTTAGCACGCCCATCAAAAGCGGATGAAGCAAATGCGGTGCTAAGGAAGTTTCAATAAAACAGTTTGACAACCTTCCGATGGGTTCAAGCAGGGCAGTACTGAATTTTTGTGCGTATGATTAGTAGTCTGAAGAACAAATATCCAGCTCACCTACTCTTGTTTTTTTGTAAAATCCGGCCCTCGTTTTAGACGTGACTAACCTTTCAGAGTGCATTTCTAATTGTTTAAAACGACCATTTTGGTTTCCTTTTGTGGTTTAACTTGACTGAATTTCACGTACATCTTGATGATAAAGTCGTAAATTCAACCATACATGCAATAATGAGAATAAGTTTGCAAACGGTAACTGAATGTGCAAAGCGACATTTTGCAGGCCACTGAAATAATGATAATAAGTTTGCAAACGGTAACTGCATGTGCAAAGCGACATTTTGCAGGCCACTGCTGTAAACCCTACCATTAGACGATCTGCATGATACCCTCATGTTAATAGTTAAAGTGTGAACATACAAACTTACGTTCCGGAATCGCTTTAAAGTAGTGACAGCTATTAGGGACAGCTGACCAAAGTACGAATGCGATACATTTTTAAATCACTGTACTAGCCTGAATCAGTTCGCAAATGCACTCACAGCTTAGAAGGCGCTGCATGACAGGCCAAGCTCCATCAGAAATATCAAGGCAAATTCGAGAAATTCACTTTATACGCGATATAAAAATAAATTTGTTTGTGCGCTTTAAAGCAAGTGGAGAAAACATGTGGTTTAGTTTTGCCGATTTGGTGTAATTTAAATGGCATTTGTATTCCCGATTTATGCTCAGTTGAAACAGCCGACACAAGATGAATTATTTCGGCACTCAGAACTGAAGCGTGGACGATAATAAAATGTGATTAATCCTAAAATTTGGAGACACTATTATTTGCCTGTCATCGAAATACACATGGCAATTTAACGGTGTAAAATGGAAAAAAACGGGGTCGCAAACGTCTCAGTAAATCTTGAAAATGTTGAAGAAATGCAACCTTTTTACCAGCATCGAAAAATGTAACGAAAATAGGTACTTTATTCTTTTTGTCCTCCGTTTTAACCTTTAAAGATGTAAAACAAGAACGAGCAGGTATGCGAAATTCACCGCTGCATATTGTTTCTGTAAAGATGTACACTGTAACAAGTGCGACCGTAAGGTACCAGCTACGTATACAATAATTCAAATTTTCTGATTTTTTGCACCCTGGATGCCAGTTTTGATGTCCGTGTATGGCACTGTTGCACGTTGAAATGGGTTTCACTCGTGAATTGTGAACTTCTTTGTTTCCTTTTGCAAGGGGATGTTGCCCGACCCTGTGGGTCCCAAAGTTTATTGTTGATGGGCGTTGATTTCGACCAAAGACAAGGCAAAAGGCCTGGAACTCCGAGGTAATTAAATACCGACCCATTTCACTAAGTTAGGGCGCTCTACTCACGGCGGTCTGAGTTAGGTTTGCTCGTCCCTCAATTTTTGCAGCTCCTTTAAGGAATTATTCTATAAAGCGCAGAATTTTGAAAGAAAGCTAATGGCGCCCTACTGGTGACTCATTTGGATAGAAACAGACCCGTACGTTTTAAAAAATTGCCGCCATCATGAACTGATAAGCGTATCGGATGTCTGACCCATGTGCTGGCCAAAGCGGAATGAAACCGGACAATTTCACTCATTTTCTAAGTTAATTATAGACAAGTCAACTTACCCCTGGCGTCAGGAAAACTCAACATGTTTTATTTGTTGTATACGTTGTTGTATACGTTGCAATTTTTAGCTTGGATCTACAATAAACGGATTGATAATTTTTAAGAATACGACTACGGTGTGCACACTGTTAAGCTGTAGATTAAGGTATTTAGAAGTGTTTTTGCTCAAGTTCTGACCAACAGAAGAAAGTCTTAGGAGAAATACCGGCGGATCAGTAAAAAAAATTTAGTTCTCCTAACTGACCTCAGTGCTGACTCCAGTTATGAGTCTTTTGGTTACTTTAAATATAGTGGCTTTCTGCCAACGACATTGTCACGTCAAATGCATTATGTTCATTAAGTATATATACATATATATATATATATATACGATGCGGTTTTATAAGAGCAAATTTGATTTCTGGGTGATACGACCTGTGCACAAGATCCTTTTTGCTGCACTAATCATCTAGAACGTTGGACACCATCAGATGAAGTATTTGAGATTGCGGGTGTCTTAGTTGTGAGACGGTCATGGTCTCGGCCTGCTGTATTTGTTCGATGAATACTACCGTCTTTATCCTATCAGTTACCCAGAATGAAAATCAAAATACCGAAACGCAGTGACGCATTTAGCTCCAGCAGCTCCTATCCAGAAGTTGGGAAAAAACATTATTCTTACTGCCATTAATTAGCCACATGCTTCTGGCTGTGTATCCGGCAAGTTCTGTGCGGTAGCTTACCCCAGCAACAAACAACTATAAACGATTATTTTTGTGAAATCGGCTAACGATGTAGAAAGCGAAGGTATGAAAACCACCATCATTAGTACTTTGGTCTCGGTGTCTCAGAGTATCGGGGTATGGTTATTCCATCAACCAAATTTTGAAAGTCGTCGTTAAATGCCAAATGTGGCAGAAGGCTTAGAGGAAAATTCTTGATCCACTGAGGGTAACAGGGGAATGAGATATGAAGAGCTGAGCTGTGGTGCAGCTAGCATCATATACCCAATAACACAGCAGGGGTTTCGTGATGTTAATTTTGATAGTCTGTCTTTCAGCAAGCATGCGGTATCAGCTAGTCTTTGCGCGTAGTTATCCTCTGGCTGCGGCGTCTCACCAGAGACAAATGGAACAATGCCACAAGCGACTGACTTTGTTTAAATTGTTGCAGCCGCAAAACAAAGTTCAAGTTCCCGATTTCAAATTGTTATAGAAACACTACTTCGAGAGATTTGGGACCGAAAAGCTATTGGCTCTAACCTCCTGCTAGCAGAGTTTCCACGGTATGGTACGGTAAGTAGTGAATGCAATGGGCTAGTGAATGGCCATAGAAATAAAATTTCACGCCCAGCTTTCGGTGTGCGAGTTTAAGTTTGAAGTGGAGAAAAATGGCAGGGCCGTTGCCATATCCGCAACTTTGGAGCATTGGTATTTCAGCCAAACAGCTGCAAAGTACAGATAACCAAGAGGTAGAAATGAAGAAAATAGTTTTTCTTAGCAGCAGGTTTGTTTCACACAAAACAACACGTTACGTTACAAAACGAAACGCTTCTGTTCCACCTAATTCCACAGCAACCAAATTAATATCTTAAATCTTAAAGAATGTTTCTCGTTGCGTCAGATATTCGAAGTGCACATTTGCGTAATGAATCTGCAAATTTTTTTTTCTGAGGAGTAAAATCGCTCTTAAATTTCAGAGGAAGAAACGAGCGCAGCAACTTCATGTAAGACAGCAACCGAATAACGGATTTTAAATGTACTTTACCCCAACACGCGCATCAAATCAAAATTTACGTTTTTTCTAATAATAATAAAAGTGCAAGCTAGTGCGGATAAGTATGTTCAAGTGTAAAGAAAGCGGAAGCTATACTTTTTACGCACCATATTTGTATATATGCTCCGTTGTTCAGCCCAATCAGAAGGTCGGTGTCTGTTTCAGACACCTTAGCGGTGGTTTTCCCACTTGCACGCATGGAAACATATTCTCAGGCATTTGTGTGGTAATATCCACAATTTTCGATCTCGTGTCATTGGAAATTTGCGCAGCAAAAAGACTGTTATTCGGAAATCGGGAGCATATCTAGTGCTCCCAGAAATCAACCTTGTTAGTCTATTTAAATGCTTGACGGTGATAATTGCTGAGTGATTTGGGCGCATGGTTTGCTAACTTGCAAATATGTGTACCAACGCCTGTCTACTTACAAATCTGAGGGAACTGTGCCCCGCTTATGTAAAATGCGCACATTCTATGCATATATTTTGTCCTTTACAACCAACCAGCCTCGAGCGAAAGTGAGTAACTGTGAAACAATTAGCAAGCAATCTAAGGGGAAATATTTGATCATTTTCTACGCGCCCATAGCTTGCAAAAAGTAAAATGTGCTTCATTTTAAGAGGTCGCCAGCAAGGGCTTCAATGCATTTTTTGCTGGACTTTTGCTGAGTAGCTTTAACATGCTTGTTTTGGGGCCGTTTGCTTAAACCTCTAAGAGTCCAATCGTTCAGAAATCCTCCGATGGTTGCTGAGCCCACGTTAGCCTCCAAACTCAAGGTATAGGAAGATTTTTGTTTCGGTAGAACAACAAAATATGTTAAGTGAAGTACACTGTTGAGTAGACCGTGTTAGTTCTATCCCAGAAGGTTTCAGGACAGATCTTCCGGAATCGTGCATTCCATCATTGCTAGAAACCAACTCTCATTTATCAACTAGGTGTCGGTGAGGTGGAAGGGCTCTTCTAAGTGTTACTTATTATTCGCGTGCAGTACGCATAATTGTGTGACAGTCATCGGTTTGTTAGTCATACAATAGTTCGTGTTAACCTCCGCTTTATACTATTTGCTGGAGGGGTTTCAAGACTGTGGGTGCGCGTGTATTAGGAGTCTGATGGTGAAAGACTGAGAAGAATCTCGGAGTTTGCTGATAGCCACTCATGTTTTAGGTGATAAAAGACTACCATTTTATGCTGTCGCAAACGAGGTGCATCCCTTGAAAATTAAATATTTTATCAAAATGTTTAAAGAAAGCAGTGGAACGAGAAGGAGAAAGCAATCCAGTTCTTCTTATTACCAGTAAGAGTGAACACCTCACTGCAATAAACTGCTGTAATGTTACTGCACGCGAAACGTAGAAAGTGCAAAAAACTGAAATTGTAACTAGAAGAAATTGTTTTCTTAATAAAAAAAATTGAACATACCTACAATACTTACGCGTTACAAGCGCTGTTATTGTTGCTGATTATCTTGATTAACCTAATTGAACGAAATCACAACATAATCTAGTTGTTTGTTTCTTATTTTTTCTTGTATTTGCTTGTTGAAACAAAACATCAGTGCGTTTTCAATGCTAACTTTAGCGACCTTTGAACTCACCATTGGTACGTCTCAGAACATCGACGAGTGTGACAACAAATGTTTTTGATATATCCAGGATGTCCATAAATCAAAACAGAATACACACCACCTACTGGGCAAATGCGACATAACTTGCCGAAATGTTTTCAGTCACCAGCACCATGTATAAACATGCACCGAATTTTCTGTGACTGTATGTTTTAATCATCTGTTTAACAACTGTAGGAGGTAAATTAAAGCGCGTTTCTGGAACACATAGCGTAAAAAGACGTAGTTTGTGTCCATACGTTCGCTGACTGCCTCAGCAGTTTAGTGTCCTTTTCCACGCATTCACACATTCTGGGATTAATGATACTTCGTTTTGAAACAATAATACTCATTCGTAGATTTCGAAGATGATTTCAAATAAAAGTGTTAAAACAGAAGTCACTAGTGCTGCACGCTTTTTGAGGGGATGATGCTGGCATTAATAAATAGATTGGTCATAGCTAGTGTTCATAAAATGAATAAAGGAGTTCCGGAAAATACGAAACATTGGCCCAAGCCATACTTATCGAGTGTTGTTAAAAAATTACAAGCTAATGGTCTTATTTTTCCTGGATACTTTGCTACCAGCATGTAGCTCCTGTTTGCATTAATTCAACAAAAAGTGCTTTTGTCGGCACACCTCATACAAACGGAAGTGTAATATGTTATTAAAAGTCATTTTTTTTGAAAACTGGGTTTGCAGCGTTACCAAATATTGATGGTGTGTAATAAAAAGTCTGTATTTGATTTTAGTCAGAAACCTTATATCAGTCGCCATGTTTGAGATTTTGATAAAGTAGCACTTTTCCAAACAAGCTCCAAGTGCAGCCTGAACACTTCAGATGCTGCCGAGACATTGCTCACTGTCGTCTGCAACAAGCCAGCTTCTCCTTTGGAAATAGCGGGAACAACATGAACTTTATAATTAACGATCTTTGACGTTTTGAACTTACCGAGTGTTTTTTGTGAAAAGGCGAGGCAAACAGGAGAGGAAACTTGGACGGTGTCCAGATGGCTTTCGAAGGCTCAAAAGCCGTATCAGTTCGACAAAACTGTAGTTACAACCTAGAGCTCTGAGCAACTCTTTGGATGTGTGAATGATGGAATTTGGTTTATCATTTATAAATACATCTTGGAAAACTAAAACGTTTAAAGTAGCTACTGCTGGACGCAAGAAGTTTCATATTTGCGGATAGTTAAGACGCTACATGTTCATGGATACAGCGAATGTCAGGTCATATTGACCATTTGCTGAGTAATGCTCATACGTAGAAACAGGTTTTGGATTTCTTACCTGATGTTTACTTGAAGTAGAGCTGAGGGGCTCGAAAGAGTTTTTCTATGACCGGAAGCAAAAATTAAACATCCCTGTCTAGGTGAGAGCTGAGCGCACCGCTGACAGGTAACCCGTGGCCAAAATTGTAAGCCTTAAACACTGGCGTGCTAGAGATTTTCCGAATTTGCGAGATGCGCATTGCTGACAATTCTTAGCAAGTATGGTATAGAGGTAAAGAGCTTCTCGAACTTTCAACCTAGATTGGCTTCACTGGCAGGATGATATCTCCAATGAAGTCTAATAATAAATGCGTGAGTAAAGGATCCTAATTGATCCGGAAACAATGTGGAATAAGTTTACTGAACGAATCGTTAATCAATATAGACAATTTTCTCAGTCATGCGGTATCACTTTCTTACATTCACGAGCCCGATAATGTTTTTGGTCAGTGACAGACTGAACTGTGTAGGTGTCTCTTAGGTCTATCAGTTAGACTGGAGGTGAGAAGCGCCAAAGATTTAATAGCGAATCAGAATGGAAAAATTCACACTTAATCAAGCAGGTGACAAGGAAGTAGACCAAAAATGGTGCCGTTTATCTAGACAAAAACTATGTAGAGAAATGCAGGGCTTCAGTTTTCGGAAGAAGTCGAGTTTGAATGCAGGTTTAACAAAGCTGAGCACAAAATGAAATGCGCGAGTGAATGATTATTTTATGGAGTTCGCCCTTTCCACCAAAACATCCAATATAAAAACCTAAAAGTATTGCGTTATGAATATTGGTTTCCCTAGAAATTGATAAATTACGGCTTCTCAGCAGCACGTAAATAAAGCCTCAATCGTTGAATTCGTAGTCGTTCTGCTGAAGCAGCCCACTGACAAGCAAAACGCGTTGCGTTAACAATCTGAAATACCGCGGGCGACTTGGAACAAAGAGGGATGTAATCTAAGCTAGACAACATGTAAATGTAAAGGTTAAGACAATCAGAGGACTAGATTGCAGTCAATTCGCCAACACTGACTGCTATTAATCTGGTAAAAAAGAACCCGGTTCAGTAGTAAATATGGCAATGGTCACTTACATGGCTGTTATTCAGGTGCCAAATCGTTTCGTGATACCCCTGTTAAATATGCGAAAAACATCAGTAGCCCAACTAAATGGAGAGAGGATCAGGCTTGTCTTGATACTGATATTCTATATACAAATGCGCCACCACAATTGATGACCCAATATTTGCACCGTGGTTTTATAACAACAACAATAAACGATTTTGCTCTAGCCGTTTACTCTATAATTTACAAACGCATGTTTGCTAAATGTCTCCAAACGTGGTACATTTTCCTCCATTTTGGTGGGATAGACTCACCATACAAAAGGGATACAACCCGGTCCAGAATTAGGCTAGTATGCCTCTGTGACAAGAAGAAATTTGTCCGTGTCCTTTTTGGTTGGCGAGGAGGCTCAGTGACACGCTAAGATTTGTGGGTACCTTCGGAGATTGTTAGTGAATGTGTCATTTGTGGCCAATGCCAAATCCTTGGCAGGTGTTTGTTGTTGACTTCTGCTTACGGAGCATGAGAATAGCCCCTAGTGCAATTCGTTAAGTGGAGGTGCACAAATTTGCTACTTTGATTTTGTCCTTTGAAGCAATCAGCGGTTCACGTGAATTCCACCGTTGTTCTTCAGAGGTTTGCTTGCACGGGGTGTTTAAGCCCAATAGGCAACACCAGGTTTGTCAAGCGGTCGGGTTTTTGAATTTACGCTTTGTAGCAAACTTTTTATGCCCCCCGGCCAAAGCTCAATGGAACCAAAGTTTCCGAGGGAGAAGCCTAACTAAATTACCTCTTTATAAGATGAATAAATCTTTATGTCTTAAAGTTTGATACCCACCTACTGAAATGTTAGCAGTAAGCAAGTGTTTTCCGCACATGTTTAGTAACCAACTGAAGACCTGCGCCTGCAGTTCCTAAGAATAACAACGTCAAGAATAACAACTACAAGAAGAAACGTTCTGAAACAGAAACAACAGAAAAGTAGCAATGGTGTTTTGTATTGTGCGTACAAAAATGTCCTCAAAGTAGCTTCGCTACACAGGATATCCACAAGTTATTGCAAACCAGAGAACGGTATCCAAGTAATTCTAATCATTAGTTATTAACGCACGTTTGGATCCTGCTAAGTTAAAGACATTCTACTGTGCACATTTGTGTGGCCTGTAAAATTATGCATTCCTTAGTCGGTTTTTACAAACTGATCTACCTGAACCGAATAAAACCACACATATGTCCCCTTCGAGTGCAATATCAGGTTGGCTGTTTATAGCTTCCAAGGGAAAAGCATAAATGAATTTATAGTGTTTGGGGGGTTTGCGGAATAGCTATTTTGTTCATATTCACACCATTCTTGTTTGAACGGTCGTCCTCCTCTTTTGGCGTATTCCGGAGAGTACACACCAAAGGAAAACACTGGATTTGAGTTTCGCTATTACTAGAGCTCATTAGCAATGCATATCCAGTGGCCGTGCCGGGATTTGAACCCCGAACGTCTGACATGCGAGGCTAGCGTGTTACCACTACTCCACCAACGCACGTTGGAGGCGTCTGAATTTTCACGTCTGAACAGGAGAATGTGTTCACGCTTGAGCGATGTGATTGATGTGTCCGACCCATCGAACGACGACCCAGTAACTGTCCTGGTCGTCAGATGTCCGGGTTCAAATCCCGGCAGGGCCACTGGATATGCACTGCCAATGAGCTCTAGTAATAGAGAAACTCGAGTCCAGTGCTTCCCTTTGGTGTGGACTCCCCGGATTACTTACGCCAGAACAAGAGGACGACCGTTCAAACGAGATTTGTGTGAATATAAACAGAATTCAAAGTACATTGCTCGCTAAAGTTTAGACCCCGTGACGTAAACTTTGAAATTGTGCCTCAGAATGCTACACATTTCGTTCGATTTGTACCGTGCACACTGCTATTTGTTTGGGACTTATTCACCCATCGTTTTCCATGAACAAATGATAGCTAAGACCTGAGCAGAATTGAAAATATCACAGCAAACGACAAGGTAAATTTTGTCTGCTGCAACGCGACCGCATGCATTATAATAAATTCTTATCCATACGTCACCCTTTTGTGTTCTGTAGGGCTACGCGAACTAGGCTACCCACACCTTTGATTACTTTTCATTGTTTATGTTCACACTCGATGATTCCAAGCACACTACACGAGTTTGATTTAAAGGATAATAATTTTGTCAGAGTATTCCCCACCTTGTTATTGAACAGCGTGTTTTTGACGTATCATCTATGCAGTGAAGTTTGCAATATTTAGCTTTGAGGCAAAAAACCTATTGGTGTAACAATATTATCTGGACTTTTCCTTCAAGGAGAACAAACGTACTTCGTAGGTAAGAACAATCCCGATTTCCCACTTTATATTTCCTTACATCCGGAAGATCCTTCGTCGCTGTTTATTGATGCAAGATACTTCCTCCTTTTTTCCGATGGCAATCAACCTTTGTGTGTGTGGCTGCACAAATACACACTAGAAATATGTGAACGTTGTAATTTTATCGGACATAGGAACAACATATCTTCAATTAGTTGTGTGATCCAACCTAATGTATGCGCTTTCCAATCAACCAGATGCCAGA
This sequence comes from Clonorchis sinensis, assembly GCA_003604175.2. NCBI lineage: Eukaryota > Metazoa > Platyhelminthes > Trematoda > Opisthorchiida > Opisthorchiidae > Clonorchis > Clonorchis sinensis. The sequence goes on from CM030370.1 coordinate 158,291,402, forward strand.
CAACATGAAAATGGTAAGTTTCGCTGTTATCTAACCTGGACATAAATTCTGAGTCACATTAAATAGCTGGTCCTCCAAAAAGTATTCATTGTTTGGTTGCAATCATTTTACAAGAGTGAATAGAATAAATTGTCTTTGTTTGTCCATTGAAGGTTAACCGTTCGAAATGTTTGTGTATTCGTCAACAAGCATTCACTTCGGTGGCAAATGGATAATCGGGAACCATAGTTAATTATAAAGAAATGCTTCTTCCCAAACGAAGTCGACGTTATGAAAGTGACTTTTCCAGGAAAGGAAATCAAATTAAAATAGGGATATAATGCATATTTAAAATTTGTTGGCGATTAAATGCATAGATTAGATTGTGTACTGAGTCCACTTTACCACACCGTAAAAGGCCAGGACGATTTGTGCAATTGTTTTATTCCAATTATAAAGCATCGACGATATACACACATGATAAATTAGGACAACTTCAGTAGCTTCGTTGAGGTTAGCGACCAAATGTAAACATTTCGACAACCAACGGCTGATAAGCCGAGTTTGATAAAACATTATTGTGGCATACAATCGACCGTTCTTTATTCAGAGGATCAACACCAGTCAATCACGTGTTGACCTATGGACTACCCACATTAGTGACAAACGATGGGGCGCAAAAAGGCATCTGAATTGCATTTAGGCCATTATTTTCTGTTGTACAAAATAACGTTAACTAGACCATTCATTCTCGGGCTACTGGTATGCCGCTTGAGGTGGTGCTATAAATTCACGCTCAGCAGTCACACAGGGTTACGCCTGCAGCCGATTTACTAAATTGAACGAATGGCGCACTGATAGAAATTCTAGGTACGATCATTCTCTTTATATTTATTTATATAGCCATCCAGAAAATCCGTCGCTGCATTCATTTGGTTTACGGAGTAAAACGCTGCGATTTTAAAAAGAAAGGTTTACTTTAGTGAAATGATCGCTTTTGCGCAGCGTGGAATAGGCTGCCACTTTGAAAGTGTTGTTGAGCAGCTACCGTTGCAGTTATTCATATCACAGGTTTGTATGTTATTTTAGGAGACCAGTAAACATAGGCTCAATAAGGCTAATTTTGTAACCACCAACGCATTTAATTAATGTCACTTATATTTTTGGATATGTTCACTTGTTAAGTGAGATCTCTGAATGCCTTTAGGATATCTTACCTTGGATGATGGTAAGTTATAAATCTGGAGTTAATCAACTAGTTAAGTTGCATGCAAATCTGGAAGAACACTCAAACAACTTACACAATGGTACATATGGAAAAAGCTCTCCATTGCTGCGAACGTGAAATGGAAGCACTTGAAAATGTCAAAAAACAGTATTTACATATATACCAGTTGAGAATGTTAAAATATTTCTTTGGCTAGGGTTCGCAATCTGTTCTACCGCCTCCGGTCGTTTAAAGCGAAGATTATGTTTACAAATCACTACTCTGTTATCGCTTTTTTATCCTCATTGTCCTGATATCCCAGGTCGAAATATCCGTAAGCAAATCAACAAATCATATCACTTGTCTGATAGAATACACCCCTCATGGTTGGATTAAACTAGAAGACGTATTTCATTTTAGGATGAATTCTACAAAAAATGGATGTAGTTATATTCTGTGACGGTTATTTTTGCTAGTGTTTGAGATAACGTTTGAAGTTCTTGATGAATTCAAACGTTAGAGTGCATAAGTCTCTTCGTCGTGTAAGAAATGTTTCCATATATATGATTGTTTTCGTTTCTTTGGTTCTAAAATAGGCGTAAGTTCGGTGATGTTGATAATACACTAGCAATAATAACTTATTGAAAATATTCAAAGATGCCTTCTGAGCCGCCCAGTGCAGAAAAATGCAATTTCACAAGTGATTTAAAAACGGTGATAACTATCTAGTTGAGTAGGATGATCCAAGGGCCATTGAAGTTTATCTACCCAAATAGCCGTTTTATAGTTTCAGAATTCCAAAGATTGCGACACAATGTTCACAAAGCCCGGCCTGTCAGTATTACTTAGCCCTACGTAAACATTTTGACACTATTGCTGATTATCTGTGTAGCTACCACGCACCTGCAACTTGAAGGCAAATCTAAATAAATGAGGTAAACGTATGCGTCAGAAAACATTTTCAGGCTAAAATACTGGAGCAAAATAACAGAGGATGTTAAGGTTACTATTCTAAGAAGCAGTACAAATGACGAAGTTCGCAGAGCTCCTGTGGTTGCTCGTTTGCACAGTTTAATTTTTCTCTCAAAAGTGTGAGCACAATTCTCGTATCTTGATCAAAAAGCATAGTTTACACCGGAATTAGTCGAGTGTTTCTGCAGAGCGAAGCATACACTGATGTATTTTTGGAAACCTTACGGAGTATTTGCATCCGATCATTTGAACGCTAACTTTTACTAGGCCGCGCGTAATCTAACGACTTTCTGTCACGTGAATTCGTAGTTGGCATTTATTGGGACAACAAAGTTGGCGTGATCCTTTGCCGGTTCAATTTCGTTTCTCTGTGATCCCAGCAGCAAAGGAAAACGTTCTACGGGTTAATTGGCTACCCTCTGAGATTTACATGCTTCAGAGGTTAATAAGCCAAATTCTAAACTGCGATTGTTTAACTTGTAATCGTTCCATAGAGTAATACCTTTCACTCCATAGTTTCTGTACATCAAAAAATTTAATCCACTTATATGCAGCCAGGCTTGTTATTTTTAGACCTTCCAACCTATGTATTTGGTAAGCTTCTAGAAGATTGTGGGGCAGTATTACCGGAAAATGATACATATTTTGCGTGTGAGATTGTTTTCTTTTGACTAGGCGTATTGAACTTATGTGAACTCGGAACAAAAACGGCAGCATAAGGCCTCACAATTATGGATACTTTACGTCGTACATGTATAGTAATGATCTCGTTAAGCATTTCTGACGGTGATCAGAAAAGAAGACAACTGTTCAGTTGCCATACTATTGGTGGTGTAAGGGAATAAAACTGCTATCTTGAAGACATCTTTGTGGTGAATCCTTAGGCTTTTGAGAATAAATGAGTGGATTTTCAACAGACCAGCTTCTGGATGTAAGAGGTTGTGACGCGGTTTTTACGCGTAAGCACACTTTCGGGCTACTACTTGCATATTCCGTTCTTAGTGACTTACTGCACAGTTATAAAGATACATGAGTAGCAACGTTTTGCCCGACAATGCCTCATAAAACCCTCAAGATGGTTCTATTCGTTTTTTGTTTGTCCTTTTCGAAGAGATTACTATGTGTCTTTGTCAGACCTCTTGACAAAGTTAATCTATGTTTCATTTGCCTACCGAACTTTAGACCAACAGGAGCATTTACAATTACCTTTTGCCTGTTACTTACCATATAAGTGGGTTGTCTTTTAAATTGTCATCTAGTCACTTGACGCCAATTGTTATTTTTGAACAGGAGAGGCTCTTTACAACTTGGCTCAAAAATTCAAATAATTGTCCAATTACGATTGTGCACTTTGGAGCAATGGCGAAGGCTAAAATCAGTTAAACAACTGTAGCGTTCTCAAGTAAAAGAGCGTAAACTGAAGACATTCAACTGAATGTCAAGTTAATCTGTAATTTTGAGCATTAAGAAGCAATTATCGGTCTTGCTCAATTACTGACTACAACTGTTTACTAACAAACAGATGGGAAAACATAACTAGGTTAACAGAAAGGAATCAGTTGAGGTTCTGTGTCTGCTGAGTGAATATAATTGTTATGTTTGAAGCGCTAAGTTTTCCCTGCTCCCGGTATTCTATTCGTTCCTCAAAGACATTATAATTTAACGTGGCAAAACGTGTTATAGATGAAACAAAGTTGCTTAAGGGTACGTGGCAAAACGTATTATAGATGAAACAAAGTTGCTTAAGGGTAAGTTGGTAAATGTGTTACGTAACTGAGCCTAACAAAATGATGCGGGAATGAAACGTTTCTATATGCTTGATAAATTCTGAAAAATATCATGCCTTCTTGAACGGACAGCTCATATTGAGTCACTTCAGGGTGAGTCAATATTTAATTAATGACTGGTAGTCTCATTTATTCCAGAGAAAACGCATCAAGTAGTTCAGTTTTAAAAATTCCACCTGCAGTGTTGCGCCGACAGTTAGTCATTAGCTCCAACTTTCTAACCTGAAATTATTCTTGATGTGGTTTAACCGAATTGGCATGCGCTATCTACTAGTGTGTTTAAGATGAAAGAATAAATGACATTATATTCGCATTCCATTCTGACAAAATTTTTCTTGTACTTAAATTACTTCTGTCCTATAGTTCACGAGCAGTAAAGTGCACCAAAACAGGTCTTGTCAGCTGCGTTATATATCTGAACTACAAAAAGCCTCACCGTCTGGTCCTCCCGTATGCCACAGTAGTTGAGTGAAAAAAAATGTATATGTATGCACGTTATCCCCGTGGACGCAAACAGCTGTTCCCATCAACTGCTGCAGCAAAAGATGCAGAGATTTTGTAGAGTGAGTGGATAGCTATTTGGCATTACATAGTGCTACGATTTCCGTATTTTCATCAAGAAGGCAATCCTCAGTCTGCATGAGAGGGAAATGGGCTTCCAAAACACCTTCTACAGCATGATGAAGTAAAATACATGGGTATAACAGTTCTTTTTCAACCTGTAGCCGCATAACTCAAAAGGCTGGCTTTGTCTGAAGATCCAACGGAACGCGAGACTTCACCATTTACGCAAAGAAAAAAACATGGTCTATTTTTATAGTACGGCATTTTAAGCTATTCGCTCAAGGATGAATATGTTGCTACATTCTGAGCAGAAAACCTAGTATTAGGTCTAATTTTTGGACTTCACAGGAGTTGGAAAAGTGTTCATAAAGTATTAGCAGACACATGTGTTTGCATTTTTGAATATGTGCAAATGGTTTACGATAAAAGCTGCGTTATTTTTTCCCGAAATGTGTGCAATTGTTTTCAGGCCTGTATGAGACTCAACTGTGTAAGTCTCAATGAGTGATTGCGTCCAAAATCTAACATAAAACGACAGTATCCATGTGGCTAACTATTTCCGGTGATAAACAATGTGACATGCACTCTGTTTTGAAAGTGAGCAGCGAGAATAATTCATCTGCAGCGCGTTCTGAATTACGTTGCTTATACACCCATCTTTCGTTTCCTTGAAGCACAAGTTGGACAAACGTTGCACCCTTCTGCGCATATTGTTTTGAGTAACTTGTTTTAAGTAACTTTTGCTGCGGTTTTAAACGTCTGCCAAACATTGAACACAGAAGTGTGGGTCGTTCGAAAAATCCGTTCAGTCACGTACGTTCAGGGTATGTGCAGTAACTAGAGAAGTATGAATGTAGGCAAATTAAATCTGATTAACTAGAAAATACGTGATGATTCCAGCCAACAACTTTAAGGTATCCAACTTTTAATTTGAACTCTCTCAGAGATATACGCGTTCGCGTTTGACGGATATCTGAACACCTTCACTTCAGCTCAAGGATTCACTTTGAAACGTGAGTAAATTAATAACCTTATGTTGTTGCGTGTACGAAGTGGTCCTTCAAGCTTATTCTTTTTTGATCCTCTGGACACTGCTATCACTCAGTTACGAAATCGCCAACATCATATCAGTTCAGATGTTACCGATTCTCGAAAAAATTAATCTGCGGGCAAACGCATTGGTATTGTCCGCCAATTCACATTCACTTGGTACAGTTGGATTATTTGTTTTAATACCAGAGTTTAGGAGAGCACTAAATCAACATGTAAACCGTTATAAAATATTTTGAAAACTTACTTTTAGGGCTATTTTTGATGAAACCTCTGTAACTCAAGCAAAGTAATCTGAACATTTGAAGACTTCTGGTTTTGCACAAAATAGGTTTCACGGGCTAGTGATAAAAAACCTTGTTTCTTGTGTTTTTGTTTGTTTAGAGTCCTATGATTTGGTTCAGCGTAAGTTTCTTGGCAAGTGTTTTATTTTAATCTATAAATTCCTCAGACTTTAGGCTATTTGTCTGCCAATACGAGATCACATTTTGGCCAGTGCCCCCTAAATTTTACATCAAACGCACGAATTAAAACCATTGAGTTTGAAGTGAATATTTTACTTGATTATCTTGGTGCCGCGTCAAGTGACAATTGAACTCCGCAGAGTGAAACTGTATCTGCTTCTCAGTTTTTGAGTAGCTGGTCTAATAATTGAAGCGTACTAAGTCTACTGTTTTAAGCTGGCTAATAGACTGACAAAATGACAACTTTTTTCACGGAATTTGTCGCTGAGAGCATGTAGCCACACCGGAATGCCACTGCTCCTAGTTAACAGTGGTGTGATGATATAAACATATGGGGCGATTCAGAAGTGAAATGTGGGCACTTGATTTAACACACTTGTTTTAAGTAAACAGTTTCTCATGTGGCACATTTTTTTAGGAAGATTACGTTTAGACACCTGTCATACGCTCTGGCAGGAGGACGAACTTCAACACATCTCTCGGTTTTCTGTTGCAATATTTATGTTTTTAAATTATAAGTATCCTCCTATTTGAATGTGGATTAGGGCTTGTGTAAGTTAAGTTTTACAAGGTACGTGGCAAATATTTCGGATGCAGGAAATGGAATCGCACAAGTTATGGAGGAGAATAGGTTATAAACAAATTGTTTGCTGAATGTTCTGATTGACCTTTTCTGGAAAATTGTTGTAGCGACGCACGTTACACCCGACGGTAAGACAGTTTCATTTTCATTTAACACATCAGTTGTTAAAAAAGAAAAATGTGTTTCCGTTAATAACATGTGTTACGTTATCTAAGAATTTTGCCGACGGAAGTATTTTGCAACGGTTTGCTCGGTTAGGCAATAAAGAATCACAGTGTCAACTGGTCAACATAACCACAAAAGCAAGTTTGCCCGGGCTTTAATCATACTGATAGCAATATAATTTTAGTCACAGTAGTCTTGGCACACTTTGTGTTTTCTTTGAGTATTAAGCGCACGCCAAAAGTCTGTACCTCAAATGTTGTCTCAAACGTTTGGGTATACTTTTAGGTATAGTAACCTAAAGTCATTATCACTGGGCGTGAATAAATGAACAAACGTAGATGTTTGCATTTGGTCTTCAATTTTAATCAACGCCGTTTGTTTGCAACATAAGCTCAAATATTTGAGACAGGGTGGTTTCAAATCGGAAGCTGTTTTCTGGCTACTAATCTGGGTATTTTATTGTATTAGTGGTGAGGTCGGCCGGAGCTCTTTGGAAAGATTGAATACGGCCTTTTTGTGCCAAAAGTGCATTAAAAAGAACAAAATCTAATCAAGAGTGGCTACTATTATGTTGAATCCTAGATGTAAGGTTGATATACGTTTGCAGAAAATGGACATTCCACCTGCTCTCTGACAATTTACAGCGCTCCATATACGAAACACAACTGATGACCATGTTGTGGGGGACCATAATTAAGCGAGATTTCAATCACCCATTTGAACTCAATAAATGGCAAGGACTAGCACAAAAAATAGTTGGCAGACGCACATCAAACGCTGTACAAAACTGCTCAACATGTTTGATAAGCCAGTCAGCAGCTAAACGTTGCGAAGCTTGTTGGGCAATTTTTATAAAGTTTCCAGTTAGCACTTATCAACTGTAATACGGACGCTGTGACCGTATGTGGCAAATATACCACGCTGCTGTGAACGCCGGCGAAGTCTAGCGCTGAAAGCGGGCTTTTACATCAACATTGGAGCCTCGAAACTGTCCCTTAATAATGTTTCCGCTTTCACGGTGAACTTCAACGCACGCCTGAAGTGCACCAGCCTCAGTTCGACAGACTGTGCAAGTTTTGTGGTGTGATTTTCTTTTTGGTGCTTCCTGAAAAAGCGGTGTAAAAACGGGATTTCTTCTCAGATTAAGACCTTTCCTCAACTACGTTCTGCAGGTAAGCATTGCCCAAAGCAATCTCCAAGAAATATTTCCGCTCATTCAATTTTGCGTATGAGCAGATGGCAGTGAATTTTATTCAGTGCAGCCTGGAGATAGAGGTCCGCACACAACTGGCTGATCTTTTTAGTCCTCTCCACCAACATGCCCGGCAGGGCCCGTGCAGAAATGTTGGTCGTTTGGAAAACACCATTCTTTCGTAGAGTAGAGGCTCCTACTTTAGTCACTCTGACATGCGGCTTGCCTATTCGTTTTCACTAATGTTCACTAGGAATCGTGGTGTCGGGGCCCACCTCAAGCTACAAACGTGAGAGGCCTGTTTTGTTGACCGCCGTGCTTGGTCTCTTGTTTGATTGGGGGGTTCTCGTCGATCGCGTGTATACAACTATTCGAAACAGCAGGTAACTGACGAATCACAGCCATCTCGCGCTTCAAGTTGACAAGCCGGTGATTTTTGGCATTAAGGATCTGCCCTGTCATTTCAGTATCTTGTTTATTTATGTAAAACAACCGGGTACTGATAGGTTAGTCTTGGGAAGGCAGGAGACCGGATACGACATTGGGACATTTTGAACTGATTCCAGACCGGTCTTCATGCCGCAATGGACACCTTTCACTGATCTGCGCCTTATCCAGATGTGTTCACGAATACGGATAAGGGGAATTGTATCGCGAAGTTTGACTCGGTCAATGCTTATCTGAAGATTGTAGTTGAGGAAGAATCCTGAGAAATTTTGACCATCAATAACCCCCGCGTTGTGTACCAGTACTGCCGTTTGGTGTCAAGACAGCGCCAGACATATTTAAGCATATCATTGATACGATGCTAAAGGACGCGTGCGGCAACGCTGCCTGATTGGATGATCAATACATTATGACCTCCAACTCCGACGAACTTGATCGCATTCCTTGTTGACTTCAGATTGAGCAGAGAGAAACTTGGGTTCAATAGGGACGCACCCGGCCAAAGTTCAGACACAGAGAACATCGACAACATCTTGCGTAACCCAGAACCCACTGGCATAACATCCCTGAGGTCCTATCTCAGTCTCATCAGAACGACAGCTCACGTACTCTTTCCATGCATCAACCACGTGGTCCAATAAACCAGCTACTTGACAAAGGCCATAAATAGACGTAGTCACAGGAGGGACAACGAGCCTGTGGCCCTGTCAGATCCATGGTGAGTTTCCACTTGCAGCCCATACTACGTACCGCCACTGGAAGTCGTTGCGGTATCAGATGCTTTGAACTATGGATTTGTTATAGCGATTTCGCATGTAATTCCAAACAGCGGCCAGAAAGCACAGCCGCATGTGGCAACTTTAGTCAAAAAGAGAAGGAAGCTTCAGTCGTCGCGTCCGCCGTTGAAATGGCTCAGAATACGCTGTACGGCTATCAGTTTACATTATTGACCGATAATGAGGTCCTGCTTAAAGTGCTTCGTTCAAAGAAGGGGCCAAAGAAGTACATCACCAACCGTCACCAGTGATGCATCACAGTGCTTCTGGGGTAGGATATCTAGATTAAGTACCAGTCCACAGGGAGCCTCAGAAATGCTGGAGTTTTCTCGCGTCTCACCGATTCGAATAAGCCAGAACAAAGGACGCAGAATTTGCCGGTGTTAGAGCATACTGTCCGAAGCAGTTTGCATTCTTCCATAGACCTCCGACATAGTCAGGAAGGCTGCCGTCCTGTGCTGCAACGGGTCGTCAATTATCAGCGCAACCAGTGGCCGCGCACCTGCTTACAATACGAATTGAGATTCTACTTCAAACGGTGTGACGCACCAGCACTAGCCAAGTGAGGTCTTTTATTCTTAGAGCACGTTATCATTTCAAGCGCGTCGCAACAAACCGTCCTGAAACAATCTTATGGGCATCGGGGAACAAACAGGATAAAGTCCCTTGCTCAGAGTCACGTTCACAAACCTCTGAAGGACTGCCAGATTGATCAAGTGTCCAAATGTTTCCGGTAGGGAGGTGAACCATCCAACTCTCCTCTGAAAACCTATTTACGCTCGTGGTTACAACTGATTGAACCCTGGTTTCCCTTTCCTAGGAAAATACATGCCTAATTGATGGCCAGCACGTTTTGTTCGTAGTAAAAAGCCCCCGAAATGCCACTGCAGATCTGAAACTCCGACGATTAATCAGTCGCCTTGGAACGCCAGAGATTATTGTATCTGACAACTGCGTTCGGTTTGCGTCGTCGGCGTTCTTATAGGATCACCGGAAGCGTGGCACCACTCATGCCGAATGTTTTAGTAACGCTCTGAAGCGTGAACTTTCGGAGTCCGTTTGCATGGTTGGCAAAGTGCTCTAAGAAATTAATGTTAGTGAAGTCTGGTGGAACCGGCACACAAACCGAACCCAGCCGACAGATGCGCGACTTCTGCTTACCTGGCCGGGTGAGTTCAGTCTTGAGATGCCCCAGGACATTTTATATCTCGGCACAGTTGCGCAAAATCCATCAGCTATTTCCTCGGAGGCCCACTTCGAGATCGCCTTAAGCCCGCGTCGCTGAGCTTAGCGAACAGCGATCTAGAGAGGCCGTTGCCAGTAGACGCCCGACTTCAAAGCCACATCAGCAAAATTCAAGGAGGTCTTAGGCTGAATTACTAACCAGAACCGCGTAATGCTTGTATTTAGGCACCCCTGAGGCCAAAAGACCTATAATGCAAGCGATTAGACAAAATATGGAGCCGGTGGCGGCACAATCATCAAGGAGAGCTGCGACTGGTCAAAATTATAGACGCAACATACCATCATGTTCCAGCATCTGCCTAATTTATGCTGCCAGAAAGCTGCAGAACTTTTAGAATGTTTTCGCCGCCTAGTTTTTATATATAACACGCGCTGTGCACATGTTTTCGACCTGGTTTTTGGCGCTGATACACGTTGTGCACTTTTGCGGGTTGTTTGACATGGACGCCATCTAGAAAATGCAAACCAAGCTGGAAATGTTTGTGCAAAAGAGGACCTTAATTGTCTGGAAGAGTGTGCCTTTCGCTTGAGAACCGGACTTCACCCGTGGCTATTAATGCACTTAAGAACGCAAGATTTAGCTGGTGCAACTGGAGGTTGCACTGTACCCGGAAACATTAGTGCGAAAATGAACCTGGAGTACTTAAAAACTTGGATTAGCTTCTGAATGTTCAACCTAATCAAAACGATGCGCATTCAAATTGTTGTAGAGATAGTGGGTAGGGTGGCAATTACTTCAAGATTTTTGTTTCCTGGTGTGCTTGTGTATTAATCCATGTGGTGATAACGTCATCAGTTGGAGAAAATACAGATTTGAACCATTAACGTAAAATTATGTTTAGAATGAAGAAACTGGTATAATTGCATGGAAACAACAAAATTTAACTAAATGTACACAAGCAGTCAGGGACACCGTTTATTGCACGCTGGAAGTGGCACGAATGGACACAATCATAGTTGTTGACGAGGTACCTACTATACTGGTACAGGCGTACACTAAGTTTGCCGTTGAAAACCAATTTGCTACTATTTAAAGGTCAACCGGTGTGTCTAAACGTCGATCATTCATTTACATGAACACAATGGTAATACTAGACACATTACGAATGATAGATTACATGGTCATGGAACTTGGTAAGTCATGAATTATATCACTCGCACCGAAATTTATTTGAAGGTACTTTTATGCGGACTAAATTGTGTTAAACTGATTCTAGGAGTACTATCTCTTTTGCTAAATTCGCCGCCCCCGGCCAAAAGTAAACAAAACTCCTTTGCCGCTCAATATGGTGACAACAATGACCCCTTTAGGATATCGCAGGTGAAACATTTTGAAAAATGTTCTATTTACACTTTTAAATGGAGCCTGAGAATGTGCTTTGGTCTATGAGAACGTCGTTGTGTATTTGGCAAAAAAATCCACCAGTTGCAAATTATCAAACGTTATATTTTTGAACAAATTCTGTGTGATAAGAGTAGGGTGATCGTGAGGCAACCAATGGAAACTCAACAGACTCGGGTTAGCATTTAGTTCTGAATCACAATTATTTTACCTTGCTGTGGTTTTACTCTAAATGGGCATATTAAACTTAAAAAAAATAAATTAGTCCATATTGGTGGCATTATTTTTACAATGCTGAAATTAGATAAAAGATTCGAACGCAATTTATCTCACATATCCAGTAGAGCTTACTGGGAATAAAGCCTCTTATCACATTTTTACTAAGCCGTGTGTAATAAAACATATTCTGTTGTACTGGGGCGCCAAAATTTAAGCAACTTTCGCGTAAATGATTTTGGGGCGCCGCATAATTACCACAAGCACAATGTGCAGTAGTTAAGTGGCTTGAATTTTCATAACGTGCGTAGAGCGCACCATATATATTCAGAGTAGGATACATAGTCTTTTCAAGGTCTGCAATGCATAAATCACTTTCATTTGTGTACAGATGGAGAACAATTTTACGTGCGTAAGTCACTGCGCACATATACATTCCTCAGGCGGTTGCTTATAAAGCGGATAAACTAGCATATTAATTGAGACTTGTTGTTAAACGAAACCACAATCACGATGCATAAATTGAAGCCTAATTTTCCAGGTATTATCAAAGCTTCAAGTTAGCTGCTATTTGCGTCAGTATGTGTGTAAAACACGACACTAATTAATCGGTTTTGTAGCTAACATTTTTGAAAACACGTAATTGTAACCGGAAGCACTTTAATATATATTTAATGGACATCGTTTGAGTTTTAGAAGCGATTAGTGATTAACCTTGTGAACGTTACGTTGGTAAACCCTGTTTAACATTCTGAAGCAATTTATCTGGAGTGATTTAATCTTACCGTTTTTATCATTTTACGCATACAGATATCGTTTTAACTTATGCATATTGAGCTACGAAGTTGAAGCAGTTATCCATTCTTAGAAAACGTGAACCTTTTGTCGTCGATGAGATTTTGCTATAAAGTGCATGCTTTAAAGGTACCCAGCAAATTATAACTGTTAGATTCGTTTTCAAACTCCAAAGCAGCTACGATTGCCTTTCCAAGAGAATGCACGCCAAACACAAGGCAATCGCGGTGACACTTTGGTATGATAAATTATTTAGCGGCTACCATAACGCCTCCTACCTAACTCGAACAGTACTGGGGCTGCAATATATCTTTCTCGTTGCATACCCCCGTCAGATAATTTTATTTGGCACCTCAGCAAACCCCAAGACATAAGGCAAATTTATTAGGTATGGTTTTCGCATCTCTGTTCTTAGTTCTTTACGTAGAAAAAAGAAAGAACACGAAATGGAACTGTAACCCTTTCCTCAGTTTTTCTACACAAATGGGCAGGAGGCTCATGATTTAGTTGCGTTCCGAGTTTTGCTTCTACATTTGTGTTTTTGCACTCTCATGTTTGAAGCGCCTACAGCAGTCATTTTTTGACAAACTGGGCTATTTGATAAGCGGCTGCTCTGTATAGATCGCAGTGAGAAAAGGAAACAGTACAAACCACAACAAAGCATTCATATTTGGAACGATGTTTTTGAACTCCACTAGATGATGTCACCAGAACGTGTACGCAATTTTTCTTACGTTAATTCTATAGATCAACTATGGTCGGTAACTAATATCAGCCACTTTAAACACTTTGGGTTTAAAGCAAAAACAATGTTGACCAGTTTAACCGATTCAAATTTTTGTTACGATATGCAACTGACATTGAAAAAAATGATTGTCGAATGTTGATGATGATGATGTGCCTTGCAGCATCTTACCCTTGATTAGAATGTTCTTTTCCGTCTCAAACTTAAAAATATTTTCCAGCACTCAAAGCCTTGGAAACTGGTAAGGGTGATTTTTCGTGGAAAAGGTAAAATATACTATGCGCAAGGACTTTTGGTTCGCTTAACTTTTTAAAAAAAATAGAATAAACTGTATGAGAGTCTCAGTTGACATTCTTTTGCGTAATTATTTTACCTGCTGCAGATTCCGAAGCATTCAATGAAATATTTGTGGAAAAAGGTGAGAGTAGTTCTGGTAAAATGCCAGAATTTACTCAGTAATAAAACACAACGTTGTAAATTCTGGTGTTTTTTATTTTCCCAAAGGTATCCAAGATACCTAACAACGTAGGAAAGTTTGAAATTCTAGCCGTTGTAGATCGCTCTCTAAAGCTATTAACATGGAGACTGAAGTCTGACATTTTTGGAATTGCAGGGTCGAACTTTCGCTATTTGTTGCACGGCAGTTTACAACTACAAAATTCAGTTCGAATAAAGCTAATGATAATATTAATATTAACAGGTTTTTCGCTTTGTGGAATCTTGCATACAGCTATGTCATCCAATCGTGAAAAATATCGCAGCATACAGTTTGAAAGAACCAACTAACTGTTTGTTGCAATGTAAAAATTCCTTATATTCACCCTGACAGATGGCCAAATATTTCTTATCAGTGAGTTGAACATAGTGATTCCTGTTTAAAAAGAATGCTATAAAAGCTTTTCTCACGGTAGAGTTCTCTGCTGTTTAAATATGCTTTTCTTCGGACAAGACATTTGGCTCAGGTGGATAAATAACCAGGTTTTGTTTTAGTGAACCTATTAGCCAGAGGAAGATAGATTAGGGGGAGTTCGTAAAATCCAAAATAAATGCAACCCCGCAGCAAGGTTTTTCAAGTCAACTGAACAACGTAAACTTCACTACGATAAAACGCTAGTACATCAACGCATGGAGTTTTGCTTTACTTGATGGTTTGCTTTTAAATATGTGAAATGGTAGTTTTCAGCCTTTGCTATGTTACAATTTTCCACCACAATCACTAATGTTTGCCACAGAAACAAGTTTGTTTTCATCAAATGTTATTCTGGCTATCATTTGTTCCGTTATCTACATTGTAAATGTTAACATTCTGTTTTGACAGCTGTTCGATATGGAACTCTTTGACAATGTAGACGACCGAATCTTAGAGAATGCAGTTTATAAAAGTTCACTATGTGTAATAAGCTGTCTAACGACAGCCAAATAAATGCTGTTTTTTATTCAACTAGCTAAAGCAGGCGTCAAAATACGATAAGAATAATACGCTGCGATACAAATACACGCAAAACTTTAGAGACAACTTAACTCCTGCCTAGCGCGCATATGACTGTAGTCAAGCGGGATTTTTAGAAACGGTTTTTTTAAAATAAGCATACAAATTCTAGACGTGTGTGTCATAGATGTTGCTTGTGTCCCTCATTCATTATGAAGGCTTTTGTGCAAAAATATGGTTTGTTTACTTAGCAGTACTGATTTTGCAATAATGCTACATGTCTTTTCCGTTCATAATCAAGCGCCTAAAAGTAATCAAACATACAAAGAACACATAGAAAACACGGATTAGGGTTAAACAAAGTGTGTTTTGCGAACGCTTACCACTGGTGGGCATTGAATTATTTTTGGGATGCCCTACCGTGCTCTTAGGTTGCTTAAGAAGACCGGTGCAAGTTATAATAAATGATCGCCAAACCAAAAATAATTGTTGGATAACGTGTCCAACATACTATACAGATAAATACAGAGATATGTCTGTGCACAAGAGGTTACTTTATTAAACTTTACAATCAAGAAGCCGCTGTTAACTTATCAGTGTAACCTAACTGAATATAAAACTCCCACTAAGAAGTGCCACATGATGCGGTCTTTTTGCGGATGTGACGCCAGCATCCTTTCCGCAATTAGTTGATAGTATTGAGTTCTGATAGCACGCAACCAGTGTCGAGACATACTGGACGACCAATAAAACCATGAAAAAGGGCAATAATTCGCGAGCTAAACATAAAGGGCTCAGTTGCTGCAATCAAGGAGTAAGCTTGGGGTTAGATTGTTATGAGTCCCATCCATGAGAGAACATTTTACAACTAATTCAGCTTTATAAACCATTATTTTAGCGAAAGCGCATTAGGAGGAAAACCGGCTCTGATTACCATTTGGAATAATAAATTAAATTGTAAACGTGATTTGTAACCTTTTAGAGGGACAAGAAATTTTGAATGGTACGTACCGTCATGTACTAGTTTTCTTGGTTGTCATCGCACTTCGTCAAGGTTATAGTTATTGCGTTTATCGTCTTAGATTTAGGCAAACATTCATTACTACAATAATTTACGTTTGTTAAGACGTCATCCGTAAAATGAAAACGAACGTGATAAAACAGGAATGAAGCGTTGTATGATCAGTTTACAGTACCAAAGCTTAGCGCAGAAAATTCTTACAATATAAATGTGGTTAAAAATAATCAATTTTTTGTGTGGGACTCTGATGCGGGACTGGCTTTGTCTAATAGTAAGGTAAAATATACCGTGATTTTCATTGATGAGCAGAGTAAAATTGGTCTTTACAGCACTTTGCACGGCGGAAGAAACATTGGAATGGAAGGGATTCTGACTATTGGGACCAGTTTCTGTATGATGTTTTCGTACCATCAATCCAACGTATCAGAATGACGTAGCATTGAGCTAGGCACTTTGTGTTTATTATTTTTATGGCTGGTTTTTAAAGCCAAATGAATTGAGATCTAATAGATAGTGTTGAGCAAGCGGTATCATTGAATAAATTCATAAAATCAGAAATATTTCAGACGTGCTTGTAAAAGGCACAATTATACGATATCCTGTTATAAGTTGTATGCAAGTATTAGCTGAATCGCATGATACGTTTATTCTCAAATTTCAGGGCTACAGAGAGAGAAATTTTCCTAATTTATTTTAATTATCGAGATTGGTATCAAATTAGGTAAACAAATAGCGTTGAAGTGACCACAATTTCTTAGAGAAAAATCATACGAAGAATATACGAATGCAGTTTTTGTGTGTGTTCTGTTGTCTTTTCAAAGTCGAGTTACCTGGTAAAGTTCATGATATGGAACTGGGAATTACGGCAAAAATTCTAACTCGGCGGTGACAGTAACATTCACATGGCGACATAAAGTAACGACAGCAAGCATTGAAGGTCTGTGAATTCCTGGTCCCAAGGACCACATTATCCAATTTGTAGGCACGCTAGTCATTTAGAATCACCGCGTCTCGTTTAACGACTTATAAGCAATGCTAATGGTAGCAGAGTGCAACACAGTGCGCTTGCTAAACTGTCAAGGTTCTGATGTTTTATATGTCATTTTCAGATGGTACACTGTAGGAGGTACCTGCAAATGTCTGCGGATGCTTGACCCATGCTAAAGAAGCAGGTGGAAAACCCAGCCAACTACAACTTATTCCTTGTAACGGAACGACCAGCCAGTGTTATCGACTGTGAGAAGGCCTTAAGATTCACAGTTGACTCTACTCGATTTTTGCAAACATTTGCTGTCTATCTTGAGTTTGTCAACGTCGGGCCCAATCGTACTGAATTTTAGTGTGCCATTGATATTGTCGCTGAACAGTGCGCGTTTATTGCATAAACACCATCCGGTGCTCTGTTCTAGATGGAAGCATTTTTTGTGCCAGCTGAAAATGTTGACATTTTTGCTGGAATGGCTGAATAATACCACTGTCTATAAGTACATACTCGTTCATTTCTTACCAACCCACACTAAATAGACGGAATGACAGCCGTCGGTGAGCTCCCAATTTTATATATTATTCATATTCTAGACAGTAAAACGATCATTGAGTTAGACGGCGACGATGATAATGAACCGAGAATAACGGCCATTAGCAAACTAGCATAGCTTGTTTTCTTAGTTTCATTGTTAAGACACAGATAGAACACGAAAGATGTGGCGTGCACAGAATCCGGGTGTCTTAGAAAAAATACGGTAAAATTTGTTCATTGGTCTGAAGAGCAAATATGTGGCTAAAATAATATTAAAACGAATATTTAAGGCGGCCCATATAATGGATGTAGTAAAGGAAGAACCCGCCTGTTTGCAGAAATACCCAAGGTAAAAATTTTCCCACCTGTATTTTGGATTCCTTTAAGTAACTGCATTATTGAAGGGTTTATTTCATCCTGTAAACTGAGTAATTCTCTAAGCACAAAAATTTGGAATTGTTTCTTCTGAAAAAACGCCTGCAAACTGGATTTTCAAAAGAGCAACACCCGAATGTTACCTCTTATTACCTCGTGAGAACACCAACGTTGTATCTGGTTTGTGTTACCCAGAAGGTCAGCCTTAAAAAACTGTCGAGTAAAATTTGAATTAGCTAAATGCAAGATATGCTGCCGTTAAATGCTATCTCATTAAATACCTGGAGTAGTGATAAATATACGCTCATTTCAAATAAATTCATGCAGCCGCGGAACGAAAACTGAAAGGTAAGCATCTTGAATTTTCCTAAAGGAGCAACGCAAGAACTATTCTGTAGCCGCCGCTTTGATGTGTCAAATTATAAGCGCATTATCACGTTCCTTGATATCATGATATCCTAGCAATATAATGCTTGATATTTCACAAGTTTTTAACTTGTGAAAATGATGTTGTTGCATAAAGTTGATAATCGGATGGTACTTTTCAAATGCATAATAAGAAAAGCCCACAAGACCGAGTTAATCATTCGAAAATCATGTCAAGCTCTAATCTATTAGCAAAACTGGTTGATATATCAACCTCTACCTTATCACTAACTTTCGCAAGGTTTTTGTCAGCGAGAAACCTCCAACAAGGGGTTTCGTTTAAATATCATCGGCATCGACCTCCAAAAGGCCCACAAGTTTAGTTCAGTTCATTAAATTTGGTACAAATACATAAGTACTTTTAAATAGCAGATTTAACTGAGCACATATTTTGGTCATATCTTTGATATTACTATTGCTCTTAGTAAGAGCTTGCATAATTCCGCTTTTTGGCTCCTGGGAAATAAATACTTACTATTCTTATGCATGCTCATTTAAAGAACAAATTAATGAAGAACTCGGTGAGTTGAGCCTAACAGTACGGTGGTACTGGCAAATGAAAGCAAACAGTTCTTATGAATATCACTTTGATACCAGCGTAAATCTTTTGGCCTACGTTTTCAGTCCTTACGCGTACTATTTTTTAACCGGTAATCTTGGAGTGGTTCTGTGAAAATGCAAAGCGTTTTTCAGGAAGATTGTGCAAAGCAAGTAACGATGAGAGCAAATCCGTACGGCAACAAAATCGTCATTACTCAATGAAAATAGGAATTTTTAAATAATGAGCTTGCCCCTAGTCTGCGTAGCATTTGCTGTAACCAGTTATGTGTATGCAGAATAGCCTTAGTTAAGGTGGGCTTTTAAAAAAACCTGGAAATACTACATATCGTTTGTGGTACGATTTTCAGAATTGCGCAGAGTTATACTGATGTCCACAAAAACTTTATTTCTGTGTATGTACAATAACGTACGGGGATGTAAGCTTTCATTTCTACTGGTGTGTTTAGCTGCTCTTGATTGTTACTTAACCTCATAATAATGATGTGAAGATAAAATGGTAAGCCAGCTTCCGAATGCACATTTAGTAATAACGCTTCCCTCTTTACTATTTTCTTCTGCATAAATTTCCTGGGGCAACAGAAAATGAACTCATTTGAGGCATGCAAATAGCTTGCCGGTCGTTTCATAAACGTTGAGGGACATCAAGAGACACCGCTTGTGAAGTTCATTCGATTTACAACTCAAAAAACTGCATGAGATCAATAAATCGGAAGCTTTTAGTAAGAGCGCCGTTTTTGCAAGCGATGCAGACACGTACGCTTTAATGGGCTAATTTACAACTTGAATTTACCATAATGCATACAATCCATTTATCTTTCATACAGGGCGCGTTGAGTCTGCAGCTGGTAAGCGCAAACTTCTTCAATTTTTCCAAATCAAAATCAAACACTTTGGAATATTTCCCTGTTAAGCAGAAATATTTTTGTAATGCCCCTTAAATGCCACTTCAATTTATCACTTTCTCTAGTTTAGTCCTTAAGTGGTATCCATAATGTTGTTACTGCCGAGTTAATTACCTCTGAATTTAGTTGCACAAAAAGGCGACGGATAATGTACTATTTACAAATGATTACGCGAGTTTGTATTACAGCAGGGTGTTTTTTGTGCGACGCAAAATGTTCGTAATGCTGTTAGGGCATAATAAAAATGCTTTTCTCAGGTGTAGACCAATTTAAGCGCGATGTTTTGTTCAAACGCCAAATAAGTTTATGGTAAAGCAGACAGAACCCAAACGTTTACCACGAGTGGCTTATCGAGAATGTGATTAGCTCACATGTACACAGCATGTTCGGCCACCAGTCTTTCAGCACGACAAATCATCATGGACATTGGTTGACTGGCCCCCTATCTGCTGATACTTTTTTAACGATCTCAGAAACGACATTTATGGCGAAGGATGTTAGCACTATTTTGGGGTAAACGCCAGCAAAACAGTGTGTTTTATTAAAATGGGCCACATAGTTCGAGTTGTAAATTTGCACGCAAGTCGAATCGGATCGTACATTTCGCTACGTTTCAAATGACGCCCACGTGTTATCATTTTCAGTGGTCCTAGCGGGTGGAAAATGTTTTAGATAAACAGTTAAACGTTTGTCGTTTCTTGAAAAATCATCTGTCATAGAGAAACATGTAACTCTGTTCAAAACGCCGCCGAATGCTGCGCATTCATCACTGGATGAGTCTTACAACAACAATGTGACTGTACTATTACTTTGATTCAAATAGTAAATTATATTTGTAACTAAAATGATAGCGATTGTTCTTCTTAGTGAAGACAGTTTTAAAGCAACCGCAAAAGTCAGACATATATTAGGGCATGATTTTGCAACGAGCGTAAACTTAACAGTTATCACCCCCTTGCCTTTTACTACATTACAGAAGAAATCAGGCTAAAAATCGGTAACAATACTCAATGCTTTCTTAGTAATGACCTTATTTATTTGGTGTGCAGTCTGCATCACGTATTCATCTTCGTGCATCTCAAGCAAATTCTTGATGGTACCATAATTTTTGAATTTATTTTATCCACAAAAGAAAAATCAAAACTCAAGCTGGGTAAGCAATTTTTCTAGCTGAGTTCAAGAAGTATTTTGGTCAGAATAAGTATTATACCTTCTGATCTGCGATATTTATAGATGCATTTACGCGGCAGATGTGTAAGTTCTACTTCCTTTATAATTTGTAATTCCACGACAGCAGTGTTCTACAATTTTAGATTGGGCCACTGCTTGCAACTTACAGTTTGCCCTAGTAATGCGGCACAGACAGACGCCAGAGGATAGGTTAGAGACCACCAGCCTTTTCAAAACCACAGCCTGAATTTTTTTAAAACGCATTTTTAAAAATATTTTTGTTTAATGTTTAACTCATGGAGAGTTAAAAAGTGGATGAACAGGCCCAGAATCAGTAGACAGTGGTTCATGAATATGAGCTCCTTTTTGTGCGAAGAATCTTCACAGGTTTTGCAGTTTAATAGAGAGGCGTAAATAATATTTTTTTGCTTTGTTTATCTGGCTTTTAGGAGCTTCCATAATAGATTACTTGACCGATAATTTCGAAATTATTTTTGTCGAAAGACTGTTTAATTACAGTTGCAGTTCGCGGCGTCAATCATTAAGCACCCGTAATGCCAACAAACTTGTTACCGATAGGCACGAATTTTTACTCAGCCTAAATACATCTTTTTGTAAGCGGTTATTTACGACCTACTAATTTCTTATTAGGTGCAAGTTTATGGCCACAGTAATCACCTAATTTTTACAGCAGTTTGTGCCGGTTATCTCCACATTTGTCCCGGGCTATTGCTTATTAAGTTTTTTTGCGGTTTTTTCCAACTGCGTTGTAGTTCTATTTATGCTTTTATGGCACAAACAAGGTTGGAATTCATGACCAAAATGTTCAGCTGGCATGCAAAGCTGAGTTGCGGTTCGGAGAATTCTTTTCCTCTTGTAATGAAAGACTCCGCTAGTAATGCTGTAGGCATCCAATGCGCCTGCAGAGAAATATCCTGCGTTGCCCAATAGATATTGACAGTTTATAAACTGCGGTGATAAAAATGGATTTTAGGTGAGCGTAAAAACACCTAAGCGCTGATAGCATTGTCTTGTTACAGCAAAAAATATTTCGCGTGCATCCAGTTGGTTGTACCCGACGAGGTATTTCTGTAGGTAACAACCAACTATTGTTCAGGCCGCTGTTAACCTAGACGCGCAACATCAAGGATATATTATAAGAAACCTACACCGCATGTCCAAAGCTCAAACGCCAACGTTTTTTATAGCACACATACTTCTAATAAAATCACAGAGCTAGGCACATGCTGGTAAATGGCATTATTTTAGGTGAAAAAATTGGATATGTAACCGTACAATGCGTTTGAAAATGCAAGTGGCAACTTTCGCAAATAAATTTAAAATGGGGCTTTACGGGGAAATAACGGAGACTAACGTCATTCCTGTTCAATAATCACCGGTGATTGCTTTCACAATTATTTTCTGTTGATCGCCGTACAGTTTGAAAAATTACTGCATATGTATACTTCAGCTTGGATTTTGACAGCTGTTGGTAAGCAACAATGAATGGAGCAATTAAAATTAGAAGATTTTTATAAACGGTGATTTCTTTAACGCAGGAAACTTAGTATAGCAGCTGATTACTATTCCGATTTTCTAGTAATTTAGACACGCTATGTTTCATATATATGCAGTAAATGCAATCTAATATTTTAGTATTTTTAGCACTGTGGACACTCAATGACAACAAGTGTCACCGCAAAATTGTAATGCATCTCATTGTACTGCTACTAACCATGGCTATTAGACTGTAGTTGTTTTCCCTGTGACGGAATGGATTTGCGCGTTTTGATGGGTTGCCAAGTTGATCTCTGTGCTGTTGAATGCTGTATTTTTTGTTCCAAGTTGTTCTCGGATTTTAGGTTTAAGTGGGTATTCTACTGAGCTGGGTGTCGCTAGTAATCATATCCACCTGCTCGTTTCTTTTGGGTTCAAATCGTTTGTCCTGCATTTTTGCAGCTCATATGCATAATGTTGCCCGATAATTACTGCTGGTAAACCAGTTTGCTTTTATTATGCTTGCTGAAGCGGTTTTGTTAGGTTTATATTCTTTTCGGGCATGAGCTAGTACGCGCAGGTTCTAACACTGATCATATTTTGCTCAAAAGATTGTTTTTGTTGAATAAAGAGGAAAGTGATCGTGTGTATAACAGCTATTTGGACTGTGTGGTAGTTATCCGGGTTTAATTCTCTTGTGGATATCTAAATTGAGTATATATTTTCATGGGGACTAGGTAAAATTAGTATTACAGAAGTAATGCTATTTGAGCACTCAAGTTCACAGCCGTCGCCGGGAATCAAAGCTATGTGTGAAGGATCTAGGGATATTTTTGAAAACGGACTTAGTAATTACAGCTTGAAAACACGCCCGTTAAGGAGACGCTGAAGTGACGGATGGTTACTGGAGTTTTAATATCTAGTTGAATAGTTGTTACAATGAGCGTCGGCAGTATTTTTTGTAACAGTTCATACCAGGGTTTAAATTTCGGTATGAACACACAGAAGGTTGTTAACTATTGAAAGAGGTAGATTGTGTTTAGCGTCTACATGCACCATGCAATAACACCATTTTAAACAAATATTTACTAAATGGTATGGGAACCCATAGACGCTATCGCTTTGAAGACTGCTTCATTTTCAAAAGTGCTCGGTTTAAAAAGTGTTCGGAAGTAACTGGAATCCGGACAACCATAAGAGTTGGTTGTGCCACAAAATACAACTTATCGCATCTACGGTTATTGTACTTCAGTGAGACACAAGTTTGCGTGCAGTTTTGCACCAACAGTTTGATCACAAGGTCATATCCGCAAAAATTTGGAACCACGACAAGAGTAACAACGAAGCATTGTTTCTGATGCAACCTTATTGCGGTAAGGTGGCCCCTTCACGATGACTGCCGGAAGACGGAGAAAATACTTCAAACCCCATGGTTTAAAAGAACCCATTTTCAACAATTTTCAAGCCAATTTCGGGTACTAAGGCATGGCAAAAGTCGTTCACTTCGGCATGGCATACTGACGAACAGCAAACAAGTGGTTGCGCGCTTTTGGACAAAGACGCAAAAAAATTTTTGTTGATTTTTTTATCCCGTGAACATTCTCAAGCACCCTATTGAACGCTCACTGTCCCCCGTTAAATGATAAATAAGAGCGCGCAAGGAAAGAAGGCGTGTTTGCCATTTTTGCACTAGTCGTCTGTGAAATACAACACGGGGTTTGGACGTTTGAACAGACTACTGGGATGTTTCAGCAGTAGCGAAACACAGTTTCCCATATAGTTACTGATATAAGGCTTGTTGCCAAATGACATTGGTAGTCGCTTTGACAAGAGTTGCATTTGCAAAAAGTGGTGGCCCGAGCGTTCCATATTCCTAGGGATCTTATGCATAATAAAATGAACCCCTGTCCCCACCATTTAATTCCATGTTCCGTTGGCCAATAAGTGCAGGCTGAATCTCATTTATCGCAACGCTACCAACTAGAGCGCACAAACATTCTCACATATAAACTACTTGCGCGCCTGACATTCTGATCGAGAGATTTTGATACTCTGCGGGTCTGCCTAACAGACTTATGCAGTTGTACTCAATGCTTATACGAATTTATATTGTTAAGTCATAATTTTTCGGGATTCTAATTTTTCATGGTGTGATAAATTGTTGAAACATCCAAATTTTACGATTGTGTTGGGTAACCTAGCGGACCGCGAGTGTAAAGTACACGCAAACCTAATTTGATATCGTTTACAGCAGCCATCGTATATTATCCTCCATTCGTCTGTGCCAAACAGCATTATTTCCATTGAAAATGTGTTATTCTTTGTACAATAGTAAGCCGTAAAACATCCACGGCGTTCGGTTATTGATTTAAATTAGCTGAATTTTCCTAATCAACCAAGCTAGCCGGTGATGTCACTAGGCGAAACTTGGGCCAAGGTATCAGCGTCGGAAGCCCTTTGGTTCACTTTATCCATGAAATGAACGGTCATTAGATAGTGTGGTCTTGGTATCCTATACAAGCACATTTACACGAAAGTGTCCGAAGAAAGGTGACCTCCAGTATATTGATAACCATAGAATCTTGTTTTACAAACGTACTCACAAAACACCTGATTGGTTATCAGGCCCGACATCCGCAGAGTAATTTAGCTGACCATCAGCAAACAATTTTTTTTGTGGAAAAAGAATAAGCCAAAGAATTTGTGTACTGCAAGGAATAAATCTCGGTTCATTTTTAGCATCTGAATGTTGTAGTTACTTATGTGGGCCAGGAGTTTGTTCGGAGCAATGGGGCTCTCAAAACGTACTACTGTCTTAAAACTGATTCCACAGTAATAGGAATATGATAACCAACCTTAGTAACTTGGCTGCATGGTTTCTGTGCACCCCAAAAAGTTTGGACACGTTAGAACAAAGCACCAAGCAAGATAACGGAAAGTAGGTTTAGGGAGCAGCTGTATTAGGCCAGACCGTCTGGCATAAAGTCATCCTCTGACCCTTAATAAGAAAACTAAATGAGCACTGATCAGCCTACATCAACTTTGGTGCATGCGTGATAGCGTTTCTGTCAGGGGTGAAGTTCACTATGCTGCGGTGCCCTTTCATCCTAAATGCCGCCAACCGGTGATCATCCGCGCTCAAGGGATATTGCTACAGTCCAGCAAAGGCACCAGACTAGGAAAACTTAAGAATGCTTAAAAGTTTTCGGAGGAACTGTCTAATAATCAATATATAGTCACAATTGTCACAATTTCTAACACTTATCAGCTTGGTTATGACATGCGTATGCGTGCGTATCGCATTTTTAACATGATATTTCGATGGATGTGGTGTCCTGAAGTAGTCTTTAAAAAATCAGATAGGGGCTTAATCGGCTTACAGAAAAGATCCGCATGATATACAGAAGAATGTTTTCTTTGGTTATTAGAGAATATGTTCCCGTATAATGGAGGAGGGACTCAAGTAGTGTATTCCCATCAGAGCCGCTTAAATACAGTCAAAGCCTACCTGCCAAAGATATGTCGAGCAGTAAGGAATCCGAGAGTTTATGCTCACTTAGTCCGCGTCTTATAGGTGTACACAAGGCTGTTGCTTCTTTCTGCCTAACAGGGATTGACTTTTCACTTAGGAAATGTATTTGGCTATGATGCTGAAAGCTTGCAGCTGCCAGTTAAAAATACTTAAACCTTTGTAGCACACATGCCGCTGAGCGCCAGCGTTGGCATTTTTGCAAAATTATTTTTTTTTCCAATGGACACGTTTTATATTGAGCACATTTAAAGCAGGTAATATGTTTGGATAAATTTAAAACTAATAACGCAAGTAACGTTACGAATAAATTAACTCTAGGCGGCTTAAGCTAAAGCGATATAAAACATATCATTGAGCTTATTCAAGTTAAACATTGCAGTACAGATGACTGCCTACCTAACTCTTGGATCCTCGTACACTGACTCCAGAATAACACAGAAATTCAGTTTTTTGGATTGAATAATTGGAGCGGCCTGTGAAATACGATAGGTCAGTAGCAGCAAAATCACGGACAGCCAGATCCGTATTTCAACGATGTTTGTAGTCAAGCGCAATGATCAGAGTTCATAAACAAATATGCGTTCCTCAATATCGGACTGCGCCTGACATGGTGCTCTGAGGATAAGAAATTTAGACATTAACTTTTTGTTACCTATCAAAGAGTTTGAACATGAACCAGCCTTGTCGGGGGAAAAACCAAGACTAAATGAGTTAATGGAAACTAAAGACAGTGCGTTAAAACCATAGGTTATTAGTGACCACAGATTGATCCGCCGCCTAAAATGTTTCTAGGTTTCCGTTACGAAGTAAACGTTTTTCTTTCTGGCACAGAGTCATAAAAATCTCTGAGGTACCTAGTAAATTTTATACGGACCCAATTTTTAGTGTTGTTGGAAGTTATGTCTTAAAGAAGCCCTAATGTAGCATTATGTCGCATGCTTGTGTTCTTAAGTGCCTATAATTCCGTGGGAAAATATCGCCCCATATTTACCTTCGTGGAGGCATAACGGGGATTTATATTTGTTTCTGGTAGATACCCTATTGCTAAAAAATATTGTTCGACTGTTTCTTGTGGTGTCTGGTCACGACACCTCTATTTTATTGTGCCAACGCAGCCGACTTTGAAAAACGACCCAAACATCAAACAAGGTCCATACCCTACCCTGAGGTTTATCGCATATAATCTGTAATTGAAAAAGAAATCTTGCGTACTATGCGCCTTAGTGTTTTGTAGTACCATATTTGTGGCTAAATATCATGCAAACGTTTCTAACTGATAGACGAGGGCAACACTGTTACGCGTAGACGTTCCCAGTTTGCCTACTATTTCGTCACTTGAGGGCAAAAATATTTGCAAAATAAAGTTTTTGATAGCGTTTGGCCCATAAATAAACAAATCTTAATTATACACTTTAATTCAGCACGCATATTGGGACACTCATATCTACTTTACCTTGACTTTCCATTATGTCGAATAACATGAATTAGATGCCAGTACAGGCCTGTGTCTGCTCTCTTTGGTTCTGAAGCCTTTTCTCTCGCAGTTGGTAGAAATAATGTGTATATTTAACCAGCCAATAAAAGGTTCTTTTATGAATAATTACTGGCCAAAATCTAGACTTTTTACTCTCTAGCGAATTAAACGCTTTGGATCCAGACCTAAAATGTTTATATTCCGTGCGAATTGGTAACCATACACATGGAAGTAATGGACCCGGGATTTGTGGACCATTTGCTAAAAATAAGCAAGACAAAACAGTCAGAAAAAGCTATTTATATGGGAAGCAGCAATTTGAGTTTACTGGAAACATCCATATTTTTGTGGAACATTTTCGGTTTTGTAACCTACACAGGTTTCTTTGAAACTTATTTCGTAAAGTTGGTCATTCATTCTCCTGGGTCTGAAGAATTACGTGATTAATTATATTTAGAAAGCATTTTGAGGAGTGACGTTTAGACTGGAGTTTGTCAATCAGTCTCCTGTTATTCCAAGTATTAAACAGTGAATATGTTGTTCATTATTTTCAACAACAGGTCTTGGAGATATGGCAACTGGTCAGTGGCTGCGTCATTTGTGCACAAAATTTTGCTGACATTTTATGACCACACAAGGTTACTTATTCAGCTTAAGATTTATAGTTTAAGACGAACTTACAAATAATCTAGTTGGAACCAGGATATGTTCAACTAATGCATCGTAAACATCTAACATGCAAACAGTGGCCATACTAACTGCAGATGTAATGGTGCACCAACACACGTCCAACAATCCTCTTATCAAACATAAAGCATTTTGGTTTCATCCTGAATTACGCTAACAAATAATCGATCCTATTTAGTGACAATGTATTATCATCAGTCGGTTATTCAGCAAGTTAGTCGATTTTAAATTTACCTCGGTTTATTTCCTGAAATTACGCGACAGTGATTTCGGTCATTAAAATTTTTAGCTAGTTTGTTTTTTGTCGCGCGGGGATCTGTTTCTCACTTTTCACTTAATTTTTAATTTTAATTTTCCTGATTTCTCATACGACCGTCTTATCTGGTCACAAAAACCAATAAACGAAATCCAACTTTGTTGGAAATGACACGTTGAATCCTTTTATACTTTCCCTCTAGTTTTGGTTAACTACCGCGGTAACTACTAGGATGAACTAAATAATGGCGACAGGACGCAAAACCTATGATTTGAAAAGTTAGTCACAACGCTCCGTTGTAAAAAACAAATCTGAACTAGAACAATGACACGGTGCTCTCCTCCAAGTATATAAGACCAAAGTAGATAAAATTATTTACCAAGGACCTATACGTTTTGTGTCCCTGTATATTGTGCTGCCGATCCATTGTTCCCCAGGGTTGTCCCGTGAATTGAAAAATAAAGACAAAGTATAGTTATGGTTGATTAATCTGCGTAGATTAGGTCAAAGAATGAAATGACCTTCCACGTCCGGCACTTTAAAGACTGCAGTGGAAAGGTCATGCTGAACAACGATTGGATTGTGAAAGTTTCGTCCTGTCAGTGAAGCTAATGTACGCATAAAAAGCCGAGATGCGCCGTACAATGTTTTATCCTTATTGGGCATCATCAGCAGTGCGAATCTCACGAAACTCCGGAGAGTCTCGAACCAGCGACCTTCCGACTAGTAGTTTGAACACCTAACCGTTTAGCCACGAGCGGCTGATCAGCAGTGCGATTAACTCGCAATAGGCAGAGTATAGCGCCGCTCATCGTTCACTCACGGGATCCACATTACGCGGCCACACGTGTGGACTAGTTCCTTGAGCAACGTCTTCTCAGGTTGAAGTTTCATTCATCGGCTGAAGTTTATTCTTCCACTGAGCTACTTATAGATTGGCTTCACTGACAGGACGAAACCTCCACAAAAATCCCATCTCCTCACATTATCAACAACGATCGGAATTTACTAGTAGTATTGTCGATGTTAACGTCTCCATTGGAATACGCGGCACTGTGTCTTGTAGATTTACTTAAGGTGTTGAATTCAATATAAATACTCACATTCCCTACATTTATGATTGAAATATTTCTCAGGTTAAACAAAAGTTGGAAGTACACCAAACCCAAAATTTCCTCTTAATCTACGAGTCGTAAACTGAATGACAAAACGACAAATACACCTGTATCGTCGAAAAATAGAAATGTATTAGTGGGGGGGTATTTCACTTGGTTTAAGCTTCGGAAATTGCTCCTTTGCGCTTATTACAAAATCATAAACCTTTGTGCACCCCACTAAAATGAAAACAATTTACCTCCAAATCATAGCTATAAATATTAGTTCATTTTGGCTGAGAACACCACGTAGTACAAATATACGACATGTACTCGTCTTCGACGTTTTTCTCCAAAGAACATTGGGTTCCAAATGCCGTGTATTTGCCTAAAATCCTCCTCAACTTCTTACTGTCGGATGCAGCCCTATTGTTCAGGGTGTATTCTGGTTAACGTAGTTGGCAACAGTGCATGGTACGCGGAAATATTAAATACACATTTAGATAATTAAGGCCATAAAATAATCTGTTGTAAACCAGCTCTTAATCAGGCACCTGGTATCGTACCGCAAGCTGTAGACGTGTCCGTTATCAGACAACTGTATGCTTTAAACCGTTGTCATGTACACGAGGAAGAAATTTTATTTTTCACAGTCGAGCTTGGATGTTTTAGGCAAAAGCCTTGGGATTTAATAACTCAAGTTTGCTCATCAGCTTTAGACTTTTTCTCAAATAATCATAACACAAACTTATGCGTTTTTAGGCCCCAGCTCCGGATCTCAGGGCCCCCTTAAAATTCTTGAGATAAATTAACTTGGCTTTTCTGTTGTCGACGAACAATTTATCAACTTGCAACTTAATCACGGATTAAAGGCTAAAAGCCGTATCTAACCTAACTGGTGTTTTAAAATTCAGACATTGTCATGCACTGAGAACCCCAAATTCACAAATGATTCTTGGGTTAATGTAACACATTTAACACAGACTAAATTCAAAGTGTTTTATTTTCTACTGAGTGATTCGTTTAACATCTAACGTGTGGAATTTTTCAACCAACAGGTTATCACTTAGGCCCGGAAACCGCCGCACGCAGCATAAGCACTGGAGGTAAGGCACTGTTGAGCTGTACAAATATTTGTTTACCGAATTATCGGTAGAAGCTTTATGAAGAAATCCATACAATATGCTTTGATATCGCAGAATACATGCTTCGCGGTAAGTTTCATTATTTTGTATCATAAGCAATACCAAGGTAAATTTAATCTGTGCACGTTAAAAATACCGAGGATTTGATGAAGCTAAAGGAAGATACCACCTCATGACTTCTTCTCAGATTGGTTCTATGTTATTGGCCAAACGGGCTATGGACAGAATTACATTCAAGTTGCTTTCCGAGGAGGAAAGATTGGCCGGAAATTTGTGTCTCTATCAGCAAGCTCATGTAGTAGGTTTAGTAAATCTGAAACACCCTACCCACAAGCTAACCGAAAATTCCTTCAAGTCCTATGGCCGGTTTCGCTCAACTTGGTGCTCATCAGGTAGTCTCACTCCCGATTATCCTTCAATGTAATGTTTCAGTTAAACTCCTGTTGCGCGAAATTAGCTAAATACGCATACCAATGCATGCCAGTATATGCATACCAATGTATTTTTGACGGAAGACCAAATTAAAAGCCAGCTGAAAATGTCATTTAGGATGGTTTTTAAGCATCAGAATCCATGCACATTTTCTGTTTAAACCAAATTGGTATGCAAATGCGTGTATTCCGCCAAAATGTAAGATGGACTTTAAAGTCAATCTGTGAGCAAAAAGCACAAACCGTATTTTGATATATTGGACGTTTGTGCAATTTGTAGAAAAAATGAGATGCAGTGATCTGCACTTCGTTGGTCTTTTCGTCCATGGAATTTCTCATTATAGTGCCTTAACCTACTTTGATTAGAATGATTTTTCCATCTATGTGATAAATGAATACTTCTAAGTTCACAGCTTTGGGTTCCTAACGGCTACTGCAGCTAGTAATAAATCTAAACACTGAGGTGTGCCGAGTCAGAAAGCAGCAGAACACCTCCAAATTAGACATTGATCAAATATTTCATTAATGTTCTAAGTGTACGCTGCCAAACTCCTGAAAGAGGCATGAACTATAGCCAAGTGGACAAAGGGTTGTACGTTTTAAACATCTGCACGACTGGTAGTTTATATTCATTGAAATAAGAAAACAGCACATTTCCCAGCACTTATTGGCACTGAACTCCTATGGGGTTGACCTGAACAGACAAAAACATTTAACACCAAAAAGAAATTTGCCTAACGTTCTACGTCAAGTCCTTCAGGAGAATTTCCTCTGAAAGTAAAGATATTCAGAATGCGACAGGTGAAAACTATAAACGGTAGCATACAAATATTTGGTTGTACGACGAAGATGATTCGCTATTTCCCTGAATTTCACATATGAGTGGGACATTTATCTCTTTAAGCGTTTTCTATACACCATCAAATTCTATCAGGAAGGTCAGATTCCTGAAAGCAACCACTGAATGCCCGAAGTCTACTGAGACCCTGAGCTCTGCTAGATGTTGACCAGACAGACAACGCCCCCTCAATATACAGCGTCTCACAACCTTCTATCAAACCCAGACAGCGCGAGTCAGCGTCGATCAAGGTCAGACAACGCCCCCGCAGTATGCAGCGCGTCGCAGCCTGGTACCAAGGCCAGACCGCGTGCGTCAGCACTGGACCAGGCTAGACAGTGTCCCACCAATAACTAGCTTCAGACAGTTGTATTCTCGCACTCGCACGTACTCACGCTCCAGCACACGCTTGTTCGGAATATAGCTGTTGTGTTCCTTTCTGTGGGTCGTTTTCCGGCATTAGGCACTGGAGCGGGTCAGCAGTCAGGTACAGCAGATTGGCGAATCAGCAGACATAACAAATTCACAGCCTTACCAATGGATATTTGTATTGAAGTGTTATTACCACTATCTTTTTGCATTGTAATCCAATTTTCGAACTTGTGAGTGGAGTGTAAATCGCTGTGATTTTGGAAGCCTACCAGTTTTTAATGCAATTAAGCCGGCATATGCGTCCGTGTTAGATGGCCCTTATTTAGCATATATTTATCATAGAATTTCCGTACTTCTTATCTGAATGACAAACTTTGTTGCGAGTGCTTATGGTTACAAATAAGCGGTTTCTTTGGCACTCAATGTGTAAGATTTACGGTTTTTACATTCCTTTTAGACGCCAATGAAGACGAGCCTAGCACAAGTACTCGAGGTGAGGTGCTTGCGTTTCAATTATATTTCGCGTGACGATTCACTGGTATAATTGCATGGAGACAGTCTCTGATTAATATCTTTATTTTGCAGGACACACCCAGTACGGTATGTTTATGGGTTTCCGTTACCTACCACCGCAGAATATAATGTGATCTTAAATAGGTGTGTTTTGCTTCGTCTTTGTTTAATTTTCGCTACCAATGTATGAAAGGTAACTCGTAACATGTCTTGCGGAGAAATTTTCAACTGTGTTTTGGCATGTGCGCAGAAGATATTCGGAAGTCCGTGTCATAAGTTGTCTCTTTGTTAACTAACGTGGCCGTCCACAGCTGTAGGAGTTGTGCAAATAACACTATTTGTTTTGACTAACATCACCAGGAAATTTTATCGAACGGCGACCTTTCGATATGTTTATGTTTATGTTCTTTTTCATACTGCGAATAAAACTGCTGCACCCACTGCTTATTTCTGGGTGTTTTACTTATATACATTTGTGGCATTTTTATAACATACAAATATTTAATGAATTTATTGGTGTTATTGATAATCTCTGCTGGAACAGAGGACTTAAATTTGGCTCTGCTTGATGTTGTATCTGCGTCACTAACCTCCGTCTCAGAACACTATCTCAATCGATATGCCTCATCGAGGCCATTGTTTATCCTCCAGTTCAGTGAATCCGAAATTAGCACATAACGTTCTGCACTCCTGTTTGGCTGTTTAACAGGTATCGCCTCAGTGCCGTTTTAAGTTCCCCTGCGTGGAATCATTGTATATCAGACATTGGTGCCAAAAAGGTATTTTGGGATAGACGTTCAAAAAGTAAAGAATGGCTTGGATATTGTAATTAGTTAGCAGATTTCTGGCTGGGTACGGGGTGAGTTTTATGAAACAAAGTGGAATGGTTCCCGCAAATCCACATTACGCTTTATTGTCTATTGTAATCTACAATATGCTTGGTGAACTAATAATGATAAACATTATTGAGTTTGCCGCATTAGCAAACATATAACGTATAATCAGACGGACCTTAAAAATTAAACAGTGACAATTGCGACAAAATACGTCGATTTACATTTACTGAAATTCACCGTCTGATTAGTCATTTTTCAACCCGGTGGTTGTCTTACATGTCACTCCTGCATTTGTTAGCAATGCACAACCGGCTTCCGCTCGGTACAGGTGGTTTTGGTATTACATTTTCAGTTTACTCTTTCCAATCCATAACTTGTGCATGCTTTTATGCAATTTTTTAGGTGAATATGCGCCAATCATCGAGGGCATCAAGATGTTTTACTAATTGCGTAGGCAGATACTTGTGTTGAATACCCCCTAATACAATAATTTGAAATTGTGCTGATATTTTCTGTCGTTTACTGGCTTTCATGTCTATAATATTTTGCACAAGCTTGCCCCCGCAACAATTATAGGCATTTGGTAAATTATTTAGAAGGGAATTAGTAAAAAAACTCTTCGCAGAAATGACAACGATAGTACCCAAAATTTGTATACGTGATTACGCGTGAGACTAGCGGGCAAGTCTTATGGAAGCAAAGTTGCAAAAATTTTCTGTTACTATGCCAATTGTATACCAAGCTGCTTTGATAATCATATAATGTTACCGGATATGAAGATAACAAAATTTTAATTACTTTGTGTCATTTGACGAAGTGCGAGAGCCAGTAGTGGCGTAAGGCGGCTTCGTCTTGCTTCTTCAGTAAAAATAAAAGACAAACCTTGTATCTTTATAAGCAAATTAATTTCAAAGTAAACATCTTTCGCCGTTAACTTGATGCATTACCCAGAAAGACTGTTCATAGTTGCTGCTGTGAATCAACTTTGAAACTTCAAACCCAAAAACATTTCCCTGTTTACAACAACAGGTTAAAAAGCAGTCTTTGTTATGATAAAATACTTGTTTAGGTAAACGCCAAAGGCTACAATAACTCTACGGTAAGTCAGAAAAATTAAAAACAAGTGTTTAGTTTCGAATAATATCTCCTCGCTCATGAATCTTGAGCGAGCATTTGGCATTTAGTGATCCGTTAGAAGATGTCACCCTTGTGCACAATACTCCTTACCGGATGAGGATTTAGCTTTTGGTTAAGTTAAACCTTCACGTCTGAATGTCATTTCAATTTTCGATTCATTGCTATCAGCAACCTGTGGTGATTTTGTGATAAGCAGTAATTGAGTAGTACATCGGGTCAACTTAGTCTGTGAAAGCTAGATCAGCTTTTGTCCTCTTTTTACTTTCAATTACACGCGAATAACCAAAAATCAGTGCAGCCTTTTTTCGACCAAATTGATGGTTTGCCTTGACAGACCAGAAAATTCCCGGAAGACCGAGAATTTCTTTGGGCAATACTTACTAAGGTTGTTGATTTGTGGATTTGAGAATCTAGACATTTAATTTAAAGGAAAAGATGCTTAGCAACTTTTTCCGAATGATTGGTATTTTACGTGACTAAAACCGTTCCACCGTTGGTTGCTGTACATTTGAATAGTTTAGCCGCTTACTTCAGACTCATGTCAGTTGTAGGGCGAAAAAATTGTTTTCCATTTTTACAGTGCGGAACTTCCTTTTTCATTTATCTTTGGCACTCTTCTTAGCCGAATATGAAAGCGTCTACAGTTTTGAAACCGTGGTTGTGTGGAGTTGGTTTGTATACGCAAAACTGAGTGAATTTACAACAACAATTAATTGCATACCGGCGAAGCCCACATATGGTAATAGCAGCGTCTGCACAGTTAACCAAGCCTAGGAAATAGGCAAGTCTGAAATACAGTGTATTACAAAACGTTACTGCAAAACATTTCTACACTAAATTCAAGTATTATTTACATTTTTTGAAGGGCCAGAAGGACTTTGACCCTCGTCTTATCTCAAGTTTTTAAAAGGCGTCAGTGGACTTGTAACCAGATGGCTGACTACAATATTCCTAACAGCTACGCTTAACAATAAGTGGAAGTGTTATACAACGCGCAGAAACGAACTCCGTGATGGAGAATACAAATATAATCTACATCTTTTTTTTACAAATTTCCATTTCAGAGAATTGCGGCATTTTTAAAACGCAACCCGATGACGTGATGAAATACACTGATTTATTCACGAGATTGACTTTATATGACTTAATTTGTTTGTTTCCGACTTTTATTTCGTTTTGGGCGTTACATCAAACAGGTACAGAGCCTTGTGCACACAATTGGTGGGATCTTACTAAAGTATTTGAACCGTTCCGGGACTAAAAATTGCTATCATGGCAAAACATATGAAAGCGTCGTGAAATGATAAAAATTATTGCCGACGCGGTTGATTATTATTGTAAATTTGGGCAATCAAAAACGGAAACGAAATTTGTTCGGTGATTCATTAGACAAAATGGCTTCTCAGCTATAGAATTTTCAGTGAAGCTACGCTGTCGAAAGTCTACCTAGACACGTGTCGCATTATGAAGCATAATATGAATTGGCACTGTTTAAATTAGCGACTGCAATCCGTGGCGTCTTAATCATTAGACAGAATACAATCCACCGCGCCAAGCGTGCCACCAATGCAAGCTAAATCATGCCATTTTGTGAAAAAATGTGTTTAAAAAGCTCATGAAAGTGGTTCAAATATACCGGACTTTAAAAAAAGGTGCAACTGCAAGCTTTCTCAGGCCATTGCGGAAGACGCCGTTAGCCGAAAAAGTTTGCAAGCGCTGAGTGGATCCAATTATCTTTTTCATCGTTCGCATGGAACACAACGAATCAACTTCCATAACCGTTTGTAGCAACAAGTAACAGAAACCATTCTTAGGAACAACCATTACAGATGGAGGAATTATTGTTTATCTCTCAGGATCTCTCTGGTATTATTGTATAGGTTAGGTTGGTCAATCTAATGAAGTATTCAAAAACGGCTCCTCACTCCCTCGTAGCTCAGTGAGAAGAGCTATAGATACGGAAGGATTTTGGTGACAAATGTTTGAAAGCTGAATTTGAAGGTGTTGTTCCTGTTGTAGATTTTAGCTACAGAACTGCATCAGCGTTGTTACCGATAAGTTGGACAACTCCCAGATTTTTCTCCGATGAATTATGTCACAGCTGTTGACTGTTGGTGGTTTTGTATTTTGTTTAGTATTTCACAGTTTTCAATATCCGTTAGTAAACCAGTGGCCGAAATCGAAGTTAAGTGCATCGAATTCTTCTGGTCTTTGGGGCATAGCAACGTTTCGTAAATTTCAACTGTAGCTCAACTGAACGTCAGCTTTTAAAAGCTTGAAAATTTGATTTTTAATAATAAATGATTAGGCGCTGCAGCGCAGAAATATCATGCGGCAACCTAAAGTAATATTTGGTGAAATGCCAGCTGTACAATGCTACATATATATTTCAGTAATATCTGCAGGCAAGTGGTAGGGGTCAGCCTAAAACAGTAATCGCATCCAGTAAAATTGGCTGTGTAGTGGCCTCCTCGATATGTATGAGAGTTTGCGCGTGTGCGTCGCCGTTTTTTAGTCAACCAGCAATCTGTATGTGACTGTAGTGACTGATTAGATGCGTGTCCGATTGGCTGGCCCGCCCGCTACAAAACGGACCTTTTTGCCCGCGTGTATTCAATACACGCGTGTCCGTACCTACGTGTTTTCTGACATACTTTGAACTCACACATCTGGCGCGGGGCCGACAAACCCATCTTACCAAATGTCTATTGGAAAGCTTGAGGAATTTACTGCTACTGAAGGTTCTTGGAACCAATACGTGAAACGGGTGAATTGTTACTTTCTTTCAAACGAGATCTCGGACGATGAGTGAAAAGTGGATATACTTCTTACGAGTTGTGACTCGGCAACATACCCCCTGGTACATAGCTTGGTCGCTGCCGATTTGGTAAATACGAAACCTTTTGACCACCTTTTGTCTATTGTCTCCAAGCATTACAATCCTAAAGCTTTCACTTTCGCCCAGCAATTCAAATTCAATACAAATGTAGAAAAAGGAAGCAGAACCCATTGCAGATTTTGTACCGGAATTACGGGGCCTTACATAGCACTGCGACACGGGAACCTTCGAGAAGATATGCTCACAGATCGTTTAGTAGTTGGCGTGAAGAACGTTCGCACAGCAGTGTCTGCTTTTTGATA
Source organism: Clonorchis sinensis (assembly GCA_003604175.2). Classification (NCBI taxonomy): domain Eukaryota; kingdom Metazoa; phylum Platyhelminthes; class Trematoda; order Opisthorchiida; family Opisthorchiidae; genus Clonorchis; species Clonorchis sinensis. Next base: position 158,329,287 of record CM030370.1, read on the forward strand.
GTAGCTTAACTTTGGAAACAGCCGTCCATACTGCAGTGGCGCTGTAAGCAGCAGAAAATAACGCAAACTGGTTACAATTAGTGCAACCTACAGTGACATCAGAGGCGGTGGATTATTCTATCGGTAAATCGGGTAGATCTATCATCGGGCAGATCACAATTTTAGTGTTATCGTTGTGGAGGCCGTCATACTCACCCGAAGGATTGCCGGCACACGGTCCAAACCTGTTAGGACGTTACTGGCCACATCAATCATCTATACTTTACTATACGTTAAACCAGGTCTCAACAATTCCTGAGGTTCAGTCTCTTATCCGCAATTATGAGGAAGTATTTTCAGAACCAAAGTCTAGCAAGTTTTACCGGAGGGAAGTTGAATATAAACTTTTCAACGGGAACACAGCCGCGTTTCCCGAAGGTTTGGTCACTGCCTTATTTGATGCGTCCAAAGGTCGAAGAGCTTAACCGGTTGCATCGTGAAGGAATACTTCAAAGCACGGAGTTCTCGGAGCGGGCTACGCCAATTGTACCAATACTGAAGCCGGACGGCACAGTTAGAATCTGCTGTGACTATGAAACCACGGTCAATGCCAGCATATCTACGAAATATTACCCAATATTAAAAGCACCGCAACCAAGGAATAAACATGAACCACGATTTTTCTTAGACATGGTTAACCACTGTGCGAGGTTTATTCCACAATTCGCTACACATTTTACACCCACTGAATTGATTGCTCCGTCAGGGAATTAGCTGGATTTGAAATCATGCACAAGACAGGGCGTTTCAGGGCCAAAATGTGCCCTTATGAGTACTTCGGTGCTTACCCATTTCGATTCAACACAGCCAATTGTTCTCGCCTGTGATGCTTCACCACATGGTGTTGGAGGCGTGTTATCCCAGGAGGATAGATCGTGAATTCTCAAAGCAGTTGCTTACGCTCCATAATCTTTGTCGACTGCCGAGCGGAATTACGTACAAATTGACGATGACGCACTGGCGATTCCGTTCGGAGCAACACTTTCTCAACACTACCTCTTAGGGCAAACATTCGTCTTATATGCCGACCACAAGTATTTCCTTGGAGTTCTCGGAGCAAATGAACCAATGGTTTAAACGACATTGCCTAGAGTGCAACGCTGGGCCCTAAATCTTGTCTGCTATTGGTATCATATGCAGTACGCCCCTCGGCAAAACCCCACGGTGCCCTAAGTTGCCTCACGTTGCGAGACGTGCCATTTCACACACCGAAACCAACCGAGCTGGTAAATTGAATCAAGTGGGTTGATGATTTACCTATCACTGCTGCGAAAATACGGGTAAAAACAAGGAAGGATTCATAACTCTCACATGCGCTTCGTTTCACTTTATATGGATGGTCAAAGAAGGTTTAAAGTATACTAAGCGGATTCCGTGAACGATCGTCGGAACTAAGTGTAGGAGATGAATGTTTACTATGGTGCGCAAGAGTGATAGTTCCAAGACGTCACCGTCCGGAAATTTTAAGGATATTACATCAGATCACTCAGGTAACACGCGAATGAAGGCTTTAGCCCGAAGCTATGTCTGGTGGCCTGGTATCCATCATGACGTAAACAAGATGGTGCAAAAGTGTGAGGCATGTCAGCAAAATAAAGCTTTTCCCGCATCAGCACCCATATCACCAAGGCAGTGGCCGCCACGACCGTGGAGCCGCGTACACAGGGATCGTGGTGGCCCTGTTGAAGGCTATATGATCTTTGTGATTGTCGATGCGTATTCTAACTGGATAGAAACGAAGCGCAGCAAAACTGCATATAGTCCGTTGACAATATCTACACTTTGCAGCACTTTAGTATTGCACTTTTGCACCTGACACGATTGTTTCCGATAACGGCATGGCTTCCACCAGTATGGAATTCCAACTGTTTTTTGAAAACCACTGGGATAGAATATGTTTTAACAGCACCATACCATCCCGCTTCTAACGGCCTGTTTGAACGCGCATGGCAATGATAGAGAATGGACCGATGAAACAAAGCCCAGGTCCGTTACAAACAAGACTGGACAAGTTTTTACTGCAGTACAGAGTTACGGCACATACTAATACGGGCCAGGCCGCTGCGAATTGCTAATGTGACGATGATTTCGGACACTTTTGGATCTGCTATGGCCAGATTTGGCAGTTAAAATCAAACAAAGACAGTGTTCCCCGAAGCAAAACGCAGATAAACACGCCCGACCTCGCACAGTACGAAGTTGCGAGGAGGTTTACGTCAAACTTCAGCCGTCAGGTAAGGAATGGGTGCGTGGTTGTGTGACGCCGACACATCGTAACCTTATCGACATGTCAGAAGACGGGAGGATTTTATCTCATCATGTATACCATATCAGAACTAGAAAGCATGGGCCAGGTGCGGAACAAACACCGAAGCCGACAGCACGTGAGCTCCGGATTGAAGCAAGAGAGTTTGGAAACAGCTACAGATTCGTCTAAGTGACTATGTTGATCACCAAAACAGTCAAAGCCGGTCGAGCGCTACCAAGTTGTAGGTGGCTAAACGTATACATGGAGGACTGTAGTTGCGGCTTCGATGTGTCAGAGAGTTTGCGCGTCTGCGTGTCCGTTCGTCAATCCACCGCTGATCTGGCGTGTGACTGTACTGACTGATTGGATGCGTTTCCGACTGGTTGGCACGCCTGCGTGTCTGTCTCTCAATATATCAGAGAACTGTTTTTGGAATGACTGGACATGTGACAGTTGTTTGTTCACCCTTTACAAGGCGGACTTGTTTGGCCGCGTTTCCCACCTGTCATTACGTACGTCTATTCTGACTTTGAACTTATATTAGGCTATAACATCAATAGGTGTATGCATTGAGTTATCTAGAAAAACAATATTTGGTTAATCAAGAGACTGAAAGGAATAAATACTGTCCTTAACAAGAAAGAATGAAAAGGCTATCTAACAGTTCTCGAGATCAAGTGCTCAAATCCGCAATGAAAATACACTGAGACCAATCGGGTACAAATACGTTGTATTATTATATTATGAGTTCATATGTAGATCAGAAAATACATTGAGGGGAAACATACACCGTGTAACAATTTAAGAAGGCATTAATCTTGAAACAAAGTAGTGCAAATAAATGGGTGTCTGTATTAGCCTCCGCTGGAGCAAACAGCGCGAATCAAAAGATAGAACGAAGTAACCCTTCAAACATGTCTGTACTACGTTGCATTTTTCATGCAGTTTATTTCATTTGAAGTTCTTGCCGTTAATACAGATACACCACTGTATTCTAAAATACAGTTTAGGAAGGTCTAGTGTTCAGTACTGATCACTCTACCCAATCAATTCGACTTTCCTTGGTGTCGGGTAACGGAGTTCTTGTTTAGTAAGAAGAATAAACTTTTAAATTTACCATAGGAGCGTAGGGACTGTGAAGTTAAAAGCAGTCACGTATACAAGATGACTGTCCTTTACTTCTTTCTGACTTTACCATCTTGGCCTATACGTTCTTTCTGTTTCGAAGAAATGCGCTTTATCTCCTTTAAATAAGAATTCTTCCTTTAAAATTAAACGTTTTCTTGCGGGGATAACAAGCTGTGGTTTTTTACGCGGCCAGTTCACAGAGTATTTTTGCTAAATTCACAATCTCGATCAAATGAGCCTGGTGGACTTGATCTTGAAGGTAGCATTGTTAATGCGGCGATATTGACGTAGAAATTACTAGAGAAACTTTTGTGCCTTCGGAGGCTCATCCATCGCCGCGACCTTTGAAGAGAGCTGAAGAGCCCCCCACGCGTATTTAGAGTTCTCACTACACGCACGTTAGATGCTATTGTTGAACGCAATGCGCACATATGCGGGTCGCTCAAAGCACTTCCAGAAATCCACGAGTTAATGCCAAATGCATCATTACCTGTAGTTGTGATCAGGCAGAGCGCTTATCTGATGCAGGATACTTTCTACACCGTCTCCAGTCACACTGGGTCTATCCAACTCAACGTATTGTGCTTTTCAGCAAGGCATGTGAAATCAATAGATAAAAATTGTCGTGATAATTGTTTCACTCCACAGTAGGATATTAAGTGATATATTTTAAACAGCTTATTCTCATTTAGACACGTAAGCGACATACTGCAGTTCAATAAAGACCAAAATATGGACCGCGTTTGTTCGAAAAGCAGACAAAACAGCGTAACTCCACAAACAAGTTGAAGCGTTTTATTAGAAAATGTACGGTGGGTACATCTGATGGATTAGAAGTTGTGTATACCATAGTTGATATTCCTACGTTCATGCACAGAGATGTAGATAAGTTTCACCCTGGGCTTTGGTGATAAACTGTACTGTATTTCGTGGCGGCGGAATCACACGCGCATATTATGCTCCAAGGTACATATAGCCTGCCTTTCCTAAAAAAAGTTTCAAGCAGCCTGTTTCCGAGGGCAGTGTAAGCATACTAGGAGAACATTGCCAAGAAACAGCCGTAAATTTTTCTTGTGTTTGATTACCACTTTTCTGAACTGTAGGGCCTCATCTTTCTTGCAGGAATTCTGTTTGCCGGTTTGGCTGAACTAGCCTAGAAAAACGCAAACCGATATTGGCAAGGGTGACTTGAGTGTCACACTATCTATATATACAGCCACAGCCATCACATTGTGCAGCACGAATTAGTCCTACTTGCAATGGAGTGGAAGGTGCATGGCGTTTGGCATAAAAAGTCAGTGATATTGGTCAGTGTGACGATATATATACTGGTCTATCATGGGAGTGGATGAGGCTTTAGACAAAGGGTGATTTGTGAATTATATTTGTCCATAGGTATCATGGAACTATGTGTGCATCTCAAGAGTGGATCATCCCATTTGGTTTGCTCTAGTATAAGCACGACGGTCAATGTGAAAGTTTAGAAATTTTTCAGGAAGATATTTCAATACAGCTTTTCTCCCATTACCTTGTGACAACATACCCAAACGGTGTTTTATATAAAGAGCTTAATTACTACCAATTTTATCGATAGTTTTAACGTACTTCCTCAAGTATTATAAGTACGGAGCCAAAGGGGCTAAAAACACTATATGGGTGGCCACAATTGCTTGCGATTTAATAAACTTGAGGTATGTGCGGCCGACCTGCGTGTTTTTCCTTCCAGGGGTTCCAAGCTCCAGCAAGACTTTGTCCTTCTAGTTTCGTTTCAAAGTAGAATTAACGGAATTATTCCAGGAAATATAGTGGACAATGTGTTTCGGCTACCATTATGGCACGCAATATTACTATACTCGCTGCGGTATTATTCGGTGGTGCTATAGACTCCCCTAGCAGTTGAAGCATTGCGGATTTTGAAATACATCCAATGCTAACGGCAGTATTTATGCTCAAAAGAGCACGTACATCGGGCACTACACTTTATTATCAGGCTACATTTTATTATCAAACAATGTTACACTTTCATCTTGTTATTAGGTTTATAATACGACCTGGCTGGAGAGGAAGCAAAATGACCCATATCGTGACAAAAATTCAGTGCTTTGGATGGAAATCACTACCCCAAATTAGGGAAGCTAGTATATCCGTACAAAATGACCCTAGCGACCAATAGGGATATTTGCTTGATTCATGTAGAAAAGTAAATCCTGAGATTAGGGGTGTTCTCTAGTTTTAGAAGGCACTTTTCAGTGAAACACTTATCAGATTGCTAAGCAAAATAGTGGTAAAAATATCCTGGTGTATCTTGGGAGCGTTACTACCGAAAACTCGAAGGCCGTGTAGGTGCTGTAGTGTTGAAAATATCCTGCTGTATCTTGGGAGCGTTAATACCGAAAACTCGAAGGCCGTGTAGGTGCTTGTCATACACATGCCTGATAAGCTGCTTGCTAGTCATCCAATATTTTGCTTCTAATCAGTGCTAACTGTTCAACAATCCAGAAACTGAGCAATGCTGAAAACGGCGTTATGCAGCTGCAAGTACTCGTCACCTTGCTAAATAATATCTACTGTGATCACCTATATTTCGGCAAAATTGAATCCATTGTATGGCTCCAAACAAGCACTAGCTTAGAAAATAACTGGGCAAATGTTCCCATGTCCTTGGGCTAAACATGGTTGCATTACTTCTCATCCAAAGTGGAGTGACTAGAAGATTTGAACGAAGAATACACCTCCTACAGTACACTTGTGTTTGGAGCGGTTGTACTAGTTGACAGTAACACTAAAGCGCACTTTCTACGTAACACATGGATACGCCCATCTAATACAAAATAAAAAAACAAATCAGTGCAATACAGTTCTTTAGAATGCTGGTGGTATGTGCCAGTAACAAGCATTTGATAACGAAATTCGCATAGGAGATAGATGGTACTCAGTGCATTGTATGAAATGGGAATTGCACGACAGTCTGCTTCAGTGAATAATAACGTTGCTGGAAGAGTAGATGAGTGATGAGCCCTCTACCAAATATTCGCTGTGCGCCCCGGCTGCCAGCTTCCATCTTATACATCCTGCTTTTGAAAGTCAAAGAAAGTAATAGAACGTTATTGAATAACTTCGCTTTTAAAATTGCGGGCTTACTCAGCTTATCCGTAATTAGTTTACTGACGACTGCTGTTTGTTCCAAGGATACCGGTGTAGCGCAAAAAGGATCTTGAAAGGTGTCATCAAGCGGTTTGTTGAGCCTTTATTAGCAAAACATTTAGAATGGTGTTCGACGTTTGGAAGTAAATGAAATCTACTTTTTTGAGTAGCTTTCTGCTGTCTGATGTGTGACGACCATGCGTAAGGCATTACTCCGACCACCCTCAAGGGTATACTAAATCAATCCTAATTTTCATTGATAAATTTAATCGTTTTTCAAGCACCTTGAACATACGCAGCTGTGTTTATTTGCTGAGTCAGCTACATGCTTAGCGACCGCCTATTGTGTTTAATGCCTAGGAAATTCCGTGGTACAAGTCGCTCTGTTTAACTTGTATAACCTTTCGCCGTGTGCGTTCAAGACGTTCACGCTTCTGAAACTCCCAAAGATGAGCTTAATTTAATCAGTCAAGGGAATGGACGCAGGGGGACATTCTTTCAATACTGGGAAATCAGGGTTGTCTTTTGAACACTCAGGACTAGCGGGACGCTTCACACTTTTATATCATAAAGTCGAAAACACATTCTCAGTCATATAACCGCATATATAGCGCCGTATTACTGCCATGATGCCACAAGGCATGGCTAATGCTCCGACTTTTAGCTTTCTTATTTGGTACCAATAATCTAAAACACTTATTATTTAGCAACTTACTATCATTTAAGATTTCGGACTCGGTCACCATAGGGTTTCTCCTACGCTGCAAAGTAGACACATACAAAGTGACAACGTTGCAGCCACATGTTATAATATGTTAAATTGAGGCGCGTTCCGCAGCAATGCTCTTGTATACAGTACATAAATGGAACACCAAAATTACGATGATGGCCCGTTTTTTGGGATTCTTTTCAAGGCTTTATGTACTATTTTGGACTTTATTTGTCATTGGGTGCTTGATTGCGTTTTTGAAAAAGAATATAATCAAAATTATCACTTTAGGCCTGTTGATCGGGTAATGATGTTCTACTTGGTTAACTCCTAGTACCTCAAACAAGATTGCTAAGTAGGCTGATGTAAGTGTTGTGCTCATTTGAGTCCATCAATGTGGCAACGCTTGTGAAACATTACAATCAATGTCATAAGAGGTATGACGCGCCTAAAATGTTGAAATGCTCAAATGGAGATTATTTTTGAAAGAAGATCACATTTCGTTGTACAAGGAGGAATCATCCATCGGGTTCCCAAAAGATGTAAGCTTTCGAAATCAGCTATTCTCAAGGCCACTGAAGTGTCACAATACTGGCTAACCCGCTATTTGACATTAAAGTAGGATAAGTTCGCTTTGTTCCTGTATTCGCCTAACTTATATTCATATGGCTTCTATTCGACTGGTCCTTTCATTATCCTAACGCGACACTTTTGGCAATGCCCAAATAACAGTCAGAACGAATGGATTCCAATTTCTATCGTAGAATAGGACCATGGAAACAGTTTCTGGTTATTAACCTCTCGGTTGCCGACAACAAAACTGACTCCAATGTGTTCGAAATTATTTACCCGCACTGATTTACTATTAATAAAAGCTGAAGGTTGGTCAAATAAGAAATATACGAGATGAAATCATTTTGGCCAACTAACAACAATTATCGTTTACTTCCTTCAAGGCACTACAAATAGTATTCTTATTCCTGCGTGCACTTCGTGCCCTGGGCATGGATGTTGCTTTTGGTTGATTTGTTATGCTAATATACGAGGCTTGCAGTCTGAAGCATACAAGTATGAAAAGGCTGGAAATTCTTGCAATGGCTAGTTTTTAAGCTAAACGTTAACGGGCTTATCTCGGATAAGCTAGGTGTTCAAATCCGCTGAATATAAACGAGAAATGCTTTGCAAAATAAGATAAGTGCCTTGTCTAACTGACGAGCGTTTCATAAAATGCGTTTCACATCTCCCTTGTGGAAACAGAAAAATCCCACAATCTCGCAATTTTTATAACGAGAAGCAACTCCATCCCAAATAAGAAACGCTTACTAGACGGTAATACGAATCTGCTTTAAACCAGTGTGAATACTCAATGCTCAAAAGAGCAATTTGTCACCTTCAAAAAACCCTTGCCACGCTGGACATATTAAATAAAATAGCAAAAGTCCTGTTAATTTTATACGCAGCACAAAAGAGTAAATATCAGAGCCAATTGCGCGTGTTGCTGTGCCAATTCAAACGCGGGCAAAAATATTTTGTTTATTTGACGCCCTGTGATTTTTTGGTTTCGGACGAAATACCGGAGCCTGCATGCTACGCAATGGACATGTAGGATTTGAATCCACTTAATGTGGTCCTCCTGAAGGAGCAAGTTAAGGACATGAAGTTGGAGGATAGCATACCAGCAATTGCTGAACAGTTTTATATTCTTCGGTTGATAAGCATCGAAGTATCCAAAAGTTAAATCTATATGTTGCATTGTTAATACATTTAGCACCAGGCTTCGGAAGTACAATGCACTGGAACGTACTGTCCGTCTTACTTAGCCTAATTATGCTTAAAAAAATAGACCGGAGTTACTTTGCGCAACTCAAGCATTTAGGTATTCATATGCTTATGTCTTTTTAACGATTACAGCCTAACAAATAGGACTTACCGCTAAATTTTTATGCCCAAACCAGCAAGTACGCAAAGCGCTTGACGAATACACTGAGACACGAGGTGCCAACAAGTGATTTCATAGCGGAAAAATTTCCCGGTTTTGCGCAGGTTTTTTTTATCACTTCAACTGCTTGCTGAAACTTACTTGGTTCTTCGAAAGTCTACCGTATACACTCGAGCGGATGGCAACATTTTGTGAATGAATAAACGGTTCAGGTAATTACAACCCCACGATAACCTGGCTGGTGAGTAAACCATCCTTCACATTACCCTGGCTTGAAGTCATCAGTGTTCCGCTTGCTGGACTAAAATCACAATTACCTTACACGAGGGGCAGTTTCACAAATCACGTAAGTTCTCTGCTTACTAATGTTATACTCAAGACGTTGGCTAAAAACCTGCCCTGTTGTCGCAGGAAGTTTAGTGACGTTACACAGTCTTTGTGTAGGTGACGCTGCTGTAAATTATGCCGCTGCATAGCCTCTCGTCGCCACAGAGCATGGTTGTTTTAGCCCCGAAGTCGTGGAGGAAAAACATCTTTTAAGTTTGGAAATTTCTGTTTGCTTCAGTCAAATGTTCCAAGAGTTTTGAAAAGCCGGACTCTTTTTCATTCCATTTGTGGGTAGTTTGAAAGTGACAAACTGCGTCTACGTTAAGCGCGGAAAGGTTGATCAGTTTTCTATATGTCGTAAGTTAAACAAAGCTTTCAGTTTTTTAATTCCAGATCGGCTTTCCTCCCAGATTTTGGAACTTGGCCTACACTAGGCATTTTTTCCTAAACATGTGACAACCTTTCTGACTAAAGCCGGTAATTCTGCAAACTTTGGATGCATGCACTCTTCATCATCCGCACGTTTGATAAGTTTGTTGTTGCAAACCTTTCCAGAAAACGACAATCCAGTTACCGGGAACGCGATCTTGGATGTTCGATGTAAAATTAGTCAAAGGTTGTTCACCCAAATTTTATTAGCTGTTATCTCATATACAGTGCTTATTATGAGACGGTAGGCTGATTTGGTAAGCGGACAGAGCAACGCTTCAGGGGCTTCTTTGTCATAGTTGTTTGAGGAACTGCCAACAATCCAACATATGTATTATGCTCCGTAAACTAACTGGACTAGTGCGGTAGTAGAATAATGCATTGATGTTGTCGTCTCAACTAGGACCAAAACGTACATAATGCACAATAACATAGAACCCCGGACGTTGAACGTGGAACCACCTACGGCCTCGGAGGTTTACCACTGCGTTCGAGCCGTTTGACCCGTCTGTTAATCTTGACATGCTTCCCCACCAAGGGATACCGCGGAAGTTTTTAAACATAATATGTTCTTTGTATGGTCAGATTTTCGGACGTGAAACATTATGCGGCGATCTCTTCACAAGCTTTTGCACACAAAGCAATGTTCGGCAGTGGTGCACTCTGTCTCCATTCTAATTTAATTTTGTGATCTATGATATATTGAGATGAATGCTGGAAGGTCTTCGTAATCCTTCTGGTCAAATAGCCTGTGACAAAAGCTTATCGATCTGGAATAAGCAGACGATATCATCCTTGGTGTCAATGAAGAGGAGCCGCAGGTAGTTTTGGATGAACCAATCAAAGTTTTTTCTACTTTCTTTTACCCGCTTTGTACCCACAACTGTAAGGTCATGCTCATGGACATGCATTCGTTGAAGACGCCAATTACAATCCAGCGGAAGGTACTTGAAGTTATGGAGCGTTTCACATATCTTGGAAGTTGCATTAATCTTGACTGTATTGTGAGAGATAAGTTCCTTGCATGAATCTGCAAAGTTCACTCACGTTTGCTAATGTGAGGCACCTCTGGCGTCAAAGCGATGTATCCCTGAATCTCAAGGGACGCGTGGATCGAGATACAATATGGTTTTTGTATGGCTGCACGACATGGCCTTTTCCAGAAGCTGAACCGACACATCTTTAGGTGTTCGACGATGGTTTTCGCAGAACCATGGCTCGTATGGGTTGGTGTCAGAGAATCCGTAACGACGCTATTATAAAGCAGGTTTTCGGTGGTGCGACGGGTAGGTACATTAAAGAATGTGTCCAGATTTAGAAGCTGCGTTGGTTGGGACATGTGTTGCGTACCCCGGACCATCGTTTGCCAAAGACAGTGCTAAATTGCGTTCCACATTCGTATTGGCGAAAGCAGAGAGGTAAGCAACATCTGATATGGAAAATGCGCACGAAAGATATTGCGAAACGTCTGAGTGCTGTTGGTGCTACTCACGTTTCAGGATGTGAACCGCGTAATCTTCGCTGCGCCTGGTGAGAGATACTGTAATATATGCCTGCAAACCGATATCAGTGTTGTCCGTTTCTGTTGAGGTTGACTGAATGGGTGTGCGGAAGTTCAGGCACCCCGGAGTTATTGTAGTAAACGCATACTGTGCCCCTTATCTCGTCCATCTTTATTCTTTGTACGGCAGCAAAGCATCGGTCTTGAACACTGAAGTCGTGCTGCTGATAATGATGATGATAATGCTCTCCCTGCTAATTAACGTTATGTCGCAAAATAGGATATTTTGCCGTTTACGAAAACGCTGTAGTCCACTCACCCACTTTGATTAATGGGCACTTTGCCGCCAAATGTTTAATTAGTGTACGATTCATGGAGGTTTCTGTAAGGAAGTTGCGCACATAAAGAAGACTGTATTTGGGGTAGACAGTAGCTTTAAGTGGCATTTGAGGAGACCATCGGGCAGATTTTGGCGGCGTTTTCTTACAGTACTACCAGGCGACAAGATCACACGCAATCTATTGGGAACCTGCTGCCTCTAGCGAAAGAAATGATCTCTAAATTCTAAAGATGAACCAACGTATTGTCTTCATCTTACGTGCACAAAATGTGCTGCTTACTGTAATTGTCAACCGCGGATTTGGGCAACCTCAGAAAAAGAATCAAACGTAAGTCAAAAATATGATTATTTCTGCTCTGGACCTGGTTGTATATGTCTTTGTCACAGGTTTTCTCTGGCAACCATCACATGAACATTCCACAACTAGCACAGTAACAGACATTAGAGTTTGCCTCCCCTGACTCTGTTTACCCGTCTAATGCACCAAAAAACAGTTATTGTAAGACAATGCGTATATTCTTCGGCAAGACATGAAGGTACACAGCTTGCTTCAGACGGTGCTCGACTGAAAAAGAGGCGAAAAATATGTGACGGAGAGTTAACGTTCGCATTATGACCAAGCGTGTGTTTAGGCGTATACCAATAGAATCAATAGTTCGTTCATATGTTCCATTAGGTAAGTCACGTACGATGTTTGTCCAAACAGCTTAAGCCCAACATAAATGCCGTATTTACCAGCCATACATATGGCACTGTTAGTCATTGCGTCGAAAAAAACGCGTCAAGAAAAGTGCTCAGTTGAAACAATAGGGAGTTATCATTTGTGAAATATCGCGGTACCAATGTCACCACCGGTAACGTCTCATAAAAATAAACATCACCACGTATGATTTTAGCCATGAACTTGTTCTCCGTTTGGCGCTCCGGCAAAGTTACATCAGTCTCGTTTGTTATTGCCTTAAGAATGTAAGGTGAGAATGTACTTAAATGACTTATATGGAATTTTTTAAAATCAAAACACAGCTAACTAAACTAGAATGTTGTGATAGACGATGTTGTTTTAGATGATTCTGTTGCCATCGGCAACCTTTTTCAAAAATTTCAAAAATCCATGAAAATGGTTTCCAACAGGAACCGAAACGTCGAATAGCAACATGCTGTCCTGTACGCTATGTTTTGAATTGAAAATTCACATATCGTACACCACATGCTGCTCAATCTTTTTAACACTCTCCGAGCCGGATTCGGCTTTAGGTTTGATTGTCGGTTGTTCTGGAGCCCACAGATATATCACGACATCTCAACGAAACCGCTCTGTGGGATTCCAAACTGATACAGTACCGGGGTTTATTCTTCATGGGCATGCAGTGTTCTATCCTTATTAGTTTTAATTGCAGGTAATATAGGATACATAATAAACCAATAAACTACACACGTCATAATAAGCAGTGGCTATATTTTGATCGCTTCCAACAGTGTTGTTAGAGCTGGTGAGGAGCGTTTTGTATATACGGCAGTAAACATACCGGTTGCTCAATAATTCCACATATTCCCGATTAATACTTACAAAACAGCTGTAAAACCTGTGTTTATATTAGACACTACTGATTTGTGTGATAGTTGTTATGTTTTTTGAATGACCCGCAACTTTTTCTTATACATTCCCAACTCATTATTCATCTTGGACTAACTGAGAGAGATTCGCCAGCCCAAAATGTGTCTCTTTCGTACTGGCCGTTTTTGGCTCTCATTATTTTCTGGTTCATCGTCTTTCCGTATTCCACAAATCTGGGGCGCCCACACGTTAAATTACGTTGAATGTTAGTTTTTACTTCTACCCGCGTTTCCTCCCTGGAGGTGGACTGTTTGACAGTTAGAATGGTTCATTTGAATACGTGAGCTTTGAGTCCACACGAAACCTTGAAATTACCGGTCAGTGCAACTGCCTTGTGTTTTTCGGCATGCCACGCAAACCATGACAATGTGACAGTACAAATACAGGTTCTCAAACGTCGTAGGTTTGCCATCCTCTCGAGTTGTGTTGGTCACCTCCCAGAGTTCCAAGGAAATGCCTACCCTGGACCCAGTTGCACTTTCCTGGCATCAGATGTCGCCTTCAAGTTTCCTGAAACGTCTTTAGACATGGGGATCTAACCACAAGCAACTAACTTTTCACAGACAGCAACTAAAGATCAATATGTATTTGGCCGACGGTGTTTGACTTGCATCTAGGTATTCTCTGTCGACGTTTGCTGCGGGTTCCATCGCCTGGGCATGCATCAGACCATCTGCTCCTAGACATTGTTTCTTTAAAGGTGAGACGAGAATTTAACTCAGCAGGTCATTTTGAGAAAACAATGTAGCAAAAGTAATGCCTTGCGTGGTTTACATCCCAGAATACCGTTTGTAAATAATGCGTTTTTGGAAGCCCCATTGAGAGATTGGTTGGAGCCTGAGCATTTTGGATTTAACGCCGGATTACGAAAGGCCATTTATACTGGGGCCTTTTCTTGTTAAAAACTTTCTGCTGCCGGAGAAGGTGATGGGGGTAAATTGTAAAACGTCAAAGCAATGAGCCATCAATTTACTTCATTGGGAACATTAAAAGCCTGTGTTTGACCATATAGCAGCATTTTACTGTGGGAGAGATCAACGAATGGACAAAAAAGGAAAGTGTAGTAAATAAGCTTCCACCATCTTTTTGAACGGTGGTGGACAACCTGTTAGAGGATGCTGTACAAACCAAGTAGCCGGGTCCGCCATGTTTTGGGAAAATCTGTCTTAGAGGCCAGTAACGTTTTTGGCCAACCAGCAATTTTATTATAAAGGACTCGACCGAAACGCGCTCGGGGATCCGTACGAAGTCCAGGATATGGAGGACTCATCCATGCTCTGAGCAGCCCATGTCCTAAACTTCAGCAATCCCTTTTGGGATAAGAAACGAAACTTTATTTTAATTAGCAAGATTTCTGCAGATGTGTTAAATTATTTCATCAGACTCAGCCGTGAATTCTTCATCAAGTACAAAGAACCCAATTACAGCAGATGGTATCGCACAATGACGCACGATTATGTCACGGTTGGCTAAGGGAATATCGAATCTAGATGACATGCCACGCTAGGGAATGCAACAGTTTTACTGGAATTTAGGGTGAACAACTGGGAACTTCCTCAGGTTAAATGGACATGCACCTATCCACCAACAACTGACAGGAGGCGACGTCTGTCTTAGACACAATTCTCATTGGAAGTTTAGTTTTGCAAGCGAAGCCAATCCAAGGTAAACAGGAGGTAGTTGATGCACCCTCGTTGGGAATTATCAGTACTGGACACCTCACGAAACTTCACACACTTTCAAATCGAACGTATCTCGGTTAGAAGCTTAGACCCTAGCTACTTCTTCCACGAGTGGCTGAACTGCGCTATGGTTAACTTGCAGTTGCAATTTCCAATGGACAGATTTCAACATGGTCCCGAACTGCATAGGAAACCTTTTTCCTCGCAGCCTAGAAGTTTTCGCTAATTGTCAATAAACTCGGTGTTGTGTGATGGACGTATTTTGTATTGCCTGAGTCGAAAGCAGACAGTGTTGCTCCGAATCCATCTATACCCTACCGCGAGGCTGTTCACACAGCTTCAAACAAAAGTTTCTGTTGTGCCACGAGGCAATTAGTCAGAGATGCTTGCAACTCTGCTAAAAAAATCAAAAGATTTGCTTCAAAATCGAGAAACATATCACAATTCTTAACGTTTGCGTAATCTTACGCAATGCAGCTGAACCACATGTTCAACTACTGTCGTTGGAGCATGCAAGCAGAAGCGGTATTTGATTGTCATTATTCAAAACAAAACGAGGTCTGCACATTCGAGCTTTATACTGATAGAAAAAATCGTAGAGTTACTTTGCGTTTAATAGGTTTAGTCGAAATGGAATAATGCCCAGATTTAATAGACGGACTGTCAGTATCGACATCTAAAATTTTGTTGGCCAGTGCATTTTTGATGGGTGTCTTGCATTCATGAACCTTGCGTATGTAAAGCTCGTAGAATGCATAGAAAAATTGCAACAATTGTCTACACAAGAATGTTGTGAATTTGCCAAGAAAGCGAAACATCAGAAAATTACTAAATTGCCACCTTCAAGACAGCCATACGGGAAAGCGATATGCACTCTCACTGGTAGGGAAGGGATGTTGATGGTAATGCGTTGGAATATTGGTAGCTCGGGTGAGTTTATTGGTTGTTGATCAGGTGGCTGTTGATCTGTTCGCCGAGCTTGGCAATTGGCTTGCAAACGTTTCGTCACCACACGAGGAGACTCTAAAAAGGACGGCTCCATTTGCTGCTTCTAAAGAAAAATGTTTCCAGACTAGCGAAAGTACGCCTTGAATTCCTAACTTAAATATTACTCCCCATATAGGCATGCGTTTTGTTTTATACCAACAGGACATATAACATTGAAGAAGCAGAATTGGAAAACTGCCCACTGCCTACCAAAGAGTACATTGCATATCCGCAATTTTCCAAAATCTCACTATTTATGATACCGTCATTCCTATCAGTTACTAGGATGAAAGGTGCCAATCCAATTTTCGATGAAACCTCTTGAGAATGCTAAAGGATATATTGTTAGCCAAGAAATATTATAGTGCAAATCTGCCCAAATCTGGGTAATTTTTTCATTCAACTATAATATTGAATTTGAAGCAAAGCTAATCTGAGCCATTTTTATTGTGGTCGAGATACTTGCAGTTTGAGCAGGAATATGCATCTATACTCAGAAATTATATCAGTTCCTAGAACACCTGAACATACGACCGACCGTAGGAAGCTAGCTAATAAGACCACTTCATGAATGCACGTCGTGTCGGTTATGAATATGCAGCAAAACTAAAGAAGAAAATTTTGAAAGCTTCGCCTCAATAATTCACACTCTCTAACCGGAAAACACAGGTTTTTTTTAAGATGTGGCATAGTGCAGAGTTTACGAAATCAATTTTTGTTTAGAAAAGAATTTTCTCTAAGCAGGCCCCCTACTGTACATCAAGTGCAGCACACAGATGAGGGGGTTTACCGTGGTTAACCGAAAACGTTTTGGTGAAATTGTCTGTCAATCGTGATTCTTCTACTCTTCAATGATCATAGCATCTCCCGCCCACTGCCAGCTCCTGATATTGCGCTATGATTGCACTGATGTTGCATTAGTACTCCCTCTAAAATGTGTAGGCTGTTTGCACCTATTTATCTACGCCCAATTAGGAACTTAACACAAAATTGTTTGTGTTACTATGGTGCTACGGCGGTGCAAACATCTATATTACATCTTTCACCCAAGTTCTATTTAAATGGCCGCTTGGACAGCAAAATCGCAACTCAGAAATCTGAGATATTGAAACATTGGGACTAAAATGAAGCAAGCTTTCGTAACCAGAACTTTTCAGATTTCTTTGAATAACTTGCGATTTCAGTTGGATAAAATATGTGTAGGTCAAAACGTAAATGTGTAGCATGTTTCATATACACAATAAATATAAATGATATTTAGAACAATAAAATGTTTGTTGACAATAATGAAACAATCCCGTAAATTTCCTCAGTTTTGACTGGGGTTAACTGGAAAGCCATCAGCGATGATGGCCGATATAATGCAACGTTGTACAGCGCGTAGCCTTCTTAAATTTTTACATGTTCTGGTTGCTGCTATTAGACATGCGCGAACTTCAAAAACTCCCCAAGCCGACTCACGTTTTTTAGTATTCTTCCTTAATATCACTGGCTGAATACGAGATGAGAAAAGGTACGTGATAACAAATCACAACTTGCGAGATAGTGCGGTCTTCGGTAAACGCAAGTAGTCGGTTGTTTTGGCCTGCACATAACAGAAACATTTTTTGCTTAAATTTCCAAAACAGAGTGTTGAATGATAGCCGGAGATTTACGCATTGTAATGCGTAACCGTCTAATGCTTTTTCGAGGTTTTCCACTGAAATATATTTTTCAAACAATATTAAAGTACGGCTTGCCATTTTCTGCAGAGATATTTCTATGCAGGGCCAATGAATCAGCGTTAAAAAAACGTAGTTTCCGCCGCCTATTAGTTCACTTTTCTTACTTGAAGTCAGACATGCTAAGTTTTGAAACGCAGCACACCCGTACCGTAATTTGAAATCATTCAGTTTTACTAGACGCTGCAAAACAAGTGCTCATCTGAATCATCTGGGCAAGTAGCTGAATTATACCCTTGTTGAAGTAGGATGACATTCATGAGCCAATTTTCAAAGACGTTCAATGATTGCCAAGTTCCCAGTAGGTGGCTTCAAACACAAGTGTAGATATTTTGCATCATTAACTTCTTGTTTAAATCCAGCAGATTGTGATAAAATGTCAGGTAATGACGATGCACTAACTTCAGCACTGAACTGACAAGCAAAACATTTTTCGCACTACAGAAAGGTAGGCAGTGTCTCAAATAGATTATAAAGTTGAAAATTTGATCACACATTTGGTTTTTGGTAATTAATTTTGGAAATCTGCTTCGCATATAGGTATATAATGTGCAATCCACCTATTACCTAAACAACCATCAGTGCGGATGTGAGATTGCACACATATATCTAGATAGGTTATATAAAGGTACAACCCACCCAGCTGTCCTTCACCTTCAAGATCTGATCGTAAAATATGGCAAACATATTCCCTTTTATTTTTTGATCTATCCACGGCGAACCAGTGTATGTTAGAACCATGAATTAAAATGGGTACCCATATTACTAGAAAACAAATAAACCAATGAAAAACCAAAGCTTTCGTTGCGAATGCTGTGAAACAACAAATCCATATGCGAAATAAGCACACCAGTAAACAGTACTGTGTACGTATTTAATCAGTGTTTAAAGCGCTGCTAGTAGCCCAAGGCTATCTGTGTAAAGTTTGCATAGACGTTTGTCGAAAACGTTTGAATGGTTTTCAGAGTAGATGAGTTCCTTTAGTATACATTTAGCGCTCTGGCTGCGGAAGTCCTTCATTCAGTTTTACCCTGTATGCTGAGTGTCCACAGTAGTTGGTTCTGGCATATACACACTGTATAATATGATTTCCCGGCATATAACTATTAGTCATTTAGTCCGCCTAAAGTTTGCAGCCCGCCTAAAAGTTCTCGCGTTTAATCCCAATTCATTATGCGAACTCAACAGCGCAAGTGGCGGTCCATCAATTTCCTCGAAATTTTCTCGTACTTCTATTTTCGCGCGCTCACCAAGAATTAGCGAAGCGTCATTTCCGTGGCTCAAGTCTACTAGAGCTTATCGGCAATGAACAATTATGGCTGTACCCGGCTTTGGGCTTTGAATAACTGACGTGCGGGGCAAGTCCTAATAATTTTGCATTATCGCACTCTCTACGAAACCAAACTAATAAAAATTACTCAATTTTTATTACACGATATTCAGTTATGCGAACTCTGGTTTACAAGGGTCAACCACTTCACCTTACTGAAGCTAGATCCTGAGTCAGTAAACACGGAAATTCTGGAAACACCACCAACAACTTATTTGGCATATAACATTTAATGCTACCAATAGCCGTCAGATCACCGATCGTTCCCGCTTTGTGTTATTCTTGCGCTTATCTCTGTAGTTCCGTTTGTGAATTTCCACCTGACTAAATTAAATCTGCGTCAAAAATTGCTTTAGTTTGCTAAATGCACCAACATATTGTAAACGGCAACCGACCACACTGAATATGAATCAAGTACGTACCACACGTTGAATCAGCTGCAAGAAAGATAACATGTGACGATATGTTCAACAAATTCCTTGTCTTTTCATTACGAACTGATGCAAATTTGCAAACCAAGTATGACACAATTTCAAAAGGTGTTTCACCTCAATTAAATGATAAAGGTCTGGCGACTGTTAACAACCAAAAAGGTCTACAAACTGTCTACACAACTCTATGTATTAAAGATATCTAAAAAACCTGGGCTAGCATTTGAGAAATTGCGCTTACGTCTGCTGCCGCTATCTCTACGGGCTGAAAAAAGACAATTTATTCAAAATGGAGGATGGTCTGTGTTTAAGTTCTAGTATATAGTAATGCTATATAAACATATCATCGTTACTATAACTAAAATATACCTCTAAATCAACTTCAAGAAATCTCAAGCTGAGGAACTATAATACCATAATGTAGAAGATAAAGCACGCATGTCCAAGATTAGGAACAGTACTCTTTAGAGGCAAGTCAACATCCCACTATCATCAGGTGGTTGGAAGCTACTTGATGGTTCTAAATCCATATACAGCTTCAGTATCCACGTAGCACTTTATTACAATACCATGTACCACAGCATGTACAAACCTAGCGAACTTGTGAGAGGAACTATAATACCATAATGTAGAAGATAAAGCACGCATGTCCAAGATTAGGAACAGTACTCTTTAGAGGCAAGTCAACATCCCACTATCATCAGGTGGTTGGAAGCTACTTGATGGTTCTAAATCCATATACAGCTTCAGTATCCACGTAGCACTTTATTACAATACCATGTACCACAGCATGTACAAACCTAGCGAACTTGTGACTACAAGCTTTGTTTGCAAGGATTGACTATAGGTCTTCAAATGCAACTAAACACTGATGTGGAAAAAAGTAGGAAATTTTGTTGGAATTGCGCCCTTACTCGTGACACAAAACTTAACCCTATACATGGTAATACTGCTATTTTGCGCTTATAATGAAATACATTACCTGAGATTTCATCTACCCTATGTGTTAGGTTGGAAAATTACAAGTGAACTTCATAGGAAAACTTCTTAATTTGACAATGGATTCAATAATATGCGGGATATGGAAGTTCCCCCATTATCACTTGCGGGTAGCGAAAGAAGAAGGTAGAAGCACCTAATCGACAAGAAGCGTCAATCTTTGCTGTTAAATTCGCTTCTGATTTTATACGCAACCCATATGGTCTTCACAAATATGATGGCGTTTTGAATTTGCAACTTCACCAGCGTTATTTGTGAAAATTTTTAGTTTAGTTTAGTTTTCAAACGGAATACCCACTGGCAGATATCCTGATCAAGAATTCGAACCGACCATCCATTGATCAATTCGAAATTTTGGAGCACATTCAAATAAACCAGCCTGAACCTATCTTTATTTAAACAATTCTGAAAAATGGCTGCTGAATAATTCTTTGGAACTGGGATACCGATAGAAGTACCAGAGCGACTGGCAGATTAGAAAATACAACATAGATTTATGAGTGAGAACTCACCCATATGAGCCTCTGAAAGTAGCATCGTTATTAGATGTGCGTTAGAGGGGAGGAAGATGAGTTCAGAATAACCGTATATTTTGTAATACTTGGTAACAAATCGCTGCACGCAATCATGGACATTCACACTGAGGTAGAATATAATAGAAATAAAAAAATTACTCGTTTTTTTCTTCCCTGCTTTTGGCAGTTTTACAAATAGTATTCTCGTATTACTCATATAATACATTTAGCTGCGGCAGACAGCCCAAAAAGCCAAAAAGCGAAGACAGTGTCTAGTTATGAGACGTGCTTGGACATAATGCTGAAAATGCTTTAAGCTTACCGCGACGAAGTATTCCTATGCAAATGTGAGGTAAAGAAAAAAACAAAACAACGCATATGATATTTTGTTTGGAATGTTCTTAATTGTAACTCCAGCCCGCATTCCTGATAGAAACACAAAGGTGCCGTGGAATATCATAGCACTGTAAGTAAGCTTGCTGAAACGTTGTATATGTTTGAGGTTTTCCGACTTAATGTATCACGATGATTAGCGCCTAGAGAGATCAACCCGAAAATCGGCTGTTTTACTACAACTGTTATTTAACCTTCCAATTATTCCAGATGATTTTAGCTTGCAGTGCCCGCATGCAACCACTTTCATCCAAATTTGGATTAAGTACCCACAAAATCTCAGTTACGCGGATTGCTTGCAAAATGTTACCATCACTGATCATACGCTTTGAAGTTTTTCTATTTAGGCCGACGGATTTAGGCGGCCTCCTTTCTTTATCGTTGCAACAGAATTTCAACTGTTGAGGAACACGCGAAAGATATGCTAATATTTTGACAGTGGTTTCTAGCAGACCTCATGTAACTTGCCCCAGCCCAAAAATCTATGCACCCGGAAACGTAATCTAATGATACAAAGAGAAATAATGTTAGTACTAGGTTTGCCAAGTATCGTGATGGCATGTAAGGTCTTAGTACTGGGGTTCGCAAGCTAATCGAAATTTTTTACATGCATCTAGAGTTTAACTAACGAAATCTCGTGCAGCGCCTTAGTACAGGTTCTATCCAAAGATTTCTTAAAAATACTTTGTCAACAGTCAAACAATGTACTTTATAATATTGTGTGTTTTGACTTAATCGTCATTTGCTCATCCAAGATATTTCAAATTACCAGTTTTTCATGTCACCGAAATTTGCGAGTTTGCTGGTACAATAATCACTGCGATGAAAAGCGCGGCCAGTTCACTTTTTAAAGAGACTGATGCATTCTTCGTATATTACAAGCCTGTACATTGATAAACCTAGACAAAGCCCTCAATTTATCTGAAATGCAGGATGTCCATAAATCAGTTTCTAAATTTAAGTTTTAGTAACTCCTTTATCAGTGGACTGAGGGTTGCTTGCAGGATATTTGTTTACTTCATCAAATGGAGTTTTTAACGCCTGCTTTATAACGCGCGGTTTTACACCAAGTATGTGAAATGGTCGCTTATTTGCTTTGAATACATTTGTTGTGTTTTTCTTTGCTATACACGTAACATATTCGTTGCCACTGTTTATTCGTTTGGTTAACTTAAACTTCAGAAATGTGTTTTGGCGAAACAACCCATCATGGAGCTGAAACAACATCGAACGCCAGCGCACATTTTGCTTGCTTACATGAAGAATCAAAGTCGATAATACTGTTCAGCATCCATGAATGTACACATAAAAATATAAACCTTTTCTATACATCTATCATTGTATTTCTGTTGCCCATTTGAGCGATTATTTTACCCGGGAAAACCACCAGCCTTTCATAGAAGGCGGCTATACAACTCCGCCTGTAAGTGATAATGATTTTGCAAACATTGCCATAATGTTAGCGAAAAACTTCATTGTTTTATCCTTTGCGTATCAAGTAAATTCGCATTACACTTGGGTAGGTGTGATGGAACATAAGTTTAAGTAGTCGGCCATATGCATGTTAAACCTTGTGGTCTATTGGATTTGTAACCAAGTCTGGCTTTTCATGAACAATATTTCGCAGTAGTTTTTAAATGCTAAAATTTTAGTATATAAATGGGCTGGTAAACGTACTTCGAGTATATCCTGAGCGGTTCATGTGTAAAAACGTTTATATTTAAATTGGAATATGTGAAAATTTTTCTCATGTGTGTTCTACAAAGCAAACTGGGCGGTTTTAAATGACGTTGGTTTTACTTGCATTCTGCATAAATTTACGGTCATATAAAAGCAATGTGCAACCAGCTGTCTCCTCCGTGTCGGAATCCAATCATTTTAATGACTGTTCAGCCTAATATTTTAGGGGTCGCATAAATTAAACTGTACACAAAATAAAATTCTAATATAACTGGCACAATTCGATCAGCTAAATATTATATGCATTGTACACAGCAACAGTTTGAGCACCGCACGTATAGTATGGAAAATTCTAATATAACTGGCACATTTCGATCAGCTAAGTATTATATGCATTGTACACATCAACAGTTTGAGCACCGCACGTATAGTATGAAGTGAGAGTATTGCACACAATCATGTAGGCCGACTAGCATTGAGTTAACTATGTAAATCGACTACACCGGGCACTTTTGTAGGAAATTGATTACAGATGACCAAAACGCGCGCTTAATTCCGGAACGAAATAAGTTGAACTTTATATGTATTGTCCCCTTAACTTTGACAGCAATGGTCAGGTCAGCTGTAGGATTCGATATGTACGAGCTAGAAGGTTCACAATACTTTGCCGGATGTCCATTTTCCCTACGCTTTAGCGAATCATGATATCCATAAGATCCGCACTACTAAACGACTACAAGTACGCGATTGTGTTGAGTGAATCCGCAGACCATAAAATGTCAATACCTAATAATGCCATTAGTTATTCCCTTAACAACTAAACTTTACGGCCCACTAACTGACCAAATACAAACCATCTTTGCCAAAAATGAGTGAACTGGATAAAAACCAGCAAGGGTGTAAATAAATCAGTAGACTTGATAAGTCAACGCATGCACTCTCTACTTAGCCAGCGTCTTTGCGGGATTTTGAGACTCCCAGATAGCCGGAGGTAAGATAAAATAGTCTATGGTTAGCGCAAATATATTAGCTCCACTTTGCGCATTCCTAAAATAATTCAAGCTCTCCAGACGCAAAATGATCCAGCTCAACATTTTTTCCGAGTTTTGTATTGGCGCGAGAAGTCTCATCATCAAAGGTTTGGTTACTAATCTAAACACGGTTGCAACAAATGATGAGCTTATCCTTTAAGGAATACCAAAAAGATCGCAGACAAAAGTTAGCCAAATAAATTTTGCGATAGCATTCAAAATGTATAATGGGTAATATTTAGCTCGTTTGAAACATATATTAATTTATTTCCTTTAGATGCAAGCCAATTTTCAGAGAATCACACATTATGCACTCTCATATACAAACAGGTCTCGCTCGGGGAAAAGCGACAGGTATGTGGCTGCGGCAGAACTTACTGCGATATTCCTTATCCATTCCTGTGTAAAGTGTATTTTTTATTGTAAAGACGAAGCTCATCAAAGCCCCATCGCACCGACTAAATAAGAAATCACCTCTAAACTCCTGTGGTAAAGATCGCGGTTTTATACTCCTGGATCAGCTTTTTTATGCACAGCATGATTCATGCGATGGAATGTTTTATTTTCAAAAACATACTCCATTTTAGAAGACCTTCTCTGTACCACAGGCATTTAGATTTAATTCGATCATTTAGTCACCCGTGTGATAGCGCCAAACATAAAAACTTGTGAAGAAAAACTAGAGGCGATGCTATTTTATTTCATTGGTAACGGCCTATGTCCATCAGAAATTTATGCTCCTTCTGAGAAAATAAGGAATGACGGAGAAAATACCTTAGGAGCTCACAAGGAGCGCTATATGTACAAAACAGTTGAAAGCCCAAAATCGCATGATGAAAGTAGAAAGATGGGTAGTTTCTTATCTTTAACTACGTAAGTGACGTATGACCTACGTTCTTGTTTAAATTTCTCTTAAGGAAAAGGATGCCAATGTCAGATAATTTAAATCGCGAGGTACCCGTGCAGCCGTGCAGTCTAATGTTATTGTGAATATACAAAAGTGGTTTTGGATAATAAAATTTCAACCAAGCGTTTAGCTACAAAAACAGATTGTCTTGGTGCGTGCTATACAGCTCTACTCTAATTTGTGAAGCACATTTCCAGTAAACGCAATGCATTTTCCTTAGTGGCACAACATAAGCTGCCCCTGATAAGATAACATTTTTCAGAAGTTGGACACAACGCAAAGTTTATCGTACTGCAATTGCCTAAAGATATTAATGAACTGGGCTAGACAATGCATAAAAATACACAATTAATCCGACTGGCCTTCCTTATTTTTCAAATTGCCGTATATTCCTAATTTGCTGTCTTGTTTATTTTCTAGACCAGCGCATCATCTTCGGGCACCCTAATTATTAAAATATGATTCCAAAACCCGTTGGAAAAGTGATAGCCTCTGAACAAAAAGCACGTAAAACGATATGCTCCTTAGGTTTACCGTAGATTCAACACATCCTCAAATTACCGTGCTCTCAATGATCCTGATTGCCAAAACTATACTCGACATTGCTGTAGTCACACAGAAGACCTCCGTGTCTACAAAATTTGAATATTTCCAACCAGCTTCTTTTCTCAGATCTTGCAAACAAGTATTATACAGGTAAGTTACTCACGAAGTTGTTTTACGATACGCGCTAAAACAAAAGTTTATGATTTTAGACTGCTGAACACAATAGCAAATTGTATTTAAGCTAGATATTGCGAAATGTTTCTTGTCTCAGCGGATTTTTTTAATTGCTTGAGTTCCCGAAACTATCGCTTAACAGCATGCGCACCATATTTGCTTTTTTTCGGTTTACAAGCGAAGCTGTTAACATTTGCGGTCGATCTCTTAGTTTGTTGCCACTATATAGCAAAAATATGCGGTGAATTAGAGTACTTACCGTTTTCGTAAGCTTTGTCGTCTGAAACGCATTGGGATAAGTCAGTGCTAGATGTATTTGCCATTTGCTACCTTTGTCGGAAATATGATCTGTTTTGTCAGGTGAATCTACATGAATTAGGGTTTCACTTTAGGTAAATTTACGTATCATTTATCGTTGGTGGTATATTTTTGTCAAATTTTCTGGAGTTTTGATACAAAGCTCTTAAATGTAGACCAGTTAGTTGAAATTGTAAAACATTTGGAGACGTGTAGCATTCGACGCCTCATTACCTCAGTGCTTTGGGCGTTAGACCCTTTCATAACTCAGCTTGGGCTACTGCGAAATCTTAGGCAGTAAAGAATTCGTGAGGTATCTAGTATCTCACGGAAAACAGCCACAAAGAACCTGTGAAAATGTTGAATTCATCAGCAAAAGACTATGCAGTCTAGATTTTTCTGCAGGCAGAACGATTATTACTGTGAGCCAAAACGTGTTACTCTCGAGAGAGAGCTTTGATATCACAGGTATGGAGGTTGGGTTATTAACTCAACCAACTCATTGTCGAGAGAGCTTTGATATCACAGGTATGGCGGTTGGGTTATTAACTCAACCAACTCATTGGTCATTCGTTCGCTTGGGAACTATCTAGGCACATAACTGTCTGCGACACCTTATCCGGCCGTGCAACGAACGTCTGTACAAAACCTGAGCACTTCATATTTTTCGAATAATTAGCGAAAGTTTGTTTCGTTGATTACCTTAACTCCATCGTTTAGAATTCAGTAAACAATATGCATGCACTTATTTGTTGAGGTCAGATGTGGTGAGCGTTGTCGCAGATACATTAGCGACTCAAGTTATGCACGCTTTGCTTGAAGGGCTAATCAAACCTAGTCATTTGCGTTTATTGCACAAAAAGTACGGAAAAACTTTCGCCAGTGGCCAAAATAATTTTGGTAAACTGTAATTTCACAATGTGATATAATAAATCTGCGTTTTTGTATTTTACACCAGCTTAACCAAATGGTTAAAATGTCTGGTTTTTCAACATTGATGGTAGTTTTGAAAACGTAGGTATAATATATCCTCAAATTTTGTATACCTAAAAGAAATACCGGCCGTTTTTCAGATTAGAGGTCTACTGGGTCAGTCTACTGCAGAAAATGGTTATTTAATAACATATTTTGAACAAATTGTTAGGGCTAGTCACTGTGCCTTTCGTAAAATTCAGCCGGCATTTATAAGTTGAATTCAAAGAACCAACGAAAAAATCGCGCCATCCTTTGTTTTTTGGCCTGATTCGTTGCGAACATCATATTCATCTTCACTTGTGCTCGATCTATGACAATTGCGCGTATGGTGGCTTTTCCGTCTTGAACGATTTTGGAATATTTTTTCACGCATAACCTATCTCATCTTTGTGGGTTTATAAGTTAACAATTACCCTTTGTTGATTTAGAGTTTTACAGTGCATCAAAATACAGAATGAAAGGAGTTATTGCCTAGCTACTGCCAAAGAAGCGAATAACGCCCACAAGTTTAGCAAAACAAAAAATGAAACAAACTTGCAATTCTTTTTTATGTGGTAAGTTTTACGTTACGAGGACTGCTTTTTAAGACTTTTCGTACTCATAGCACCCAGCTGTTTACCAAAATGTGACGTTTTTTTCAGTGTCTTGCTGATGTAAATCATGTGGAGGAACTTTCAAGTATCTCCTTTAAATATTCGTGAGCAATTCGGTTATGGTGGCTGTCCGAACTAAATCGTTTCTTGCACGAATTAAAAAAACTAATTAATTACCAAAGGTCGAGGAGCAACCCAGAAAGTCAAACTCTGTTTTAAGCATTATATTACATAAAAGTCGTTCTGCTAGATTTAATGGCTAACTGATCCATAGAATTTGGCCCCTCTGAAACACAATTACATTTATACGTGCGCTCATGATCTATATTTACCTTTCTTAAGTTGCTCCTCAACAGTTTGAGTTACCGTCCAACGATAAACACGTAGTTGTTATTAATACAACGCGTTTGCCTGCTCATTCAGTGCAACATGAAATTGAGACCTGACAAACTGATTGGACCTTTGCAAATTTGTCGCAACACGTTATTGTCCAGTTAAATAAACTGCCCCAAAGCAAAATAGTTATAACAAAAATATTCACAAATGAACGATCCGTTCTAATAAGGACAAAACATATACCCGAATTTACACAAATGATTAATAACAAATTGCGTTTTTCGGCCTCATAAACCAAAATCTAATTTGCAAAAACAACTTTGAATCCTAGTTAATGAGAAGCAGCATTTTAGACAACAATTTTATGTATTTAATCGACCACATCAAATCCAGAAAATAATACCCTGCGGCGAACAAATGCAATGATTGCAAAGTTTTAGTAATAGGCCTTGAAATTAAAAGCCTAAAGCCGTTACTAACATTTTATAGTTTTTGCCGGCTAATTTAGTGTACTAGGTTTGGTGCATTATTATGCTAATTGTGTCAAAAAAATGAACTCCAAACATATATACGGCATTTTAGTAGTAAGGAATTTGTGGTTATTTCGTCAAACAAGAACTGGTATGAAAATGTGTCAATAAAATTTCAAAATTGTATTATCGTTAGCCTCTTACAAGTAATATGCTTTCTAAAACATACCGGAAACCCGCCTTGCAGCATCTGTGTAAAGGATTAAGACCTTTAAACTGTAGCGTTCTGTATAATCGGTTTGGCCGATATAACGGCAAATATATGCATGTTCCCAGATGTATTTTCAGTATGTAAACGATATATTCAATTGGTGTATTAGCCGCACATGTGTACGTTAGCCAACAACAATGTAAAACTCATTACGATTTGGAATTTTGACTGGTGAATGGAAGAAGTGCTTATTGGCACCTAACGCTGAGCTTCCACACGTCTCTAAGTATATTTAAAAAGCACCCTGATCTTTACTGTGTATGAAGTCAACAATCTTTTTCAGAATTTGAAACAACATCAAACAGTTAAAGATAAACTATCTAGCACGGGGGTATTTGATAAACAATTTGATTTAACAATTTTTAAAAGTAAACTAACGCTAACGCAAGCAAAGTCCAGTGACATGGAGTGCAGCGAATCTCTATGACGTTTGTTCTTGCAACATTGTGTTAATCAATTTAATCCTGCTGCCGCCAAGTTTTGGCGATGCTTAAGCTGCGTTATTTATTGCACACACACAAGATGCGTATGTTCTAGCTTTCTAATCTGCTTTGCTATGTTATAACTGCCGGACGTCTTGTGAGTAATATAATGCCGCGTTTTTCTGAAAGTACTGATAATAAAGACTGGATGTCACTTTCGTTCTTTTGTATTTGCATCTGCCTTTGTGTCTAAATAGTTTGCAAAATATTTCATCCAGAATCTGAATTGCACGAATATGGGCATTTATGTTACAAAGATTTATACAGTAGCCTCTAGTCCGGTTTGTACCGTGAAAGACTGCTTTTTTCTGAGCGTGGTGGGATTAAGAACGTGTGAAAGAAATGATTTCAAAACTCATTAAGCGAATGTGACACTAAAGGCACTACACATAAGTAAAATTAGTCTGGGCAGTTTTTTGGAGCACGTGAATTAGGGAAACGGGAGTTGCGCATATCTCACCGTCGTACAGCAAGGCGGCCACAGGTGAAAATATCATGAAAATTATAGCAACTTAATATAAGTGTTACTTTATATTTTGAACGCGTAATTGCAGATCACATATCTGGTTTTTTTTTGTTTTAAACGAAATGTCTAATCTTAGCTCCTCTACCACATTATGTCTGTTCATTAATTTTCAACTTCAGTGGTTTAAGTTGTGTGGCATCCATCTTAGTTGCGGACTTTAAGAAAGACGTCTCGAAGCAATTAGAGTGAACAACTCACAACAAGCACCAAGCCGCTGGCAAACTACCCGAGACGTAAACCAGTTCGTTGAAATCTACACTGCCATGCACATTAAACGGAAGTGTCTATATTGCATAAACGGCCTAGTTAAAGATTTAAAACTAGTCTATGGGGGCATTCGCCTGCAAAGTGCAGACTACATTTTACGTTCCCTCATCATTGCATTTTGTAGAATCAGCATGAATTCTACTTCTAATATCCGCAAGGCCGGATAAGTTGCGCTGGTGTGTCAGGATGGTCGGTTTAGTTGATCAGCTGAAATAATCTTGAACTTCGGTTTGGTAGGCGTGGTTTTTCGGAACGATTCGAACCGCCTTTTTAAATTATATGGTCTCTTAAAGGATCAAACTTTGTCCGATTGAAAATGACTTTTACAAAGAAAGAACAAAATTGTTCTACATGCTGGTGAATAACGAACCACCTTTAAACCACCGCAGTGATGGTGAGCTATTCTTAGTCTGTATTTAATATTCTAGTAGAGGAATTCATTCGACTTTGCTTATTTACGCATTTGGGTTGCTCGAAGATGACTCAACTGGTGACCTCAAGCAATGCATAACAAAACCCAATAAAAAACTGTTTTAACGTACTCCATTTTTCCAAGGTGTTTGCTTAGTAACATAGAAACAAAACCTAATAATGAATTTGCAGTCTATCAACAGTCTATGATCAAGGAAAATGGGAACAAAAATTTTATGATATATAGGTGTTTTATAAGGATGCAAAAACTGTCACACCCTATAGTTGAACTTGCTTGAGGCTACTTATTTTTGCTCGAAATGTTGTTGAGAATTTTGGTAGAATGTACGAGTATTCGTTGGCTTTGGACCAACATTTTAAACTATTATTATTTTTATCCTATCTATATAGATCTTGATAGCTTCACAGGTATTCCACATTGTGATATTGCGAGTCCAAATACGCGCTAATAGCGCGACATTATTTATCATGTTTAGTATTTCTATGTGCACCTTTAACCTTATGTACGATTACTCGTTCTAACATACTGTGTAAATATTTGCAAGGTAATCAGAAATACTGTGACAAAAGGATCTGTCAGAGGTAGACTGATAGGTTCAGTTAACTTTCGGCCAAACCTCAATTAACATGCACATATAATAACGTATATCAACTATAGAAATTTAAATGCTAGCCAGTGTTTCAGATCATAAACTTTCTTCAGAAGAAAGTTCTTATGATATATTTCATAGTCTCGTGTGAGCCAATCTTTCGTTGCAAGCTGCAGAAACATTAACGGTTTACGTACTTGCCGCTTTCACTGCGTTTGCTACGTTGTCAAGATAACCGAATATTTCTGGGTCAGTTTTTGAAAAGTTACCAAATTTTTCGGGGTAATAATATATAACTTATTATAAGGCCGCTTAAAATGAAATGCAATAAAATCTCAACCTTGTTGTCCAACGTGAAATGTGTAAAGCCAAATAGCAATACCCATTGAAGTCTACGAGTACCGTGTTAGGCTGATAACGTGACATCTTTCTTGAATACAAAACCCTAAGTTGTTACCGAAACGGTCCATAGTTTTTATGGACACGTATTGTTTTCATATTATCTCTACCCAAGAGGCGATCTTTGAGGTTTTCATCTTATCAAAAAACAATATGAGAATTTGAAGCCACACAAATATATATATGAACATCCGTCAGGAAAAAGTAGGAAGAGGACAATAATGCGAGCCCACTGGAGTTCATTTAATGTACCTACATAAAGGTTTGAAAGTATCAAGTAGTGTTGCCACAATTTTATGCAAGTTTGATAATATATAATCTTTGTTTTCCCCGACATTTTGTGACGTACAAAAATTTCTCATCTTATCAAAAAACAATATGAGAATTTGAAGCCACACAAATATGTATGAACATCCGTCAGGAAAAAGTAGGAAGAGGACAATAATGCGAGCCCACTGGAGTTCATTTAATGTACCTACATAAAGGTTTGAAAGTATCAAGTAGTGTTGCCACAATTTTATGCAAGTTTGATAATATATAATCTTTGTTTTCCCCGACATTTTGTGACGTACAAAAATTTCTACAGTGTATACTGCTTCAGAAACTGTTGGTCTGTTTATTTTAGTCCACTAGTCGAACAGTTCATCAGACGTACGCTCTTGATATCTGCCTATGGAATATTTTTGTTGGAACATTTGTTTAGAAGCTAACTTTTTTCACGTCAAGTAACACGGGCCGTGTTGCTTGTTGTTCATCTCATACGCGCACAGAAAACTGCTATAATTTTGATCTGTATTAATTGGGTCAGTCGTCAATAACTGGCCTCGAACCCATAGGCTAGGCTAACCCATAAATTTCATTTTACGTCTTCCAATGTGCGAACATCCTTGCTCTATGCAGACAACTACTAGCAGTGCAAAACTAATGTTGTACAATATTACACAGTTGCAGTTCAGGAGGTACTATGAGTTAAATGTTGCAAAAACCGCGCAATTTCTTCCAACTACCCCAAACTCACCATGTTCAGCGACAGCCATTTCTGAAACAATACAGGGTTAACAGTCGGCAGTTAGCATGCTGTGCAAAAGGCGCGAAAAGTGCTCAACCGCTGTAAAGTTATAAGCTTAAAGCGAATCACTGTATCGCTTGATTTATTATTTGTACTTCATTACAATCATTTTTTTGGAAAAAACCTACTCGGAAAACTACCAAACTACTATGAAATATACAGTTGTATCTAGTGAAACGTACTGTGCAGGTGACACAGATTCAAAGATCCCATCTTTAGGCGACAACGGGACCACAATAAAAAATCCTTGCATACACAACTCAAAAACCCGTGTGTTTAAGGGCATCAAGTTTCGGCCAAACGCTTCTTATTACTTTTCACATAGTCCACAGTTATTTCGCCTTCGCTAACAAAAGTCAACTTCCCCGGCCGTTCCCAATCCTTAGCAGGTCACACATGTTATCAGTTTTATTCTCGCATGCTTCTTATTTAGTACAGCCTGAAAAGATTTGATTGCCGCACGCATATTAGTGCACATTTATATTGCGTGTAAAAGAGTCTCTACACAGTTACTATACGGTGCTTTTGCAATTAAAAAAAATCGTTCAGATGTAACACCCCTCCGATGCCTAGCTGCTATGCCGCGCGAAGGAAGCACGAGGGCTGGGATACTGCGAGCTTGCCCAAGCCTAGACAGGAGAACTTCCGGTAGGTAAATTCGTGCTCTAACCGCTTGAGCCATCTCACCACCCTTTTGCAATTAGTGTCATACGAACTGTGACTAGGGCTTTCCATAGCACAAGCGGTGGTTGCGCTTTAAAATGGGGTGGGCTAGTTTTTGTCAAACACTTAAACGGTTGGTTATTCTGTCTGGTGTCTACTACGGATATTTTGACTATGTGGATTGCTTTTCAATGCTCAGTAGCAGCGTTCTTTTTTGGTTCTTTGTCATTTTTATTATGCTTGCGGAAACAGCTGAACATATGAAAGACGAACGTGCTGTAACATCTCGTAAGAGTTTGAACCATAACTAGGGAGCTGACCACAACAGCCTTTGGTAAACGCAGGTTTCAGAATTTTTTTAACTAGTCAGCACGAGAGGGGGTTTAAACACTTTCTGGCAGAACACGCAAAATATTTGGCCATTCTTTATTTTCAACGATCTTACAATAAATATCTAAAGAAGGCTGCGGTAATTTTTTGCAAATATTTTTCAAATGATATCATCTTACCTAGTCTGGACTTGAAATTCGCTGAGAAAAGCGATTTGTAATGTAAACTATGTAAATATGGGTAACACGCACATGAAAAAGATTTTTCTACCCACGAAAGCAGATAAATTTCTGGACGTTGAACTTGAGGCTGTAGGCAAAATCGCTGCTCAGAGTATAAGTGGAACATGCTTTCGTTGCCCGTTAAGTTTTTGTAAAAAACGCTACCAATGACATTGTTATCTTTGTGATTAAAACATGGCAGTTCCAGGAGATAACATAAATAACAATGATTTATTGTTTATTTATTTTTCGCTGCTGCTTTGGCAGCCCAACAATACTTCATCTGTTACATGATGCACGGAGGTAGAGATGTTTTACATGATTTGGGAGCGAAAAGCTAACTGTCATTCGTGGCATCCTTCTATCCGGATTATGCAATATTTTTTATTTTTATATTTTATTATTATTTTTTGTGTGCAATCAATTGTATTAGTTGATTTATTTGGAACACAAAAATTGATGAAGGCATATTCTAGGTATAGGGGTTACGGGTTTCTAGAATAATAATAATAGTATTATTAATAACATTATATATATAGTATATATATATTATATATTATATAATATATTATACAGGAGACAGAGTAGCGCAATATTTTTGTGTTCAACATTATTGTTCATTCATCCAATGAAGCTTGGGCTACTGCGGTGAAAACCGGTAGCAAATATTTGAGTATCCTTTGGTTACACAACCTTCCGGATGACCAAATCTATTGCTCTGTTTTATTGCGCCATTCTGTGCTTTCCAGCATGCAACTGACCAGCAGGGTGGCAGCAAAATATGCTCCATAGCACTGAGCATAACCGTTTCGCCTTGAGTTTGTTCGCATGCCACGACTTTGTTTGTAATTTTGGTACTTAATTTGGTATTTCCTTATTCGCCGCTAGAAGTCATTTGATTGCAAAACATCTGATGCACCCATTTTACACGGTTCACTTCAGTTCTTGAGTTATCCTAACGCAAACATTCTGCTTGGCCACGCCAAGAGAAACATCTTTAAATTCCAGTTTTTCTCTTGTTGCAAGGCTCTACAAGTGTACATTTTGTTCTCCTCTGTACGTCTTAAATGAGAGGCGAGTGTGTTACCTCTACGTTACGTTGAACGAAGCTGAATTTTCTAGCCAGGACAGGCAAACTTTTGAGCCACAGGGTAGCCTTGCAAGACACTTCGAATAACAACCACCCTTGCTTTACAGAGGTACTTATTTGTTTGTCAAGACTTACCATTCAAATAGCGCCGCGAACGTTTGACAACTCCATGGAGTTTTCCTGACTGGCTGCTCGTGATTGCGAGATTATGGAAATCTCGATCACTCCAATTTCATATAATTAGTCCTTATTCAGTTTAAGAGCATTTTTCAATCGGACCATATCAACCGATGATGGCTGGATTTGGAATTCGCCTTTGCCTTACCTAGCAAAAGCATTTAAAACAGAGACTTATCTTTGACCCTCGTTAAAGTTCACATTTATACACTTAAGCACAAGGCCGATAATCAAGCACGTGAACACACCCGTACACTAATTGAACGAAAAATATTTTGCAGCAAAACAATAAACCAAGAAATAGGAAACTTTGATGTCTAAAATCCGTGAAATGCCTCCAGCGCTATTCTGCAATGAAAGAATTTCACATTTTGGATGACCGACCCGCTAACTGGTAAAAATAATGATAACATGTCACCACTTCGGCTCCAAATTATTACTCTGGTGTCAATCATGCAATTTCACTAAAACATTTGTAAACCACTGTTAAGATTGCTTATAATTTTAAGTGGCCGGCGTCCTGTTTGCCCTAAAATAGTGTCAGAATAAAGCATACTAAAAGGCCAAAATAACAGGAAACTCACCATACTCATATTTAGCGATATCTGTCAAGAGTTAAAAATTGGATGCCCAATGCTCAGTAACTGTTGGGTTACACGGCTAAAATGTTTCGCGTAAATCGATTTATTTATACCAAGAAACTACGTATAATTGGTCTTTTCTGGAGGCACCAGTAAGTGCTTTTTGCATTTGCACTGTACAAAAATAAACGGCCTAAGATTAATGCAGTATCGTTCCGTGGTCACCCTCCAAATACGACATTTTTGCGTGAATAATTCTAAGCATCCCTCAGCCTACAGTACGTACATTGAATGCATTTGCCAAATTTGATAAGAGGGCTAATTGCAGCTATAAGGTTCTTAATATAATTTATCTGCGTTGCTTTTGGAACACTTCTTACCATTTTCCTCGTTATGGGCTGCAATTTAAAATTTCGCGTGTAAAACCATACCGCATTTACCAAAATTAATCAGTTGGTAGACATTTAACCTAAAACACATAATTGTATGATGGCGCGATTAGAAAAGCGAAGGCAAAGGATATTAAAATTCTCGATGGCCAAAGCCAGGGAAGAATTCCGTTTAATTGGTCGTCTACCTTAAAACACGAGTTCCTAAAGAAATGTCAACTCTTCTTAGAAAGCGCACAGTACGGCTTTGAAATCCAAAATTAAATTTTTCGTCACAAAGCCATTGATCACAGCGATGCCCATATGCTAATACAGAGCGTTTAGCATAGCCCAAACGTTAGCAAACCGAGCGAAGGTAAAATTGTAGCAGAAAATCTCAAATGCGTCTATTACATTGAATCTCAGTCAGAGCATGACATAAATTCAAATTAGGGTCCGAAGGAAAAAACCCATGGTGGTCTTCGTAACGCGCGACAAACTAGCTTTGAACCTTAACCGTTGATCAGACACTGCAGGAAAGCCTGTTGTTTATGGTTAAAGCGTGTCTTAGTTTAATCCATTTAGCGGGGGAAGGGAAGGCGAAATGTAACATAAGACAATATTGAACGCCAGCTATAATAGCTAAAAAGATTTAAGTGTTGCTTTCGAGATACGCTATCAAACCTGTCAAAAATCATGCCATGCGCTATGTTAACCTGAATTAGTGCTATAAGGACACTTTTTTGGGAACCTGTAGATTGGTGAACGTTACGGGGTTTGTTATTTCAGTTGATGCAAAATAAATGAAGTTAACACGTAGTATGTCTGCATTCATCTAACGGCACTGAAATCTAAAGAAAACAAATTTTTGGGTCATTTTGGACGCTAATCATGAGTTTTTTTTTACAAAAATAACATTGTGAACAAGCCAAAAACAGAACACGTACCCATTATGATAGCCTCCAAATCTACAGCATGCAAGAAAAATCAACCATCCTTAGGTATTAAAGGACAATTGCTGCATTCGTGTCAATTTTGGCATATTTTGTCTTAAAGGAAGCGCGCAATCATAGACTTTTTGCCATGCACCTAGTAACACGCTTTATTACTCTTATTCCAAGGGGTATTTTTGAGATTGTCGGTAACGTTTCCTTTGGCTCCAAACATTTTCGGTTACACATAGTGAAATGCCTCACTGAAATTAGGAAATGTTTTTAAAGCATTACCTTATCTATTGGATACCATTACACTCATCCAGTATCAATAGAATTCTAATTTGGGTTTGACCACAAGAGAGCAGCTAAGCTTAGCAAAAAATTGCGGCGTGAAGCCCTCAGTCAGATTTTTCGTAACCTTAACAAGGAAGAACTTTAATACAAACGGACTACAGTTAGGTGATAAATTGTCACCCCGTTATAATTCTTGTCTACTCAGGTTACCGAAACTTACAAAAACAGATTATCAGTCGGAGTGAATTTGGTGGAATCATAGTGATCCTTCTTTCAAAAGGACAAAAATAATATCAATTTGGTCATTTTTATTCTTTACACGTTTCAGAAGTCTAGGCTGCCACGCCTTAACGAAACTTGTTCTCAGTCAGCGGCATCCGTAGGAGACCGGTTAAGCATGTAGGATCCTTAAAATGGTTGACGTGCCTTTATACATGAGCGATTACATATGAAATTATATGAATATGACATACATATACCTGACAGATGTTTCTCAAACATTTAAAAGCTTTTTCTGGAGCACATTTGTTTCAAGGTAACACATCAAAGTATGCATCACCTATGAGTAGTAACTGCATGTGACCTTCTCTCACGGTCACGCCAAAAAGGGCAACTCAAAGTTCAAACGAGGTTCATCGAGCTGTAGTGTGTTTCATTATATAATTAATATCATGCAGCAAGCTTAAAAACAGGCCTCATTCTGCGGTTATTTTACGCATGAAATGCCAAATTTGTTTTTGTGGGTAACAAGCTGCCCACTCCCTTATAGTACAGATCTGAAAAACTTTGTTACTTAGCCCGTCAATGCAGTAACGCGTAACCTGAACAATACATATACAAAATGCCGTCCAATTTAAGGCTTTCATGCTTCTCAGTTTTTCTATTTTCCGAAACAAACGTTGTTTCATAGAGTGGAGATTTTCTAGAATGTATTCAAGGAAAGCTGTGACGCTGCTGTGTGGATGAAGAAAAAGTAACCCTTCCTTTTCCTACTAGTTACTATAATTTGGCTCATCTTTATTAGATCAAACCCGCTTTGCTTAGATAATGAAAACTTTAAACCTTCTTCTGCATACTAAAATGAATTATGCTTTAGTGATATATTTTCTGAGTCAAAATTAAACCGGATTCATAATCCACTCAAAAATCAAAAATGTCGCTTAAGCAACCATTAAAGGACATCTTAAAAAACATCGCCTGTGGTTGTTTGTAAAATGTGCAGTGTATATTAATGATACATACAAGTAAATAACTTTGTGGCATGTGTACAACCACCGAGAGCAGCTTACAGTATTGTGCAGTACATTCTTATCAGTAACGAAGTCTTACCGAAGCTATATATTTGATCATCTGGGCGAGAAACGGAGATAAATAAACCTATGTAATTAGTTCGGGCGAACTATTTTGACGCTACCTGCAGGAATAAATAACCTGTATTTTGAAATTAACTCAGAAGGATACAACGAACATTGCCTTCTTTGAGACATTAATCAAAATGCAGTGCACTCGTGAGACCTTTTTAAATTCACCCCTCCACGCACTAGGAAGTGCTTTTATGTTACGCATCGCTGATGGAATGAGAAGAAGCAAATTATTTTATTGTCCATTTCTTATAATAAACTTATTGCAGGTTCCAGAACGCAAAGATTTCGCAAGCTCTACTTGGGTTACACAAATATTCGCGTATAGGTCTGGCAAAAACCCGTCACGAAGAGACTGGACCTTACCGTGGTGTGGCGGTTTGCGCACCTCAGCGACCCATTGAGCTATACTGGAGAGTGTCCCTGCGACACTCACAGAGTCTCTCATACCAGGTTGGTCAATGGCTAGAGGTCTGACGAACACAGTCTCCTGGTCCTCCAGGTTGGGGGTTGGAACATGTGGCGAATTGTTCCGTAGAAACAGTAATGCATTTGCATTTCCCGCCAAACACCGCTGCCTTGCGGTTAGGCTTTTGAGCCAAAGGCCTTGGTTGAGGACCCTAATCGTCCTCCTGTCTAGGTGTGGGCGCCCTGACAGTATCCTAGCCCACGTACAACCATGAACTGCACACAAAAAAAACTCATGCAGTACGGCAGCGAAGCATCGGTGTTCAACACTGATGTCATGCTGTCGATGATGATGGTGATGACTGGCAAAAACAGGGGGCAGCTCCCATTCAACAATCAAGAAAAAACTTGTGTGTCTCCAAAGATGAGTAGTTGAACGTATCTGGAGAAAGAATTTTGAACAGAAAAAAGCATGAAAAACATAGAATGAAGAGAGAAATGAGGAGAAGGAAACGAAATGTGCACACCAACCGCTTAGTTGATAAACCTACTTAATTTTTGTGGGTGCATGTAGTATTCCAAAACTCTCACTTTTTCTTGCATCTTACATTCTGTTAAGGACACTCTATGATCTGAATCTTGGTGAAACGTTCCGGTTTATGCATGTTTGGAAAAACGTTGCAGTGTTACCTAAAATTTGTAAAATGCGGCCATAGTTTGAGCCGCATTTCAGGGAAAAGCGTGTTATCTTTGGAAATATGATGAAAAATTCTAAGCAAGCTTTCTACCATTGAGAGTAAAACGACCTACCTTTTATTATAAATGTTTCTGAGCAGATACAAGAAATATTATTGTAAATCTTAGGAGCTGGTTTAATACTTTATTGGCGGCATAGCCACGTTAAACGTAGATGCATTGTTTACTAGAATTCAACGATGTTGCGTAAGTTTGGGGAATCGATACGCAGCGTGACTGAGAGTGCACGCGAATTCGTAAACCATTAAACAAAACAGTATTCAATCTAGACGAAGATCGGAATTCACGAAATTATCGCTCCCGCCGTTTACGGGTATGATCTTGCACTATCGGGTTACAGCGGTCCTTTATTGTTGATGAATTTTAGAGAAGAACAGTTTTATATGTTGCTTTGTTGCATTGGAGGAGAGCAAAGCTGAGATCTAGAATAAATTAGTAAACAGGAGTTATGAAGACACTCTCGCACTTCCGACATCCTCCAATTTTTGAACCACAAAGATAAGGGCAACAAACTTAACTATTACCTCGGGGCAGGGAGGAAAATGCTGTAGGAACATTACGCGTGACGTTTTTATTTGGGTGTTACCACCAAGGACGGTTGCCTCACAATGCAGTTGAATAAAACTGCGTCCTTTGTGAAATTTTAAACAAACATTAAGAATAATTCATCCACAATTTTTTTCTTCAGAGCACAGTTAGGCTGTTTGTGTTTGAAATTATAAAACAGCGCATACAAAGATGAATGTTTAGAAAAGTTGCAAAAACATTTAGGAAAACTGCAAAGTTGCTACATACATCTAAGGGTTAAACCAGAATTAGGCTTTTATTGAAGTCTTTTAGCGAGTACATTATTCCTAAAATACTCAAAAATTTTATTTTGTAAACCATTGATTTTTACGCTGTGTACATTTCTAGTCATTTTGCGAGCTTATCCTGTGACTTGTATCGATGGATCATTGTTTATATTAAATGTCCTACGCAAAAAAATTGTTTTTTGTCTTCTGACAAGAAACAAAGTGTTTTATTAAAAGGCGTCATCTCTGAAAAAACATTTTTGGGAAGCTACGACGAAAAATCTAAAGCAAATACTGTGTGTATGATCGGACGAAATGATGCAAAGCAAACACTTTGGCTTGATAAAATCAATTTGCAGAGCATTTGGTAACGAAATTCCCTAACCGTTAATTTCTTAAATATTATTCTGCTAAGATCTTTTTTTATTTGCGAGATGACTATTTTCGCCACGAGGAACGCAAGCTTAATAAAGAAGGCAGATAATTACCTTTTTTGCACAAGCAAAATCCGGAGGATAGTTCATTATCTATGTTCACATTATTATATAATCTATATGAACGCATGATTGTAAACACGTTTTAAACGCTGCGCTATCCATTAATATGTTTAGTTTGCTGCACCATTCGACTGCAGGTAATTCTGAGTGTTTAGTATAACACAAGGCGGCTAAAAGGTAAGACTTTTAAGTTGACTATTTTTTGTATCTAATGTGGCGTCCGCCAGGCTAGCCAGTCAAACATGTTTCCCCCAAAATCTTAGTGAGAATAAGTCGCAATGATTAAGGAGAAAACATCTAATTTTGTTCCTTTAACCTAAAAAAGCAATATAGGTTACCAAATTTTAAATGAAAAGTTTACGTTCTTTAGCAGCAACTTGTTCGTTTTTAGAAATAATGGGTGAATTTTGTGGACGCAATAATATGGCATGCGCATCCAAGAAAAACAAACTTTCAGCATGTTCCTCTAACTATTTTATTTTTGAGCATCATTCAGTGATAATTTTGAAGGAAAACAGGTACCATTCAACAGTGTTTATATTGCAGTTTGGATAATATTCACTAAGTAAGTTTTGTTGGGGGTACCTACCTTTGTTTGCATTTGCAATGGCTTACAGGGTTATAGAGAAAACAGAAACATTTTGTTTTATTTGGGTTCGTTAAGCATAGGTTCATTAACATGTAAAACATGTCAGTAAAACCTGTTTGTGAGGTTCTACACTACCGCATCTATTACACTCAAGTGTGAAAGAATCAACACAAATTTTACTTACGCGTTGCGAATTCTTCTCCATCTGTGTTGGTCAGGTAATATTCGTTAGGTTGCATTGTAGTTTTGTTGTAATAAATGTGCTTTTGATAAATGCACACTAGCAACACAATAATTGTTCGTAAAGCTGGACCAAATATTTGCTTTCGTAGCAATCAGTATAAAAATATAATATGCCAAATGCGTGTGGTGGTATATGCCTCCGATGCGCATAGCTGTCCGTCCATTGCATTTGGCCGCTCACAAGATAGCATCGATTAGTGGGGTCATATTATACGTAAGGTTACTAATCCCTAAAAATTGAAACTGAAATCCGGAGTAATTTAGTTTGAGGATTACCGCTATAATCGTGGCGCAACGCTGATATGCGGTAAAAAGCAGATCTAAGTAAAAATATTAGGAAAAACACGTAACTTAATAAAATTCTCGAAAGCTGCTTGCGTATT
Organism: Clonorchis sinensis; assembly: GCA_003604175.2. NCBI lineage: Eukaryota > Metazoa > Platyhelminthes > Trematoda > Opisthorchiida > Opisthorchiidae > Clonorchis > Clonorchis sinensis. The sequence continues at coordinate 158,371,499 of CM030370.1, forward strand.
TGCAGTCCGAAAATGTCAACCGTCAAGGCTTGTGAAATTTTCAGACTGGGTCTGGACAGTCAGCAATGCAATTTCAGGTCGAACAATGCAAGAGTTATGCATGTTTCCGCTGCGCACGGTCGTTTTAACCTGGGAACTCTTTTGCTATGAATTTGTGCCCTTGAACGACAAGGAAGAATAGGTATCTGTTTAACATGATTTCTCTTAGATATGTGGCAAGCAGTAGTTGGAAATACTATTTAATGCATTTAAATTATGCAGGCGTTTTCGTTATTTGTCAGAACATTTATCAAGGTCTTATCTTAAACAAAAACCCAAAAGCATTCGACGACTTACCGACTTCGAGCACCACGTAATCTTTATATGGTAACAAAAAAAAAGGTTTTTTGGCCGAGCATGTAACAACTCAGTTTTAGACTGACTTCATGAAGTCATTTTAACGGAGAAGCTGTGTAAACTTATTAAGTTCAAACTGTTTGTGAGTGTCCGCCAAACAAGGAACTTTTTGCATTTTGGAACCGACTATGGCAATTTGCCACAGTCTTACATTACAGCTAAACAAAGAATGAACTGGTAGCATTGACACAGTAGTAGCTTACCCATCGGCGTTAGTATGCGGGCTTGTAATGCAAATGCAACGTATTTATAAATAAAAGAAAAAAAACAGTTCCAAAAAACAAGCTCTTTTACTATAATCTTCCTTCAATATCTGACGTTCTTAATTACCGTTTACATTACCTACGACATAGTCATCATTTAAATTAACGGTAGCTCTTACATTGCATACCTCACGCATAATACCGCTTATAAATCTTTGTTATGGAAGTGAGCCTAAAATTAATATCAACCAGGAAGGTTTTTTCTACAGAAATCAGCGTGCGTAGCCGTGTGCATATCAGTGTCTTCCAGTTTGTGCGCGGTAATTATTTCTTAACACCGGTGTCACTAACGTAGCCTTTAGTGACGTGTGATGACGATACAAAATTAGGAGACCCAAATTGTTCGCCAAAATAATTAATCCTTTTCACTTTTCATAATACTTTGTAGACGGCATTTCAAAGGTGTACCTTGGCATATTTTTCCCCATGTATTCAGACAGACGACGTGTTTACAGCTTGTTGAGCGTTCAAATCCAATAACACCACTGACGCAGCAAGGGGACATGAAGGCTGCAGACGTACTTATATGACGGGAGCAATACGTGTTCCCTGTGTTCTTCTCTACTCGGTTTTATAATGGACGCGGAGTGACGGTTGGAGGAGGGGTTAGCAAACAAAACACTAAATCCATTAAATAGAAACAAAAATCTTTGCGATATTTTCTTTGTGATTCAAGCATTCAACCAAATCGGCTGTATACAGCTGAAAATATTTATGCAAAAGCAATCCGAAACGGCAAATTGTCGCAAATATAGAAACAGATAATAGTCGGCTGTATACCGCTGAAAAAATTTATGCAAAAGCAATCCGAAACTGTAAATTGTCGCAAATATAGAAACAGATAATAAATCCCCTTCCATTGTTTTTTATTCAAATCAGGGATTTTTTTAAATCGTGGATAGATGCCTTCATGCTCTATCCGACATTCTTAAAGTACTTTGTCTCGGGGAACATAGTAACACCTGTTTGAAATATAGACTCCGTACTCTTTTAGGATGTAAAGTTTTGTTTCATCTTCAGATGTCAGCTCAGAAATGATAATTTATGCACTAATGCACGCGACTAAAAATGGTACTTAGAAGGCGCCCTTATTTGCGCTTACTGCATTTATGTAACTTATATTAAGCATGTGTGTCTATTCTCAATCAGGACTTCGCACAAGTGGAAGAAAATAGCACCAATACACATCAAACGGATTTAATTAATCCGCATAAAACCTTTAGTAACAATTCTGTTGAAAACATGCCCAATTGCATAGATTGATTGACAGAAAGTCACAAATCTTACCCCGAGCAGTATCTGTGGCCGCTGTGAGGTGCAAAAAACATATATTACACAAATTCACCCACCAGCGACCCTATATCTATCAAGCCAAGTTATTCATATAACTGTTCCTTAAAGTGTTTATGTCACTGCCGTAGCCTCACGCTAGACCTGAAAGAATTTTTCTATATACTGATGTTCAACTCACGGGAGGAAACCGACAGAAATTCTAACACTTACTACTTCTTACCCCAATATTTTTTAAACATTTTATGTTCTTAATTAAGTTTTGCGCACAAGCGATTTACCCAGTCAAGATTCTGGAAAACTTAGTTTGGAAGTCATCTACGTGAAACGTTTCTTCTCAAAAATTCCACTTCAATCATATCCTTTCGCCAGAGTGCTAGAAACGACTTGACGGTATGTTAAGCAGATGAGGTCCTACGCATTAGTGTACCCTGTTGGCTTTTCGGTGACGTTAGCGTAATTGTTTTGGTAGCGGAATTGGTTGGTTTTGTCAGCATTTTTTGTTTGTTAGTCTTACTTGGGGCAAGATCAGAACTTGTCTATCGTTGAATTCTTGCGATATTTGGAGTTCATTTGTGTTTGCCACAAACACCTCAAAGACTAACCATTGCCCTTCCCATTTGGCAAATGTATATTCGTTATTACGTGATATAGTAGTTTAATTGTCGACAAAATGCATTATGGAATACCGTCGTCAGAAGTAGAATCGTCAGAGTTACCTAAACAGGAGAGCAGATGAGATGCAGCTATTTCGTCCTACGGAACGTGGGATCGCAGCGAGTTATCAACGTGCGATATGGAGTCAGCAAGTCAAGAGGCAATATGAAGTTGGAGAAAGTTGGCCGCTTACACGAAACGTGTCTAAGCCAAGCAAAACGGTGATGAGTTAAAATGTACCTTGTAGTTAGAAAATATGAATGCTTCCAAGTAACCTACTAAGTGTAAGTCAGCCAGGCAGCTAATTAGCGGCACATCAGACAGTGCCATTTGATCTTTTTTTAATTTTTGCGCTCGTCGTTTTTGATCTCAAAAACGTTCGTCTTAATCAATACGATAAAATAAATATTTGCTATCTACGAAAACGCCTGTCCATTCCAAACCAGTTGTGTTCGCCTCACATTCAATGGCTTCAGAAATACCAAATAACTTTCTGCATAAAAAGTAGATCCGGAAGAACCACTCTTATTGCACTTATCCAAACTTAACTTAGCACTTAATTTAGCTTAATCTCTCTAGTTTACTTCTTAAAATTAGTGTGATGCAACGCATTTTAGCGGCACTCATATGCCACCCAAAATTTCCAAGGTCACTTGCATTCGCGCTAAATATATGCAAACATTGATAAGCACGTTGCTGTCCACTACATTATCAACTTATTTTACTTACGGTGCGTGGCAAAACAGTGTACTTAGGGCAACGCACGTTTTGGATCATCTGTAATTTACTCGGCAAAATATGACACCTTCGATAAATTTCCATTCGATGAAACGTCTGCGCTGCTTTAGGCGGTCATTTCTGCCACCTGTATTATTCATCATGGCTGCCCAAGGTTTGTTTACACTGAGCCATCTTTTGCTGCAGAAAAGTTAAATGCTCTGTACGTCATCCACAGGCTACCACCAAAACCTTACCTAATCCGGCAGCAAATTAAGTTGCTGTATATTTTATCCGACTACTTAAACTACCCAGAATTAAGTCTTTTTTTTAGAGGCACAAACGTAGTTGAGATTCAAAGAAGATCAAACGAAGTTTCATTCCGTTTCTGAATTTTGACACCCCGAGATTACTTTGTGTAATAAATGAATTTAAAACATTTTGACAGCATCAGCCGAACTCTGGTTATTGCCCTTTCAATTTTCACGTTTATTTTGTCCATCGTTCTATGGACCACATTATTTGCAACTGAAACGTGGACTTTGCGTTCTTGTCGATGAGTTTTCAGACGTTTTCTCATGAAAAAATACAACACAAGGTAGCCGCTCATTAGCAAATGAAAGCGTCAACGATGAATTACAACAAAGTCTATGTTGCTGCTCGCAGTTTGTTTGAAAATTACCAGTTATATCGGGAACACTTTCCTTTTAAGATACACATAGTAATCTCTTCTCTTCACCTGGCAATTTATCTCCTTGTAATTACAAGGGTTTTGGAAGCTACATCAAAGATGGTTACTTAGTTTTGATGCGAAATCCGAAATTATTAGTAATTCGAAGGTCGTTGACAGGCAGATGAACTAGTAAACAAAACAGCACAAACGTTGAACTATCAATGTTACGACTCTCAGGACGTGTACCGTCAGCATTTCCGGATGCCTTAGTTTAAATGGAAATAGATGATAATGATGATAATCTTGCGGTATTCTTGGATTGTTAAATTCTACTTTCATGGTTACAAGAGATGCTTCTTCTTAAATGACCGCAAGTCAGGGGAACTTAAAACCCCTTTCAAAAACGTTTTTGAGTTAACACGCCATACATGTATGATACGTATTCTCAAACTATAAAGATTGACGCTTCTTCTCAGAATTTTATCCTAACTTTAATAAACCTAAGGAACTACACTTTGATTATTGCCAGCACAATATTCGCTACACACTTAAGACATAGGTTAAAGCAAGAGTTTTTTTTTAAAAATAGTAGGCGTAATCAAATTTAGCCTATAAAAGCTGCTAAATTGTAGACAGTGGGTCACGGTATTCAAAGCAACGGGTTTCATTAGCCATGTGAAAGGGCAGATGCTTTTCTAACAAAATTTAAAGGTACCTTGACGACAAGTAGCAAAACTACTGGAAAGATTAGCGGCGCTTAAATTCTTAGTGTAGTATTGAGGAGTATAGTGTAGAATCTAAGAGTTAACCTGCGTTTGGCGCTGCTGCCAAATTTGAGGAAATCTATTAACTTATGACGTACATTTCTACGTGGGCATCAGGGACAAGGAAAGCGAGAAAGTGGTTGCCTACGAAGGAGAAATTGGACTCATTCAAAGAAAAACGATTCCGATAAGAAAGCGCAGATTTGAACCTAAAGCCCAAACACGTGCATTTCGGAGTAGCAAGGAAAGGTGTAGCATTAATTACCCTTGTCACGACATTTTATAGAGTACTTAGTAATCGTGTCCTCAGTATAGTAAATTTGATGAAATCAAAGCGCCACAAGGTTCTCTTTGGCAAGGTAACTTATCTATCAGTTCTTTTTGTGGACACCCTATTTAGTCTTTGCGTGGGTTAAAGTGAATTGCAGTACCATAGTTCATCAATCGGCGGATTTATTTTCATGCACAACTTAGTATTTTCTTGGAGTTGGGCACTCTCATCCACGTGCAGCCCAGTTCAGGTAGGCTTGAGCGTCTTCTGGGAATTCAACGCCGACTACCTACTTCAAAATCAGGATAACGTGGATGCATATCGTGGAAAATATTATCACATCTTGCTACCAAATATTGTTATGCTTTATGAGATTTGCCGTCCACCTAATCGGTTAAAGGCATTCTGCCATATGCTATGTGCTTATGAAACCTTGGCACAAAATGTGCGTAAATGCAGCTCATCGGGGACGTTTGAGTGATTACTGCGGTTCTTTATTCAGAGTGAAACTCTGTAAGTTTTTGGGTGACCAGGAAAAAGTAATACCTCTTCGGTGATTCGGGTTTACTTAAGACTGCTGAAATACTTGACCCCGATTGCGTTCCAGAATTGGCCAAGATAATGCGTACCAAAAATGCCCTTGTATATAAAGTCTATGGGCATGCATTTTTGTTTGACTTTCCAGTTCACAAAAGGCTTGGTAAAGTATCGTAGAATGTAATGGTTAGCCAATGCCTTCTGATTCTGCTGGCGTATGAGACAGGCTGCACGGAAAATTTGCACTACTACGTTGACCTCTGCATGCAACGCGAAAACGTTTAACGTTAAAAAAATTAACTTACCTTCAAGAACTTCTTTTTTGGCTGGTGAAACAAACAACGTATTAAGTATTTTCCGGCCATGCGCTAGGTACATTTTTACTTTCGCTACAAAGCATAAGGCAAACTTGTTTGAATAACTCACATTTGGTTGCCCCCACTGATGTAGTAACTAACCCACTTTAACAGGTTTAGTTAGTGTCTGTACATCGAGAGTAATGTAATTCTACTTTCTCTCACAACTAAACCAAATGTCATACTTACCAACATGTTCGTTTACAACCTCTAAATTTAGAGCAGAACGTTTTCGAAAGTGATAATTTTCCTGACATTTTGCTCTCTTGCATTTTTAGTTGCCAGTGTTTTCCTCAAGTTTGTCTTAATGGTACATTAGTAAACGGAGCGTTTAGGATAATTGAGATTTGCTAATCACGCTAAATTGCAGGTAAAATATCAAAGCCGAATATTCACTCGGAAGATGTTTTTGTAACTTGCTTTCCATGACAATGACTGTGTAGCTTAAATGGTTTTATTTATTTTGACAATGTGCAAATGAGTCGGCCTAGAGATTGAAAACACCAAGATGGAATAAGGTACCTCGTTTAAACGTCAAACCTTAATTTTGGACATAACTGTAGAGAACTGGCTTAGCAATTCAACTAGACGTCTGTAACAATTAAGCTGTCAAAATATAATCACGTGTTACAGAACATTCACTTTGATCTACGATAGCAATTTGTCACACATTTAACCACTAACAACCGAGGTGTAGAAAGCTTTTACTGTTGTGACAAGAAACAGCGCACGATGATGGTGGCAAGCTGTTATACGAACCCCTAAATGTCAGACACATGATGCGTTGTGTATCGGAACCATCCAACTTCACTCAGCTAACTATATGGTGTCACAAATAAACAATTATGGAGCCCGAAAGGGACAATTTAGCTGCTTAATTTTACAATGTGTTAGGCTAGGTACCATGTAGCTCGAGTAGAAGATGAGCAGAAAAGCTAAAATACTCCATTAGCACTCTTTGTTCTGCTAATCAGGCAACATCACATTTATCCTATCGAGTTTTGCAATCCCTTCAGGTATTTTTTGAACGGTTACAAGTGCTACATAATAACCTCTGTTTTGCGTTGCACGAAAGATTGCTACGTTGTGTGTATCATGTTTTCTGAAGAACCTTATTACACTGTGTAGTTTCCCCGATAGTTACTACATCCGGCTTCCATTCCCGGCAGCTACTCATCTCCTAGTTTTCCGAGACAGTTAAAAGACTCATATGCACCTTGCGCAAAATAATAGTAAAAATATAATTTTTTTCCTATTTGCCGAATGACAGACCCAGATTGTTATTAGGGAAACTCACCAAGAGCTTTCATATATTCGGCTGCAATTAAACACACCGCATACAAGAGTTAGAGTAATAGTAGTTTTAAGACGAATACATCACTTTTTAGAGCCTACTTGGATGCCGTTCAAAAAATTTTTGCTACATAATAACGGGATATGTAGGCCGGATATTGCGCTAAGTAAATGTTTATAAAATTTTGACTAGCTTTCGCTTCAAGAAAGTTATCGGCTATCCGTTTTGCTACCTGAAGCTGCCCAACGCAAACCCGATGCTCATTATTCTTATGAAACGCTTGTTCTCAGCATCCGTTCTGCACTCCTCTTTTGTCAAGCCAGCGGAATGTTGTTGTTTTGGTATATAATGTCACTCGCTCCGCACCGTAGTTTTAATACTTGCCGCTTTCATTTTTGTAAACTACTCGAATAGATGACAAGTTTTTAGGCAAACAAACGCGCTTAATTGAACAACGACGCTTCGTTTATGCAAAAGCACCAAGTCTCTGTAATCCTGTCTAGATGGACGTACAGTTTTATTTCATGGCTAAATCATTTATTGCCCGGAATACCTTCAAACGAACGTTGACACAAACGTTGGTGGGATAAAATGGCTGCTATTATATCAGCTTATGAGCAGCGGGTTACAACAGACGAGATAAATGTCTTGTCACCTTATTGAGAAACATCGAGCTGACAATCACTTTTAATTTTCCCACTGACCTTGGCAACATGTGATCTTACTTTGTGGTTAAACCTAAACCTACAAAATCTATATTGCTTTAGGTGCATACTATGTTTATTAAGCACAATTTTTTCAAGGCATTTTTGGAATACAGTTAGAAATTTCAAGTTACTGGCAGCTAATGCGAGCTACTAAGCAATTTGGATGTCGAACATGAAGCTCAATATGCGTGAACACTGGCTAGTTGTCATAATAGAGCAAGCTAAATCTATGATGGAATGACTTGAGGTTGTCAGTGTGGGCAGTAATGTAAATACACACTCAGTACAAAACGTGTGTTTTGGGTAAAATTATCGCCCCGATCGGTTTGCTGTACGCACTATACAACTTGCAGAAAAAAATTGGTTGACCCGAAATTTGGAGTAGCATTTCTAAAGCACATCAATGAGCGATACTGTCATTTCAAGATGCCCATGACCCTGACTGGTAGAGCGCATTTTTTGAGAAGAAATGGGATTTATTCCCCCCTTGTTGTTTGCGTTTTAGAATTTGAAGACATATTTGGTGGGCGATCAGCTCCAAATTCCAAAATCATCAACAGCTGCATCGCTATCACTGTAATTAATGGCAACTAGGCATACCATTACGTTAAATAAAGGAACTATCATACAAGTAATTTTGTTTCCACCATTCCACTAAATCGAATATTTCATCCAAACATAGTTAACATTAAAAAATATGCAACTCACCGTATGCTGCTTTACCAATTTCTGAACAACGAGTGAGAATAACACCTGGGTTAGTTAAATGCTGGGTGGCAATTTGTGTTTGATGAACCCTACGTCTTTCGTATATGTCAACATTTAGTCCGTTGTTTGGCGCAAGACATTGGAGTGCTTGTAGAAACTCACCATACGAGGGTCGAAGGCGCTCTACATTTGCAAAGGGGTCGTTAAATATAATCTGTAAAGATAGGCCAGTCAATTTTTTGCACTGCGAAATGTCACAGTACATGTGACCTGTAAAGCAAACGGCAAAACTGGCGTTCCATGTAGTATATCAGTTAAACAAACTAAACCCTTTTAACCGCTTGGTTACAGTTATTCCTCTTTGAGATATCGGCATCAAGATGGAAATAATAACGAAAAGAAATTTGTGCCTAATCTCGCTACCAGTAGCCTTCTTCGTAATTCTATCGTCCTTAATAAATTGTGTATATTAGTTGTCGTAATATGAAATGGCACGGGGCGCATTTTATTTCAACGCACAAAACAAATGAAACATTTAAGGTTTATATGAATCTTAAAAACATTTGAAATTTCAAAACATGCAACAACTGAACGGTATATAACGGTGTCATGCTAGACAGCACATTTTAGGAGTAAACTAGCACACATTATGAAAACTGTAAATTTGCGATACCCGTGCAACAAGCGTGTCCGTAGAAAGCTTCGTAACAGAATTTTTTTGCGTGTTTATTAATTTTATTTTTGAAGGCATGTTATGGTGTGCGTGATATCGGAAGTAATAAAAAGTAACAACAACAAGGTTTTTTGCAACAAAGAATATTTTGTGAATTAATCCCAGCTTGGATAGCCTCCACAAATATCCGAATTTCTGTAACCAGATTGCTTTCTAGTTAACTGCACATTTTTGTATTACTTATTTCTTCTGTTGATGTGTTGCACAGAGAGTTCTCATTTATGGCCGTTTTGAGAAGCACATTCTTGCAGAACCTCTGAGAAATTGGCTGGTAAATAACAATTCAGGCTATTTTGCCAGGCAACTGGTCGGGAATTATTCATTCTACGACCTAGTTAATTAGAACACGTGCCAGCAAGATTATTCTTTATCTAAGAGCAACAAATTCAGTTACACGTAAGCGAAAACTAGAACGAACAATTAAACCACCTTGTGAATACCATCAGAAATTTCGTGCTTCCTGAATCTATAGACGCTTGTTTGCACTAGATATACTATGTGAAGGTTTAAGTAGTTAGAAGTTAGACCTGTTGACTAAACATGGCATACTTTTTTATATTGTACCTGCTTAAGCATAGAAATAAACCATCAACACGGGACGCGCTCAGGCTATCAAAGAACGTTCACCTAGGGTGACGCAGAACATCCTTCTAACATTTTTACTTATTACGTAAAAAATAACGTAATGTGATGATTTGCAAATGATAACGCACATCACATGCTCCAGATGTATTTTGGAGACTAATTAGATTTTGATGTGCTTCCTATCCATTGCGTCGTATGGCCTCCAGATAAGGCTCTTTTGGGGAATACGAGGTTTGCGTGCCGCAGCAATCGTGTACCACAATGCTAGTGTGCTGTCGCTTACACCGGATATTCGAACTACACTAGCAGACTTCCATGTGTTCCCACAGTCTTCGTTGAACCTGTGCTTATTGATCATTGAAGAATGGATTTGCGTTTAATAACCTACACTCACTGTGTGTAGCCTTTCGTAAAAGCCAAAGAGCAGGTTTAGTGAAAACGATTTCTGTTGGTATCTTACCAGGGAAGGAACACCAGTGTGGAAAGTAGTGAAATAATATCACCGTACAATCACCCACTGAACTTCAGTGTACAGTTAACGTTTACTGTTACGATCTGCAAACTGCACCCGTCAAGTGGTACCTTCAACAACCCTGGTAATGTGGCGACCACATAATAACACTGTCACCTTTTTTTCTGTTGCTTCTGCCACATTCTTTCAACTAACGTGATAAAATCTAGCTCGCAAAGACTACATCAGTTTAGGGTCAGGATGCAGCAAATAGACTTCCCGAACAAGCGGAAAACTTTAGAGAACTTGTATCTACGTGTGATTACTTAAAACAGATTACAAGGAAAGTGCATGATTACTCACCATATAAACGCTCCGGCAAATCTGCAATTATTTTTGGGAGATTTGATTAACCATGCTTGGCGCGTACAGGCTTAAATGTGAGATTGTCGGCCCATCTTTAAAGTATAATAATGCCTCAGATTCAGCAAAATACGCAGCTTTGGTCGTTCCTGCTTTGGGTTCACTAGTCTTGTAAGGGGTCGTAGAATTAATGCAACGAACTGTGCGCACATCGGTACTTTTTGAAAATCTACACCCACAAATCACTTCTTGTGGAATTTCTTTATGCGTGCGAGCCTACGAGTAACCTAAAAAAAGCCATCGAAAAATTTAAGGGTGAGTTAATGGCTGCACCCAAACAAATCACTAAAATCTAAGATTGTTAAATCAATGTCGCGTTTATTGCTACACTCTAGTACATAATCTTGCCGCAATTGAGTGCCATTCGCGGCGAAACATGTTATGACCTGACCAAAAAACGAGCTTTGCTGCTGGTTAGTTGTTTAGTTGCAGGTAACTCCATCGTTCATCTTAGGATGTGTGTAAAGCTAGCATTTTTTAATATAGCATCATATGAGGCCACCCAGCGGAACCAAGCCTTTGAAAGTGTATATGGGTAAGCTAATTTTGCAACTGGATGTCCATCGTGAGGATGATGAGATTAAAGTTACACAACAGTACCGTACCGTTTGTCTACACTTTCAAGAACGTGATCGCACACGGGAGTGCAAATATGAATACCTATTTAAATGGATATAAGTACTGCTGCAGGACGTATAACATCAATCCATCGGAACAATCACCATCGTTAGTACACTTACATCTGCCGAAAGCTAATTGTCTCTGTTATGTCTGCTGATTCGCTAATCTGCTGTATCTGATTGCTGACCCGCTCCAGTGCCTACTGCCGGGAAAAAGACTCAGAGAAGGGAACACAACAGCTATATTCCGAACAAGCGAGTGCGAGAGTGTGAGTGAGTGCAAGTGCGAGAATACAACTCAAGCTAGTCATTGGTGGGACACTGTCTAACTTGGTCCAATGCTGACGCACGCGGTCTGGTCTTGGTATAGGCTGCGACTCGCTGCATACTGCGGGGGCGTTGTCTGACCTTGAGCAGCGCTGACACGCGCTGTCTGGGTTTGATAGAAAGCTGTGAGGCGCTGTATATTGAGGGGGCGTTGTCTGTCTGGTCAACATCTACAGAGCTGAGGGTCTCAGTAGATTTCGGGCATTCAGTAGTTGCTTTCAGGGATCTGACCTTCCTGAGAGTCTCTTACACTAGGTTTAATAGAAAACCCAGGGTACTCCCAAATACGCAAAGCTAATTGTTACGGCTTGTTGCTTTTTATTCAACAATTATTCACTCACAAATTTTGGTACCTGAAACAATATTTGAAGCATTGTACCAAAAAGAAAAAAACGTAAGTTGTTTGAAGGCGCAGGTTTTATGTATTTGAGGTGCTTGCAGTGCCATATGTAGGTCGCAACTAATTGCGGTTTTCTGGAGTTTCTATAAAAACAAGTTGTGTGAAAACCTAATATGTTTGTCGTTCTTGTTAGGAAATTTTCATTGAATAATCTGAGATGTCCAAAGTCTACCAAATTATTCTAATATTGTTTCTTAAAAAAAGATAAATGTTAGTATGAGTAAAAACAACTTTGATTCGTATCACGTGTACTAATCATCAGGCTACTATGTGAATTTTTGCCGGCTGTTAAACATTTTTTTAAATGACACAAAAGGAAAATTGAAGAACGTTTAATGTTCCAAGTGATTTGCACAATTATTGGACTATACATCTGTGTAGCTCTTCCAGAAAACTAACCAAATTTATCCCTCATTTAGCTAGAACAGCCCGGAGCTGCATTAGTGATTGCATTGATAGCGGTATCCGGTAAGATTTATTGAGCGATTTAAAAAATCAAATGGTAGAAAGCGTACCGTTCTTTTGCCAGATTACGCACCAACAGTGCTCTAAAAATTGCTTACGGTTCTGAATATTTTGTTCACGTTTTATTGCACAGGAGCATAACACAATTGTGTTTGATTCCAATTTGCTTAACACTGAAACTCTTGATGAGACATCTTGGCAACTGCAGTAGAACCTTGTGTTAACAATTCGTCTTTTCAGAATTCATTATAGACCATCTGTATTGACAATTATCCCGAGAAAAATTTAAACAATCCATCCATATGAAATGGCTCTCCCATTATTTTCTGTCAATAATATAACGGTCTAAACATTTGATTTGTTAGCTTCAAGTAGATTGTCACATTGTTCAAATTTTGTTTAAAAACAAAGTACTGTGCTTCATGTTTACGGTGTATATTAAACCTTGATTCTAGGCTTGAAAGCGTTTGACAAATATTTATATCTTAAATATCGCACTGTTAGCACTTTGCAACCTTTAAAGCCCAGTTTTTCAGATAGGAGAATGTGGTACTTGTCTGTTAGTTTAAAATGATGGCTATTTAACAATGATATATAACCTGGTATATAATATGATATGTAGTAGGGTATATATATGGCATGGCAGTGATGTGTGGTGCAGTACAACAAACATGATGCCGCTCCATGTTATGGACTGGCATTTTACGTGTACTGCAAATGTATGGCGAGATGCATAGATAATTGACGTATGTTTGGGCTCAGAAACATGGGTAGACAATTTGTAATATAGATGTAATGCATGTAGTGTGAATTTAATTCATGTGATCCACGGCGAATACCGCTTTCTGTAAAATGTATTTGCTTTTTTTAATTACACGCCGCAAGATTATTTCTAGAATACTATTATGTCGTCACTTTTTATGCACACAACTATATTTACTTGATGCTTTAGGACTTTTCCATCTGAAAGTGACTTGGTTTAGACTATCGAGTAGCGGCACTAAGTGAATTGTATCCAGTGCAAATCAGTGGACATGGTTTTCCGATTTTGATAATGTAAGAAGCAGCACATACCATATGCGTCACCAACAATACCTAAAAACGTTTCATGTAACAAAACCACACAATTAGCTAGCCGTAGAATGGATCCACAGTAAATATATATATATATAATCTGTTATGTACTACGAACAGAAGCCTTGTAATATTTGGGATGCTTGGATAATTTCCGGCCTTTTTCACCATTGATGATTTGTATTCGTTTAATTTGCCACTAAACGCAATTTGTTTCAGGAAGCATCTGAATATACTGCAAGCTTAAGTAAACCGCATACACTCAAATTCGATCTTTGATTTTGTTTAGAGTGCTTACCATGCACAGCCGCATCCGGATCTTTGTACAGAAAAACAAAAGTTTAGGGGTCATTTAACGAGATACTGTCGGTTGCAATGGTTTAAAATATTATGATGAAAAGCGGATTGATTGGCAAATTTTTATTAGTCAAAGAATAATCGGTAAGTTTAAAATGCGTGAGAGTAAAACACCTATCGTTGTAGTGCCTATAACCCCCGCATACCCACATGGTCATGCACTTGACAGTCGCTCCCCAATTGTGGGATTTGGCTCGTTTTTTGGAACCGATTCATTACTTGCCCTACTTATTTTGTGGAAGTACGATGCATCTAGCACTAAGCTAACCTCAGACCATTTATAATTAATTGTGCGTGTCTACAAACATTTGAGGGTCTACTGTTACACGGAAGGACAAACATTGATGACCAGAATGACACATGGTTTTGTATTACGTGAGAAATCATGGTATATATCTTGGGGTTGGGTGCTACAAATGAGTCTCTGCATTGAAAAGGTAATTTTTGATGCCACTTGCATTTAGCGGTTCTGATGAACGGTAGAATTAGAGCCGACCGATCGGTCCAAAGGAGCGGTAAATTGGTTCAGGAAATTTTACCAGATGTAAACAGTCTGGCGCAAAAACTTACCGACTTCAAATATTTGTCCGTCTAAACAGTACGAAGGAAATTTCAAAACTATGGCAAATTTCTTTAAATTATCCATTATAGCAAATGAAAAATTTCTGATTTTTTTTACTTAGGTGGATTAATATGCGACAGTTGTGATTAGTATTTTCCGCGAGAATTAAGAATAGTTCTTTAGCCAAACAGAGAAAAATTAGTTTGATGTTTTATTGAGCATAATGTTGCACGCAACTTTTCGTAACTGTACATTTTGTCACGGGCTGCAACATTGGCACTACGCACTGCATTAGTACTGCAGCAACACGTTAATGACATTATAGCAAATTCAGAGACAGAAAATTGCTCAAGGCAGTTATGCTAATCAGTGATTTAAACTTACCTATTGTAACTTCCTTAGGAACTACAAAAAAGTGAAATGGCCTTTTACATGTATGATCCTTGTCCAAAATACTTGCCTACAACCTACAGTCATAAGAACTCATGTAGCAACGTTACAAAGGCGTCGTTTGCAAACTGGATCTTTACCTTGGAGGAGATATAATAGTGTGATATATTCGGTACATTTTATGGTTCCTTAACACGTGTTACAAGGCAATTTCTCATCTTGAGTTTCCACGTCTTTGTATTTGATCTTCTAATGGTAAAATGCTTGTAGCTCTTATATTGGAGACACTAATCTAGAAAAAGATATCAGGGAAAAATAGTTCAATCACCCATAGTCATTAAACATAGTGCTCAATCAAAATCATACGTAACACTTATTTTTCTCTTCTAGGTACTTGCAATTTTCTGTCTGACAGGCTAAATTATTCCTTCTCCTATTCAAATGTGCTTTAGCTCATCAACGATATGGTTGTTGTGCACTTGGTTAAGGCAGTGATCTCTAGCTAGATGCTTTGTGTACGTCTTGAAATAATACAACAACATTGTAGAACAAATTCATCACACACAGCATAACTGTAATAAGTATTCTAAGTTGCGCTAAAATGGGGCAACCCGTTTTAAGCAATGCATTTACTCTATAGAAAATTATAACTCGTATCACAAATGGAAGCCGCAAAGCGATGATCCAAAGCCGCAGTATTTATAACTAGGCAAAATTCCCGGACGGTTGTGTGAAAACTCTAGTGAGTCAAGCAACCAGATATTGATCGCACATATTAAACTTAAATGACCAACCTCGCCGGACCAACGAGCACAGGTTGTCTACTGGACAGAATAATCTGCATCTTCTGTAAGCAAACTCCAAAATAATCAACGGAAATAGGATGCTTCCACTAAGGATGCAAACAAGCCATAAGCAGGTTGCAACTACAAGTTTTTGTATGTTCTTGTTCTATAATTTAATTGTAGGTAATCAACAAACCGTTTAAAAATTTCCCTCAAATTTTTTTTGGTGCAAATTTAAGCAAACCAAAAAAATTTGGTGCTGCAAAACGGCTAAACAAAATGAATACTACTGCCAACTTGCAAACATACGTGTGTGATAAATTGTTCGAAAATTGAGAAACGTACGCGGTGTTGCTGCTTTATAAGAAACGAGATTTCATTTTCCAGCTTGTTAATTACATTGCAATTAACAAAAAAGGGATAAAGCATACAAGATATCGGTTTTGCAACCAGAGTCCACGAAAACCAAGAACGTAACTAATAAGGCTAAAATACTTTGCTTGTTATAATCACCCTTACAGAGACAGCTAATGGTTGATTGTTGGTCTGTTCGCCGAGCTTGGCAGTTGGATTGCAAACGTTTCATCACCAATCGAGGTGACATCATCAGTGCGGGGTTGAGTGGGTGAGTGACCCACCCACAACAGCTAATGGTTCCCTGTCAGAATGCTTTATCTTGATCGCCTGAGAGGTTCAAATATTTGTCTGTTTTAGGCCCATAATTAATTCGTTGTGATTACATATTCGAGTAAACAAAGCAAAAATTCCAATATTTATTAAACTTTTTACATCTAAGGCGATGAAACCATGTTCCTTTTTTCCCTACAAGTACATATACTTGAAGACATTCAGAAATTTGAACACAAATATTGAACCCAAATTACACGTCTTGTATTTTTCAGTGACTTGCTAACATTCAGTTGGTAACTTTATTAGCAAATTTATCTTCGCCTAACATGTTAAGTTTTGTGACACAAAAGTGATATTTCAGCGATATTTTGCATTCAGAATTTTAGTATTTTTTTAACAAGACAGTAGGTAACACGTCTTAGCACAATTTAGTGCTGTGCCCTTTTTCTTATATCTCTATGAATGTTTGCTGAATGTCTAGGAATTCATAAATAGCCGGCTACCTAGCTAAATGTAGCCGCCAGCAGTTAATACATCACAAACAAAGACGCACAGAGTGTAAATTACAGATAGATTGCACAACTCTGCAGCAACACAAAGGTCGGATAAGCCGAGCAAAAATAATAACACATGAACACCGTAGAATACACTGGTCTAAATATGTTCTAATTTATAGCATCAATTCGACGCAGAAGATGCCGTTGTCCGTATCGCAAACAAGGTCTTTGGTATCCGCAAAACGTCATTTGGAATTTATTTATACAGACATCATAAAAGCGCAAATTGCGTGAGTTACCGTTACCCTAATTTTTTGTCAAATATGTGCCGTTACAATGAAGAAATATTTTGGCGTTTAAAATGTTGCTGACTAAAAACACCAAAAC
Organism: Clonorchis sinensis; assembly: GCA_003604175.2. NCBI lineage: Eukaryota > Metazoa > Platyhelminthes > Trematoda > Opisthorchiida > Opisthorchiidae > Clonorchis > Clonorchis sinensis. Next base: position 158,388,818 of record CM030370.1, read on the forward strand.
TCTAACAGTAAACTCGTAATGACGATTTGAGAATGAATCTTTCCTACAGTACAGCAAGCAACTGTATTCACTGCCTTGCAGGTAGCAACACTCTTCAAAGACATAAATTACGCTGGTTTTGCTGTAACAGTGCTATGTAGGGAAATCGAGTGATCGGATGAGGAAATTGAGTAATCAGGGCGAATCCACTAACAACGCTCAAAATGAAAGAGTAAACGTTGTGCAACGCCAAGTGTCTGAATTTAGGGTATGTCGAACACCAAGTAGAGCTAAGACAGTTGTATAATAAGTGCTCATTACTAGAAGGAAGACACCTAATTTAACGAATGATCAACCATAGACTTCAGGTTCCCATGAAGACAGCATTAATATGAAAGTTCTGGATTACAGTTAGCGGTTTATTACCAGTCAACCACTTGAGAAAACGTAAATAAGGAGAAAACGAATCAAGTTGCTTGACTGGCAACTCAAACAAAGTCCAGTTTGAAAGTCATCCAGCTAATTGTAATTTACACCAACAATAGTGTGCACTAACGTTTTGAGTTTATGTGTAGGTCCATGTGATTTAGCGTTACAACGGACAGATTAGTATCTACATGAACTTGAACTCCTCTTAGAATTTTTCCTATGTATTATGAGTTGCAGATGCCGTGAAACATTTGTTTACATTGATTGCCGGGTTGTCCCGTCTATATGGTACGCTGCGTGCAACTATAATCCTCCAGAGTCTTTATGGGAATCATCGAGCGTAGTTAAGCCTGTTCATTTTAAACGGGTACCCTGCTTTCACCAAAAGATGGCGCAAAGACATGCGCAGCCAAACCTTTCCCCACGAGTAGTACATGTGGATTATACCCAAAATCAAAAGATCTAACTATTCAAGTAAAAAGAAGTCTTTCAGCAAAAGCTTAACTAAAGATGACTAAGATTGAAGCGGAATTCTACATCATATTCTGCTCCATCTACTAAAAGCTTTATCAGTTCTTGCAGTGTTTTGATCTGAACAAATAACGTGTTATGATTTTTGATACCACCTAGTATGAAGATTATAATTCGGTACATCTGCTCAAATATCATTCAGGTCGGTTTTGCGCTGGCGACTAACACACACTAGTGTAGCCAGCTCTTACTGTGGCATTTGAATGAGGGGTTTTTGAATGTTTAGATTGTTTCCCAGATCTGTTTCTCTGGTAATAATTATTTTTGTCATTTGATCGTAAGAAAGTTGTATTTTTGAAGATCCTAAAGAGGCAACAGTAAGCGGAGCATTTCTTACGAAATCAGGTTTACATCTTGCTTGTTATTCTAAGAACGTGCTCTCATTTTTTGCTGTTGTTTATACAAGCATACTTCCGAAACGCGTTCGCGCAAGAGGAAGCATAAACTTGACACACCCACTTCGTTTCAACTGCAGTTATGGGCAGATATGCTGGCACCCAGTAATCGCGTGAGCAAACTTGCCGGCACACTGGAGATGGTATGCTGCGGTGTGCAACTTTGGTTATTCATTAAATAAGAGATGAACGGAAGGCTGACGTAAGCCGGATAAAGCTGAACACTCTATCTAATGCACCGAAGTTACAGAAAGAGATTTTCGCGGAGATATTTCGTGAGTTCATTCTTTAGTAATTCAGTACGAAGCATACAAACGTTAAAAGTAGCAATCGACAAAGTATTTTTACGTAAAGCGCGCTCCCATAAGGCCAAAAAGGATAATGGGTAACATGGTTTCCGAAGTTTGATTTTATACGGATTTTCCCATTACCTTACTCGGAACCGCGCTCTAGTGAGAGTTACAAACACCAAAAACCAAGCTTTCCGGCACAAGTCTCAATATCTCAGAAGCGGCTTTTAACTTCAGCCAAGGAAAACAGAGGACTTTTTGTAACGGTTGGAATAAAGAAGCCCCAAAACCACTAAAAATATTTTGGTGGCTCGAGGGAAGAATAAGTACCTAACATGGGTTAAACTTCAGACCTTGCAGGCTTCCCTCGAGGATGTGGTCAATTAACGTGCGACCATTTGGAGTCAAGTACATGACTGAAACCTGAGTGGTAAATATTACTCACATGCCAGTCAACCATTGAATGTCGCGTAGTTAAGTACAACACAACTTGAGGACGGTTTCGCTTTCAATACCATCCTAGGTTTCTTGAGATTTACAATGCTCTTAAATCCTTATTAAGTGAAAACATCCGTGCAGTGTATACTAAGTTAAAATCAAAATCGCGTAAATCTCCCCCCTCTTTTTCAACAATCTGAGACGCTGTTGAAAGTCACCCTTACAGTGATATCTATAGGATACAATTGCAGTCTTCTAGCATAGGCGACGCTCTCGTCTGGGTGGCCTTAAAAGTGGTTGTGCATAGAGCTCGTAGTGTATTTAAAATCCTCCCACATTAATATCTCAAACAGATATTCCCAAAGTAAAAGCTCCGAACGTTTACACGAATAATTTGAATTTCTGAGCAATAGTAAAATGTGGCTTTACGTGCTAGATACTCAACTACAACTACCACAATTCTAAGATAGTAAATACAGGAACTTCAAACATTCAGCCTCTTGTGTTATTTGAAGACGCATCTGCAAGTGGAGATCAAGGACGGATCATTACCAAATTCTGACTACCCTTGATTTCTATTAAGTTGGTTAGGACAGATGGCTTATTATTCATCCAGAAAGTTGGCCAGCTCCTGCGTTTCCCTAAGAAGCTGGCTGTTTTCGACCATAATCCTGTTTTAAGCAGAACGCCAAACGAAGCTCTTGATAGAATTTATCAAAATGTCAACTAAAGTGATTTATTAGAAAGATATTCTAAAACGCCGAAAATCCTAAAAAAAAATGCACGAGTTCACAGGTTTAATAGGATTTATGCCGTTCTAGTCGAAAATAATATCAGCAACGGTAGCTCATGTGGCTTATTTGGTCGACGTTCAATTTGGTCTTGTCCGCTATCTTAGTGTGTTGATTCCCGTCAGAATCCGGTTGATAAGGATAAAACATTGTTTGAATTTCACGGAATTTGACCTCTTGTCGTGAACGATAAATACTCATTATTGTATACTTGCACCAGATACTTGCACTATTGACAACGTTTTTATACCAAATAGTGAAGCTTCCAGGGTAAAGCCATATGTAATCAGAAAGCACTCTTTCCCTGTGCAGCACGGGGTCTCTCGCATGCTACTAACGGTTTTAGCACGAAGGACTTAAACGCTATGCAGAAATGTCACTGTTTATTGAGCAGCATGCAGTGGTATTGGTTATTGTGATTCCATGTTACTGCGTTTATTTTTTTTATTTATTTGGATGGGCATTCTAGTCAAATTATTAAAATATTTAGCCTACTCTTTCACCACCTACCTTGTCTTTGCTGCTGCTCCGGTGACAACTCAGCATCTACAAAACGATAAGTTTTGGTTGCGTTTAATAAATTAAGGTTATTTTTAACTGAATATCTTAGATTTTGTCAAAGAATACCAGTCGGATACAGACCAACCAAATGGCATAGCGCCATCTAGCGAGAGAACATGTCACCTGTACAGATGTAATAATGGAAATGCCGCCGAATGCGGCTTTTAGATTTTATTACGTAAACCTTGCCTCGTTATCGTTCCACTCATGTAAAATTTGGTTCACTGAAATAGTAACAGTTTTATCTTCTTTGCCCGCTATAGCTAACATTATTTCGACTAGATCATTTCACCTTGTAAACAGAAAGCAAAATCAGATACGGCTTACTAAGTATCAGCATTTCAGTTGCATTCACAAACTTGCAGAAACTATTGCAATTTCTCAATAGTGTATGCTGATATCTTGTTCATTCCTTTAATCGGCTGCTATTGAGCTCAACTTTTGAATGATTTCAAATCTGCTTGATGCAAAATCACCAAACTCCTTGGAATTCTACATTCATTTTCACACTTTACTTTTGAAATAATTTCCGTATTAACAGAGAAAATGGAAAGTCCAGTGATAAGTATTTGGTAATCTTAACTAAGTTTGCGTAAGAATAACCAAGTACATCTGGTCACGTACCTTCTTGTTCCGTTTTCAAAGCTGAGAGCCAAAAGTCACAATGTGTGAAAAGATTATTGCGTTGCATAATTTAGCCGTTACTTGATTCAACTATAGAACTGATTACGGCATCGGGAGTGTTTTCGTGTTCCTTATGAAGTTGTATCATACATGTAAGCATGATGTCATTAAGGAGACCTGTCCTTTGAAAGTGTTTGTCTTTTTTTAGATCCTACACTTATGCGCAACTTAACATTGTTTAACTTTTAAGAGTCATGTGGGTATGGAATAATGCAGTGCTAATACCACGTGAGTGTTATATTCAGCACAATGACATTAAGGGAAATCAAATCAACGATGCGCTAATGTCGCGCTTGGTTAACTCATTGGATACTTCTAACTAGCGTCCTGTTAATCACTTTGGTTCCGAGTTGCGCCTCTTGATACATTTGCAAAGAAACAATTCGAGAAATTGGTTTTTCAACAGCTTCCTAAAATTCCAATTTCTTCAAAACCCTCCGCATTCTGTAGCCCACAGCAAAGTAACCTATCGCACAGCATAATTGCCTGAAGAAGATAGACACTGAGCTGCGCACTATGAGCAGTATCGTCAGTGGCTTCAAGTGTAAGCGCATTACCACCTCCATTGCATCGGAATGTCGCTTTGCTCAGCCACATGCCTTCCTTCAAACTACAACTTCCTAGGCCAGTGCTGACTGTAAATGCAAAAACCTTATCAATCACTGATGTTTACGGCCGGCGGCATTTTTTGCGTCCATACTCCAGTGATTTTCACAACTTGCCTTACTGCGGCCTGCATGCAAAGTCAGGATTATTGATGCTCCCACAGGTACGAGCCGTTCTTTTGAACTTCAGATCCCTCCAAAATCAAATTCCGGGGCCGGTGCAATATAGCTCCATCATAAAGCCACTTTCAACAAAAATCTTCAAGTTGTCCAACTATGCCTTTATTAGCAGTTTGTTCTTGGCCGTTCAACTCTATATGGTACACTGAACTGACATTACTTCTGGTCCAGTTTGGTCTATTTACTAAATGTTCCTTTGAGAATAATGGCAATGGGACTTTCGCATATAAGCCTGACATATTTGTTTGTGTTTTGAAGGATCGTCTCTAGGTTGACCGCCTCCGACGCATGACGAAACCTGTTTACATTAACACTTATGGTTCACCAAAATAGCGCTTCAATTACTGAATACTCAGTTGCAACTATCAAAGTTTAACGACCATAATCATGAGAACCTGTTATACTCAAACTATTCTGGTGCACCCATCGCGGGTAAACTAAAACATATTTTTTTGCCCATAGGGTCGACATGTCAATTTTTCATCCGAATTCGCCCGCCAAATTTTGCAAATTTAGCAAAATATTGTTTTAAGGCAAACCAGTTTGCATTAATATTCGTTGACTATTCTACACCCTAAATGACGCAACTTCGTAACTATACGGTAACCGCAATATTACATGAGCTTTGCTCAAGTTTGTAATCTAATTATATCGTAACTTTTTGACAGCATTTGTCTCCTGAAACAGGTATGTTTCTGGCGCAATAGGATTTACGGCTTTGGTTATTGATATTCTGGCGCCATGGTGTCTGAATCATCTCTAATTACGGAGGTAAACTTGACATGCCTGAAATCTGCTGACCCACACAAATCGCACTTTTTTGCATTTTCCCCAATTTGTTGGTCTGTTTGCCCAAAGTGCTTGTAACAAAACTTTTATCCCACACGGTAGAACATTTGAAAATTAGTGAAGCTGCACGCAAATGAATTTTTGTATATACATCTTTTGGGAAAATTACTAAGCGTTAACTTAAACTCACTCAGCAAATTTCTACGCCAAGCTTCATGAACTTAAGTGGAACGCAAAATGTGTGACTCAATTCGCATGACTGAATAAACCATCGAGTAAAGTAAAACAAAACACACCAAGAAGTGTGGTGTAAATGCCATGGTGTTACATCTATTTCCAGAATAGCGTCTGATATAATAGAAAGAGATTATGCCTCCAGGTTTATTTCGCCTAGCTTCACTGCGATTCTCCCCGTATTGTTATTGCTCCTACTGGAACAACATCAGAAGTACGGCGCAATAGAAACTTACGTTTGCAACCACGAAATGTGCGATAATGTTTATGAAAAAGCTGGGTTCCCAAGGGACCCACCATTTATTTCTTGCTCGTATAAAACTATATCTATAAAGAGCTGTATCCTATGTTTTTTTGACAGTAAACTGGCATAATTACGTTAAAGTTTGACTTATGGAAATATTTCAAATGAAATATCTGGCAAGGAAAACATCGGTAAAATAGTGTTCGCTTTTTTTACGTGCGCATAAGTTAACCGCATTAGTTGTACCATACCAAACCATACCAAACAAACCATATCGTAGAAGCTGTAGCAAAACCTTACAGAATCGTGTGGGGAAGCAATTTTCAAGCCGATCTCTTAACACATAAGTCGGCATAGTTTTATTTATGGTGAAGTTTGCACGTGTGAAAAGTTAAAAACTTTATCTTAAGGAACACCTTTAAACGTATGAATGTGCTTGAAAACAGAATCAAACTTCCCAATCAACGGCAAGCCGAATAGCTTCATGCAATTAGGTGAAAAGTTCGATTTTTTACACACCTACGGCATGAAACTTAATTGTGTTGCACAAGTCAATGGATTCTGCTGCCGAAGTGGGTTATGCTTTTGTTTTGTTCTTTGTTTGGATTTGTTTTATTTTACTAACTCCGCAAATATTGCTGGTGTACCATCAGCTGCTCGTCCGGTTGACAACAGCAAGCGATTTCTCAAAACGAAAGGTGACTTATGAATGTTATCGTCCTTCCAAGGATATATCGGGAAATCCCTATTTACCACTACTTTCGAAAAAGTTCTCAAGCTATAGGCGGGCTTATCAAAATGAGAACAAAGGCAAACTTAACGTGTGTAAACGGCCAACAAGCAAGTCCCTACTCTTTTTAGAACACAGTGATTGTCTTTTGTCTAGAGTGTGTAAAAAAGGCACGTCAATATTTAGACCACCTAGTAATAATAAAAATGAGTATCTACTGCGCTAAAACATCTATTTTTGTGCATGAAGCGTCCATAGAAGTTTGCACTGCAAACAGCGAAAAAATTATTTCCCGTGTAATCTCCAATAGAGTAAAAATATAACAAAACATTTTCGTCACAAGATGTTAGTCAACATAAAATGGATCTGGCTACTTTTGTATTAGGTTAAAATGCCAGATTTTCCCTAGATTATAATTAGAGTCAGTAACGCAAGCGGTTTTAACATTAATATTTGTTTTACAAACACAAGTATAATTTACCCATCGTGTGCGCTTGACACATTATGGAATTATGTTTGGAGTTGACATAATGGTACTTAGGTGTGTACCCATTATTGCGATGAATCTTACAAAAAACACGGGTGTAACAAAAGTCTTTGGGTGACCAAAAATGTGTAAATAAATATGCTCGTCTTCGTTTACATACCAAGGATCCAGATCGTTTATCCCACAACTTCACTGATTTATTCTCCATGTTAATTGGTAGCTTGACAGCTTTCTGAAAAAAGCAACACTTACCCTGGCTGATTTTTTCTTAGTACCGGGAAATTCAAAAGTAAATTAGCACTTTACAGGTGTTATTAAACTTCCTCGTGAATTACTATTCTGCGGCTTATTGCTTGGGAAATGTTAACTGAAAACAAGCAATTACAACTCCCTCGTATAACTGTAGGTGTCCCGATGTCATGCAAGTTAGAAGATAATATAATAATATATATAATATATAATAATATAAAAGATATCTGCCAGTAGAAAGAAAATTTCTTTTAATCGCAGCATCTTGCAAAATAAGACATCCAACCACAATTGATATTTTGGCCGTCACTATCAACATAACGGTTCTGCTAAAAACCGCGTTAGTTTTCCTACCAAATCACCTTTACAATAAATTAACAAATACGCGCGCGGCTAGTTTGGTGCAAAACCTAAGATTTTATGTTTAGAAGTGCAGGCATCTTAGTATCTTATCAATTCATTTTGAAAATATTAAAACGTTTAATATTTGCTATATGTTAGACAATATATATCAGGCATAATTTTTCTCAAATAATTACATTAGATATTTCAACGATGGGCACGTTCAAGATATAAATGTCACCCTTTGCAAAACCGGTGATATATCTGTAGAAACGTATAGCTCTTCAAACCGGTATAAACTTTTAAACAGCTAAGCAACAAAACGTGATGAGATGTACCTATAAATTTGGTCAATATTTGAAGCCAAACGAAATTTAATAGCCGCGTCCGAAAACGTAAGGCCTTGTCTGATTGATATTTTTGTAGCGATATTACCCGCAAAAAATACTTTCTTTTCAGGAAACAAATATTAAACAGTTTTGTTTTCCGCATGTAATGATGCATGGAGGGTTGAATGCAATATGTTAAAAATGGTGCGGTTTATGAAACATTTGATGAAGCAAAATTTAATAATGACATAGGAAATACAACATACCAATGCTCATAAATTCTGAAGCGAAAAAAAAAGTTTGTTGTAGTCAGAATGTCGATGCGCGGTACAAGCAATGACAATTTTTTTGGCATAAAGCAATACTGTCTTAGCTGAAACAATAATGGTAATTACCATACAGTGATTGCTGTAAAATCTTGTACCACGCCGTCAAGTGTCTATTTTGGCGAACACCACGGCTAAAAAGTATAAAGTGCTGCAGGTTGTTCAAAGTTCCAAGCCTCGAGTATGTTACATTCTGATATACCGTTCTCTAGTTGCTTTTTCCTTTTCACTTCAAGCACCATGCATTTGAGAACTATAAACAACCGAGAAGTAAACACGTTATTAAGAGTTGCACTGTTATCTGATTTTTGGGTTTGGCGCAAGGTATGGTTCCCAACTTTAACTCATTGACTACAAAATTACTAAGATGGTTAAAGATTACAATATATATTTATACATACATATATGATTGCCCCGGCATGCAGCACAGTGCAGATCGGAGACATTTTGCTAAAATCGTAAGTTGCTACAACGTGCACTAGGTAAATGTCTTTGATAAAACCATAAAATACAGAAAACTATAGTCGGCTCTTTTCATCAGGTAAGGTTTGATGTTGCATCAAACAACATAAGCGCTCTGTATGACAAAAACAGGTAACACATAAACTACGTATAACCGGGAGAAATTTTAAACGACGCCATTGGCTTAGTAGCATATGAAGTATGGAAGATAAGGTTACAGCCAAATTTAGGTGAAGTATAAAGTTACTAACTCCCCAATACGATTTCAGATGGCGATGGTTTGAGGAACCAGAATGTTTGCCGTGGACGAACTTTGTTTTAGAAATAGTACAAATAGAGCTTGCTGACTAAGCTTTGAATGCAAACTTCGAGGAGCGATGGTTCTGGTTAGATTTTCAAACATTTCTAGACTGTTTTGAAAAATATGTACCAACATACCAACATCATCGTCAGCCGATTGTTCTGAAATTTGAGAGAACGATAAGTAGGTGTCATAATAATTGCAGTAGTAACGAACTTCTTTGTCTGTTTATAGCTTGTAAGCCTCATCTAAACCCAAGGATACACATTTGTGGAACCAAGTAATGGTAGCACATTTTGTAACACAAGCCCGCCATATTTGTTGCTGCAACTGCACGCATTCTTTCGAACAACAGCAGCTTTACAAATAAATTGACACAGAAAAAATACCAATCAAGGTAATGTGTTCATTCCAGTTACATCTAGATTTTCTGTAGCACAACTTTTGCAGTTCAGATATATTTTATTTGAGATGACAAGAATTTTAAGTGATTAACTAAATGATAACCTGTGTTACTCTTCTAAATCAACCACGAAAAATGTAGGACAAAAAATGAAGCATACAAATTATTAGCATACTAGCAGGACAAATGTTGCTGGATAATTTTTGCCTAATCTTTTGGTAAGCATTGATTATAGCAGTGTGCATAATGTAATTTGTACGTCATGAGTTTACTGTGGACTATTCCAGATATATCTGTTTCCCAAATGGTTACTATAGGTCAAATGTTTCTGTTCAATACACCAAACCTCACATTCTTAAACAACCTACACTTTAACGATAGCTTGTACCACTTAATCACACATGAAGCACTAGGTAATAGAGTGGTACATATTTAAACGTGCTAGAGTATATTTTGTGACGTTTTCTGCTCCCGAAACACTTTCGTTGAAATTACTACGGAGATCCCACCAACTGTTTATCACATGAGCTTACCAGTGAGTTCTAAAATCAAGATGACCCGGGTAACCGTCAAAAAATTGTCACTTTTCGGTACACAAAAATGATGATTGGTCGTTTCAAAAGCGCCGTATAGTAAAACTGGAATTGGTTTCAGGACAAAAGGTTTTGAACTACAAAGCGTTTTGTGGCGACGCTTTTATAATGCACCAAGGCAGCCACACATCCGCCTTGAAAATATGATACGCAGCTGCAGCACGGACGTGGCCATCAGTTATTATAGCGCTATCCATCCTTGTTTCTGGTCAGTGATTGGACGACAATATGTTCTCCACTAATCAACTACCAAAATACGCAAAATGTTTAACCGTGTTCACTTTTCGAAAGAATCAGAATTTGTAAGTTCATCATTTTTATAGGCTCACAAGTAAATAAACCTCACGTTAATGATGTAAAACTGGTGGTATCCCCCATTGCCTGATATTTCGTATCTTCCACCATGTACTTCTTTTTTCCCTAAGTTATTAGTTTTGGAAATCACATTTAAAATGGTTTGTAAAAGCTACTGTGGAGTGTTACGATGTAGCCAGTAAAGCTGAATTTAAACGTGGAACTTAACCGGGCAGTTTGCAGCAGCATTATAAAGTTAGAGAAAAATAACGGATAAATTTCTACAACAGTGAGGCCAGTAACTGCAAGGGAGTATATAAATCTCCAAGTCACTGATATAAATAAGTAACTCACATGCGTTGCGTTCTTTTACGGATGTGCGTTTTACAGACTTAAACGTGTCCTTATATTTTTACTAAGCATTAATTTTCTTGATGGTCATTTTTTTAGACGCGTTATCCAATCAGAAATATTGGGGTCTAGTGAACGCATTTTCTAACCACGAAAGGGACTTCGGGTGCTTCTCCCACCGACTGCAAGCACCGTATTTCAGTGTGTGATTTGTGGCCACGCATTTTGCTGTGCCGTTTGTCACACCAAGTTTTAAATGCGGATGTCCTTCTGCCAAACCACCAACCGTAATTATTCCAAAAGGCTAAGAAACAACGAGAACCAATGCACGCAAAATGTAAATGTAAAACTAATTATTGCTAACAGCATCGGTTTAACGAGGAAATGTGCTGCATACTAAACTGTTTGCGGTTTAGGATATCACGTGGTTGTAGAAATTTTTTCTTGCAGTATAGTCGCATGATTTGGAGAGAGCAACTATTCCAGGCCGCTAGGAGACTCCAAATCGTGACTGGCTCAACTGAGGGTATTTGCAGTCACATGTGACCTGCATTGGCTTATACAGGTAGCGTAGTCACACCATACGTTTTATTTTTAGCTGACGTTTACCAAACTAGCCAGAGCATTCCTGCATGGAATGTTCTAAGGAGGAGTGCAGCAACAAAAAACGCACACCACGGACGGCTCTAAATACTGTTTAATTTTTGTACAATACCTCCCCTGCCTATTACTGTGTTTAATTGGTAAAACAACCGTGGACTTGCTGTAATGTCACATTTAGACGGCGCAACACATTTTATTATCTAATATTTCCTTCATTTATTATCACTAATCTTTTATTTACTTTGGTTTAGTAATAATAAAAACGTAAGCGCATCGGTTTTGCTGCCGGATACTAAATATAACCTGCCGGGAAACTAGAATTTACCATAAAAATGAATCAACGTTAACCTATCTCACCGTAGTGTTTTTTGTTTTTGTTTCCGTTGATTAACATTTTATTAGAAATTTGCTATGATGATTAAGCTTATATCCCTGTGTGTGAAGGACAATCTGTGGACCTACCTTCAACGCCGTAGGGTATTACTACAACAGATATGGTTGGTTGGGTTAATGTATCAAATAAAAGCTTTAAGAATAGCACCATTTTTAAAACCCATTCTTAAAACAGACAACTATTTACTGAAAACCGTGTGTTGTAAAACACATAAGAGTCATGTTTGCCTTATTTTCTAGATAAAAGGGACCAAAATGCGGCATACGAAAGATCATTTACCGTTAATTAGCACAAACGCTTAAAGTGTACTGCAGAAGATATGGTCGCTTAAATATACTCCGCAAATTGATATTGTTTTGAACAGGTAATGATATATAAAGCCGGATAGCACAAAGCAGGTATTCTTTCAGCTCTCGAAAGACGGGTCACTATGTTCATTTTATTTTTACTTTGAAAAGATACTGTCGCATGAAGCAACTATATTGTTTTCTAAATGAGTGTTCCACTCTCATAAGCATTGACTGAATACAAAAGTCTAAAAGACTAAACCCATCACATGGATTTGTAAGTCGACTTCGTGTACTTAAACTGCCTGATCTATACTTGGGCAAAGGATTTAAATTTTTGCTTTTTTCTTCTGTTAGTTGCTGGTGAGCGCATTTTATTTGATGCCCCTGGAAATGCAAACCAGATGACTAATATCAGTTACGGGATTATGCCATTTAGGTTGGATAACACATGGTCGGTAGACAATGAACTCGGAAGAGAAATATTATCATGACCCACAATCCACAAATAAGTATGGTTTAATGACTTTCACAATACCGGATCACCAAGGTTTGTATATTATCAGTTAATTACTTGAGATTTTATTAGTTTCTCAACCTGAGCTTACAAATAAGCTAGTTTTGTTTCAGATTGAATTTATATCAGGCGGCCTTAGTATCCTTTGTACAGGTACACAACAATAGCTTAATCGGGAGTGTGTTGGCCTTTTTTCAAAGGCACTCGCAGAAAACGGATTAATTTTCAACTACACAAAATTTCAAATTTTCCCACACATAATAAGTAGCCTCAATTACTAACTAACCTCCTCTGCGCTCTGAAATGAACAAATAATAATTGTTTTTGTTGATTCAAAGGCAAAAGAATTACTACTTTGTTTGTACACCGAATCGAATAAAAGTAGCAATTTGTTCTTTATATATCGTGTATAATAAGCAACTTCATTGAGGAGTACTACTACACTCAACTGCGTATTCTCTTAACTCAGTGTTAATAAGGGTATAGCATATGGTGAACTAAAATGCGACCTTTTTCACACAAGAAACTTATTATTCCAAATGCTCTCTTGAGAGTTTGAGCAACTTTTTTCTGACCCGCTAAAAGAATAAATCTAATCAAACTCTAGGGCACCTCTTGGGGAGGTTAGTGGCCTCTAGTTTCTTTGTGATTTATTTTTTTCTCAAAAATTCCCCGGCAACAATTTTGCCTCTAATTGCTCCTAAGCATTATACTCGTGAGTTAATAAGTAGTGGTACAGTAGCTATTACGCTATAAAGAGTGAAGTACTTTAGTGTGCGCAGCAGCTTAATTTCCTCCACTCAAATTGATAGATGAGCATGTCGATGTTAATATTTTTGGAGAGCTTAACACTAAAAATGCAAACGTCTCTTCACCATCGGAGGACGCAGTCTTGATGTGCTATTTGGCATATTGATGCTGTCTTCTGTATTGGTCAAGTTTTGGCGAATGCAAGTCCAGGTACTTGGTTAACTACCACTCGGTGCACTCGAGATGCTCATATTGCAACTGATCTTTCAAGTAAATGGAACTATCTTTTTCTGTGACCCCGTATATTGTAAGCTTATTTATGCAGTAAATCCGAGGTTGGAAATTCCACTGTTAAATCAAAGTAACAGATAATGTTTGGCTTGGTTGACTTGGTTTCTGGTGATATTTTTGAAGCAGCTTTCCTACGAAGGGCAGCGATACGATTCTACGCTTGACTCACGACGGGTAAACGAACGATGGTTACGTATATTATTTCAAAGCATGACTAACCTTTATACTCAAATTGGATCACTGAAATAACGGTAGTTTGCAAAAATGTGCAGTGAGCGTTAAGTTGTTGGAGATATATCGGACGCAGTTATAAACTCCGGACTTATAACTAGTATGACCGCACCATGATATTAAAGAAAACCCTGTCCTTTCAACTTTTTGCGCATTTTTTGCTATAATGATTAATATCACCAGTATCACATGATAAGCTCTTTAGTTTTCACACCATATTACCTTTGAAAAGCAGCAATAAAAATAACAGCTTCCTATACTTAACAATACCGAATCCCTTTAACAGAAATGACAAATAAAGGAAAATATTATTTTAAATGTATTTAATTTGCGCACACCAGATTTTCACCTAATCCACGTGCACGTTCTGTAAAGCCTAAAACCTGCAATCTGAGGATCAATAGAGCGGTTTCTTGAGTGTTTCTGATCAATAAATACACAACCTCTTCATGAGTGTGACAGAAAATTTTGCTGTTAACATAAAATTCGAGTTATTAATATGACTGCGATTCCTGTGAAAAACGTAACAACAATATTTTAACTAGGCAACATTAGAAAAGTCAAAAAGCAATAAATAAACAAAGTAATAAGCCATTGGTATTTATCGTTAACTGAACCTTTGCAGCGACTTTTCTCCCCCTTTATCGTTTGTGTCGTTGGTTCGTTGAATGTTAAAATACAACTGTTCTGCTAATGATCAGGTGCATAAACGCCAGAGCGAAATGGCGAAACGCAAACTACCTAATGCAGATACGGAAACTAACACATGCCATCCATTTTATCGTGCCATCAGCGCCAAAGCCTTTGCCCAACAACAGGCCTTGTAGACATTTTTAAAGCTATATTCGTTACTTGAATGCAGGTTCGTCGTGTCAGCCGATCAAGCATGAAGTTGTCATTACATTATCATGTCTGGTGTAAAAAAAGTTCACTTTAAGTTGCTTCGGAACAAAAGCACTGACGTTGGTCAACCTTTGGGACAGGACTCAGAATGCCCTGTAAAGTACATGTTAATTACTTGGATGGGGTTGAAAAATTCAAATAATAACTATCTGTTGGCATTCAGCTTTCCAGTGCTTGTCAAAACAGAAACCTATTACTTACTACCTGGGGGCGAAATTCATGGTTTGGAAACAATTTTGTTCCAAGAAAAAGCAAGCACCCCTAAATATTTTATTCTGATATGCTGTATTGACAGTTAAAGTGGCATATAAATTTCTGCTCCTAATGGATCAACCTCCTTTTAATTATGAATAGTTGGAAACTCTGGATCCATTTGAGCATTGATGTATAACCGGTTTATTCAGGCCGCTAGGCGACTCTTTATTATTGGTACTGCATTTCTTCTCGTTTTCTGCAGTGGTGGTTGATCAGATGGCAGTTGATCTGTTCGCCGAGCTTGGCAATTGGCTCGCAAGCCAGCTTGGCGAACAGAACAACTGCCATCTGATCAACCACCAGTAAACACACCCGAGCTACTTATATTTCGACAAATTGACGTTTTCTGCAGTGCTTGTTGAATTTAACTTCCGTGATAACTTAAGCCCTTGTTTCTACAAAAAGTGTATAAACTTTGTTCCAGTTTTAGTGGAGCTGGTTTTCATTCGTCTGCAAGACAATTAAAGGTCCAAATCGCCCTCTCAAACATTTTATTACGTGTTTTCCCTACTATAAAAAAGGCATATTGCAGCGGTGCTGATGGTTACTGATGTTTTCTTTTGTTAATGCGGCTGGACATTCACCAGCCCTAGATGCGATCAACCTCTGCAGGAAAGATACAGGGTTTTGTATCGCTCATTCTGTAAAGAAATGTCTGCGTTCACACTCTTAATAAACTGACAAGCTATTTTTGCAACTGAATACCACTGCAGGCTTATTTACGTAGTGCAAAATTAAATTTATTAGACTACTTTCCTACCGTTATCATCGAAAAATCACCTTAGCTTAATCCAGTATCCTCTAAATCACAAAGATGTCAAAACCGTTAAACCTGGCTTCAAGTAAGCAAAACTACCAACCGTAATGCGATTTGTAAAAGTAAGAAAGTGAAGTCACCCAACTCAGTCAGGGTGCCAATAAATGGATGGCTTTTTATGGGAGGCGCTTGTATAAAGCATCGGTGAGTCCACATAGACTAAGGTGTTTTGCACGTTCGGAATTTCAGCTCACTATCAAAGTCCAAAGTGTATGTAACACCCTATTTATTATCCATTACAAAATATTATACAGTAAAACGCGCCACTGTAAACTGTGATGAGATTTACGCGGCCGTGTTTGGATGCAGCGATGTATTTGCCTGCACGAATTTGGAATTACAAACCGATCAGGTCAGAAATAACCGCTTAGACTTTGATATCCTCAGCCTAGCCATGCTAGGGCCGCAGCGCATGATGGCACGCTATTTTGCAATCTGATGTCTCTTGGGGACTGTTGGTTTCACTTACAACACATTAAAATATAGAATCTTATAAACAACCTATGCTACTTTGCTGTTGTAAAATCTAGAGTTGCTGGAGCCGATGGGTTTTAGTTTTGGTTTTGATAATCTTTTATAGATTATTTTAAAATATGCTGCAGCAAGCGTGTGGCAGCCACTGAAAAATAGAAACACTTAGCTTTGTTCGAAAAAATGCTTTAAGATCTTTTGCAGTCGGTTTTAAGGAAAAGTTGATGCAAAAGATTTCGGGGTCCACAGAGTTGTCCGTTTTTTATTTACTTAGTTTTTGTAAAAACAAAATTAGCACTAGTGTTCTTAATTCGATTAATAGTAATCTTTGTCTCGCTTGTAATATATATGAAGCTGATTTTGATGCTTTCAAATATATAAGCATAATTAAGCACAAGCATTCTAAATATGTGACGTCGTCATTTGCAGTAAACCCTCTTTATTTAGAGTTATTCCGAGTGTCCGTCAAAGTGTGAAAACGTTTTATTCACTTTCACATAGGATTACAAGTAAATTTATGAAGCAGATTTTGCATTGCGCACCCGATTCATTCGAATTAAATCGCCTGTGCTGTATGCTAGTTAGATGACAAGCAAAATGTTTAGCATACCTGCGCCCATTTAACTTGTATTTAGCGACCGTCGGTATAGCCACATTTACGTTATAATCAATAGGAGAAAATTATAACAACTGTTTGTTTTTAGTTTTGTATTATGGGAAACGTTTGAATATTTTATGCAACTCTTATTTGTTCATAATCCCGTGAACGCGTTTCATAATGCTTGAACCACACGACTATACAATTTAGGCCCATTTTTAATCCTAAAGCGTCACAGCAAAGCGTATGCCTCTCACTGCAAAGAGATTAAATAAGTAATGACTAAAAATAAAGATCTTATCCGTGGCAATGAAATATTAGTGAACGTTTAAATATTTTGTGAGCACCGGGCAAAACGCACCTAGCAGTGAACAGCAGATATATAAATGATGCTCAGACTCGACGGTGTTCTATTTTTTTTCTTTTTAGAGATGACGGGACTGTTTGCCTTCACTTTTTCGAAACCTAGGGTTTAGGAAACAGAAGTAAAACCCGAGGTTTGCGTATGTATTTAAACCAGGAGTTGCCTGTCTACCTGGAAAAGACACGTGTTATCGTGTTGAACTGATGGTGGCTCAAAAAATCAACCTCGATGGAAAAGATAAAATATCATATGCTTCTTTGGAAATATGTAGCTGGTTACGGAATATTACCACAAGTATTCTATTTTTTATAAACTTGTTCCGCCGCAACGTAAAACGGGCTATGAGTGTGTGCCTCTTCGACAACCAAAATTAATGTTTACAAAGTACAGCGTTATACTTCACACTGAATGGCTGACAGTTTCAACTCACTTTTTGCAAAATCACTGGCATCTTAGTTGTCATAAAATTAGGGAGTTTGCATCAAATTTGGCCATTTTTACCAAAATATTTTAGGAATACAAATATTCTTCCCCTAACAAGAAATCGGAACCTTTAACAAACGCAATATGTTAGGTGTTAGATTAAGTGTTATCGGCCATTTAGCCAGTGTTCCGTAGGAATATTGATTTATGGTAAAACTATATAACCCAAAATGTAGTAGTTTACTTTAAACCCACACAAAACGAACGAATTTGGGATATATCAGTGGGGATCAGTAAGCGATATGCGGAACACTGCTTGCAAATTAACGCTTTCGCCACACGTTTTATGTATCGCATTATTAGCCTATCACACGTTCAAAGTCCACCATTTACGTTATGACAGAACATGGAACCCTAATGTGTACACTGTGCAAGGGATACCTGTACTTAGTAGTCACCACTGAGACAAAGTTTTTTTATTAAAGTAGTAAGCGCAGCTGAATAGACGAGAAAGTATTTTGATGACACACTAGCTGTGTTTAATGCTTTTTGGCAGCAACGATCAACCAGTATATAATCACGGGGTAATTAAAGCTGTCATTGAAACTCCTTTTCTACTGGGTTCTCTTCATATAAAAAACGTTTAAGGCAACAAAACAGCGCCAGAAAGGCTCAGAGTATTGCATTTCATTTTAAAATCATGGTTATATTATGAATGATATCAGCTTAATCTAAAACGCGATGAAGCCATTTGATGTGATCACGTTTAAAATTGTGCGTAGGCTTTTTGAAGCCTTACTATTGATGGGTATGGCTGCCCGATTTAACACGATTAGAACATACACCAGAGCTTATTGGGAGACAAACATCCAAAATCCGATGGTTTTCTGCGGGCAATGATTTATGGTTACGCCATGTTTTTGGATGACAATTTTCCCCTTCTCTAGTGCCCCAGTGTCGGAAAGGAACTCACCGACACCGAATGCAATATTTTATTTAAACAGGCAGTGCGAAACGGACCATGGGCCTTGCGGAATTTAAGGGGCACTTCTAGCATTGATCCAGGCCGCCTCATTTATATTTGATGAGCGCCATTATAATTGAACGTGTATTTATGTTACGCCTTACCAGCTACTATTGACTGCCGTGCCCCTGTGACTTGCCTAAACCCTCGCCGGCCGGTGATCTGATGACTAATTTCTTTATCATTTAATCCAAAGGAAGTTTATCTTGCCTGAATGCTTAACGATTCCCCTACAGAAGTCTTGGTGTAATTTGAGTCTCAGTAGATTTTAAGCATTTCGAGGTGTTCAGCAATCTGATCCCCCTGAGAGTTGAAAGGAAAAGTGCCTTCATCGTTGTCCAAATAGTTAAAACATTATACGACACTTAATTTCTGAAAAAACAGACTTACCACCGCTTTTCAACTGATTGCGATACTGAACGTTGTACTCGCATCTATGTTGCCATACATTCAAGCGAGTAGCGATTCTCAATGGGACCGTCCAAAGATCATCTTGAGGCAGGGGCATTATTATGTATAGTTCAACAGGTTCATATCTTTTGAATTCTTTGGGGATGCATCGGTCAATGGTGATTTCTGCTATCTTCAGCCGTTGTTCAAGCTTAACCACAAAAATAAAATAATACATCTGGTTAAAACTCATACAGAAAAGTAGCGGCACAAAAGACAAAAAATAAGACCTCAGAAAATAATGAGAATATATATATATATATTCCTCATGGAGCGCATCGCATCTGAATGGTTACTCGTTGTAGACGGGGGACACATGTTTTTGGTAAGCTCAACTGTCAGATATTTTCAAGCAACATTGTGATAATTTTGGGGACGAAAATGAGTAAACTGTTAGTCACAAGCAGCTTTGTTTTACATTTAGTTGCCAAATATGCCAATGGTTTTATTTATTAATCATGGATAGTTCCGTTCTGTGCATGAATGAAAGCTGGTTTAACCATTCATCAGATGTGTCCGCCGTTAACGTGGACAAGTAAGTTTCCCAAGTTTGGTAACGAGCATGCTTTTTTTAATTCACATTGCTTGATTTGGCGAGCAAACTGGTCTTTCGTGCGGCATCCATTAGTAAATACGTAATATTCATTTGGCTACGCCTTGTACTATACCGAAACATTACCAGCGACTTTACAGCAGCCAAGGGAATCAAGTTTCGCGTAAAATCTGGCATGCATTATACTTATTGTGCAACAGTAAACATTGGCCGCATTCTCATTTCTTTCTGTCCGAAAGCTAACATACTTTTAAATCGCAGTTTGTAGCATGCCGCACGTATGCAACTGGGTCATTTTGGAAGCATTCAGCAGGTAACTTGTCCGAATTCTCCAAATCCGTTGCATGCTCTTCAAAGCAAAATAAAGAAACAACAGTAATCTGTGGCCACTATTTACATGGTGGTTCCACCGCTCTGTTAATAGTTACTACATCACGCACTAAAACCTTTTATCTAGCATTTGATTACAGATAATATATTACCCTTACCATTCAAGCCTACTAGTTTGAACGCATCCATTTTGGCAATGGCCGTACCAATCATTATACCAAAGAGTCATTTCATCCTACGCTATTTCAAGTCTGCGAAAAGTTGCTAGTTATTAGTTTTCTCTCAGAATCCTTTAGAAAAACAACACAATGATACACTTGGGCTAACAAAGTTACAAAATTCAATTACATTTTGCTTGACCCAAACACGGTGTGCGTTAGTTTTTATCAAACCACTGGCAAAGCTTCTGCTTAAACTCCAGAAGATATTTTTAGTTTACATTTTATCTATTCTAATTCGTCACATTCATCAAAATAAACCATTGTTCAACTTATTCTGCGTAAATTTTTGTGATACTTGTAAACCTTAAGACGTTTAAAAAGGCTAAAATGTGGCTGTGAATATTCAAGAGCCAACGCTTGGCTGGCCAGTGGTATTGACGGCTTTAATGTTAAAAAACTATGAGCAATATGTTTATTAATTTTTCTCGGCAGATGCGCGTTAAACGTTTAATTAAAATAACAAATAATAACTACCTACCACATCACACAGGGCGCCGACTTCCATTTCCTCGACATCATCGGATATCCCAGCTTTTGATACAATCAGCACTGAACGAAATGGGGTAGAATGAAATGGCCTAATAAACTCGGGTTGAACACCGGTAGAAACTGCCCAGTTTTTACACTGCATGATACAAACCGCAAATTTCGACAACGGTTTTTTTAAATTTGAGATGTCCTAAAATACGTCTTCATATTGTGAATGAGTATCATCTGCTCCACGGTGCTTATGGAGTGTTGGGATGTAAATTGTATTTAACGCAGTTTCGAACGTTACGGCGGTGTAAATCTTTGGTTTTGTTTTTGCTGCTTAGAAAATAATTATGTGGTATGCAATTCCAAACAACTGGCAATGGACTAAAATATAACTAACCAAGGCAGGATGAAAATGGTCAATTCTGTCTAGGTTGATTTATTCAAATCGAAAGCACTGGGCTATCATCGGTGAACAAAAATTACTTTTTAGGTTGCAGAGCATTTTGGCTCAAAAGCTAGCGATTTTGAAACGACCGTAGGTAGCTCCGGAACCTCCATAGCTCGGCGCTTGAACAATGCGATACCCATTGACACCGTGCTAGACATGGCAGACTCTCCTGTAGAACTGATTAGGATCTGATTACTCAATCAGTAATTTTAACTTACTGGCACAATATGCGATTATCTAATTTGTTTACCGTACACCGACTATCTTCCAGCCAAGCAGAGATTATGATAGTTTGAAGTAAATTTCTTTACAAACCAACATCCATATACCTCATATTGAAAAGCCTTAAAAACAAAGTTTTTTCACCTTGTAATTTTTCTTTAGTTTGCTTATTGATGCAACCTGTCATTTGATGGGAGTATTTGAAAATTTTGTGATTTCGCCCATATTTATTCGTAGTAGAGTTGTTTGTCAGTGCATAAAAGTCACGAGCCACCCTACAGCTCTTTCAGGTTACGGTTACTTTCAGGTTACTTTCAAGTTACGGTAATAAACATTTTCATAATTATTCACAAGATTGGTCACTAATCACAGTCGATTAATTCGTCCTAAGCATGTGGCGACTAGTTAACAGATTATTTTGAATTGTTGGTTTTATAATTCACCGGAGGACAGCATCCAAATAATCCAATTTTGGGCATGGATTTGGGATTTTATATTCATCACTTAGACTATAAAAATCAACAAAAACACTGACAATTACATTTTTGAATGTTGTTTACTTAAGCATTCTCCATAAACTCAACCTCGGCAATGGATTTCTTCAGAATTACCAAGCCGCAAGTATGCATAAGCGCAAAAGTCCTCATTGTCCTCAAAATGTTTTGTAACATGCGTTGCCGGATAAAATCCATTATTCAAAAATTGGATTCAAATTGCTTCGTTTCTTTTTTATTTATTTGAAGATCAAACGTTCTCTCGAAAATAATTCAGTTACACCAGTCTTTTGATGTTTCTTGTGAGAGCAAGAATTAGGTCCATGGTGTGCCAGTTCTGGCGTAATTCCTTCAAAGTGTGTACTAAATAAATCCTGGAAACAGCGGAAATTATTGAATTACACATGCAATCAAGTGTAATAATAAATTTGTTAAGCATTAAGCGCCTGGTTTGAAATGACCAACTGAAAAAATCCAAGAAAAGCTTTTGCCGAGCACGCTTCTTTAACCTGCCATAATGTGGATATCATAAGTGTATATCTGCCATACATTTTATTCTCCTCACAATGCTAAGTGCAGAGTGGTGAGCTTTAATGGATTAGTGCGTTCAGAAATACCTTACGTTTTATCAACTGAATAAAATGGAATCAGGCCTAGCATATTTACTAGTTTTAAACTATATTCTTTTGGCATACATAAATTTATCACTTTTCTCTTGCGTCCGTGCTATTTTCAACTAGATAAACTCTTGAAATCCCACTACCAAGCTACAAAATCAGTTCAAATATGACCTGTTCATAGGCCAATCAAAATATTCAGACCAACGGTTACAAGCTATACTGTCTTCATCAAAGTCAACACAGACTTTTTGATCACCATACTCTCTCACAAACTGCATTATTTGAAATTATTTGTTTTTTTTGTGTGGATACGTAGCAAGCTAGCCCGTGAAAACCCGATCTTAGAACGCTTGGCATTTGGTGCTGGTAATTCTGTTATTGTTCTTAAAGCATTCACTAAAGTTTCGACTTCTTTGTTGTTAACTTAGTCAAGCTCAACAGCTCCACATAAATCATCTTTTTAAATTCATTAAAGTAGACTCATTTTTCATTTACATGACTCCAACTTGAACCCTTTCCAACCTTAGTAGAGCATCCATGGACTTTCAACAAATGAGGCGTTTGAAGTAATAGACGTGTAACGTGGTTCTGAATTTCTTTGGAGACGCACTTTTAGTGGACTAAACACTTTACGGATATTTGCTTCCTTCTTGTTAAGCTAAACAAACGTTTTTTTCAGATGTGTTTCTAGATGCTTTTATGCAAGTGTTCATCGATGGTTTTCAACAGCAGGATACATAACTAGGCCTATCCTACCGATTGGCTGCAAAAGCGGCTAGCGGCGTACGACACCACTTCTTGCTGTGGGAAGAATATACGCACGAATAAAATAATAGCATATGATCCCACATTGTTTGTTCATGGTTGAAAATTCAATGCGTCCACCTCACGTACTGACGTTTTTTTTCACCAAAATGAGCTAATCGCGCACTACATAACAAGCAACATTAGTAGTGTGTCATTGCAACCATTTATTCAGAGGGCAAGACAAGCGCGTTTCTGAAGAATGAACCCTCGATTGTTTCATCTAAGTTAAAAGTTGGTTATCCGAACATGAGTTCGGTATACCAGGTAAGCAATAAAAAATTTACTTACCAATCTTATCTTCCAAACCCGGAACCGTTGAAGCCTCTTGAAGAATTTATGAAAATTATGATAATTGTCATTTTATGCACAAAGTACTAAACAGTTTGCTACCCTACATGCGTAAATGGTTAATTACGTATGACTTTGGTGACTGACCTAATTCGTTGCCAATCGGATTAAGTAGCAAGTTATTCGGTATTTGGTTGTTAATTTCAATGTTGCGCGCCTGCACAAAATATCGTTTGGGCACGGTTGTCTAACAGATATCACAAAAGCAACAAATTCCTCATGTCCATTGCTTGGATGAAAAACGATATCTTAATTTCAAAATGCTGCATGTGTTCGCATGCGAACATGTACTTATATTCGCCTGACCCATTTCCATATGTGTATATTCAAACTATTGAAATAATCACCGAGCACAAAGGCTTTATAAGTAACACTATGCGTTGTACATTTTTGATCAAATACGCCCATTTGCCCTTATGCACGAAAAAACAACCAGTTGTTTTAAGTACTCGATGGCATCAAGTTTACAAAGTGTAGAAATGCAAGTCGACGCGTATTTATTCTTAGACATTAGCCAGGAGTGTCGTTCAAACGTCTCAGTCCACCAAGCTCAGGTGGCCTATCAAACGTTCCTCGCAAGCCGTAATTTAGCTCACGATGCTAAAGCAGGTTTCCTTTGCTGGCCTTACACATTTTTCGGAAGTTGTGCACTCAGGTTTGCAGGTTTGACTCATTCATAACCACTTTTAACGGTACACTTCTTTCCCCTTTTTACTGAAGTAAAACATTCTTCCATGGTTTACTTTGTACTTTGACAACTGCTCACAATTCAGTGTTTTTGGTGCTTTACTTTTCCGTATGATGTAAGAACACTAAGAAATTCACCCTTGCATTTTTTCAGTAATTTATCAAATTCATTTTCTTCTTCTCGTGGATGAAGTATCAAGCAGCAGTAAGCTAGATTATTTACTTTTAATACCGTACTGAGTGAAAAAGGATACGATGGCGCCCTATGGTCCTAAGATGTTGCGTTGTGATACGTAGATTGGTAGGTTAAAACAAGCCATAAATGTACCGTGCTTATGTTATTACACGCAGAATCTACGATTACAGATGTCTCCAAACAGAATATATATATCGCTGGTATGATTTCTGTTAAAAGTAATCAAGTAACAAGCTACGGGACTGCTAGGTTAGTCAAAACTTTCTTTAAATAATGACACAAGAAACTTTTAAGACGTTTACTAACCGTAGGATGGTTTGACGGGTTTCACTCGTAAAGTGTGTTGGCAACTGGCACTAGGCTCCAGAAATGCTGTTATGTACGCTTCGGGACGTCTCCTTAAAAGGATGTGTTGCGCATCTCCTCTAGTTTTAATTTTCAGATCCATTTTTCTTGTAGTCATGCCATCAGTTGGATTTATATCCTCCTGTACCACATGACAGTATTCTATTACTAATGGGTTGTATCCGCTCTCTTTGTACGTATCCAGAAGCTGAAATGTTTGCAGTGTTTATAATATAATAGGATACTGAAAGTTAATTTGCGTTCCAAAATCATGTATTTTAAAAGACCCCGTGGCAACAAACCGACAGACTTTTGAAGTCGTAATACAAAAATTACAGAAAATAATATAAAATTGCTTCATGCTCCATTCCTCATGCGCGACGTATACCACAAATATGCGGTAATTACAAATAAGTCTCACAAACATATAGGACCAGAGTCGCCATGCTGTTGTTTTTTATGTAGGTTTTTAGATTGTTTAGTGACAACTTTAATCTTGTATCATAGGACTTCAGTAAACGGCTTTGACAACCACCTACAAGATACAACAATTGGATATGAGGTTTCTGATGGAAAAATTAAGAGCATATAATAGTGTCCCAAAAGTGGTATTCTGTCCTGTTGGACAAGCTCTTAGGCCTAGGATTGAAAGTAATGTGTCTCAGCCGAAACAATTTCTTTAGCTTTGGCCACTGAAACACGTTGTTTGAACATGTAGCCGGCTGTGTTTTAACCCCTCTTACCCATTAAATGACCCCGCGCTTCAGTATGGGGATTTAACTCTGCGTTCGTAAGTCTAAAAAATGCGACACAAATAATATGTCGATTACGGAAGTAGGCAGCACTTTCCAGTTAAGTCAGCAAACCATGTGATTACAGGTTGATTTAGAGCAAGAATTTCATGCTGGTTGAAACATTTGATCCTTCATTTTTCTCCTAAAATACTGCATTAGTAATACGTGAAAATACCAGACAACAATCGACAAAAAGTTTTAATGAAGCATATGGTGGGGAAATCTGGATGCGTTTTATTGTGTCATGCGGCAGTTCCAAAAAATCCTTCCCTCTTCGTCCAAAAAAGCTGTTATTTGCTATCATTTGTTGGATTAGCTTGCTCTGGTGCTACTGCTACGATCAGCTGCAGCTGCTACCATATACCTTCTGCACATTTTAAACGTGCATAAAGATACGACGACATATGTGGCCTCAGTTGCCTTCGTTAAGTCATATCCTATTTGAATTTCGCAGCGTGTTATCCAATCTTTAAAAATTCGCAAGAAATCTTGGTTGAGTCCAGTTTAACCTGTGCTTGTCTGAAACCGCAAATATTTTCTTTATAGGTGCAAGCAACTTTGCCAGGAGCTATTCCAACATACAGAATCCATTCTGTCATTAATTCTAAAATTAATATTTTGTAACCAAAGAATCTAGGAAACACCGTTGATGAGAGGCATACTCTTTAATTGCAGAGGTAAAAATCATAATTGTAATACATTTATTCAGTATTTTTGTGCAATCAATAACCTGAGTGTTACAAATCAACGTAAATCAGTCGTACATTTAAGCAAACTAATACACTCGCAGTTTTATCCCCGAGTTTCTTTTTTGTCATCTTGTCCTACCACAGAAATATCGTATGTTCAGCACCGAAATATTTCGTCATTTGCAGACAGTTGTTTCGTAAGCACCGGCAGCTATGAAATCCACATTTCTCAAAACCTCTTGAGGTTAGCAGTCTGGATACACCTGTTCTCTGCATCAAACAAAGGTCCGCCAGTGGATACCAGTTCAGGAGGATGACAGCTCATGTCCCGTGTACCAGACACAAAACGCTTACTAAAAATTCTTCAACAGCCAACGATAGATTTCACCCTTCTTGGGACTCATCAGGTAGACGCAGGCTTCGCGTTTCCGTCAAACTTATGTTCTACTTGAACCCAAGTTGCACGAAATTAGGAAGATACACTCATTTGCAAACAAATTTTAGTTTGCGGGGGACGCATCTAGAATCCAGCTCAATCTCTCGTTTATGATGTTGTCAAGGGAAGGATTCAGCTGGGTTTCAAATCAGACTAGTTTGCTGATAAACGTAGACGTATTACCCAAAGTTATTTGTTTGTTTGTTTTGTACATACTGCACTGATTCTTTTTCAACGAAAGTGCTGGGAACAGTTGAAGGGCTTTCTGAAATGCCGCACTGAATGGTCAATAAATTTATTCTCATCTAGGAAAAAAACATAAACGAAACTGGAATCTAAAAAAGGCTATTTTACTGTGTCAACTTACATATGTACAATCCAATACAGACGCCAGCAGCTGGATTTCTTTAGAAGAGATTAGTGTGAAAAAATACCAAGTTAATTCAAAATAATAAAGACGAAGTAAAAACGTTGGTTGGTCTTGTGAAGTTACGGGGACGTGCAAAATGGAGCCCAAATTAAACACGTTTTAAATACAAATATAATTTTTATCGTTGTAGGCTCTTTTGCGGCGCCAAATACTGACATTTGATATTGGCGATCACCGACTTTGTTATATATACACCACATCATAATGCAACGCCGGTATTCGCAATACAGAATCCTTGTAACTGCGGTGGAACCAGAAGTAAAAACAATAATTATACTTATTCTCACACAGTCGTTTGGTTGTCAGAAAAAAGGTCTGCAATCATGAACGCACAAGCTTTTTTCAGGTTAAATTAACTGTATCCCCTCCAAGGGTTTCTTTGCAAAGTTGTGTCCGTCTGATGTCAGCAGATCAGTCATGCCATGAGAATAATATATACCAGGTATACTCTGGGTGGTCTAATGCACGTCAAATCCGCCACTCCTTCCTCCGTTACACAGCTCCTCCGTCAGTCAGCTCTACTATTCTACTGACTGCTATGTCCAGGAGGATAAAAATCTTCTCAAGTGAAGTCAGTGCCCGTTGATACTGCAGTAGCAGTCAATCAAATTCCTCCCTGTGTTCCCGTCGCTTCCTTGCATTTATCAACGACTGGAGGGCTGCAACGAGCAAATGTGTATCCAACGCTTACGAAACTGTTGTACTCATTTGCATTAATTAATTCAACTAAAAAAGTAAAATATTCCTTCGAAAACATCAGGCTCCGGCCGGAAGCCTTACTTTATATGGAATCACCCGCAAACATGATTTTATGGTCCAAAATGGTTGCTCATGACCACATCTATCACACCATTTGGCAACGTTAAGATCTAACACGTATTGTAGGCGCGTTGGTGTCCACAATTACAGTACTCAAGAACACTCCTGCCCAAATGATAAGGAACACATTAACGCAGTTTGTCCATCCCTGTTAAACGGTTTTACCGGATATTACATGAAACCACAAAAACTGTTTTATCTGAGTGCGGCCGGCCCGAAACGGCTGCTTTGTCATTGTTATTTACATTCTATGCAAAATTTTGTAAAAATGACAAGAGGAAGTCGTTTATAAAGTGCGCAAAAAGATATTGCAGTTAGAACGGCATGCTGTGCAAAACACAAGTATACTTCTCTAGGCAAAGTACGTAATAGGCATATCAAAGAACGTATAGCAACGCAACCCTGCCAAATCAATTTGAATGCAGCAAGATTTCAATTATGTCGTGGTGGTTCCAGAATAAATTCAACCAAAATGTAACCCGTTTTTGTCTAGAATATCTGCGTTACAAACGTGCTACACTTTTGCAGTACCGCATTCGCTGTTTACTAATGAACATATCGGATTGATGGATACTACTTGCTAAAATTATTTGTCGTCGCTATTTTTGAAATTTAGTTATGCGTCTAAAGAGGAATATGCCACAGTCTAACGGCTTACACATTTTAGTCCCCTTTTCTGATGGCAATCAAATCAATGAACCCAAAACTCTTGTGATTCTGCAAATGGTTTGAAACCAGCCGCTGAATTAACAGCGTCCAGATATATTAAACTGCTAAGTTGTTAACAAAAACGCCGTAAGTTGTGCAGTTGCTTTTGAACATAAATTTTAACGTGAATAATGGTTAAAAATTATGATGCGACAATGATGCCTCCAAGTATGTGGCCAAGCACTCATTCGTTAAACCAAAAATGGGTTCAGCATGATGTATTGGTGGGTCGGGATTCGGCATCAGATGTAGACAGCTAGATGTTCGGTGGCTTGACATGTGTTCAGTAGTTGGGTTAGACACAACTCCACCAGATACATAGTACCAACAGGTATGAATTCCAAATCCGACAAAAACTCTCCCTTCGGGAAAAAACGATGTTAATCGCAACATACGAACAACAAATAGTGGCCATCTAACTAGAAAAAACACTTTACAGCCACTCAGTTTAGGCAAAAATAAATCTTACACACAGATATTCATTTCTATTTCACATTATCTCCGGAGAAATCATTTTGTTTCCCATTATGGAGATTGGGGCATTTGCCTTTTCAGGTGTCCACTGCAAACCGACCTATATATAATTCTATCGACCCAAGAAAGAAATGATATTCAGAAAGAAAGAACGACTTGATTTTCTTTGTTTTCTTTATGGTTCTGGTCTAATGCAACACCCAAATAGCCATAGAATTATACACCCTACGTATCTTGCAACCGCCTGCTTCCCATTGCTTACCCCGAATATTGTCGGCGATTATTCACTATCTAAAAATGCCTTCTTAAAACGCTCTAAGGCAGCGTTCCCCTTTACCTTTTTATGCATAGATAGGTCCCTGAAGCCTCAATTGTGATCTTAAAATTACCTCTTGCATATGGCGACTCCATTTTCAATCTTTCACAATCCATCTATCTAAACTTAAAACTTGCCAGCGCTATTTATTGCGTAATTTTGCTCCATTTTTCAATAACTTAATAATGAGGCATTGCACCACCAAACAAACCCTCAGGTTGTCATTAAGTTCGTTTATCATTAGTATTAGTCTGCTGACAGATGCATTAACCGATAGCACCTGAGTTTGTACTGACATTTCAAGACGAATGTTGAAGTGAGTTCTACCAATGATATTACAATTTAGTCAATTTTTACCCATAAATTCCTTTTTGCAGCCTTTGCCCGCACGAGCGCATGAGACATGTTCATGCTAAATCGATGTGAACCTGAAGCCTCCTTGTCTACTGAAGACACCGATCAGGAGGGGAAATTTGCTACCGGTATTGCCTAACATATCTTTGCTCACAAGCTGATTATCTTCATAGAATACTTTGATTCTTTTTTAGATCATTCTGTTTGTTTCTCCATGTATTTGAACTATTCGTTCTCTACTTTGAAACCCGGACCAGCCTTTTTCTGTGCCTTTGCATTAACCAGACAACCCAAAATTCAATAGCTTTAGGCGAAAACGTTTGTTTGATTCTCGTCAGTATTTGAAGGTATGAGAGTATTTAATGCCAGTTTTCACAAACTTTATGGCTAGTTGCCGATCCTCCCATACTAAACAGCTTTATTGGCTTATAATCGAGAGATGAATTATGTAACAAACAAAAGCTTTCTTTGAGTAATTTACTTGCATATGAACAAAATGAGGAAGCACTTACGGAATCTGTTGCCGCTCATGTCTGTAAGATTTACAATCCAGGTGGGTATCATTACAATATCGGAAAGATAAAGTCAGAGTAGAATAAAAGAAACCAAGCCACAACTATCGTGCGCAGGGCGATCCAGAGGATTGTTAAGTAACTTCAGTTGAAATATCAACCTACGTTATCCAGCTACCGAGCTCATTGTTTTTACCTTGATGCTAGGATAAAGTCACTTCTTTTACTCTTAACGTTCTTTTAAACATATCCCCGGTTGAGTCGGTTACTGAAAGTAGGAGTACCATAAAGTCTACCAAAAGTACTCTGATGAACCGACTGCGTGTTCCAGAGCAACGTCCGGACTAGACCATCATTGGAAAGGAAACAAGATACAGTTAAGTTACTTTGATTTTACCGAAAAACCCAAATAGATTCAACTGAACCTTCCGTTTCTGACTAAGCAACAATGGCAAGAACGATTTGCCCACAATCAAAGGATCTTAAAAGATGTTCAGTACGTTACCAAGCGTTCATCACGCATTCAAATGAAAAGCAGAAGTCTATAGTTTACACCACTTATACCTTGGAGAATACTTTAGTGAAGTTCAGTGGAAAAAGCAATTGCTTTCTGCATTTATGAAGTGAATTACCGTATGATGACACAAGTACGCCTAACAAACGGCTGATTTCTTCATATGCTTTTCTTAACACACCACCAGAGATGCATCCATGGATTCCTTCGTGTGTTTTCCTGAACAACAATCTGTTATGTGAGTGAATTCTCCACGGAAGAAATCAGCTCAAAATCACGTACACTGTCGACTGCAATCAATACTGTACAGTACGTTTTTTTTGTAAAATGTTCTGCCATTGTCAGCAGTTAATCAAGGACAAAAGCAAGTCTTACTATCGTTTAACGTTTAGTGTTCATCAAGTGAAAATCACATGGAATCATATCAAGACACATTAGGACGTGAGAGAAAACTAATCGAAATAATTTTGCAGTAACACAAATCCCGTATGATAAACTTGACATTGAACCGATGCTTACGCGCATGAGCTTGAACTCAGTTGACGCTTACGTATGACAGATTTATGAGAGCCATGATCGTCAGGTCCTACTGAAACTCTTTTTTTGGCCTTGTGTAGTTTTGGCCCTTTTCTAAATGTGTTCGAAAGTCCCACTATGGATGAAATGTGAACTATGGAAGAAGCGCGCAATAGCATTTTCCTGGCTCCAGTTTTTCTTGTAGTATTATCAAATCTGAGGTATGTGTATGACTGCTGCTTTGTGTGCTCCGTCGCAGGTACACAATTTACTTAACTGTGACACCTCAAGAGAGGTATGTAATATTTTTGCTGTATACCTTGCGTTTGCATGAACGTATGGCAATAAAGTGTGCTGTCATTGAGAATTCCACTTTAGTCTTTAATAAAAAACAGGTACCTCACCAACATTTGGTCACCTAATTCGCTACCAGAGACCTGATATTCTAATGCCAAAATAACCTAATTATAAGATGCAACCTGCCACCCCTACCAAAAGTTCTACAACTGCCTAGCAAATAAAAACCGCACGCCTTGTATTCATAGCCACTTGTGACTCAAAAGCCCCTCAAATCAGTGCGTCGTGATGCATCAAGACACTGAGCATTCTAGTGAAAGCAGACGATGCAGTTGAACATTTTCTCAGAATTTACCCATCCCAAGCGTTCATTGTCAGGCGTTTGTGAAACGAGTAAAGAGTGCCTACAACCTCTTTACCTCGTTCGAAACTTCCAGACATACAAGCAGACTAACCGGTAGGAAAAACCATGCACCATGCAGGTTCGCCATCCTAGACTTTAGGCAGTACCTACAAGCGTCTGCCAACGTGCACATGGTCATCTGTTTAACTTTAAAATTATTCTTGCGCCATGGCGTGCCTTGGGAACAATAACAATAAGCTTGTCTTGCATAATTATTTTCAGTAAATTGTCTCACACTGGCCCAGGTTATGCTAGGGTAAGATCTAATTATAACGAATTTTGAGCTCAGTGGTTGAAACACCCTGTGAGAACTTTGGTGCCCCCTCTATATTGATGGTTCGGTTTCAGCATGAAAACATATATTGTTTAAGTCTTGTGGGAATAAATGTTTGGGAAAACACAGGCGTTTTATTTCGGGTCGATTGTGGATAATACTGTGGCATGTAGCATCATAATTATGTATGTTAAAAATTGTAGCAACTTCATCCTGTTGCGGACACTAATCGCTGTGCGAATGATTATTTTTGGGATCAAATGTAGAAGGAGTCTTAAAAAGATGGTGCTTCTTCATATACAGAGATACCCAAAGCGGCTGGTTCCACCAAATGCTTTCAGATGTATGTTTGGCAGCCTCATTCAGAAGAAGAACGAAATGTCCCACAATTACTTGAAAAAGCAAAGCTGATATTTTGCCATGAGCTTTTAATTCTACTCAGAAAGCCGCTTTTCTAAATCACCGGTTAATGGCAAGTTATTGCTAAATCTGGCATATCCATTTAAAAAAACAGGCACGAAATCCATTGCTACCTAACCTACGGAGATTCCGTTTGTATTCTTTGTGGTCTTGTGCTATGACCGAATTATACGACAGGCTGGTTGCAAGTTGGGTTCCCTGTCCCAAACATCGCATTCCACTTTACTCAAAAATCCCCCTGCGTCTCAAGATGTGTACGCTTCGGCGCCGAGAAGATTATATCCTCCTGAATGCTAGCAGTTTTAGAAAGCACGCCACCTAAAGTGTGCAAGATAATTTCATATCAGTCCAGTGGCCTGCTGCCAAAAGATGCTCCCTTATGTTGTGGCGACTTTTCGTTGGAACGATGAAATGGAATTTTATCATTTATTTCTGAGGCGCATAAATGCCTTAAACAATTTAACAACTCTATCTACGGACTATTTCAGACTTTGGAGACCCGAGCCAAATTCGGCTCCGATAGTGTTAAGAAAATTGCGTACCAGATGGTGGATAACATGCAATTTTCTTAGAGTCTAAACACCACGTATTGGAATAAGATGTTGTAATCCGATAAGGCACTCCTGATCAAAGTGCACACACAATCACTCGAACACGCACACAGAGCCAACGCACACGCACAAACGCTGGTCGCATCTGACTGCCAACTGCCCACATACACACCGATGGACCCAAATGAAGCTATTTTGACTCGTATTCAACTGGTTTTAGAAAACCCCAAAAGAGGTTGCCGTGGCTACCGAAAGTTGGAGTACATCTTATTCCACTACGCTTTGATTTGAGTTTCCAAAAATTCCACAATATTTTAGATTTGATTCTTGCACAGTTCCTAAATGCCATGAAATCGGATGGTAAATATCACGTGTGTTATTATCCCCTTTAAGTGCAAAGTTTACTTACTGAAATCGCGACCACCTTGAAATCACACGCGACTTGAATTTGCTCTAGTTTAGCTCTCAGCGAGTAGGCTTTAAACACACATCTGTTAACAAAACTTCAAGTCTGCCTCCTTTATATGGGTGAATACTCATGACACCGCTATAATGGAGCACTGTTTAGAGAGCTCATTATCCTTTTACGACGAATTGTGAGTAACAAAAACCGATGAAAGTTTAAGCCTCCTTTTTATCAGACTTTTATGTTTTTGTCGAGATTTCTTCCCATTGATCCTAGATAATATACTCTTATTTTGGAAGGTGCAAGAAATGTCGAATTATTTTACTAGAAAATAGTTCATTGCGTACCTCCGAACATTTTTGGGTATTCCATTAGGTGAAGGTTTGCGTAGTTCTTTCTCTGGCTTTTAAGCTTGAAAGCAGAATAGGCAGCCGTTGGCCAGGTTTCTGGATACTGAGTCTCAGAGTATTCAGGTTTTGGTTGCATTTCTATATCCAATAGACGTAATGCACCCCTTTCCCTGGGCCATTCTGTCGTCTCCCATCTCAACGCAACCTCACTCAATGCAAGCTTTGTCTAGAGGGTTAGACAGGGAATATTTGGGACGAAGAGGACAATATGAACGTATTATCAAGCAACAAAAATAGTACTGCATATAAATATATAAACATAGGTCTACCATGCTTTTTATTAGAGGACACATATGAATGGTATTTCCAGACAAAAGGTATATTTGATTGTTCATCAATTTCGTGTCTGTTCACCTACTGCAGGGAATGGGTAAAACAAAGAATGAATATCTTAATTAATTGCTCTTTTAATTCAGTGTGACTCAGGAGTTTTTCCTCTTCCGTACTTACGATAATATTTGAGGTAGATTAAAGTTCTCTGAGTCAAACAGCCTGAAAGAAGCCTAAAATGCTGTAGAAGGAACAAAGTACCACATAACCTCCTACATAAAAGCTTAACTGAATTAACCCCATGCGTGGCACTGCCCTCTCTCTCGAAAAACGAATAATAGTTTGCCATCAACCAGTGTGCAGAAAGTCGTTTTTGCTGTAAAAAAAGACAGAAGACACTCGTAAAAACTCGGTCGTTTCCTGTAGCTGAAGCAACCTTCTGTGTTTTCGCTCAAAGCTTAACTTTATCTGATCACCGAGTGGCTATGCTAGCCACTGTCATCAACAAATCCAACAGTGCAAAACGGAGTTGACTATCCGTAGATCTATATCTTGATTGGGCATCTTCGGGCATAAAACTGGTTCGTCCGTTGCTACATTGTTCCAATGGCAACCTGTCACACAAGGTATCCCGTGCCGATCTTTGGACAACTCTTGCTAACCGCCGGGTACATTTCCTTGCCAAACCTTCTAGAACTCAATAGATGCAAGACGCTCTGAGATGAACAAAATCTTTGGTTTTTCAGGCCTAGAAATACGGGCTAATTGGTGGAAAAACCACACCATCACCCACCAAGCGACGAGTAAACGATCCCCGGGACTAGGATGCGTTGACTCCCCGCTAGTCAACTATTGACTCAGAACACTGAAAAATCATGGAAATATGGATTTTTTGGATGTTTTAATGACCCCTTTGGATTTAAAACAGCTGTGCTGACTGTTCTGAAGTTCGAAACACAACCCAGTCTAACAGATTAAATCAAATTTTCAACACGATAATGAGAACTAGACAGTAACACTACATCTATTGAGCTTTCTGAAGTCGACGACCGTCATTTTATCACTCTTGATCGGAAGGTTTCGATCCTGAAATCCAGGACTTGTGATTTACACGGGACGCCGCCTCAAAGGGCCAACGGGTGATGAGCTTCGTTTGAGGTCAAACTCCCATAACAGTCTCTGATATTTGAACAGACTTCAACCCTCTTTAAGAGGAGTAATTTCCCCAGGGTTGTTTTCTATTTAAAGGGTACATATTGTACTTGGGTGCCACAAACCCTGGCGGCGAGTGAAAATATTACAAAAGCGACCATCTCTTTAGTAAATGGATGCGCAATAAAGAAAACTAATGATTGTTATTGTTCCCTCTCACAAAATTACTTAAAACGTTGAGGTGTTCCAAAGATTGTTGTCTTCAGCTTTAAAAGCAGACTATCCCGCAGATGTGCGTAGCCCCCTTTGAACAAGAAAGAAGGCGTCTTTTGGTGTGACGGACAAAATCCTGGATGCTAGGCGCGTTGTGTTACTAACGGGTTCATTGTTTTTCATAATCGGCCCATCACAAGTAATGCTGTTACTATCACTGTCAAATAATAATATAAAATAGATATTTGGTGTTGTCAGCGGCTACTAGTAGTAGTACATCTTATTAGAATGAACGATAGAAATCAATCATCAGTTTCCTCCTTCATTATAACAGCGTGCGTTAAATTGCGCATCAGTCCAATCTTAAGAAATCTAGTTGACTGATAAACGTCTATAAACAGCGTCCCGAAGTTTCACCTGCGTTTTACCAGTGCACATTTTGAAAAGCCAATAAAAAAATCGCTCTATCCTTTTTTGCCGAACAAAACAGAAGTTTATCGTCCAATTGATGGCCCCACTTTTCTGATTTTGCTCAGGTCATTTAGTATGAAAAAACTGTTTCGAGAAACCTTCAAAATGGTCACTCTGGTACTGCTATATTAATTGACCTAAATATTTGTATCAATGTTTCAAAACTCGTGTAACAAAGAAAACCCAATCCTCTTTTACCGTAAAGCTTGCCCGTGGCCGCATGCTGACAACTTTGAAAAATTTGTTTAAATTTAAAATCGCTGCTTACCCATTCAATATCCTTCGATTTCTGAAAATAATACAAGGCAGCATTATGAAAGTCACAACTGGTAAAGCAAACATCTGAAGCGCCAAGCAATAATTTCTTAGATGTCTGTCATCCGTTTTTTCGGAAACCGTGGGGGAATAATGAGCGTGACGCCATTAGTTTTCATTTTGATATTATCTTCTAAATGGTGACAAGAGAATCGACAAGAGAGTTTAACACGGCGGCCATTTAGGTTGTCTATATTCAATAATTTTTGAGCAGTTAGGCAACACAAACTGTTCTACATTTATTAGTTTGTTTGGAGCTTTCAAAAAGAAACTATTTTATGCTGCCCATATACATTGAAGTATGAGAAAGCTGGCACAACACAATCTTCGCAGATGTTAACTTATATACCGACCTTTTTTCCTGAATGATCACAGTGACCCCATATTCATTGGTCTCATTGTTGCATAAGGTTTCTCGCTTCTACTGAAAACGAGTGAAAACCATGGAAATATCTTTACCGAAAGCACGCTTTGTCGCCTGTTGAACTTTAGCTTCGGAACCTTTTCAACCTAAGCAGTATGTGGCACACAGAATCTGTGAATCAAGATCATTTATAATTGCAGACCACCGGGCTCGTCCAACAATCAACTCAAGGGTATTTTTGTTTTCACTAAGCCGGCCGATTTGATGATATTCTCACTGTCATCAGTCATTGAATTTGGTGCTTTGTACGTTGGCATTACTATGTAACACACCGGTGTGTCCGCAGCTTGCAGATGACCAGGTTTGTGTTTATACTTGAATGCACACTGTGCCGTAAAAAACCGAGGAATGAGAGGTTGGGGTGGTATATCTATAAATTCAAGGATCACTGTAATTAATCCCCACTTAGTTTTTTTCACTTACGTCAATGGCAAGTTCATGCAAGTGAGCCAGCGCAGGCAGGAACAACATGCATTGTGATTTTAACTGCGCTTTAAATAAGTTTAGATGCCTGTTTTGTTGCGGGAATTAAGGAGGACTGTCCTTTTTAACCAACTTAATGATACCCGGATGTCGTAATTTCCTCCGAAAGTAATAACAGCCGTCTTCAGGAGTGTGCAGACAAGAGCCGCACGTTATATATACTCCCCTCCATTCCCATCCGCCTGCACACCTACCTAAGCTAATAGAGAGAAATGAAAGTCCTACCCACTTTTTGTTGGCCTAATGCAAATATTGCCCGCCTGCACTTGTAACCCGTTGTTTTCCGCCGCCTCCAGCACACTACTAGAAGTCTGTCCTGCGCAGTCTCTAAAGTGGGTTCAACCGGTATCTCATGTAGCCAGGACACAGTGGACGAATCCTAGTCGCTTTTAGTATTTGGTTGGACCACAATGTGCATATATTACCCAAAGCGTACTATAGATATCCAAGAGAACTATTCAGAAATTCGAAAACATTGGGCCGCTAGCATTGGGTTAAGTACAGATAGGCTTATTTTCTCTTCTTACCCCACTCCATATCAAACAGTAACCTAACTACATGGCATCACAGTTGGTTTTCAAAACTTGATAAATGTCAGTTACTTTAGCCTAATCCCCAGGAAGAAGTATTTAAAAAACACCATTCAGACAAAGAAAACCAAATTAAATCCGCAATTGTGGTTGTGGCAGGCTGGGATTTGATAGCTTTCTTCGGAAGACCTACTCACATATTCTGTGCAAAGTTAAAAGTCAAACTATGCCCATTACAAATAAAGGCGACACCATTTCGTGGAATGGCGCAGTGGAATTCCTTAAATTGATTCACTGGTAGCCGTGCCTTAGTTTTAACTAAATTATAAATTAGTAGCAGATAATAAAGCTCATGATTATGCTATCGAAAATCAATCAATAAAAAACGCAACCTTGCGGATCCTGTATATTAGAGCTGGTGTGAAGCGTACCTGGAGCGGGCGCCCAAGTTTAGTCTTTAATCGCAGTCATGATAGCAAGCGATTGTGCTTTGCTTGGCTTTGGTTAAATTGGATTATTAAGTAAAACGTCAAAAATTAGGTGATTAGCGGATATTACCCAGTAATTTAAACTTCAGCAGGCTACGTATACAGCACTGACTAACATGGAGTACTTTCCCTTAGTGAGACTACCGTACCTTCTAGGATGTTCCGGAAACATTCTGCCGACCCAAAGCATGCAAACTGGACGATATTCTTAACAAAGATATTAGCACTACACACGGAGGTTTGGCCTGTTTTCCTGCACTCCTTCAGAAGCCGTTCATATGGAAAAGTCCGTTAGGAGGGTTTAATACGGTTGCGCAAATTGCGTAAATTAAATTTTACCAACTGGAGTAAACTTTTTAGCGTGGTGACTCAGCCAGATAAACGAATACCTGCCATTTTCAATGCACACGCTAAAAAGGATTAGGACTACATTTGAGTTGGTCAGAAGATAACTTTCGGAACAAAAGTAACCTAAGTAATTATGTGGAACTAAACACTTTGACAACTTCATCTGCTACTCACTAGCCTGCCTCAGTACCAACGCAAAACGGAACTTGAACCTGAAGTAAGTTCAACCGCCGCTACAACTAAAAACTTTGTAAGAACCTGGTTGGGAGTTAACTCGGGTTCAGTGACTGATTGTGCCTGTCGTCCCTTGACCTCCTGCGTACACATCTTACTCTGGTAATCGTTGCCTTACGCCTCATAAATCTTTCTTCTGGCATCCGGTGGTTGGAACGTTCCTGTGAAGAGATGAATTCTGGATACTGCTCGGTAGGCAAAATGAAGATACGTAAAATATTCTCCTTGGGTGTGAATTTTTAGGTTTTTACATTCTCTAGTTTGTTGATGTGTTGTAAGGCGTAAGACTTTTGCAGAATCAGTGGCACAATCGTTTGTAGTCTTTTGAAAAAGCGCGGATACATCTCACCAACTTAACTTATTATGTAATTCCGAAACAGTGCGCGGATTACTAGTGAACTCCTCAAGTTTATTTTCCATGGGACGAGACCTGTTGGTTGCAGCATGTAACTTACGCAGGACTAGGTACATTCGGCCGCCACTCGGTATCAGAGCCAACTATTTTTGATTGTGCAATCTGGCGCGAGATTTCTTCGATCTCTAAACGTATCCTAAGCTCAGGAAACCAGGACCGCCCTGGACGCTTATAGCACCCGACCGTATGTCATCCGTACATCGTATTCTCCACCACAATACCTCAAGAGTTCCAAAGCCACTTGGTCCGTTATGTGGTCCTATTTACACTCAACTAATCCGCCATACAAATGAGCCATAGAACAAAACATGTTCAAGCTAGAGATCAAATTATTAATCCAGGATTTTTTTAAATGAAGAACTATTTCTGAATGCTGTTGCACTGGTCCTAGACTTTGGTGGGATATTGTACTCCACTTTTTAACTTACACTAACCTGTCATCAGTCTATTGCCCGCTGCACAGGCACTTGCAAACGTACACTAGAGAACACACCAGATATGGTAAAGGGTTGCTGTCTTCCCGAGAGCATCCTTTGCAGAAAGAAATCCATATCCAGTCCTGAATTTTCAACAACTTCGATTGTGACGGATTCCTGTTGTTTCATTAATGGTCAGTATATGTTTGAAACACTTTTACGGATGTCACTTCTTTGAATTCTTGGATGGTCACCATGACGTTCAAGGTTAGTGACGTCATAAAAGTCTGTTCCTGCGATCTTGACAAAAGTTCCTCCGAAATACAGTTTATATTCTACCTGGTAGAGTGCATATGCACTCCATGTTAGCTAACTTCAAGCCGCTCATGTTACAGCCGAATCTCTGGTCGGAAGAGGGGTTAACAGATCCAGAGATTTGTTTCAGTTTTCAACAGCCACTGGAAGTAGACGTCCGTTTTCCCAGCAAAGGTTTGACTGGCCACAGACGCTCCAGTATGAGGGTAGAACAGGGTCCTAATCGAAAAGCTTGCACAACAGAGCAGTTTGCATGATACCTCGGACTTCCTATTCCGTCTCATCATATGGGTGCTAAGGAATACAGCAATGGACAAGTCACAAAAGAGAAAGGTGTTAGATAATTGCCAGGTATCTGCGCGGGTGCAAGTGGCTCGGAGTTACGTATGTGCTGAACAATTGCGTTTGATGGTTTACAATGTGTGACTCAGTATGTTGGCCTGCAGTTATATGCTTACTGTCCGAACGACTGCCACCATAGTGAAAATTTGGCAAAAGCTTTGTATGTTGCCTCTGGTCCTAATGTTTCTGTACAAATTCTGAAAGAGTTGTGGATGGTGACGTACAAGGAAATGAAAATCCTTCTTCGTTAAAAATATGGGTAGCTGGTTTGTTTTCAGCACTTGCCAGTTGAAGTGCTAAAGTTTCGTTCCAAGTCCGGATATCAGCATTGCGCGGTTGAATGCGAGCCACCCATTCTTCTATCATATAATTTCCAAAGATTAACTGGGACACTTACGGTCAGTGGCTTCCGTATATTTGAAAGTTCCGTTTGGAATCGATGTTGAGCTATAGCCTCATCTCCGTGCTCTAGCTTGGTTTGCCAGAAGCCTCAATTTCAGATCCATTTGGTACCATTCTGGATCACGTCGTTGTTGATCTCAACGTTGCACCGTACGTTCGTCCTTTTTGTTCATGTAAGCTGATGGACCGGGCAGACTTCGTGGTTATCTCTAATCAGTTTTTCTGTCGAGCGCCATACTTCAAATGCTCACCTCACTTCTTCTCACACAAGCAAGTGTGTGAACAACATCCCAATTGAACTGATCTCATCACCCAACGCGCAACGCCGGGTCATGTCTTCTGCTGGCCGCTTTCATTTGCCTTTTATCGTAGACGGTTTTTCCCGAACCTTTTTTCCCAATTCTTTTTCCAGCCTGTTACTTTTGTGTCTACAGAAGATATGTTTTTTACTGCATCCTGTCGTTTCTCCAATGTTATGGGAGCTCTCAATCCAATTCCAGGGTTTGACATTCCTATTACTTAACGAAGGTGCCTTTCATAACAGTCCAGTTTTTGTATATTAATAAGACGCTGTCCACATGCGGAAACATTGCCTTCTGTCTGACTTGTTGTAGTTTAAACCACCTCACATTTTGCAATGTAAGTTATTTAATTGATCCCAAATTTGATAAGCTGGTTAGTTGTCCACTGTTCTACATAGTTTTCAAGTGCGATGTTTATGGAAAATGCGTAGACCAGATGCGTAGAGATCCGAACAGGTGGTCAAGTATTTGTAAATGCTCATCAACAGCTTTGTACAATGATCTCCAGCATCCGTGATCTTCTTTGATGCTTTCATTCTCCGCATAAAAGCGCAAGCTTGATTTGCAAAATCATGTCGCCATATCAGACGGTAGCAACAGTGAATTATGTTATTGATGGTAAGAAGTCAAGTGGGGCGAAACCTATTTGTTGTTCACTAACACTTACTTGGTGTGTCTTTTTACCGCCCACATCCTCCAGGGCAATAGAAAACTCTGTGGGACAAGAAGCGGCAAGATTGCACAAACCGTTGGTCAGCAAATGCGATTCAAAAATGGTTATTTGGTGTAAATGGCAGTGTAAATTTAAAAATGAGCAAGTTTTACTCCATGTAAAGAGCTGTGTCAGTTTAAATCAGTGTCCGAATACAATACTGAACACCGTCACTAGCTGTCGCATTCTGTTTCTGTAAAGAACAAACGAAACATCAAAAATTTGATCCAAATCTAACAATTCGAGAAACACTTTGCTCCAGTTAAGACGTTTTGGTAAAAATCTAATGAACTTTGGGGACAGCAACGTGGAGTAGAATTCGTGACCAGGAGGAAAACTGACAAACGTTTTTCTATGGTCTCTCACCAGGTATCGGCCAACCCCCAGATTCGGATCCCAGCCAACTTAGTGGTGTTAAATGTATGTCTGACAGAATTTCTCCATGCACATTAGGAGGTATTCAAATAGGCACAAAAAAGTAATAAATTAACGCTTTTTTAGAATACGTGCCCTAATTTGCATTGCAACACTAACTACAGAAGAGACTAAGGTGATAACGCAAACTGAAGACAGTGTACTCACTGACTTCTGGAAGCCAGACATATGCTAAAAGTTTTGCCTGGAAACAGTATGAAGGCCGATGGATTTGTTCGCGTGGAACACCTATAACCTCGGTCTGGCACCTTTTTATATTTCCAGTTTAAACCTGATCAGTGCGTCCCTCTGCCGAGAGAGATTTAATTAACCAAAAAAACAATTAAAACACTCAAGATTGCTATTTCTGGTGATCTCATGCAGCAAATGCAAGCTGATTGGAAATTGCTGCAAAACAGCCATGGAGTGCCGAAAACCCTCAAAACATATTGTGCTACAGAGAAAGCCTAAACGTTGCAAGGCATAATTGAGCTACTAAAGACTCCACAGAACACGGAGACTGCTTGATTCGTTCTTCGAGCACACCAAACAAGATTGATAATAATTGATATCAGAAGAAAAAATAATAGTCGATTTGCAAAGTTCCTGTTTGATACGCTCCAAAACTGGTCCAAATGAGATATTTTGTACAAAAACACTTCCACAAAGCACAGATGGTCATGTGGAGGCTTGGTTTTTGGTTTAGCACTGTCCAGAAGTCACTTGTAAGAATTTTCACTCCACTTTCGTGTTTCCATGATTTCACCCTGTGGCTTGGGGTCTAAATATTCGAAGTCGTCATCCACTGCGAGCAAAGGGCCCCAAAGAACCTGAAGGTCTGCTATTTATTTATACACAGCGCGTGATTTATTGCTCCTCTTGAAGTTTAAAAGCCACCTTGCGACGGTATATGAGATCACATTGCTCGTTAGATCGCCATTTCAGTTGATAAAATAAAATCGGGATATCGACTTGTGCAGTTTGATGAATACAGTTTGATTAATACAACCAGCCTATAGGATACTTTCATGCAATCTACAGCCTTGCACAAGATCTGATGAACAGAAAACAAGAGCGACATTTGAAGAAGGTCATTGATGCTACAAAACGCCTACGCACTTCAGGCTTCTGTAATTAGACATGTTTATTACAAAATAACCGACAGATAA
Organism: Clonorchis sinensis; assembly: GCA_003604175.2. Taxonomy (NCBI): domain Eukaryota; kingdom Metazoa; phylum Platyhelminthes; class Trematoda; order Opisthorchiida; family Opisthorchiidae; genus Clonorchis; species Clonorchis sinensis. The sequence continues at coordinate 158,432,699 of CM030370.1, forward strand.
TCAGACGCCGTTACAATACCTATCAGTACTAACTGCTTGAAATTGTAGCCAACCAGTCAACTTATCGTACATACGCACCAAGGTTTTTTTATCCGATGGGGGAGGACTTTTTCCCTATATGTGTTTCAACTTGGTACCCTCGGCTAAGTTCAAAAAGACTCTCATGCGCTATTCTTTTAGGGCGCTCACTTCAAAATTTTCAAACGTTATAAAACAACAGTCGGTTGTACATTTTCCCCGCAGATACAATTTTATGAGAAATAAAAATAACTTTGCAAGTGCACTAGTTTAATCTAAACGCCAGACATTCATCCCTGTACAAACTCTGAAATACAGTTAGAATGAAAGAACGTTCCAAGATAAAGCAAATGTTTTTAATTTCCTGCCATCCATTGACTGGAATGTTTAACCATGACGAAGTAAGTACAAATCGAAGTTACAGTTTAAGAACAATTAAATTGGAATATTTGTAAAACCCCTGTGATGTGACAAACTTACTTATCGGTCCGTCACTTTCGTGCTCTGTTTCGGAAGGTAACATCATATAAATCATTATACTTCAACGTTATTAACCTCTCACCAAGAAGCTATTGCTCACAGTACTGGTGATAAATATTTTTTCTGATTTTAAACATGAGTTGTCAGTGTTATCAAAAAATATCTCTATTAGGTAATCACTCATGGCACATGAACAAATTCATCAGTACCCTTCGGGAAAAAGACGTTTAAACCTAGGGGACTTTTTGCTTTTAGCGCAAAGTGCAAAATCTTGTATCCAGACCTAGTTGGGTAATATTTGCCATTACGTTTGTTCTTATGCCCAGCTGGGATTCGGGATGGCGTCATCAAAATCAACAGCTATAAAGAATTTAGGCCTCGTAAAGTGTTGGGGTGTTAGAGTTTTCAATTTTAAACTCCGCAGTCAGACCCAAGCCCATTCACAAACATTTTCTCTACAAGCGGTCAGATACTCATTGGTTTAACGGCCACTGGGGCAAGCATTCAAACGATTGCCTTCCCTTCTGAGCGGCACAATATTCGGCCTGTATTTTGCAACCATATAAAGGTTATGGTCCTATTATGACCTGCATTTGCTGGTTTCCTCTTGCTGCAACTTTACAGCCAGAAGTATCATTAAACATCCCCCTAATATGTTTAATACACTGGCTTACTCGTTTGCTCAATCCACTGTACACATTCAACTATATACGAGTCAACCGAATTTAATTTACCACTTATTCCATTCTCATTCTAGAACGTCCAGGCGTAAATCCACTCGGGCAGACATTCTTACGGAGTTAAGGAAGTATCTTTCAAATGCATTTGAAGGTTCAATTTTCAAAGTTCTGCTATCTCTTTCAGGACTATATGCTTTGAAACAATTGCAGCTTCGCAAGTCAATTTGTCATTTTAAGCGTAAATCTATCCAGGTAAGTCAGTCAAAAGTGATTGGACCTATTTCTCTTTTTTGCAGTTGGTTCTTTTTATCCAAGACAGCCTATCATTTCGGTATCGCTCGCTAAATTTTCACGTAAATGCATTTATGAATTTGAAGATGCAACTATGCATTTTGCAAAGCAGCTATATTATATTAAGTCCGATTCATCCCCCTTAGTTAGGCAATAAAGTCCGCCCAAAGCTCTGAAGTTTATTACAGTCACCCCTAGAAAATGCCTAACAACCGAATAAGGCGATAAGTTTGTTGGATTTTCAGGAAACATATGGGGTGAAAAGAAGTCAAAACGTCACGTGTCATGAGCAGGTATTTTCCAGTGTGGATTAGCATCCGAAGATTAGGTTTCGTCCCGTCAGTAGAGTTAATCTGTGTTGAAAAAGCAAGAAGCACCTTCAGGCTGTTTTTATCGTTGTCGGGAATCATCAACAGTGCACGGCTAACTAAGCCCAGAGGACTCCTTCGGGTCAGTGTTTGGATACCTAACCGTCTGGCCACGAGCGGCTGAACGGCGATGGGATTGGCTCTACCTTAGATGGGACATAGCGCTACTCATTGTTCAGTTACGGAACTCTCACCACGAGGTCAAATACTGACTGGTTCCAAGGTGACGAACGAGAGTATGTGAGCTAATCACACTACTTTTCAGTCGCTGGTAGCTAAATAGTTGAGTGCCAACCAGTCGCCGGAAGGTCTTCTGTTTGAAACCCTCTGGGTTTAGCATGTTATGTACCGCTGGTGATTCGATACAAGAATGAAACAGCTGTAAATTGTTGCTAGACTTTTTAGCGTAAATCGGCTTTACTGCCAAGACGGAAGCCCTGTTAAAAATAATCAGATCATCATTCAAGGATACAATCTCTCCGGGCCACTTATTAAGTGGCTGTGCATCATGAGCTCAATATGACTGAACTCACCCAGGCTGGCGACGGAAACTCTCCAGTATGGTTGGACTTTAGAAAGCTCTTTACTAAGCTTGAAATAGTCTTCTGGGGGCAGAAGCACTTCAAATAACTGAACATGAACGCGTAGAAGAAGAATGTCTACGTCCTCGCGGTAGTCGTGAGCAACGTTCAGCACCATTGCTTTTTGATTTGCCGATTGTATAAGCTAAAATGTGAAACATGTTCTCAAGCTTTTCTCGTTACGCATGCGCCTAAAAACATATTTAACCAAAATGGGTGATCATTTAAACAAAAAAACTAATGTAAGCATTGACCCCGTAACGTCCACGAATTGACCCATTTAAGGACCCAACTGCCACAGAAGCCTGCCTGACGAGATATGGGCCAGCATAATCCGAAATCCCTTCTTAAAATACTTTTGAAGTATAACACGAATAACGGAACTTTTGCACCGTATCAGTCTGTTTGTCGCACTTTTGAAACCCTAGTCTAGTTTGTAGCAGCAGCAATCTAGATTTGAATACAATTTCAACCTTCTGCATGGTTGTTTTGTTGGGTAGTTCCTTGGCATTTTTTCTAATATACGCTGCACTGTTGTTTACCGAATCACCTTCTGCCGTTGTTCTGATCATTCTGTCTGACTAGCCAAGACCGATTATTCATAACAACTATGCTACAAAAGTTGACTTTTGAACCCGAACTTAGATTTCACCCAATTTAAAATGGATTTATTTAGAAAGGCTTGGTTTGCTTAAAAAACTGGTTAACTTTCGAAAATATCCCACAAGTGAAAAAAATTATCAATGCTGTCCCAGACGCATAAAAGTGTTCAGCAAAATTACCAATAACATCAAATTATTAATGGCAGTCTAGTTGCGCGAAAAGCCGTATTTTATGTTCAGTTGACCGCACTGTTAGGAGATTTAGAATGTTTTACGAAAGTTTCTCAGCGCAAAATAATTGCACGATCAACTGGGAAGTTATTATTGCGCAGATAACAGATATAAACTTGAAGTAACTGTCACCTCAGGCGACTGTAGCCAGTTTTGTTTTTGGAAACTTTTTTCACAGAATATTTTCTATGAAATATCTTAATAAAATGCACATATTTATCAAGTAAAAAGAGTTCTTGTCGTCGGTCTATTACGTATACGGAGACACTTCTGCGCTAATCGACGTGTCATCGCTTCTATGATCAAAAAGTTTCAAATCAGATGTTACAGGAATATACATTATACATCCAAGAGGACATATGTTCTGAGTTGCGTTTACACCGCTTTTTGCTCACCTAGCTGATGTATAGCCTCAATAAAGGAATCGAACTCGTAGATGGTCTTCCAGCTTCCGTGTGAAAGTCGGGGAGCAAACATCCGAGAGTGGCTTGATCTAACTTTATTTAGGGATGTGTGAGAGCTTGATGGTAGAAGCAAAAAAGGATTTTTCTGTTTATAGGATCTTAGCAGTTCAATTGTGTGCATATTTTGCTCCGGGTGACAAGGCGTCTACTGGCAGGTGACCTGATTATAGTTCTGGGAGTTTCTACTTATATTGTATAGTAGTACGCTAATTCGTGCAACAGTATCCTTTAGGTGGTTATCGGACTCATGCAGATGGTGGGGTTTTTAAAAAACGTGGTAAAAACGTAAGCAGCGTGCTGGACAATACGACAGTAGTCAAATAATTTGATAACATACCTGCTCGGCGAGAGAATGAACATAGTTACTCAATGTTCCAGTGTGCTTGTGCTGTCGGTAGTCCTGGTTAAAATTCATTTTTGCCAAATAGAGGAAGACTAGACAAAAAACAATAAATGTGTCTCCTGAAAGTTGCTGTCAGAACAAATTTAATAACTGGATTTGACTCTATTAAATTTCATGTCTTGAATTTTAAACACAAATTTTTTGAGGCTGTATTGCACAAAAACGTCCAAGGCTATTTTTTATAGTTTGCTCCTATGGTCTTTCTTCTGAATTTCCCTGACTGAACTTTAAAAGCACCTGCATTTTTCAGGAACTACTAGATAATTACAAGCATTATAGTTTACTTCTGATTATCAAAGCCTAGTGGCTTTATTTAACGGGTCAACCCATTCTGTTTATGGTAATTCATAACCTGGTAACATGGGTGGCGTAACAACATAGTCTGGTATAAACCGTCGGCCAAACTGGCTGCAAGCCTTCCCATCAGCAATCTGACTCACGCAACCGGGTCAGCTTGACTAAATAACAGCCAAATTTGTTGCTTATTCAGATAATATTCAACAATCGACGATCAGGCGGCCACAGAGAAAGGCGTTCTGGCCTGGAAATCCTGTAGCTACCCTAGTCATTTCGATACCCATTGGATGTCGCTTCCTCTCCTTTGTTCTTATTGTGTACAACGAGATTCCTTGTTTTGTTGCTCCCATTATTCCCCGTTCCTTGGTTTGACCTGAACGCAAGCCGCTCTTTAACCCATTCGTCGCTTGCCTGGTTTAGTACAACCACGTGGGTTTGATCATCTTCCGGCTACTTTTCTTGACTTGGCGCGTACTCTGGTTAAGCGTACTGTTTTCTGCCTTCCTAGGTGTACAGGATCCCACTTGGAAGTAGCAGTACTTAACTGTGTGTACAGAAAACGCCTTAAGTTCACAAGTGAGGTTTGTGCAATATTGTTATTTTATTGTTGTATTTACAGTGATGCATTTGTTGATAAACTCTGTTTGAATGACTTGACATTGGGTTTTTGTGGGTAGCTCAACGTGGCCCAACTGACTGCCGCTAACAGTCAATACTCTCAAAACCTGGTGTTGTGAATCTTCCTCACTATTCATAGTTCCGATTTTCGGCATATTGCATGAGTATATAATAAATGTTGCTGGATTTGAAGGCGAACTTGACCTTGAAATCTATCTGCGAGCTTATTTTAAAAGGTAATGCTGAGATAGGAAGTACTAGACTGATATAGATACTGTATAGACGCAACCCATCAGTTGATCCCAGTTGTGCTCAGTCAGTGTTGAATTTCATCTACTGCCTAAGCGCGAGCGGATAATTTAATACAGCTTCCATTGCTTGATTAAATTTACATTTAAGAAGACAACCATAACTAATAATTTGTTCGACTTAGGCTATAGCATGTCAGAATCCACAATTATATATATACTGTTGGTAGTGTGAGGAGAACTGGGTTTTTGTGCAGATTTCGTCCTATAAGTGAAACCAATCTATGCTGAAAAAACGAAAAGCACTATACAGCTGTTTTATCCTTATTGGAAATCATCAGCAGTGCGCATCTCACGAATCTCCGGAGAGTCTCGAACCCGCGACCTCATGGACAGTAGTTTGAACAATTAATTGTTCGGCCACGAGCGGCAATTGGACATAGCTGGCACATGTTTGTGTATCTCGACAATCCAGCATAAATACAATTTTCCTGATCATTCATTTATTCCCAAGAAGTCAGTTAGACTGCTTTTATCGGATGCGAAAGCTGTCTAACTTAAGTGACAACCAGAAATAAATAAAGGTCTTTTTCTAGCCCTAAGAGAAATTATGCTGCACTTATTCAACTCAGTTATGTAATCCATTTTAAATGCGGAATGATCCTCTATATTTTCAAAGAGCTAAAGTATGATTTTTTAGTTTCTTGATCCTTATTTTAGCAAGCCTTTGGAAAAACTCACAACAAACTATTATGACGAAATTGAAAAAGTCCTACTGAAGCGCCATGCCGCAAGTTAATTAGCAAATGCCAGTCGGCCTAGAAGCAATGCGCATTGCGGAACATTAGCGCAGTTTGAACCTTCAGAGATGCCGTTAGTAGTTCAACATTTTACTATCCGGGTGCAACTTTGGCCGCATCAGACTGATACGGGTAAGACGCCTGCCGCAATTAGTGTATAAACTATTGAGCGCGACGTTTTTCATTTGTATTATAAAACACCACTCGAATCAAAAGCAATTTAGTGTGTAACACTAATGTTTGCGCCCACAAAAGAAAATGTAGAGAGTCTTTAAACGTTTGTCAAATTTAATACATTTTTGTGCAGTTTTACAAATATTTCGTTCAAGAGAACGAATTGAGCTTCACTGACTCACGCAGCTAATAATAAAGCTGATAAACTTTTACCCAATACCACTGCACACCTTAAAATGACTCTGTTATTTTTGTGTGCGATTTTACTGGTAGAACAGCTCAAAATTGAATGGCCACTAGGTGCTACTATGCAGCCAGTAGAATAACCGAGGAGATCTACCTGATATGCATTGCTTGTTCGCCAGTTTCTGGTAAGCCATGACACTTTACACAGGTACTTTTTTGTGGCTACACTTTGCCCAATAATTGTAATTGTACTTAAATTATCAATAACCGTTTCTAAAGAACTTTTCATTGTTACGAAGAGAGAAAAACTGCCTACTTTTAGTGAGCCCTAAAGCGTCCTGAATGCCACCAACGTACCCTGTTCTACAAACTGCCTACGTCAATTTCGTAATTCTTGGGCTCATACACACTCTATATTTACAGAAAAATTACAGGAATTTCCAGGCTTTTAAATTCTTTAAATATTACATCAAAGTTTGTATTACACAGAGTGTGCAACAGCTAGAAAAAAAGCTGAACAAAAAATCAACGTAAATATCGTTTACGTTTTAAGCTTCCTTTCTCTTGAAAGGGACTGTTAGCCTCTCCGTAATTCAACAATAATAAAGGAAAACTTCCTATTGACTAAAAGTTTCCTGATAATATAAATAGTACCGTTTTTAATGCAAGCTCTTACCATCAGATTCCGATGCTGCAAAGATGAGTTAGACACACATGCAATGAGCGTTTTGTCCTTCTTAACGATTTCATTTAAAAGAAGCCCAAATGTGTATCCCTCATTCACTTCAATCCCTTATGTGTGCAATTTTTAGCCTGTCACAAAATAGTACCCTTGCGCTACTTTCAGATATGTAAAAGAGCACTAAAGAAATGGTTATGTAACTTAATTGCACTACAAGTGCTCATAGTGTTCACGCTTTCAGTTATCGGTTCTCTAATTCCCTTCACCCCTACGGGGTCCTGGAATTTAGACGCGACCAAAGAGCCTGACATGTTTGTGTTCCTTCAACTGGGACTTCTACTTGGTCAGCAAAACATTCAGCATCAGTAATGGTGAATTTTTTTGACAAAAAGTATCCTCTGAATAATTCCTGAACCAACGTATCTTTCGCGAATTCACTCTTTGCGGTTTGCCGCGCAAGCATCCTTTTAACGGGGCTTTGCCGAGCAACGTATGTTGCCTACATGGCATAGAAAAACACAGGGGGAGAATCAGCCGATTCAATCTCATTTTTCGGTACCCCTATTAAAATTCAGCTCTTTAATCGCAACTAGCTTGTGTTGGGCGTGAATGCATTGCATATATTTTTATTATCTTCACCCCTTTTTTAAATCCCTGCCACTTTTCTGTTTTTGCCTTTTGAGCTTGAAATCAGTGCGCGGAATCTAAACCATTATGAAATCCTTAGGAACCGTGGAGTTTGGATATCAGAATACACACTGAAGGCAGGCCAACTATTATTGCGTGAAGACCATGTTCGATTGATACTGTGGACACGACAGTTTTCTCGAGTGACAGAAAATTCATCCGCTTCAAACAGTATGTTAGATCTTAAAATGCTATATTTGTCACGTTATCGGGATTCGGTTAAATTTTTTGAGGCGAGCTGATCGATGGTTTATTTGATGTTCATCTGAGCGAGTTAAAGAATGGCACGTGATATACGATTGTTCAAACTTGGTTAAGAAAGGAAGCCAAAGTGGAAATAAATTAAAGTAATCGATGGGCAGACTGCAACCCAAAATGTCAGATCAGATACCATACTACAGTACATGTTGATTCTTTCAGACACCGCCTTGAAAACCGAGTAATACCAAGGGATGAGGGGTGTGAAGAATGATAAAGTTTACTGTTTGAAAACCGAGTAATACCAAGGGGGGAGGGGTGTGAAGAATGATAAAGTTTACTGAAAGTTGCATCTAGTTAGACAGCAAACATTTGCACTCTTGAAAACACCTTTAGTCCAAATTTCATAGTTGAATCCACCAGTCAAAACGCACACAGTTTATGATGGCTCAGTATTCAAATGCCATCCACCTGCAGCAGCGACGAATAAGGACAAGGGAACGCGTCGCTTTACATCAAAAATAAGAGGAAGGATAGTCTCAGAAGAAAGTACTGAAACTGACAGCCGTTTGGTGAAACATCCTGCAGGAAGATTGATTCATCTGGTGTGGAAATAGACTAGACTAACTATACAGATTTAGCAATAGTGTGTCGCATAAGGATCGGAGTAAACAACACAACACAATATGTTTGTATACATCGTCTTTCTTTCGAACATGTTGTTGGTATACCAGGTTGTTTATTTTGTTTACCGTGCTAGTCTGACTAAGACCCTATCAAAGCGTTTGGAGTAACATAAGCAACAGTAAACTGAGGTTATTCCAGTTTGTCCACAGTCGAACATTTCCGTTCTGAGAACTACTGTGAAAAAGTGGAACATATCAAGAACGTTTGCCAAATCAGACAAAATTCTTGGAAAATGCAGATTCTTGCCCTGCATATCCCTTAAAAACTAAGCACAGAGTGAAGTTAGCCAAAGGTTTTTGGCTAACATTACCCATCTGCAGAAGACTTAGTTGAACTGCGTCATTAATCCCTTGAGTTTCTTAGTTTTCCAAGATTGAAAATCATACACATGTTTAGAGATACCTGTTTAGAAATTGCGTTGAAAGTCGTGTACGGATCAAAAAAACCTTCAAACTTACTAGCAAAGGAGATCAGTAAACAAGTGAGAACCGTAAAGCTTTGTCCCCATCTCATCTTTTCGTGTGTAAAAAATCAAGTCTATAAGTTTTGTCTTCTTTTATTGTGTTCGGCATGTGAATATTGATTGTAAGTTGCTGATCTCATCCCATTGGTTGGTGTTTTTTCTGTGGTTAGATAATTAGCTAACAGAGACACAGAATTAATTATTGCATTACAGTTACCAGACTTAGTGTGCTATGGATGAAAGGTCTCTCAAAGTCCTCAGCCTGACTCAGTTAAAAAACACCGAATAATCAATAGACTCATTAGGCTTCAACCTGGTGTCCGTGTTTTTCAAATTAGTCCATATAGCTAGGAGGTAGGACCAAAGAACTGAATTCCAATCGTGCTTGTTCACTTCATCCTAATGATAATCATTAGCACGCATTGATCTCAACCCCGTCCAAGGTAGACAAAAGGGCCTAGAATTATCAATCTGTATACTGTTAAAGAAAACCCGTTTCCATGGTTGCGTTTGAATTTTGAAAACGGGACATAGTTGCTGCTGCATAATGATTTGTAACCACACATCTGAAGATCATCCACAAATATCTACCTCTAAAACCCGCTACTTACTGAGGGCGCAGGACTTCAATTGGAACATTTTGAGGATTGCATTGCCTCAAACGGCATCACACTCTGTATGCTTGGGCCGTTGTGGTATTGGTAAGAGACTGTAAGAACCTTGAGTTCAGGGCTTAGGTGGGATAGTTCTACCAGTCTAGCCAGCTAGATAAGTGAATAAATCAAGATAGCAGTGGTCGGCTCGTCTGTTTATAGTGCAAAATCCCCCAAAGACGAACTCACTTGTCAGTGATTCTCCGTTCAACGCACCAGTGTATAGACTAACTCGCAGTGTGACACATACGGAAGACTCCCTGCAGACGCTGATTCTGCCGTTCTTGTACGAAGTAGAAAGCCCAGAAATTCACCTTACAAACAAGACAACTTTTCTGCTTAATAAAAGCGCTGCTATTTTGGAGAGTTAAGGTACAAACAAACCGCAGTATTTTGCTTCTTCCGCTTCGTGATTGCCTTTTTCAGAGAAAGAAACACTGTGGTAAAAGCTTATAAATAGTTGGTGTGGCGCCTTTACTAAATAGTTCTTCATTGGGCCATTCCGATACGTTATACGTTCAAAACCAGCTGAGCCTCATGTTGCTCTCAGTCTCCTTGTAATGTTTACAAATGAATGTTTTACTTAATACTGTGTTACCTCGAGTGTCCGCAACCCCATTCTGACCGATTTTTTTTGTCCTAACGTTGATTGGGTCACCTAATGAGACAACATATATGTCGTTCTGGGTTAGAATACCACCATATTCTGTGACCCCCAGCGAGGCCAGCCAGCCTATCTAGTGTGCACATGCTAAAAAATGATGACGTGGACACAAACATTTACTCAAAGTGAAGAGTAAGAAGTAATTCTTATCTCATAAGTTTCGTTTCGAAGAAGGAGTTTGCCATCAAGCTGATTGGATGCTAGCAGCAGAGAAATCGATGACCATTCTGTCTACGTAATACCCATATTTTGTAAATAATTAATGCAACAATTCGGTCTCAAAATGGTTCACATACTGACGGCGTATCCTATTCCTATTGAGTAAACGTAAACTCTCTGTTCTGAAAACCCGCATTTAGGAGGAACGCATTAATAGACTTATTTCCAAAACTCCGGGAATGTGACGGAAGTCATGCTACTTGGGTCATACCTTCAAAAAAACAAATTAATTCACTCTGTTGATAATGGACGTGATGTCAGATGGAGGTTAACCTCAATAACACGTAATTCTTACGATTATTTTGGGCTGTATCGTGTCGCATAAACTCCACTTCATGTTTCAGCTGAAACTTTACACGCGAGTTTCCATATCAAAATTCTCACATACGTTGGGATTTATCTTATCTGACTGGAGCTGTTGGTGGCATGACTTCGAATGAGACGTCTCTCTCTTTTATCTCATATTCTCCTGTAACCCTTTCACATTCATCGCTTGCATTCACTTTTTATGTCTGTGACCATGCTCTTCAAAAATAAACGATAGAATAACCAAGTGGGAAGTAAAGCTGGAGAAGCTTGAGCTGTACGTCTACTTGAAGGGACCGCGAGAATGAAACCGGTAGAGGAATGTCGATAAACTTTTATAAAAGTTTGTGGTTAGTATTGTGTCAAGATGAACTCCGTTGTCTTGGTTGTAATTCTGGTCGCTAAAAGTGTGTTGCCTGGAGAACTAAATCCAAAAATATGATTATTCATCATTTTATGTTCTTTTTATTTATACGAAATCGTTTCATCCAGTATTCTTAATCTGAGTCGCCATGGCTTTGTATCAGACCCGGTCTTGACAGGCACTCAAATTCTTTTGGCTTGAATGAGATGGCTCTAGCACAGTGTCTTGCGGGTCCAAAATAATACGTGACACTTCAGTCCAATGGCACCTTCGGTTCGGACATCTTTACCCATGAACATTTCATTGACAAGTTTTTCACTCCCAGTCACCTCCTTCCTAACCGCTACTACGTCAACTAATTTGATCAGGAACATTTTGAATTGCCACCTTAAATAGCTTATAATATGAAGTTAGAAAATCAGTTTTGCAGAAAAATTAACCTGCAGTTCAAAGGCGATTGAAGACAAGAAAAGTGTAAGAAAATAAACAAAATACTTACAAATAATAATAAAAAGCGCTAATAACATAATTACTAAATGAGTAAACAAATATATAACGTAAAGAAATAAATAAATCTTAGCTAAATCCAGAAGAAGTAACAAGAATTTTACACTAAATTATTGAAAAGCAATGAAGCAGCATCGCTCAGGCAATGTAGTAACTGTTTTGCCAAGGTTTCCCGATGTCTGTCCACTGGAGTACTGTACCAGGAGTACTATATCCACCGCTGGGAATGATGCAAGTTGAAATCTGATTTCTTTTTTCTGGACAAACGTTTGTGGCAACTCTACATACGTATGACAGAAGAATTTTCAATATATGCCAATTTCTTCATCTCCTGGCCCTTCTTCTCTCTACCATGAATGGCCATTCCCTATTCCCACTGATCGGACACTGATCACTTGGGTTCATACCTCAGATCCAGCGTCCACCGGGCCAATTAACCGATGGAAATTGCTTTTTAATTTGGTTTCTTGGCGCAAAAACCCATAGCTCAACATTATCCCATAACTACTTGTGTGTCTACGTCTTTCCCGTCCCAATATTTTAGGAATTTGCAATAAGCTGTTTGATACAGAGCAGGTTTCTCCACACTTTAGTAGCCCATATACAGGGTTGGATCACAACACTGTTTTGTTTTACCGCGGAGTCAGATGCGACAGACAGGGTTCACCTGTGGCAAGTCCTTTGCAGTCACAATGTAATTTGTCTGGAAATTCGGATAACAACTAACCAGCGACCTAAATCCAAAACGTCACTGACTGTCCCAATTTGGGGCAGGAATTTTATTGTCCAAAACTTTGGCTGCCTGACTGCCATACCACACGAAGGTTGCCCAAAACTCGCCGGTGACTTATGTGCCTGGAGACGTAAGGGAAATTATTTGCATAATTTTATCAAATTCTCTGAATTGCTAAGTAAAATCCAGGCACAAACTCAACCACCTGGGCATAATAAAAGGTGTTTCAAGTGTGCCAATCCAAGTGTTGAGGAGACGAACATAATGAGCACATTTTTCGTATCCCGGCCATTCCATACCATTACCATACACCTTAATTTTATTGTTTCCCTTTGAGCAGCAAGTTTCGTATACTGAAACCTCTCAGGAATAGCACATCATGGTTATACTTTTGCTGTATTCTTTCAAGTACTTATCTTTTCTCCTTATTACTTGTCTGACCGATTCTTAAGCCCTGCTAAGAGTAACTTCATGTGTATAACAAATTTTCTTATGCATCACAAAACATTTCCGGCCAATATCCTCACCCGTCGCCTATCGGAAACGTATACATACATTGATTGCACTAACGACCCACACGTTTTACCACACTTTTAATGGCCCGCGACACGACCTAAAGCGACAGGAATTTATCCTCAGCCTAATTTACACAACATCGACATCATATTTCTTCCTATTATGAAGTCAGTAATGTTTCTTTGTGGCATTCATTTCCACTGCACACCTACGGTGCACAGACCGCAGCAAAATGGCGTGCATGCTGTTCTTGGCCGGATAATGGTGAAGTCCCGAAGAGACGTTTGGATGCCAGCAAATATTCTGTGATTTGGGCTTGTTGAGAACTTCGGTTCTTCAGCGCCTTTTAGCTTTATCCGGTTTGGTCGCCATAAGATTATCAGAGCATTTTTCTTGTTTGTTGTTGCTACAAACGCCTAAACACCTGCTGAAAGCCGAAGAATATGCAGTTAGATCCTTTTCGACTCTGGATTCCTCAAATTTCGTATTTTGCAGCATGAATATGAACATGAACAAAATAGCCACTGTTTCCCAAAATGGCTAGGAAGCCTTTGTTTTGAGGCTCTCTTAAGCACCATGCAATGCGCCTTGATGATACATTTCATCAAGGTCGTACAGTGATGTGCTCATCATCCAGTATGATTGCAGAAGGAAGGACTGTAGAAGGAAACCTTCACCAGTTGCCTCGGACAGTCAAGCCTTAATTAAGAGAATGCCTTGTGGCAGAGGTAGAGCGTTCTTTACAAGTAATTGATCAATACATTTATTTAGCTCTTCTGTGGACTACCTTTGTTTTGTCGAAGGCTGCTTCCGAAATAACTCATCCTGGCAGGTGATAGTACGTCAGCCTATAAGATAAGCCTACCGTTGATAAAAAAGGACTTCAAACTTATTTTCAGGTACTTCTGCCGGTTATTCATCAACAATAGCGATTCTGGGTGTCGTTTGAGTTACCTTGTCCCCTCGAGGCGAAAAGAAATAAAAATTGAAATTCTTTCACCAAGCTGTCTAGGATGTAATCCAAGGAAAACATGTAATTCATACTTGTCCCTTAAGCATCCATCCACATAATATAATACTCTTGGTGGCCGCTTTCGTTTGAACTATTTCTGTCACAGCGTAGCTATTCCAGGACTTAGCGTTGTCACTCAGCCGGCAATGAGTAAAAACCAACTGGCCTCCTGTTCTGGTGCCTAACATGATCCGGAACTAAAGTAAATAACTTTCCTTTAATTGCATCCTTGTACCGACCTGATTCGCTCTTGCATCCAGCGCCGAATTGGCTTACTGGATTACTGCCGTAACCGGGCAACAAAAGGATCAAACTCGTGGTGCGAACCTGTCCGTCACAAAGCTACGAAGCCCAGAAGAAAGCTAAATCAGTACCTCCATCACTGCTGTAAATGTACATGCACGTATAGGTATATTCTGATAATCGCACAGGTGAATGAAATATTTGGATTTTAGTGAGATGGGTCCGAAGCCAACAGAGCCTGGGAACACTTGAAAGATATGGTGTATAATTCAGTACACAGAACCTTTACTATTTATTTAACCTCCGAAGTTTACTCAGCTTCCCCTTGCCACACCTTTGTTTGGCTCGCCTTTCCACACTGCGTTAGAATTTTTCAGTTGACGTGATGTTATTTAAGGTTTTGAATAGGATTTTAAGCCGTGTCTGTGACGCATGTTTGGAATAAAATAAAACGAACACAAACAAATGTCATGACAAAAGGAATGAGCTGCAGGCGTGTACGCATCAGAATTTCAATGGCCCCTGTTGGTACCCTAACGGTGCTGACAGGACAACAACCTATATTCGTTGATTCAATGAGTTGTTGTTACCTTAGACTAAGCATCTTTTAGTGCTTGACTTTGTTCATGTCTATCACCACAACCTGGTGTAACGCTGAGCTATTCGGAGTCAGTCTTCTTCTAGACGGCTTTGGTCATTCTGACACGTTTTTTACTACAGGTTTTCTGTAAATGTGCTACTCAGTAACACCAATGAGAGTTCGACCCAGTGCTGGATCGATGAGAGGTTGGATCCTCTTCGCTAATTAGAACACATCTGTGTCACTATTAACCAACTAATCTGGATAATATTCTTATTAACTAATGAGGGATCATGATTAGCATTGTGCTCCACATTCTGCGAAACAAAATGAGATATCGATTCAACAAAACTGCTACCACCTCCAGACAGGAAACAGGCAGAAGAAGAGTGGAAAATTTGTCTGGAAACATAGACGGTAGAGAACCTAAAGTTTTCAATTTTAGAAAAACTTGACTATAGTTTGATGGAAATCATTTAAGCGAGGTATTGGAAGGCTTTAAACCAAGTCCGAAATTTATCATTCTTCGTTTTTTGACGAGAGGAAGTTTGATTCAGTTGTACTGCAGTGCGAACATGTATTGGCCGAGTGCTTTACTAGACCAGTGAAGAGTCGGTGTTAAACCCTGATGTCATGCTGTCGATGAAACCACGCTAGACGGGTATCGACAAGGTAACTTAGCTCTTCGAATAGAGGTAGTAAGTGTTTCCAAGAACAATGCTTGCGACCTCAAGATCACTGATTGAACCCTGGAATTAAGGGGTGTAACTACACTTACGAACGTTCAAAACCAGCACCCGAAGGCCTTAAAAAGAAAAAGAAGTTGACCACCTTATTTACATTTCCACCTGTCTTAACAGCCGTTCTTAGGCGGCCGAAGCTATTCGTTTGTTAATCGTGCTGCTTATGAGAAGTGAGGGAATATGAACTTAAGCAACCGCACAAATTGTGTGGGAATATTTTACTACGAATTGTGGCACATCAGATGTGCTCAAGTCGGAAGGCAAAGAAATTAACTCATGAACCGTCATAGAAATTCACATGCCTTACATGCGCTCTTGGTGTTGTATTCCGATGGTTCGGGACCGTTGTATTTGTCATCTTTTATCTCATGAATAGAAGCATGAACTCCACACATTTGGCTATTACGCAGGTCACATTGTTTGCTGAAAAACCAGTTTGTCTCAACAAACTTCAAAATTTCCCCTTCTTTGGTTCTACAACCGCCTGAAACTTTGAACAGCCACTGCCGTGGTTCATCTCAAGCGTATTTGCTTGAGACTGATTCACGCATTTTGGTCTACGGGGTCAAAGTCGCAAATTTCCTAATCATAGAACAAGACCCATTCAGACTGTTGTCCCTTTTGCCGTTCGCTTAGTTGGTGAATTTCGTTTCAAACTCATGGTAAACCTTTTAGGTGATATCATCAGTGCATAATAGATAAATTTCCCGTTTTCGTTCGGTGATATGTCGGAGGATACACGCTAAAGTGCGCTGTGCTCGTATAACGTATATTTGTTGGAGGAGAGATGACGATTCTCCTGTCAGTACTCTGGTTGCCAGAGTGGCCGCCTTCCTGACCAACAGCTGATTACCTCTGAATTATCTGATTAAGCCAACGATCCTGTTACCAAAGTGGTGCTTAATTGGCCTGTCTTCGATAAATAAGTTTACTGGGCTTGTTACGAAACCCTGTGCTTATGCAGGCTATCCTTGTTGCTCTTTGTGTTTGCATGCCAAGGCCTTCGTTTTTTCTACGTTTAAGCTGCGTCACCTTTTGTCTTCGTGTGTAGGTACCAGGGATAGTGGAAAGCTTTGCCCATCATAATATCTGTGACAGACTGTTTAGTTGGTTAGGTACAAAAGAGCATGCTCAGTGTGTTTGCCCCAATCATCCAAGTACTGGCGCATTCTTACATCAGTAACGCCACGTCTACAAAGCCTAAGCATTCAGGTCACTTTTTTGATGATCCATTGCACGACTGCGAACTTGGACGCACCCGTTGCTATTTCAGTATAAAGCTTATCCTGCTCAGGTGGAAACTAGCCCCAGGAGTATTTCGCTCCAACTTCCAACCCGTCTGTCACACCCTCATATCCGCGGGGAGCACTACCAATGGTTCTCCATTCGGTCCTGTTTGCGCCACATGCAGCTGCGTACGGGTGCACGTCGTTTGTAAAACTCAACATGCGGATTCGGTATTTAAACAACTGGATGAATGCCTGGGAAATTTCAAGTGGGAGGGGGTGAAGTTCAGTGGTAGAGGCATGAGTCTTTGCTGGAGGTCAGGCTTGTAATTTCAACTCCTTTGAGACAGTAGAATCAACATGGTTTAAGGCATAAATGGCGCGTTGATCACATACTATCCGTTTTCCCGACATCCGTTTGTAGTACTAAGAAAAAAATTTCCCACCCTTTCATTGCATTGAACCGTGCCGTCTTGAGACACTGGCATGGATCTAGAACTACGGGGGACCTCCGACAAACAACACGTGTAACAACCCATAACTAAATAACCTAAAACACTAGGGAAGTTAAATATCACAATTAGTTCGTGGTCAGTTATCAGTGTCAACTGTCTTAAAACTACTTCAGAGGAGAAAAAGTCTATTGTTCACGGTGTCCGTGAGTAATTCTGTATACATAAACTCAATTTCTGCGAACAGAATGAAAAAAATGCAGCTCAGAATCCATTGACCCTGGTAATGCATGCCTAACAAGGTACGCCGCACATAGGGCATCTTCAAAGGCAGCTCCTGAAGCATGAAAGTGTTAAGTACAAAAGTGCACAGCTGTAGTACCAAGCGTTTCTCGCGCGTCTGCAAAATGACATCCTCACTGTTCTTGCGCAGAAACAAAGGGATGTTGCAAAGTAAGCCCAAAATTAAAGCTGCTTGTGGAAAATTCTATCAGTGTTGTGAAAAAATAATAATGGAATCGGAAAAGTGAACAACATCAGCGGAACCGTCAGCTAGGAAAACGCCAGAACCTCAGTGGGAGGAATCACGTTTAAAATGAGTTTTAAACACGATGTAAGCAACTCAGAACAAAACATTAAAATTTTAATCTATTTAGACTTTTCTAAAGGCACAAGAAATTTTACAAACCTATGTAAATGTTCCAAATATTGTCCATTTTTTCGCGGGAGTGGATTCGACTCGCAGTTGCTTGTGTCACTCAATAATTCTCTTCCTTTTTAAATAAAGACTTGTGTGCTACTTCATTTGTCCGCTAAGAGTGTAACAACCAGACTTACTATCAGTCAACTTACTATACGGTAATCGAAGCACTGTCCTTATTTTATACTGTTTACGCACCCTTAATTAGCGTATTTAGTATCGAAATGTTCCGTCGAATCGTTGGCTGGATTTCCCCCATCCAGACCGTTTGTTGTCAAAGTACGTTTTAGGGTGGTTGATTAAATTCTACCACAGATATACTTGGCTGTCTTTAGATATCTTCACTGGACTAAATTGAGACGAAACCCTCGTTGTTCGTGACTGCACTGTTATCCGCTGGCTTGTTCAGTTCATTTTCTGTCAGCCCTTTGCTGTATTGCAAGCATCTCTGATCATCACTATGACAATGCACCGAGCATGTCTGCTAGTCAGCACGCTAGCATCCCCGTGGTCTAAGTCAGGGATGTGGTTGGTGACTTTGGGAGACGCATTTCGCTGTCCATCAGCGGACTCGAGAATCTCTAGTTACATTGATCATACTAGCCACAAGCGTCGTAAACAACGATTAAAATTCCAAAACAATGGATTACGAACTATCAGATCGTATTCGAGACCCGAGGGGTAATCGGATAAGACTCTTTAACAGCTTAAATGCAATTAGTTGGGGTTTTGAACTAATCAACCCGCGTTTACACACAGGTAGCATCCAAAGTGTTCAGTTGAGGGTGAATAAATCCCGAACGCTCAAATTGACAACGAGCTTATCGTTTTGAATCAGGCCAAATTACGCAGCACATGTGAAGGGCGCAAAACAACCATTGGAGATAACTGAAATTGAACAGATCATCATAAACCAGAGATTCACTTGAGTCTCCCGTGGAAACCAAATAAATATAAAAGTGAGTGTATTTGTCGAGTACTGCTGCTCCTTAAACCATGCGTTTACAAACTGTAGACGAAAGTTACCAACCAAGATTTCTCGAAAACAATTGGAAACGTTTGAAATTTTTCCAAAATTTCGACGTTCTTGGTGCCTCGAGAAAATCCAGTGGGTTTCAGAAGTCCGTTTCAGAGTTTCTAAAGTTTTCTCTTTGTGTGTATCTTAGTTCTGAATTCTCATATTGCGTTTGCCCGGTTGACGGCTCATCGGTGTTGTCCACTTTTCCGATTTGTATGATAAACTTAAGAAACTGATCGAAATTCTGCGATTGAATTTGATTTTGAGCATGTATCAAAATTGTCCTTCGTTCCTTTAAGGGACCAGTGAATCTGTAGATACCCGCAGAAACATGACAAGAAAATTGGTACTGTTGCCGTGCGTTTAGGTGTCTCCGCCCTTTTTTGTGGAATCCTCCCTATGCACGTCCTACTTCTGGTGTAACCAGCAAAGTTTGCATTATACCATGATCTGTGTTTTTTGCCCTTTATTTGCTCCATTCTGTTCACCGAAAATCGGTCCAAGTCGTTTAGAATTCCCCCTGCCACTGTGGAAGCGCCGATTCGAAGCACAAAGTGATTGCAAACTATTCGTAACGCACTACTCATAAGGTTGCTAAAAATTCGTCGACAGCCTAAGACCGGTTTCGCCCTTCTTGGGGCTCATCAGGTAGGCGCAGTCCCCGAGTTTCCGTCAACCTTATGTTCTACTTGAAACCAAATTGCACGAAATTAGCGAAATACACTCATCTGCAAACAAATTTGGTTTTGCGAGGGACTCACCTGGAACCCAGCTAAATCTCTCGTTTGTGATGTTTCCAGGCAACTGAATGTGCTGCACCAGGCCGCCTCATGTTCCAGTTGTTAAGATGTTCGAGATATCGCGATACATGTATATTCGTAATGCACTACCTAATGAACCCCAAGAAGGGCGAAACCGGTCTAAGGCTGTCGACGAATTTTTAGCAACCTTATGAGTAGTACATTACGTACATACATGTATCGCGATATCCCGAATATCGTAGCAACTGGAACATTAGGCGGCCTGGTGCAGCACATTCAGTTGCCTGGAAACATCACAAACGGGAGATTCAGCTGGGTTCCAGGGGAGTCTCTCGCAAAACCGAATTTGTTTGCAGATGAGTGTATTTCGCTGATTGCAAACTACTTTGAATATTTTAGTAGCTAAATGGTTGTTGTATGTGATGTTGCTTGTTGGGGTTTTTCCGTATTTTGAAATCCCTGCTAGTGTTTGAGGCAATAATTGTCAGTGTAGTGAGTACATTTTCTAGTTAGTGGGATTCTTCAAATGGCACTTGTCAAATGCCGCACCTCCTATGGCCATCCGACTCCATCCGACCTCATTCGTTGGAAGCCCCTTCTGGAGATGATGAGTGTTCAAAAGTTTTATTAACTCTACTAATGGTGAATGCAATACGCTTCGCCACGCTTTCATGCAAAGATGTCAATTTGTATGCGCACAAATATTTGCACCACTATGCTATCATTGTCTCACAGCTCCGTAGTATTGTTAGGGGTGTTCTGAGTGCGCTGAGCAGTGTATCGTCTTGTCGCTGTCTCACCACGCAAATTACCAGACGCAAAGTGGGCTATCTTAAGGACAGACAATGAGAATGAGGGAAATTAACCGGCAACAGTAGCGTCCAAACTATAACGATCGTGGCCATAACATATGTGGCCAGTCCATAATATAAACCCAAAATTGAAGTAATTTTAACAACAATATTCAGGCCTGAGTGACTTTGTCGGTCGGACGATACTTTCAGTGATTGATTACACCCGGTTTGTTGTTGCAGCGCCACCTTGGAAAACACTAGATTTAAAAAATAGCAGCGCTGTCTGCCATTAGTTGCTGAATTGGGCATGTCCCAGTTGTGTCTGAAATGCAGGTCCTGATTCCTAGGTTACTGGAAACAACCACCCACACTCATTCAACGACTTGCTATTATTCCCCAAGCCATAATAAACCTCAGATTTTCCTCAACTCTATATTATGGAGTATCCCCACCTACACCAAGCTCTACTTATCTTATTGATGTTTTCTTCTTTGCGAGCTTCCATCTTCTGCAGCAGCTGCTTCGAATACTCTTTTCTGTCTCCATTCACCCCACTTTCCGTTCGTATGGATCTCTAGAAGAACCGAAAATGTGTGCAACTTGACGCCGGGATGATTCTATCAATATCGTTCTCTGGTCCCTGGCATGCCCTGACTTGGGGAAAACGGCCTGCATTGGTGATGTGACATGCAAAGCTGATGACTATACGAAGTTGTTGTGTCTGCGGATACATCAGCTGTGCGTGATGAAACAGTGAGTGAACTGTGGAGCAGCTATGCATAAGTTTGGAGCCAGGTTCTTCGTCGTTGGACCACCACTAAGTGGTATTCATTGTGGCGTGGCTGCTGGATTTTTAGTGTGCACGCTATTGAAGCACCAAGTGACAACAATTCTCGGAAGGTGGAGGTTCACATCAGAAACTCTCATCAGCTGAAGCTCAGCGGGAAGGTTAGATTGCGTCAACGCTCACGAATAAACCAAAATATCAAGCACCGTACGCTACACCATTTGCCTTTTCCGTTCCCTTGGTCATCACATAAACTGTCCAAAACCACCAAAACTATAAAACGGTTTTGAATTTTAGTTCAGAATAGTGAACTTCACCACTAAAGCAGTAGTGACTATCCGACCTCGGTGTTCCTGTATCTTACAGTCCCTTATCAGACAATAAGCATGTCCACTCGCTTTTGCCCTCTCCTACGTTCCATAGTTACACAGCATGTTCAGAATACAGTAAGAACTTATCAACTCTTGTTCGGCGTGGACTTCACAAGTATGGAAATAAGCCTGTTTCTGATTAATTCATTGTACGCGAAGTATCAAAAGCGGACAATAGGTGTAAAAGACCTTCATTCTAGCACATTGATAGTGACTGAATTATGTCTTGGCCTCAACCTAGGAGAAGGAATTCACCAAGATGCCCCAAACTCGTTAACTTGTGGGCTCTGTAAACACAAGGACTCAATTTCAGAAGAGATTCCCCTCGCTAACAGTGTCCCAGTTTCAGAGAGAATTATTTAGACTTAGGCGGCTCATCTAACCACATGCTATCACCGCCCTAACACTAAAACACATTAAGTTACTTTCAACTAACAAACTCCATACTACTTTATATCTCCTCACACCCATCAGCATTTACTGATCTGACCCCATGCCTTACTCTTCCTAAGGTTTAATCTTCGGCACTAGCTCATTCGATCCCACGCCCCGTATGGTTGCTATACACCCCACTTGTCACCCAATTTACATCCACATGCAGCTGCAGCTAAACCGTAATCACCTGTGATCATACGTCTGCTTTGTTCTACCTGCGGGGGTCCTATTGGTTAATCCAAAACCATGCTGCCTACGGAATTGTGCATCCCCGACCCGATTATCTCAACCGTGACATACGTCACGGGGCTATACGGAAATCGAGTATGTCAATGCAACGATGGCATGGCACTGCTATACCCAGTCTGACGGCACATCCGCAACTATTCTCCCCATAATCCGAACTTTTCCCTTGTCTCTCAGAGCCTTAGTTGCAAGTGAGAACAAACTTCTTGCCTGGACGCAACCAACCTGGGACAGGTGCATCATAATCTTCCCAAACCTTCCCTAAACTTTATTCAACTCGATGCACTTTTTATCTGCCCCACCCCCATTCTGTGCATTAGCAATAACTCACACCCGCAAGGAATTTTCACAGCTGACTCCGCTCCAACACCGATGCCAGTGGGTCTATACAGCTTCACAGTAAACTGTGCTTCTGAGGTCCAAGCCACCATTTATCCCTGTTGCAAATTCCTTTACTGCATAACCTCTACTTACGCTTTTTATGACCCTGGCCATAAACTCAACTTTCCAAGGTCACGCAGCAATGGTTTTCAGGTTCATTTCAAACTGGCCGGCCGTATCACTGAAATACTCTGGCTTCTCCAGATTCGTTGTACTTCTTCTTCTTTTATTGCGGTTTGCAGTCCTTGTTCCGTGCGGGGCATGATACCTTGTTTGCCTCTCCCTGATGCGTTGTGACGGTGTGTTACTACTTCGACGTGATATATTCCCTAAGAGACGAATAACCCTAACTGTGCTTCTCTGCCCTCTGTGTTCATTACAGTTAGTTTCTGCCTGTTTGGTCACGAACGTATCTGTGTCGAATATGGCCCACTGTTCATGCGATTACCCCTCGTATTTCTCGAGCCTTCGTTCTGAGTGCACCAATATGATAATGCCTGACGGTATGGTACCAACCAGCTGGGAATAAACATTATTATTATCATAAGGTAAGAGATGATAAGTGCTTCGCCAGCGTGATGCTTCAAAATCTTGTGAATCTGATTCAAAGTGACCTAGAAAGCATTTTTGCGTTTAGATTTAGGCGAAACAAGGGGTGTCCATTCACACAGGATAATGTGGGATCAGATAGTCATGTCAACCTACATGGACACTAAGGAAGACTCTCGTATTCCTGGTGTGGTATCCGGATGAGCTAATGGCAAAACTGTACAATGTTGTAATGTGGTCGCGATGTCAGAACTTTCAGTGAGCCCGTACTTTCATAAAATGAATAAGAACAGTTAGGCACTGCTTTTTTTGTTTTCCGCATATGTTGACAACCAGTCTACGCTCAGCCCTTTATTCCAGTGAAATTTCGGACTGAGACCTCCGAAGTGGTTACAAAGGGGGTTGAGCAACCCGAAAAATGAACTGCGCTACAATGCTTTCCACCCAGTGCATTCTCGAGAGCAAATACAATGAAGACGAAGCGGATGGTATTACGAGTTACTTAAACCGATTTTTACATCATTAACATCGCGCCAGTCGTGTTGGCTTTTATCGGCGAGGCGAATATAATAACCCCCAGTACCATTGTAAAAGTACGGATAATTGGCAGGCAAGGCGGTAGAAAGAGTGGTCACGTCTTTATGATTAGTCATCATGGCCACACCTACCGACATCGCGGGGCACTGTGCAGCACAAACTTACAAAGGATGAAGTGCAAAGTGAAACGCCCTGCAGTCTCAAGATCAATTTATCGTGAGTATCGTCAGTTTGCCGGAAGAGGATCAAGAAATGGAAAATATCTGGATGCTAAATGTGCAAGTTGTACCAAAGCAGAGGCCATGGGCGCCTTCGGCGTGCCCAACGTCCCCCTTACTCTTCCACGGATTCACGGATTAATACACAGGGTCGGGGCTTTTGCCTAAGTTACCCGGATTGGTTTTGTTCTTTTTTTAGTTCAGCGGCTGTCGTCTGCCTGAGAGACACAAGTGAAAAAAGGGCGTAGCACTGCTCGTTAAGTTCTCAACGCGGGGTAGTATACTTGCCAGCGCGAGAATTTGCATAAATAAGTGTCCAATAGTGTTTTGAACCGGGTTCTAGAAGGAGCGTGGACAACCGTCGTAGGAAGGTTATTCCACGAATCAACTACCTGAAATGAAAAAATTTTGCTCAATAAGTGTCCGCTCTGGGCTACAAAATCTCCTAAACATGTCCCCGCCGTGTGTTAGCTGAGTCAACGGTGAAAAAACTTTTGGCCAAGCCTTGTTCAAATAGGGCATAAGTAAGAATTGGGTCGCCTCGGAGGCGATGTTACTCCAGGGGAAAGAGGTCAAGCATCGCGTGACGCGTTTCGTAGTCAACGGATTTGAGGCCGGCAACCATTTTCGTAGCAGCTCGCTGGAAAAGCTGAGTGATGGTTACATCCTTCTTGCATCTTGGGGAGGTCCGACATGGGCCCCATAGATTAGTTGGAAGTCCATAAGAATTAAATGGGAGAAGGCGCGCCGAATCATCCGTAGAACCACGAATGCTTTTTGGGCCGATTTCTCATGGTGCAGCGAGAAGGACATGTTTGAGGAGAGCCAGATATCCTAATCCTTTTTTGGTATCTATCCTCGTGATGTCTTTTGGTCTATTCTCATCTTTCACGACAAAGGCGCTCGCTGCGTTTCCTCAGACCGATATATGGACGCACTTTTCACCATTCAGAGGGCGGTACCAGTCCAACGACCACTGCTTTGCAGCGTCTACATCCACTTGGAGGGCAGTGGCATTGGAACTCCACGATTTCACGTCGCCCGCAAAAAGTAGACGTGGACTTGCAAGTACATCTGGGAGGTGTTGACGTGTATCAGAAATAGCAAAGGTTCCTAAACGGAGCCTTGAGGACCTCCAATGGAGAAGGGCACTGGAGAACAGTGGGTCGAGCCTACTTTCACTCAAAATGATCTGGTCGATAAAAACGCCTTAATCCAGTGTAGAAGTTTCCCTTCAATCCCGCAAGACTCGAGTTTGTGGATAGGGGCGTATGGGACCCAATCAAAGGCTTTTAGGAAGTCGAAAAATATGGCATCCGGTATTAGTCCTTCGTCATTGGCTTGGGTCAAGCGTCCATAAATACGGGCATGTTCGTCATGCAACAGCGGTTCGGGAAAAAACCGTGTTAAACTAGTGGTATCAAGTTGTTGGAAGTGAGGTTATCCAGGATGGCTTGCTTTAAAATGCGTTCCATCGCCTTTCACGACATGCCAGTGAGTCTTGTAGGCCTGTAGCAGCCAGGCGACAATCGGTCACCAGTTTTGTTCCATAAGATATACTTTTATTTTGTTACATGATGTACAAGTGTGCACCTTCGGCACGCAAGAAACCAACCACAGTGAATGGCTTGGCGACCGCGCCAGCTGTGGACTTAGTAATAGCGGGGTCTAAAAACAAACCACAGTCCGTCGTTATGGAAGCGGCCTCAAGAAGCAGCATCTACACCCTCCTCATACTTTGGCTTTTGGGTTCGAGGTCCGTTATTCCTTCGGCATAGGCTCGCAGATACTATAGAACAACTTTTATTATGTGCGTTGACAGTGTGTTATACTGGGGCACACGTAATAAGCCTACAGCGACCGA
Source organism: Clonorchis sinensis (assembly GCA_003604175.2). Classification (NCBI taxonomy): domain Eukaryota; kingdom Metazoa; phylum Platyhelminthes; class Trematoda; order Opisthorchiida; family Opisthorchiidae; genus Clonorchis; species Clonorchis sinensis. Next base: position 158,458,736 of record CM030370.1, read on the forward strand.
CCACTGTCTCCCGCAAGTTGGGCATAAACATTATTATTATCTGCAATAATATTCCAAACCCCCTATCACATAACAACCTGAGGAAATGAAACAGACAAATAGTGCAAGGAATTCAGTCTTGTTGCTGTTGGAATCTAACTATCACAGCCCAGTAGCGCATTTGCGTTCCGGAAGAAAGGTGTGCAACCTCTGATAACACGACTTGACGACCTGGACACCTTCTATAGCGGCGTCTAAATTCATTTGTATGGCACTGGCAGGAACTCCAGAATTTCCTGTCGTCCGCAAAAAGCAGGCATGGGCTTGAAAAACGTCTGGAATGTCGTTCACATAGATCAGATAAGGCAGTGGTCCAAAAACGGAGGCTTCAGAGGATCCAGTGGAGACCGGCGCCGGATAAGAGTAAGCCAAGCCTACTTTGACTCGGAATGATTTGTCTGATAGGAACGCCCCAATCCAGCGTGGAATTTTCTCCGAGTCTCATATGTGGAGCCGCAGGCCTTGTCGAATTCTATCGACTGCTTTTCAAAAGTCGAAAAATGCGGCACCTGCTATGAGTTCTTCGTCTTCCGCTGGAGCCAAGTTGTTTTCCTTTTGTTTTTCCGGGAGGTCTGCTCTCGTATATTCCGCTGGCGGATTTTCGATTCACATCGGTTCTGCATCTTACTAAGTGCTAGAACATCTTCTGTCCCCTGTGGTCAACTTTTATAAATAGTTGAGACCTCTTTTCCGGAAGACGCCGAATGCTGCTAGGCAGCCCGCGGTCCATCCGACTGTGTGCTGGTATTTTGGAACGGATATCGCGTCAGCCTCGTGAGCTTTTTGGAAGATGGCCCTGTATAACTGTTCCACTGAAGCCGGTCCCGGTTTAAGTTGATCAAGAAAGATGTGCATTCCTGAGAAGCCTGCACGGCATATGTTTCGAATCCACGTTTGAAGATTTCTGGCCCAGTAGCAGATGAAATCAAAGGTCAGCACACGGTGGTTAGCATGTTTCAGTGGTGTGTTCATTAAGACCAAGCGAAGAAATGTCTATAGTTAATAATGATCAACTCCAAGAGGGATGGTGGGTGACCTGCGCGGTATCCCGTGTGTGTAACGACAGGTTGAGTACAGGCGCTCCGTTGAACGACTTTAGCCAGCGCCGCCGCAAAATGTCCACTAGGCCCGACGGACTGAAGCACCATCCAGGAGGCTTTGGGGGCACTGAAATCACCTACCAGCAAGAGATGTGCCAAGTGGAGACTGAAGGAGAGTTACCCAAGTGTTTGTATAAGGAATTGGTCTTCTTCCGGTGGATTCTAGGGGAAGCAGAAAATCACGCCAAGAGGAAAATCAGTGTCGCTAAACGGGATTTGGATCCACAGTGCGCCGCAAAAAGATGTAGGAGTGGTATCGGGAAGGACAGTCTGGGTGGGTAGGGTCGTCCATTTTAAATGACGCAGTTTTCTCCCTAGCGGGCGGAACTTTTTACCACTGCCACTTTTAGCTCCCTCACTATCGCATTTGGGATACTAGATTTAGATGAAGCATGCATTTGTTTGGTTTTTAGGACATTTTGGCGCAGTTTGATCACTAAGTCGTCTCTCTGAGGTCTTGTGCGTTTAGCGACAGTACCAAGAACTATTCATTTTGGTGGCGCCCTCATGAGGCTCGTTTTTGCAGAAAGCTGCACCTTGAAGCTAGTCAACAGTTTTCTGATTAGGCAAATCTTATGTGCCTTGTTTGGCTACTGTCACTTTTCTTTCGTGTTTGTGTGGACTCTCAAGTTACCCAAGATCAGCGTGACCAACGGGGTTCATGAAAGCTTTTTCAGTTTGCTACTTTCTGGTTTGTGGCTTTGGCCGCGAGATCATGGGTGACAACTGTGTCCACATTCAGAGGTGCCGCTTTGGATAGAGTACAGCTGGCGACTGGCAGTTTCACACATTTAGTGGCTGTAAGGTTTTCGCAGCATTCTCGGATGTCCAGGTCAATGATTGCGGTTGATTTGTCGGTTGGCTTCGCTGCTAACATCCTTACGTATAACCTAATCCAGCTCAGATGTTGTGACTTGGGGTGTGAGGTTCACTGCTGCGCCCTTGTCGTTTGTAGAGGAAATAAGCGATGCTAGCCCCACATAATCTACACTCTGCGTCCACGCGAGGTTTGCCATCTCCCGAGCATCGCCGCCCCTGGTAATCGAGGGAGCAGTTGTGGTTAATTAGAAACTACAATCCACACTCACGGCCTGTTGCGTCCGCGTGCTTTTAATTGCACAAAAGACAATAACTACCTCCGGTCTGCCTGTGGTAGTGGTAGACCCGGTCTACCACCGGGTCGGCTGAACTTAAGCCAAGCGAGAGCCTGTTTTGCCCCTCTCTTCTAAAACTTCTTTGGCTCAAATTTAATGCCTTTAGGGGGCTGTCTCCCGATAGATTAGTAATAATAATGTTTATTCCCAACTTGCGGGTGACACACGGCCTGGCATGATCATACGTTTACAGTCAGAATGAAGCAGGACTGAGGGGTTTGCCGGTAGTGCGGATCGCGTGAAAAGAGGACAATGTCATAAAAGGTGGGAAATATCCGATGAAATAATAGTAATAGGTTTATTTCCCAACTTGTAGGGAATAATGGGCATGAGGTCCGACTAGTTCAAAGACATAACCGGCTGGCATGAACTAAAACTGAAAACCATTGCTGGCCCTGAGTGACCTTGGGCGCTTGGGCAAATGGCTGGAGTCACAACGAGCAAAAGTGGAGATGGAGGTGGAATAATTCGAATTGGGACCACATGGCGAGTTTTGTCTCAAAAACTTAGTTTATTCTGAAACTTAGCAGACTAACTGGTTGCACTGTTGTAGGGAAGCCAGGTGCAAGGGATAGGTTGGATGGGGAAATGGTGCTAATACATAGGGCGAACGGAACGCCGTATACGGATTTGAACTTGTAGAAGAGGCAAGCCGAAATTGTGGCAGAAAACCAGGGTAGCCAAATTTGAGCGAAACTTCATCGGGTACAAAGGAACTCGTCCCAGAGACTGGGCCGGATGAAACATTTGCTCGTAGTTGCGACTACGGGCTCGACTGGGTAATTGGTTGCGGTCGAGATTCTGAAGAGATTAGTTGCGGAAGTGCCATCACACTGGGTATGACAGTGCCATGCCATCATTGCACTGACATACTTCGGTTTATGTACAGCTCCGTAACGGTCGTCAAAGGTGCTGCGATTGGGGAAGGGATGCGCAGTTCCGTGGCAGCTTTGCGTTCTGTAGAAAGAACTTCAAACATAGGCCAGTGCACTGACAAACAAGCATGCTTACAAGCCACAGAACTCTATAGCCTAAATGAAGTATAATGGCAACCTACTTTTCAAAGTGTGTATATCCAATTCGAATAAATTAAGGTGGAGTTCCCGATAACACCTTCAACCTCGGGGCTTGAAGTATTTAACCCTTAATACTTGGATAGTTTCAGGTTAACCTGCATCCGGAAACGTACTTACGTGAAGCAAAAGCACAAAATGTAAGCCATAATCATAACCATGTGTGTGAATTAACTAAGGCCAATGAATCCATCTTTCTTGGGCAGCACTACTACGTTTAAACCTTTGTTGTTACATTTTCTGTCCCAACATATTTAGATTTCATAGAACACAGCCTGACACATGTCCACAGTTTCGCGCGCAGTAGTTACGCTTTTAGGCTCGATAGCTCAATGTATTGCAAAAAATGCTAATCAAGTAGTCGTATTGTAAATAAGTGCTGGAATCGTGTATTGCTCACTAGAACAGATACAGACAGAGTCGTTGTATGTGGCAGGGCATATTGGAACCCCTTTAGGAAAAACCAAAATGTCGGTCAGAAATAAGGCAAGTAGGTGCTTTCAAACTGGAAAGTTCCACAGAGAGGATGAGGCAAAAACATTTTCCAAAGCGTACACCGATCCGAATATGAAAATCTAGGTTAGAGGTACTGCTGCAGAAAAGCGGACGCGAAATGAACCACCGCATGGTAACTTTTTAGTTTTGCGCTCACTCAAACCGAACAAACAACGTCCAGCATGAGTCAGCTTGTATCGAACCTGGAAAGCTTCTTAATGTCGAAGAGACAGAAGTGCCCACAGGTTTGCTTTAAGGAATACGTGAAAGGATATGCCAAAATAAAACAGGCCGGTTTGTGGCATGAGTAACTTGGAAGAAATAAATTGTGATATAAAAACCTCGCGTGAGGCCCCCAATCAACCACTACGTCGTTTCAACAGGAGAATAGTTGGACTTGTACAAACTCCCCAGATCGAACGCTGTCTACCTGAAAGGCGCTAACAAAAAAGTGCGTGGCACTGCCCTACGCTGCTGCAACTCTATGGCCGCCCTAGCACCCCGTAGCCGTTGAACCACTTTGTGGTCCGCATACCAGTCCAAACCAGATATTCAGATTGGGGTTGCGACGATTGTCACTTTCCTCCAACCAATCTCGGACATTACCGAGAGCTTCAGGTTCAGGAAACCCGACTGCCAGTTTAAGCAGCCAGTTAGCAACAACGTCAAGTCCAGATTCCTGAAAAACTCCTAGAATGCCCGGAACTTACGTTCCGGGTCGTGAACGGTTTAAAAAGGATACCGTTGAAAAGCAATGTATGTGTAAGCAGAACATACGGATTGATCCCTTCGACGACTTGCACCGGGCTACCTTGCGGCAAAAAGCTGAGTTGTCTGTAGTACCCGAAAGGTTTTCCAGGGACCGCGGTGTTGAATGGCCTTCTAGTGCCAAAGTACTGATTACAGGAATTGGGGAGACCACCGGCGAACAGCAATGTAACGCAGAGCCTAGTTTATCCCCTGGGACAGTCAAATGCAGCATATCTGGAACCTATCAACTGATTACTTATGAATCTTACCCTCAGAGATTTGAGCAAAGGCATTGTGGACGCATTCATCTGTCGGGCAACGAAAACAGCCGGTTGCTGCAACCGCCTGGCGTGCATTCCTACATAACGTTGTCCTCGAAGAGAATCTTCGTGCAACACGAACAAATTTTGAGCGCATTGACGATAACTTAAAATGAAAAAATATCGTTTGCAATTTTCGTACACGCAAACGCGACAGGCACAAAGCATAGCAAAGCTCGACAAAACTCACTCTCTTAGCCGCACGTAAGGACAACCAGGACGCAGCGCTTCCACCAATAATGGCACTGCACACTAAAACAAAACCACTTAAATCACTTGACAGTTTACATTTCGTAGGGACCCTGAACTGCAGGGCATTGTGGTTTTTTATCACGGCGAGACAAATAAATATGCTTTGATGCCTCTTAAAGGCCTCGATCTCCCGCGGCCCAAAAGCCGAACAGAACTGCAGAAGTTCTGCACAGATTCCGCACTGGTTCTGCACCCAGGAGCGGACGCGTGCTAACTGGGTTAATGAGATCCCTCTATTTCACAAAAATTGGAGTACGGAAGCCATCGAGCATCCGGGCTAAAAAAGCCAGCTGCCGATTGGCCCCTCAAACAGTAGATCAGCAACGGGCGGCGATGGTGTGTCCTGGCCTGTCAAGACGCATCGCCAGCCAATCACACAAAGCCGTCCGACAGCCTCAACTCAAGGTCAAAAGTGCGCTGTGCGTGCCGCGAGGCCCTCCGTACTTTTTTCACTCGCTTGCTGGCAATGAAACTGTCGTGTTCCTTGCTGGTTAGTCTTTTTCTGCACTTAGGTAATGGAGCGAGGATTGTAGTTGGTTACAATGTGACTGTTGGTTTGCTCTGTACAACTTAAAAACTTCAACTGACACCGACCGCGCAGCTCGGATACCCTCAGTAGCAGTTGCTTGATCCTAATGAGGCCGTCATGCTCCGATTTAATCAGGTATCTCGTCACCCAAGAACTGGAACTAGTTTTAAGACTGTCAACAAAATTTCCAGTTTCGAGCCACCCAAATTTGATTATTGAAAACTCAAACTCAACTGGCAAATCCGTTAACATCACCAGCGACAACATCCCCGAGTTCCATTATGGTCCTTATGCTAGTCTTCGATTCGCGACTCATGAAGCACGAATGAATTTTCAAAGTTGATGCCTGACAAACGCCGCAGTGGCCACGCTGACTGGAATTCAGTTCCTTAAGGATCGACTATGCTGGGAAGTCCAAAAACGAGCCACCCGAGTAGGAACACTGAGTGTTTTATTGCGGGAAATCGTCTTGCACAGCAGTACCATGATAGATTCGCCACAGGAGTTGAAACAGTAGGATTCTCCCAAACAACTAGCACCAGTGCCCTCCACTGGTGTTCCTGTCAATGATGGCGGTAATGAACCCCATGCGGCTTCAAATGCATCCGCTCTGGGTAGCAGCAGTAAAAGTCAAACATTTATGCCTTTTGACTATTGGGCCATGCCACCTTTCTGCTCTAGTGGATTATATGAATGACCCACTGCCCCCTAGCAGGGTGTTCTAAGCAAACGTTAACAACCGCTGCCTCGCGATTCCAACTTCTGGTCCGCGGGGGTAGGAACGCGGAACAAAACCCTACCGTCTCCTATTTCATTGTGGGTCAGATTTTTGACTCAACGGCCCGAGTTCGGGTATCTCAACCTAAACCCCCTTTTGTCTGGACAATCGCGAATCATCATTTGGCCGTACAGCTATTTATTCACCCACCACCCTCCATGCGTCTTTCGATCATGCCTTTGATTTATTTAGATGTCAGTCACGCCTCCGTTGCCCCGTGTCTGAAACTTTACCCGGTAAAATAAATCACAGTCTTTATTCGGCTCAATGGTTCTCTTCTACATTGCGGCTTTCAACGTCCGTACTCTGTTGAATTGGGCAAGATCCCTCTCTTGCTCACAACTTTTTTTCTATTTCGATCAGTGTATGTTGTGCCTCCGAAACACTCACGCCCAACCATACGCGTTCGGTTTGTCAGGTGGAGGCCGAAGGTTCTATCACCCATGTGGATTTGCTGTTGAATGTCGCTAATTTAGCTGTTTAATTTTCCCAGACGAACTTCAGTTACATCCAGAAAGTGATGTGAGAACCGTGCTATGAAACAAAATGAATAACAGCTCCTCTGTTACTCAAGTGTGAGCATCTTTTGGATGTCGGACACGACACAACAACGTTGGAGGTACCATCGTCTAACTCTCCTTCCATTATCACCTTCCAGAGAGCCTTCCATAATGATATTTTCGGAGGAACAAAATCACTTGCCAATGTAGCAAGTAGGATTTTATGTCCTGTTACGCCTGAAAGTACACGGTCACACCAGAACAGATACCACTAATGATTACCACCAGAAATGCGTTGGGGGATAAGCTCCATTTGACTTGTAAATTTGACTGAAATGGGTGCCGCCTCCCGCTTCGCTCTTGTTATTGTCTGCTTCGGCGGCTTAATGTGCTATGCATATCTTGGAGCGAATGTTTAGAGCGTACAATGTTACCCCTCGATACGTCGTGCACATCCACAGAAAACCGAACACTCAATGCCCGGGACCAGTAACTCTGTCGATTTCGCCACGATAAAACTACAGTAGAAGTCTAGTGGCGCTTTCAATAGTGATGTTTCTGGAAATCTAGAGTGGTGCCCAATGTAATCCTAGGTTCCAATTCGATTTCCAGACAAAATGCCTGCTTCAGTAGTGACTTGGCTTATCCTCAATATTGAACTGAAACACCAGGGAGATTTCAGATGCTTGAATCCAATGAGTCTTTCTTGCGGTTTGCGCAAGCTTCGTGTGGTACCGCAGTCACAAAAAGCCATTATTCCTCCGCCAGACCGATTATGGGACAAAGGTTCATTATCGTTGTTGATGTACTTGATGAATAGCCCGATAAAAACACTGGCGACTATCATCAAAATACGGCTGTTGTGTTCGACGAGAGATGGAGTGCAGAGACAATCAGAATGAGAATGGAAAAGACTGAAGGCCCAGAAGCTAGGCTTTATTCATCCAAAACTTTGACACTGAGAGCTGAAACGGAAAAAGGTGATTTGGCAATAAACGATAAACGATTCAGCTAAATAGTGGATAAACTTAACGGAATAGACTGCAGAAAGGGCACAGACGTCTTTAAGATGTCCGTTGTTCAGGTCAAATCCTGCCTCCCAATGGGTCGATTTCTATGACAGACGACCTGCCCTTCGTGGTCGGGGATACGGCACCTTAATCCAGTTTACGGTCTGGGGACACAGACTTGTGCTTTTTTGTGCTTCGTGACTTGCCGGTCAGTAGCAGTGAGCATTGGTATGAAACAGGTGGTGAAGAATATCCCGTTGACTGTTGTGATGGTGAATCTTGTCCGCTCTCCAAGCTTGTCCCACAGGTGAGTGCGCAGATGATTAATTTATTTTTGGTGCCTAGCCCTCGGCTCATCCGCAAAACGCACTGATGTGCTTGCCAAACGGTCCCAGAAGAGGCCATCTTACAATGTTGGCCTGAACCGAAGCACAGATTCTCAGCACAGCATGTCACGAATGTTTGTGTGCGTCAATGTTTTAGGCACCAGGAGGGAGCTACTCGACGGCCGTGACTTAAAAGCATAATATTGGTACTATTGCCGTAGGGCTCCAGTAAGATGAGGAGCTGACAATAATTTCGTGTGACTTGAGTAAGACTCATGAGTTATAGTTGTTTCGTCCATTAAGGTGACGTGAAATATTCCACGCATATCTCGTAGTTCTTGGGGGTTAATAGTCAACAGGCACTAAGCCACAAGAAGAAATGCAGAACTAATCAGCTGTTGAAGATGACGTCGAGTAAACAAGGCTCTACGAGACAGTCACCGCTGAAGTGCTCCTTTTATGGAGTAAGGATCCCTCCCATTCTGTCCACCGCCACCCTCTTAGCGGTATTTTGATAACCTAACCTCTATCTTCCTCTCATTTGAGGACTTCAATAGTTCAGTGCACCTGCGCGACAAGTAAGCCGTATGCTACCCGTCAGGACATATGTACTGATCTAAACGTCAAAAAATGCAACTTCTAGTCCAAGTTAGAAATTCGACTTTTCTCAGTCACGTTGGGCACCTGTAGCTTCACATTAGTCGCGTGCGTCAGTTAGGTTCGTTCGGCGGTTCGCTATGATCGATGCAGTTTCCATGTAGCTAATTGAATAGGCGTGGTGGACTCCTAGTCACCTGTTAGCCGTATGCGTCAGCTGGGTCCTCTTTGCAGTATTGTGCAAGCAACAACACCCTCCTTCACTTAGTTTTGGACTCAATGGCTGGTCCTAGGTGAGGATCTCATGAAGTACAACTCTAGCTGCGAACTACCTGGTAGCTACCCGGAGACGGTGATAGAGAACTTGGTATGTCTAACATTTTGCAGTGGAAAGCTGTTCCGCTAGTCAACAGCACCCGATTACTTACGCGCTGGTATCAAACAGTGCACCAGAAAATATGCGGCCATACGTTATGGACAGTCAGTACGCGTTTTACGAATATAATGAGTGTGTCTATGGGGGCCGGAAAAGCTATTCCTTGGGTCCAAAGACACATGATTTGGCATGCATCTAGTCGTGCGATAGACACAAGGCCAAATTTAGTTTCAGGAGTGACAATCCGTCATATTTTTCGGCCATGGATTCTAGCGAATTCCTTGAATTATTACAGCTGTGGAAACACATGCAACTTTCGCTCTTTGGAAGTGATTCACGTCTTACGGCAAGTCTCGGCATCTTCTTCCAATTATACGCCTGTAGCGTGCGATGTCAATACGTCAGCAGTATTCGACATTCGCGAAGATGTAGTGATGGCACACGCGGGTTCTGAAATGTGCAGATATGGAATTTGATATTACTGGAAACATAAGACACACAGAGCACACATTCACACAGACTGGGTGATGCAGGAGAGAAGACCGGATCGGAGCAACCACTTACGTGTGATGTAACCGAAACTACATGCACAAGCCAAGTACAGGTACATCAAGAGCTCAAGCTCACCTAAAGGAATTAGAGTCGGGCTACTCCTTGTCTGGGGCTCGCCGGGGACACCTGCAATAGGGAGAAATAGATGCGCACACATCAGTTAAAATGATAAACACGTGTAAGCAGATACAGTCAAGTTTCAGTTGCATTACACATCCTTTCTCCAAGTCGAGGTAATTGATGACATTGGAGATTAGCTCGTTTAAACAAATCAGCCATAGTGAAGATTCGCAGGACTATCTATCAGACAAAGGCACTCTTACCTATGAAGTGGTAAACTTGAATAAACCGTCGTCGCAGTTGCTCAGACGTATTCAGACGTGCGAATCCAACCAATCATGCAGCTACGCTCGCACAGCCTTGATTCAAGGTCAAGGGTGCGCCTCAAATACCTCGATGCACTCGCAATCTGGCACCAGCCTGTGTGCAATGGAGTTGGTGCGTTCGCGTTTGGCAGTTCTTTTACTGCCATTGGGGTTCTGGTAGCTGGTGTTTAAGGTCTCTTTGTCGACGCCAGAACCCAGGAGAAAGGACAACAACTGCTGAGGCGCTGGACGAAATCCTGCTGCAAAACAAGTCCAGTATTTTGCGACACAAATCCACTTCATGGAAAAATTTGCGCGGCAGATCGCAATACAGCCATCGAATGCACATGCAACTTTCGTCGATCGGGATGGAACAGGCAGAAGCAGTCTTGAGCGTGAGGAGAGACAATTCAGAGTGTCTGGTTTTCGTATGCAGTATTCATAAAGTTAAGTCAGAACCGTCGGCGCGTTGGCAGTGTGGTGAGCTGCGTTTTGTGCAGTCGCGTCCTTACAAGCACAGGTATTTAGTGTGTAACTACTGTGGACTCCTAAAGAGTAAGTCCAGTACGCGCCAACCCGGAAATCCAGTCAGAATTACGGTTTGACAGAGAACTTGCAGTGTACGGTAGCCACGTCGGGGGCCGTCGGAACGAACAGGTGCAAGAACCGGCTCCTGCGCGATGTGGCTTCCGATGTGACGGCATCGTAAGACGGGAAAACATATCGCTTCCCGTCGTACGTGGATGGCATTTATTGCATCAAGCTAAAGGACACCTATAAATATCGCCAGGAACGCATCAAAAGGTGATCTTCGTTTGGTGGATTTGACTGTGAATTGAGGCAGCGGGCGATTGGGATCGCGAGGCTGTCCAAATAGTGGTTTTGGAGCTTAAGCCACCAAGTATAGACGGGTCATCTTTCTGCGCATATCTACGCCAGATCAGGTTTTTCTTGTTATGGTTCAGTAACTCAATCGATCCATCCTAAAACCCCTCGAGGAACATGATGCAGTTTTCAGCGGTGGTCTCGGATGCTGTTCGAAAGCGAAGGCCGTACCCAACCCGCACCCGAATTTCAAGCTAACTTTAAGACTGAGAACCTCAGTGTCGCACGCAGACTTACCAACCCTCGATGTCGATATCAAGCCCTGGGACAATGTCTGAAGTTTGGACCTTTGAAAATCGTTCGAATCGTTCAGCTGTAACACCCTTTCGGTGCCTAGCTGCCATGCCACCCGAAGGAAGCACGAGGGCTGGGATACTGCCAGGATGCCCAAGCCCAAACAGGGGAAGTCGAAAAGCAGAGATCGGGTTGTTGTGTTCGACGAGAGATGGAGTGCAGAGACAATCAGAATGAGAATGGAAAAGACTGAAGGCCCAGAAGCTAGGCTTTATTCATCCAAAACTTTGACACTGAGAGCTGAAACGGAAAAAGGTGATTTGGCAATAAACGATGAAACGTTTGAAAAACAGAGCAACTATACAACAACGGCATTTTCTCCTCCACTCGGTTTTCCTTAACCCGTTGCATCCGACAGTTCCCAGTTCACATCTGTCATTTTGCTGATTTCATCCGAAATTTTGGTTTCACCTATGTTACTTCCCGTCCACAGCCGAACGGCCAAACTGAGCCCTTAAGCGCACGTCAAAAAACGTAAAAGGGAAAACAAACCACGGGAGAAGGCTTGAGTAATTTCTTGCTGTACTTTAGAGTATCCTCTACCCCACTGTTTCCTGTGGATCACTTTGAAGCGGGGAATGTCGTAAACAGACAGTTGTCATTTTTTGCAGGACGCCATCCTGCCATCTTTGACAAAGGGGAAAGTCAATGCTCCGACCTGATATTCGTGGACCTATGAGAGATTATCAGCCTAGTCACTGAAACTAGAGTGTTGTGTTCAAAGGGATAAAAAAATCGTTCAGCTGTAGCACCCTTTCGGTGCCTAGCTGCCATGCCACCCGAAGGAAGCACGAGGGCTGGGATACTGCCAGGTTGCCCAAGCCTAGACAGGGGAAGTCGAGAGACAGAGGCAGGGTTCGAACTACGGACCTTCCGGTCAGTACGCTCGCGCTCTAACCGCTGAGCTATCTCGCCCCCTCAAAGGGATAAGTTGAATGGTTTACGTCTCCTATGCGTGAAACCTCCGAACTTCCAACAGTAGCTGCAAAAAACAGTGCTTCATAAGTTTCGCCCCCGACGGACCACTTAGTCCAACTGCCACTCAGGAATGATCGCGTCAGAAAGCAACTGAAACCCTGTAAACTTGTTCCTGGGAGACAGCTTCACTTACAACGGTCAATAGCGGAGAGCGTTAGGAGGGTCAGACTTATGAAAATTCCCCAAATTTATCTCGGATCTCTCAAGTTGTCTATGAAAACTGTATTAGAAAACAGTGGAACCTCCGGAAAATCAAATACCGATTAGGAGCTCAGGCAAGCAGGCGACAAAAGCCGATAATGCGCGAGTTTTTACGCCTGTCGGAGGAATCCCATCAGCAAGTCGACTGAATGCCAATAGGACAGTCTGAGTTCAAGGTCTAAAAGGAGCTCCAAGCAGTATGTTTAGCAATTTTTGGGCTTTTCTTTCGTAATAAGCTCTTGTGTTCCTGGTCGGTTTTTTCTCACTGTCGTACTGTATTTACAACGGCCGCCCCGTAGTGTGTCCCAGACCAATTATGCAAAGCTCTGTGGCCAGTCATCAGTTCCCTAGTTGTACACGTCCAGTTCATCGTGACAACGCACACTGCATGAGCTGTCTCATCGAGACTCTGGAAAAATCTAATTGTTTTGAATGGGATAATCTTCCCTCCTTTCTACTGCGGACAATTTGCATAGGAATCTCTCTCCGCACATACTGAGCGATACTAGCGACTACAAGGAAGCATATTAGAAGCATATATTAGGGGGCGAGATAGCTCAGCGGTTAGGGCGCGAGCGTACTGACCGGAAGGTCCGTGGTTCGAACCCTGCCTCTGTCTCTCGACTTCCCCTGTCTAAGCTTGGGCAACCTGGCAGTATCCCAGCCCTCGTGCTTCCTTCGGGTAGCATGGCAGCTAGGCACCGAAAGGGTGCTACAGCTAAACGATTAGAGCAACCTTTTGCGTTTAACTACCCTACCATCTTGGTGTTCCGTGATTTCAAGAGTGCGTTGGATTCTATGGCCGATTCGTTCTTTTCAGCGAGTTTGCTCAGCACGGTATACCCCAGGAGTTCGTTAATACCATGCGCTGTTTGTATTCACACTGCTAGGTCAAGGGGTGCTCACCTCTCTGCTTCCACCACTCTGATTCGGGTATGGAAAACGGCTTTCTCTTCGGCAAACGATGGTCCGGCATACACAACACATGTCCCAACCAACGCAGCTTCTGGTGCTGGACACATTCTTCAATGAAAGCACCCGTTGCACAACGGAAAACTCGCCTTCTAATTGCCTTGTTACGGATTCGCCGATACCAACCCACACGAGCTATGTTCCTGAGACAACGATTGTCGAACACCTGAAGACGTCTTAGTTCCGCTGCTCAGACAGACCAAGTCTCACAGCCGTACAACAAAACAGCCCCACTGTGGCTTGATACACATGTCCCTTGAGATTAACCGGTGTACCGTGTTGACGCCATAGGGATCTCAAATTAGCAAACGTGATCGAGGCCTTTGCAGATTCGTGCTTTGATCTCATCTGTCACACCAATCAGAACCAATACAACTTCCAGGATATTTAGAACGCTCCACAACTTCCAGTGCCTCTCCCTGGATTGTAAGTGGCGTGACTGCATGTCCAGCAACATGACCTTACACTTTGTGGGTACAAAGTGCATACCAAAGGACTGGATGACTTTGGTCAGTTCATCCAAAGACACCTGTGACGAAGTCAGCGCACGTATCTTCAAGATTATAATGGCATTTGCTGATTTGCGCCACTTATGGTATCAAATATATGTCACTGGGGTCTCAACGGACGTCTATATCAAACTACATTGCTGGCTGTATTGTTGTATAGCTGCGAGACCTGACCGCTTCGGGCGTACGATCTGAAATATCTTTAGCCGTTGGACCCACAATGTTTCAGAACTATGACAGCTGCAGATAGCTCAGTGATTGGAGCTCGAACTTACTAACCGGGGGTTTCTTGGTTCAAACCCAATCTCTGCACGTCGACGGCTCCTGTCTAGACTTCGGCATCCTGGAAGTACCTCAGCCCTCATGCTTTCTTCGGGTAACGCAACAGCTATGCACCAAAAGAATGTTTCAGATGGACGTTTTACGATAGCTGGAATCCGTTGGAACCAACGAATTCATAATGTGATCGGGAAACGGGTCTATGATGAGGCAAAAGGTACCTCCCTCAAAAACTCTATCAAGCACTGCAAGCTAAGACGCCTGGGCCATATGTTACCAAGTTACCAAGTACCGAGACGAGCGCCGTTTCCTGTGCCTCATTCCGAGTGACGGAAACCTAGAGCTGGACAAAATTTGACATGGCAGAGGGGAATGAAGGGTGTTTGGAAAGGCTTGGATGCCATTGGTGCTGTTTGCTGTCCAGGATGGGGTCTATGTGGCCCTCCCTGTCCTTGACAGGAAACACTGAATGGTACGATGCCAATGGCGTTCATACTGTTAGTTTCTATGCCGATTGTCTGACTGCGTAGGCACGTGGGGTGTTTCTAATAGGCTAGCCCCAGTCCCCCATCTGTCCAGCTTTTTCTTTCCATTATAAGATTATTCAAGCAAATCGACATGATTGTACGACGGTGAAGCACCAGTGTTCCCACCTGACGTTACTGTTAGTAACGGTGATGATTATGGTGAAGTTTGTTCAATGAAGTGGTCAGTTCGTTGCACTGGTGTTAGATTGTTAAGGTTAATATTGATGACATCTTTGTCTAATAGTCGTCGTAATAATCGTTCAGCTGTAACACCCTTTCGGTGCCTAACCGCCATGCAACCCGAAGGAAGCATGAGGGCTGGGATACTGTCAGGTTACCCAAGCCTAGACAGAGGAAGTCGAGAGACAGAGGTGAGGTTCGAACCACGGACCTTCCGGTCAGTAAATTCGTTCTCTAACCACTTGAGCCATCTCGCCTAATGTGTACCTACGAACGCAAACCTCTCATATTGAATGCTTTTATTTCAGCCCTCTTTGTCTTGCACTCATTATGAACGATTCGAAAATTCAGGTAGGCTTAAAGAAGCTCCCAATTCACCTCCAGGTAAGCCACACATCTCAGATTCACATTCCTTTGGCAGAGCTCGCAAAATCGTCTGTTGATCAAAGGTGGTAAAATCGTTAATGATGATAGGAGCTTTCATGGTGACATTTACATCGAGGATGGTATCATAAAGTGAGCGTTACATCCACCGGTTTACCTTATTTCCGTGCGTTCCACCAGGCAAGTGGGAACACAGTTGACCATCCCCGGTGGAGTCCGGATCATTGATGCTGCTGGGAAACTGGTTATCCCAGGTCAGATCACTTCATTCTATTCTCATGAGTTCTGCAGGTGGCATTGACACTCACACACATCTCCAGATGCCATTCATGGGCTCCGTTTCCTCTGACGACTTTTATTCCGGAACTAAAGCAGCTATAGCTGGTGGGACAACAACTATAAGTTGGTTTACACCTCACTCATTCAATTGACTTATTTCTTCGTTATAGTTGATTTCGTCAACCCATCTAAAGGCACTTCTTTAGTTAAAATGTATGAACAGTATCGGGAGTGGGCAGATTCCAAAGTGTGTTGTGACTACGGACTTCATGTGATTGTGCCACATTTCAATGAACAAGTGGCCAAGGAAATGGAAATACTAGTCAAAGAGAAAGGCGTGAATTCTTTTAAAATATTTCTAGCTTATGCGGATTCTCTCTTACTGGAAGATGACGAAGTGTTTCAAGTATTTCGTGTGTGCAAGCGCCTGGGTGCATTGGCTATGGCTCATGCAGAGAACGGCAAACTTATCAAACTTCTTCAAGACGAAATATTTCAATCGGGTATAACCGGTCCGGAGGGTCATCTTTATTCACGACCGGAAGAGGTGCGTTTTACACTGCAGTTTTTACCTGATAACCAAGGGTCATTTTTTCACAGACAATTTATCCCCTTCTACCTTTATTGATGTTCAGTTCACTTTCACTCCATTTCGTAGTTTCACTTGCCTGGAATCCCGTTTGCCGTGGTAAGGGGACTATAAAACAAAGCTAGGCATCTCGTCTTGGTTGTTAATGTCTTTATAAAATGACCATTATTCTTGGTGTTCCGCTTTTACGAGTGAACAGACAGAATGTTGTAGCGCCGTCTTGATTCACAAGGTGCTTACAGGCAAGTTGTTCCCGGTGAATAAGTTCATGTCCAATCGTAGGATAAGTTAAGGTTTCCTCTTGGGAGTAAAACTGTATCCAATCCATTTAGCAATCGAACATGAATAAAATACACTGGCTTCTCCGGACAAACTACTACTGGATCACAACTATAGTATGCGCCAGAAAATTCACGAAAATTCCCCTAGACGTACAGATTTAAATGGGAAGATGTCTGAGGTGATCTATTTTTATTGTCCTTTACTGATCGTTATTCTATCTACACATATCATGGTAAACGCTAGTGATAGATCCGGCGGTCAACAACACTGCACCAAATCTCATGAAGTACAACCCAGCGGTGTTGAATGCGTGAACTGAAATATCTTGGAGCAAATTACCTTAATAATCATGTGTTTATCACTGGTTGATTGATGTTTAGTATTACGTAAATGCCAATGTTTGATATGCATATGTGTTTCCCGTACCAATCTTGTTCTATCTCCAATGAAAGCCATCCTTTTCCCTAACAGTAAAGTAACTTGACATGAGATTGTCTCCCTTCCATCATTTCGAAACCAATGCATTTTGGGTTTCCGAGGCATACCACCGTCTGGCTCATCGTAAAAGTTACAAGAGAGGTTCACGAATGAGTGTTGGTTCATTGGGCCCGGATGTGAAGAATCAATATGGGACTCAGGTGCACCCGTACAATGTTGGACAGCGTCCTTGTTAGCTCATTTGGTTGGTGACTCGCCCGATTTTCGAGAGGTTGTGGGTTCGAATCCCATCCAAAGGCTCTATCTTTTTGTTCGCATTGTGTCTGCTTGCGCTCATGTTCTAGATAAGGCGACTTGTAAACTAAAACCTGTCCACCTGAACAGTGGACTCCTCGGTTGTTTTGTCCCGGAAATAGTAAAGTACCTCCTTTCACGACGGAGCAAAACTACAGAACCTAAAAACGAAATTTCGTTATTACCCAAGCGGAAAAACCGGATTGGAAATGCCTTATGTCCATCATCAGCATTCATTAATTAACCCTCATGGTAAACGGTTGATGTCATATTCCACCAAGCATATCAGCAACCTCTAATGGACTTGACTTGGCTTGACCGTGCTAGGGGACACGTCACAGCTAGCATTTCGATAAAAGTTAAACAGGTACTTTGTTGATTTGTACTTATTCTGTTTGGTTTCGCCTGGAAAAACAACTACCTCTTTATCGTGACGTTAGTAACAAGGGCTGGTAACCATCATTCTGGTACGTAAAATAATATTGGGAATCTTGCGTTTTACAAATGAGGATAAATATTTCGTCACCCTCATACTAGCTTCATGAGACACACGAATACGGCTGAATTAGCATTACTCCGATGCAGGATGGATGGATACAGTAGGATGGGACTCCATGTGTCCTTTAGTGTGGGAGTATTGCATTTTTCGCTTTGTTCTGTGTATTAGCTGGCCTCAAGGGTACGATTGGGTTGGGACTTTGCAGACCGTTCTACCCGGTCAAAAAAAACTGTTCAGCTGTAACACCCTTTCGGTGCCTAGCCGCCATGCCACCTAAGGGAAACACGAGGGCTGGAATACTGCCAGGTTGCCCAAGCCTATACAGGGGAAGTAAAGAGGCAGAGGTCGGGTTCGAACCACGGACCTTCCGGTCAGTGAATTCGCGCCCTAACCACTTGAGCCATCTCATTTCTTGATTTGGTCCGCAAGCGAGTGTTGGCCAATAGGTTGAACTCGTTTTAGTGGGAGGTGAATTCCACTTGGTTAATGTCTGAGCAGCATATCACATATAGCAGGCAGTTATTTCCCAAAGAAAGCCTTTCTGCACTCCAAGTTCTCTTTTCCAGTGGTTTCTGGGAGGCAGGTCATAATGTTGGAATGTGAAATAAAAACGGCTCTTGCCAATTTTAGTGCTGTGGGATATTCATGGATCTCTGAACCGGGTCCACCCGATTCTCCTTACGCGTTGCTGGAAACCCCGTGTGACATGACGCTTGTCTGTTGTTTTGTGCAGTCCCTAAGCTGAGTGAGGTTTGCAAAGAATAGCATCTCACTCCACCATTACGTCTAGATTTGTCTATTGCGATGGTGTAACCCTCTTGCCTTCAACCGTTCTTCCCAAGGATACAGGATGTTTCCCTATAAGTCTCCATCCCTCTCCCTTTTATTCTTACAAGGCCTTCTTCCTTGGGTTTATGGAAGGTAAGCCACTAAAGCGTTGCTGTCCTTGATGCTGATGTGTTGCTGTTAGTGAGCAGTTTTAGTAAGATCTAGCCAAGTTGAAATGTTTACAGCTCAATCGCTGTTTGACCGAATAAACCAAATGGACGCTAATAACAAGTCACAGTTTGAATGAGATGCAGAACCCAACCTCGCACTCTAACAGAGTTGTGTGCTCGGGTCCTGAGAAGCTGGACCACACAATCGCCTAATCTTGACCCGTCAGATATGTGTACAGAGATCGGCGGCGTATCCCTATAGTTTTTTCGCTAATCGTTTTGAACGGCCGGCACACTGATACATGTTCACTTCCTCACCAAACCAGCCGTTGGCTTATTCAGTCATCTGACTATCGCTGTCGGAGTATGTTATCCAAATAGCCGTCGATGATCGTTGGAGATCTGATGGTTACCAAACCATAGGTTTCAGATTTACCCAGATGTCTCAGATAAAAGCAGTTTCCTTTGAAAGCATTCAGTCAGGGGAAGAGCGGTTGTCCTAAAAACAATTATTTTCTTGCTGGTTGAATAGCAGTGAAGCTGCTGGTTTATTAATTCCCATCATAATGACGAAAGTTTGCGTTCGGATCTCTAATTACGTAAACTCGGGAACAGGGACCTTTTGGTTCACTACTCTTATCCACAAAGACTCATCTTGCTGATGAGTGTAGTTATACAGTATTCCCTCTACCTAACAACTCTTCCTGTGGTGGCCGTGCGACTATGCACAACTGTCGCGAAGCTAGGCCGTTTCCCTATAGTACGCCCACCAACGCCGTCGAATTTGCTTGGCTTTTTCACGGCCGTACAATCGACCCAGAGAAAGTTGTTCAAATCGTTCACCGTTTCTTGACCAATCGGAACGCTTATGCACGTTAGGCACAACTGAGCTGTAGCAAACATTGTGTTTAATCCTGCTCCCGTAAGTCTTTCCAAGCCTTTAGTCTTGGATACGCCCTGGCACTGACGTCCACATCTCGCATGAGTCATTCGGATTGACCCAATTAGAGCAATTCCTTAACCAACCCATAACGATATGAACTACTGTTATCCTCGCTTGTTTCGTTCTCTGTTATACTCTCATATACACTTTAAGAAAATTGGAGAGAAATTACTGGAACTACTGTGTTCCTCCATGATAGAATCTGTGTATGACGAGTATTCTATAAAAGTAATAATGCTTTTGTAATGCTGCAGGACTTTGAGAACAAGTTTGCAGCATCTACCTCTTCATCGTTGCGTAAAAGGAGAGGCTTCATTTTTAGGCAGCTGGTCTTGATTTTTGCAGCACTTTACGAACAGTTGCATCCAATATTCCCGCTCCGTACATTTTCTCATCCTCTTTTAGGCTGAAATCGAGGCTACTAGCAGAGTAGTGACAATTGCCGATGCTGCCGGATGTCCATTGTACGTGGTCCATGTGATGAGCGCTTTGGCTGCCAAGTTGATCTCGGATGCTCGACATCGAGGATCGGTGGTAATGGGCGAAGCGGTTGCTTCTGCTTTGGGAACGGACGGTAGGAATTATCTGGATGCTTGTTGGCGTCATGCAGCAGGACATGTGATGAGCCCTCCCCTAAGGCCCGATCCGAATAACTCGGTGGAACTGATGAAGTGTCTTGGGCATGGCGAATTGGAAACCACCGGAACCGATCACTGTGTATTCAAAACTGAACAGAAAGCTATGGGCAAGGATGATTTCCGCAAAATACCCAATGGAGTCAATGGCATTGAGGATCGAATGTCAGTTATTTGGGAAAAAGGCGTGGTAGGTAACACGGCTTCCTTTGAGTGAAGTGATTGTGCATAGAGTGGAATTTCGTATTCATGTGAACTTGCACTGTTACTGGTCTCAGGTCAACCATCTGAATTCGCGCTGCTTTGGTTGTACCAATATTAAAAAAAACTTTAGGAACTAGTTTCTGATTCGGGTACCTACCAGCTGTGTGATCAATACAGCGCGTTTATCTTTACGTATGGTCGAAACTACCTAGTAGTTCTGTTTAGATATGGATGGCCACGACTACATGTGCTGTCCCGTTCCTGGAGCTGGCTCGTACTAATACAATTATCATCCTCGTCAACATTTTGGTTGACACTAATGCTCTGCTGATATTCCAACAAAATGGGGTTACGTAATGTCTTGGCTCTCTCTAGTGGCCAACTTTCCTTTTGGGTTTGAAGTAGAACGTTAGCTTGAGGAAAACTCGGGGACAGCGCCTACCTGATGAGCCCCAAGGGGAAACTGGTCGTGGGCTCTCAACGCCTAAGCAAGTTCACTTTTCTAATCTTATGGTCTGCTTCCATGTGCTTGTTCGTTCTTTTGCCTATCGCGACTAGGTGAACCGCATCACGTGACGTAGACCGCGCGCCTGAAGACTGACGCTAACGTATGGCGAAACTTAATCACAGTCGTTAGGTACTACTCGTGGCCGAAGGTACAGTGCTTGACTACGAACCAGTCGATCGCGCGTTCGAATTTCTATAGATGTTTGTGAGCTGTACCTTGTTCATGACTCTCAACAGAGGCTTCATAGTTTCTCAGAATACATTGTTTTGACTTACGTGATGACATATTTGGAAATCAATATCTGCGTTCTGTTTGTTTTTGTTCTGGTCTGGATAATCCCACACACAGATGTTTCGTTTTGTTACATCGTTTGCGGTCATTTTCTGGGGATATATGCGCAACAGCTGTCATACCAGGCTTTATTCTCTCTAACCGACCAGATGTAAAAGAAAAGTCGTGTGTCTCAATAGGTTTCGGGCATTCTGGGGGTTATTTTCAGGAATCTGATCTTCCTGCCCGGGGGGACAAATTAGTCCGTAATCGGCTCAGCCAAACTAGCCCTTCGCTCTGTGTGCATTTGGCTGGAGACACTGGAGGACGTGATAGAACAAAAAAAGACAGTGGAAGACACAAATCACCCCGTGATCTCTACTAAACAAAAGCAAAATTTCCAAGACTGATATGCAGTAAACCTGCCAAAAGAAACTGGTGGTCCACCGTTGATTAACTTGCCGCGCCGTGATTTGTTTGGCATGAGATTTGTGTTTCACTATACGGAGCCTGGTTGCGCGTCCGACCGGATGACATTTCGATCTCTTTTGAACGGGACTTCCACTAGACTATACCTCAAGTGATATACGGTGCCGGCTGAAGGCTAATCTCTCCGAGATCCTAAATGTTCAATACGGCCTTCAAGGGCCATGCCAGAAATGGCTTCTTTCGATGGGGACAACTGAATCTTCAGATAGGCCACTACCACTCAGTACTTTTCGGGCGCGTAGGTGTACAAAAGGTGAAAAACCCTCTCATCAAGCACAGTGATGAAACTGATTGCTTACCACTGAAAATAGTATAAAATATACGTTCTTTTCGATCGTACTTCGGGAAATATATTGTCACTCTAGCCGTCATCCTCAACAAGCGATATCTTCAATTAATCTAGAAATCTTAATGGTCCATTAGGCTGCTTGTTATGTAGGTCTGGCACCGTATTTTGTTTCTTCTGCCTCACACTCTCTAAACCCGCCCGTAAATGTCGAGTTCGAACCTGTCGTCATAGACACTTCTGGTTCCAGATTTGTCCGCTTACGTACCGTTGCTATCCATTCCTGTTTTTCCAGGTTCCAGGAATTTTGGATCCTTGCAAATTCGTCGCCGTGACCAGCACGAACGCGGCGAAAATATTCAATCTTTATCCACGCAAGGGTCGTATTGACGTAGGAAGCGATGCCGACCTGGTTATTTGGGACGGTGAAGCAACCCGTACAATTTCTGCCTCAACACATCATCAGAATGTCGATTTTAACATTTTCGAGGGAATGCGTTGCCATGGCGTTCCTGTGACCGTGCTTTCTGGTGGTCGGGTGGTACTGGAGGACGGGGAACTACGAGTCACTCAGGGAGCTGGGCGTTTTCTCCCTTGTGCGCCGTTTCCACCATACGTGTATGATCGCCTGAAACCGTTGGAAAAGGTAGCCTGGGTTATCCTGTTTTTACTCAACACCTACCTCTGCCTTTTCCCGCAAGGTTAACAAACTACTTTTTTGGTTTTTCTGACGGAATTAAACACTGAACTTTTGTGCAGTTTTTGTAACTGCCTCCATGGAATTTAGGCTATCAAGGTTAGTATCCATCTTAGAATGAAGCTGTCAACTAACCAACTACATTGTACCCGAAGGTTGCACTGATTCGTGATATTCAGTATCCGGAAAGCAAAGTGGATTTGATTTTTTACCACCCCTCGTTTTGTTAATTCGGAGGATTAATTGCAAACTAAACCCCTAAACTTGTCTGGTGTGCCAATGATTAGTGAATTAAACGTTCAGTGATGCGTCCGTCAAAGAGCCAGATTCTGAGCGGAAAATGTGTGATCGATTTGGGACGAGTGATTAATGCATCATAAAAGCACGTCAACAGGACAAAAGGATGCCCCCCCGAAATACAGCCAATATGTGAAATTGCGTTTCGGAAACGCAAAATGACCTCAAGTCTGAATAGCTACTGTCTTGCGCTATCTGATGATGAAGCAATTTTGGTCTGCGTGCGAACACAACCAAGGGTTGTGTGGGACAGTGTCGGAAAGTTAACAGAATGAAACTGCCTACCTTCGCAATATTCCTTATCCCGATGAAACGGCAGCGGAAATTCCCAAAATCATCCGAATGTGATAGTCTCTTCATAGGAAGGGAGGACCGCGAGCCACTGTGTTAGGGTTCCTTTATCTTGTGATAACCTGAGTGGATACACTTAATGCTTACTGACTTAGTTTGGCACTCCAAAGACTGGCCGAGGGCTGGTCGATGCGTGTATAAAATGTGTCGACATGAATGTTGTTTGGAGTCAGCCGTGAGGCAGCGAAGCCGTATACGGGTTATTGAATCGCGGTTCATTTTGTCCTCATGTAGACACTGGTTGTGTTGTTTGTTTCTCGGTTTATAAAAAGCTGCTGCCAATACCGACCTTATAACCTCTAAGTAGTTCGGAACTAGTTGTGAACTATCGGGGAACTCTCATCAGTCTTAAGATACGACATATAAAGGATGCTGCACTCCTTTCAGAAGTGAGCATCAAAATAAATATCCTTGATAAGGTGGATATCCCATCTTTTAGCATTCAACGTTCATATCACGCCTATCCTGTTTTGTCACCACTGACTCTTCGTATACTTCACCCCATCTTTATGCGTGAAAAGATGGCATACATTCATAGGCGGCGGATGGCAATGTACTTGTTGACGGTCAGATTTACTTAAAGTGACATTCAGACCGAGTTTGGCAGTTTGGCAGCTATGTGTCTGATTCAGCGCGGTGGTTTGTACACACCCTTCTTGAACACCAACTTATCCTTGCCGGTGACTTTTATGAGGCTCCAACCAATAAGCTCGAGAGTTTCCGTCACAACTCGGGCTGCATTGACTTAGTTCTGTTGCACATTCAACGGTGTTTCCCACAATGTAGGGCTTAACTGTCTTCACGACGTCCACTTTAGCTTACACCTCCGAGTCTTCGGCTGCCCCACTCTTTGGCCACACTACATTACGGCTATCGACAGACGGCTTGCCGTCGAGTGTGAATGTGCAAACTGGCAACTTCTGACCCTACTGTCGGTTCCCGTTTCATATATTTCCGCACTTAATCTCTCAATTAGGAATTGGCGGAGCTGTTCGTGCATCGATGGTAACAAGGTTTTCTACCCTGCAGTTTTCTGGAAGGTAGTAATCAGACGCGTGACAGAAAAAAGTTTCTTGTTTCTAATGTGACTGTCACCATTTCGTTTTTATTTCTAACTCTCTAATTCTCGCTTCCTCCTCTTCGTAGGCACGCGCTGTTACCTTGATCGAACGTCCACCCTATACTGGTCCGGTGTCTACGGAATTTTGTTTGACTGATAGTTCCAGTCCAGTAAAGAACGGACAAGTTACAGAAGCCGTCGGTGCGAATGGAGACGGTCCTCGTTTGCGGGCTCCAACTTGTGGAGGTGGACGAAACATGCAAGAATCCAGTTTTTCTCTCAGTGGTAAGTATTTCCAAGGTGTTTGCTAAATGTACGGCGTTCAGCTGCTGCGCTCCTTTGGTGCCTAACTGCCATGCCACCCGAAGGAAGCGTGAGGGCTGGGATACTGTCAGATGTGCGACCCCATCGATGACCAAGTATCCGCATTAGAGGCCGTAGCGACATGTACTGCAGGATTGTCGCAAACCGAGACAAATAGTTGGCGCGACCGGTATATTGAACGGACACTAGCCTACAAACATCCGGTTGACAATCGCTCAGAGAAACGGTTAGACCTCTATATCGGAGCAGCTAGTGTGCGGTAGCTGAAATTAGCGTGTTGGCTATACTGAAAACTTCCTCCCCTATATCTGGTTTTGGAAGCGCCTTGGGTAAGAGCTGTTTTTATCCCACAATTCAGGATACCGTTCGCACCTGCTATGGTGTGATCAGAAGTCTCGACAGGCCTTTTTGAAACACGATCTGATCTTGACCAGCTGTTGCTGACTGCTTACATCCTACTAGTTGTTGAGTGTCTATCAACTTTTACTCAGGATAACTAGGTTTCGTAATCATGCGCGCTCAACAAACTGATACTAACTTGCAGGGAACATAGATACGTGCACCAACTGGTGAATTTTGCAAACAGCACGAGTGCCTAGCAACGATTGGCGTTAGACCGTCCCGGTATGTTTACACACTCAAGAGCTACGACCAACGGATCTACTGTATCACATTTACATATTGGCGGTGTCACGCATGGTGATACAGTTTTGGCCGCGTGGGTTGTGCATGCACGAGAACTCGAATCGGTATTTTCAAAAACAAAGAACCACCTTGTCAACCGATTGCAAATATTCATGATAAAGAATGACGTCGCTCTCTCCTCTTATCGAATTTCACTCTATCGGCTCACTCAAGAAACGCTGTTCTGGACGCCCAGACGTCGAAATCAACGAAGCTGACAACTTGATTGTAACCACCACATCATAACGAGAGAATTGCAGCTCTCGACCTGGGCGGTTTCCTTTTTTATTGCTATCTCCTAATCTTCCCACAACATGGCGCATGCGAGAAAAAATACCCAACCTGTCTATTTTGACGAGACGCACAATGTTCAACGACGTCGCGCTTATTGGTTTGTATTTATGCGTCTCATGCATCTATGGTTACCCCGACAGACACTCAGTCAATGAACCCGTACACTAACCACTATGCGGGTTAGGCACTGACACCATTCGTGATGATGAATAATTTATGAACCTCGATCAAATTAAATCATCGGTTTTCATCTTGAATCAGCCTGAATTGTGTGGAATACATTTATATGGGTTCGCTTTCATGTGAGTGGTCGTTTTTTGTCGATATTGTTCAGCATTGGTGATTCGGGAGTGCTCGCCGAGCCGCCGTTGTGCAGAAAGGACATCATGGATATGCCGAAACATTCTCAATTCGGAGGAAACTGTTACCATGTGAAGCTTAACTGCAAATAGATGCTGTGCCTGACTGAGCATTCGTCCTCGTGAGGGGACCTTACCAGTACCAGGCTATGGGGTTCCAATATCACAAGATGATCACAGTAAAGTTGTGTCGAGACGACACAAAGCTCGGTCAGGGGAGCGCTTTTATCTTCACTGAAACCCATCGGGTAGTCTGACCACATCTTTAAACAACCTGCAAAATTCCAAGTTCCAGCACCACAGCATCATAAACTGGACCCTTGACTTATAGGCTGATTTCACGTCAACGGGCAACGCCACGGGAAATGCAGGCTCACAAAGGCTGCCCTGGTCTTCCCAGTATGGATGGGAATATCGCCCCTAGATGGACCAGCGGGACTGATACAGCTGCCTGGGTAGACAAATTTGTCTACTACCTCAATCGTCTCATCCGAAAGAGTAACGTTAGGTTTCCAGCCCACCCGGTCTGCACTTTGCAGATATGAACAGCATTCCAGTCGAGATTCGAACCCGACCTCCGCAGCTCGACAGTTTCTGTCTAAGTTTGGGCAAACTGGCATTATCTTAGTCCTCATGATTCCTTCAGGTGGTATGGGAGCTAGGAAACGAAAGGGTATTACAGCTGAATCATGTGCATAGGAACAGGTTGCACATTTCTACGGAGTTTTGGATATAATTGTGACCGGTTTCTTCGTTTGACCCCTTCATCGAAGGACTTCTACGACCTTATCATGCCGTATGATATCCGCACTTTTACACTATGAGGACCGAAACACACGTTCTTTACGCAGGTTACTGCCATCGTGCTGTCCACCTCATCATCATCATCAAAGACAGCAACATCAGTGTTGACACTGATGCTTCACTGCCGTACGTACTGCCGTACAACCATGACATTTACAACTAACAGTACTTTCATGCCACATCGGCCGTCGCGTGGTGCCATCAGCCGGGTCGCCTTACTTGCTGCATACAGCAGGGCGGGTAAGCGAAAACATGCTACTGCTGACGCCTCCCTTCTTACACTTTCACGTTTTCCGTGCTGTCCACCTGCACGTTTCTGTTTGAGGTTATCGGGTACCAAGAGGTTTAACAGACGCGGCCTAAAGTAAACTGCATCCATCCGCTTTACTGAGCGTAAAAAAGTGCATTCATTCCTTCCGTGAGAAATGATGCAGACTGAGTGCGGAAATCTAGCCGACCTGGCTAGAATTCATGTGCGCGCTGGCTCAGTGGTTAGAGCGCGAAGTTACTGACCGGAAAGTTCGTGGTTCGAATCCGACCTCTGCCTCTCGACTTCTCCTGTCTAGGCTTGGGCGACCTGGCAGTATCCCAGCCCTTGTGCTTCCTTCTAGTGGCATGGCAGTTAGGCACCGAAAGGGTGCTACAGCTGAACCCACTTCATGTGCATATCATTAATGAACAGCTAGTTGCATTTCTTAGTGACTAGTTCAGTTGACACAATACTTGTTTGTCAGTTAGGTGACTGTCGTTCTAGGAACAGGGCGCCAAAATACATTTTGCGACTGAACGTAATACCAATACCAATAATACACAATACCATTAAGTGAATGCAATATTGGGGTCGGTCAGTAAACTCACGAAGGTTAGTGTGTACTTCATAAACGTTCGATTAGTGTAATGATGCAAAACCTTCCGCTGCTTGGATTGAAACGCATTCAAGCCAAGTTACAGCGTAACTTTTGGTGTGAACCCACCGGTCGTTTGCAATTTTCTTCAATAAGTCCAATATGGAGGTGAACTGGTGCAGAAATGTTCGCTGAGCTTGGCACTGTTGTTGCAAACGTCTCGTTACCAATCTAAGTGATACCATCAGTGCGTTGTTGCGAAACGGAGCAGAGCTCTGTGACCAATTCGATCGCCAACCAAAATGACAAGCATTCTCCTCCATACGTGCGGTAAATTCTAACGCTTACTCTAATTGATTTCGTTTCATTCTTTCAGGGGCTCAAATCGGCGATGACCATCACGTCCGCACTACCATTCGCACCAGACAGCCTCCTGGCGGTGCTGCTAATCCCCTATGGTAGGACTTTCAACTCGTTCACGGACAATCGCTTTGACTTTAGTACAATCTCACCGCTTGCGTTTTAATCTCAAGTATATCCGTTCCTTACCATATATTTTTTATTTTATACCTCAATGGCCCTTTAAAAGCGATCTCACGTATTGGATCATGCTTCCTTTGGCTTAGAACTCTGCCGACAATCAACTTTGTTCGTTTTGTCCCGTTGATTTTTTTTAACTTTATGTTCCAATTTCTATGCACCAGTGGATAAATCACTGCTTCCCATCGTGATGGGCCTTTTTCATCCTGGTCATTAACTCTCCAGCATTGGCAACAGTAATCCATCACATACAGAGGCAGTTTATCGTTGAAAGAATTGTTTCAGTTCAGTCCACCTTTACAGTTCATAAACCGTTCACCGAGGATAGCACGCCTTACATCCGCAAGCTTTCTCTATAGTCCTTAACTGTATCAGTACAGAAATGTGGCCGGAATGATAAAATATGTACCAGATTGGAGAACTACGTAATGAACGAAGATGGGATAGCAAGAAAACTAAAATATTGTAGATATATACATATTCATGTCATTCACAAGAGGATACCATTGATGTTATGTACAAGAAGAAAACGAAGCGCTGCCCGTTATTGTCGATGGAGCGCAAATTTGGTTTGGGTGCATTCGTAAACTGGAGGTTGTGTGGAAGACGAAACCACAGACTGCAATAGGGAGTTCAAATCTACAGTACCCGACTGGTCTGCATGAGTGGTGGCGTTCGGTGGGACGAGCATCCGCAAAAATACCTCGGAATCTGAAACATAACCGGTGGGCTGGGTTGTTCGCGGTTCCGTTGGAGTGGGCTGTAGGTAGAAATAAATTAGAAAGCAAATGTTGGGCTCAGCAACATGCGTGTGCAAAAATTTGAAGATTCGATGAAAGTCACCTTAATCAGTAAGCCAACCAAACGACCTGAATTGATCGAGGCCTTAATGAACTTCGATCGAAATGCATCTGGTCATGTTAAAGAGAGGCGTAACGCACTCTCTGACGATAAAATAAAATAAATCGGGACAGGACCCATTGGGGCCTCAGCCCCACGGATAAACCGACCAAAATATTAGCAAAACTCCTGCTCAGTCTGCCTTCCACCGGTCAGACGCATTACCAGCGCTAATCAAAAGGGTTGTGTCGATCAGATTTTCATTCTGCGTTGAATAACCACAACTTACTTCGAGAAATACACTCATTTGCAAATCAATTTGGTTTTGCGAGAGACTCACCTGGAACCCAGCTGAATCTCCCGTTTGTGATGTTTCCAGGATACTGAATGTGCTGCACCAGGCCGCCTCATGTTCCAGTTGCTACGATATTCGAGATATCGCGATACATGTATATACGTAATGGACTACTCATAAGGTTGCTGAAAACTGTTCGACAGCCCACGACCGGTTTCGCCCTTCTTGGGGCTCATCAGGTAGGCGCAGTCCCCGAGTTTCCGTCAACCTTATGTTCTACTTGAACCCAAATTGCACTGTTTTCGAGAAATACACTCATTTGCATATCAATTTGGTTTTTGCGAGAGACTCACCTGGAACCCAGCTGAATCTCCCGTTTGCGATGTTTTCAGGCAACTGAATGTGCTGCACCAGGCCGCCTCATGTTCCAGTTGCTACGATATTCGAGATATCGTGATACATGTATATTCGTAATGGACTACTCATAAGGTTGCTGAAAACTGTTCGACAGCCCACGACCGGTTTCGCCCTTCTTGGGGCTCATCAGGTAGGCGCAGTCCCCGAGTTTCCGTCAACCTTATGTTCTACTTGAACCCAAATTGCACTGTTTTCGAGAAATACACTCATTTGCATATCAATTTGGTTTTTGCGAGAGACTCACCTGGAACCCAGCTGAATCTCCCGTTTGCGATGTTTTCAGGCAACTGAATGTGCTGCACCAGGCCGCCTCATGTTCCAGTTGCTACGATATTCGAGATATCGTGATACATGTATATTCGTAATGGACTACTCATAAGGTTGCTGAAAACTGTTCGACAGCCCACGACCGGTTTCGCCCTTCTTGGGGCTCATCAGGTAGGCGCAGTCCCCGAGTTTCCGTCAACCTTATGTTCTACTTGAACCCAAATTGCACTGTTTTCGAGAAATACACTCATTTGCATATCAATTTGGTTTTTGCGAGAGACTCACCTGGAACCCAGCTGAATCTCCCGTTTGCGATGTTTTCAGGCAACTGAATGTGCTGCACCAGGCCGCCTCATGTTCCAGTTGCTACGATATTCGAGATATCGTGATACATGTATATTCGTAATGGACTACTCATAAGGTTGCTGAAAACTGTTCGACAGCCCACGACCGGTTTCGCCCTTCTTGGGGCTCATCAGGTAGGCGCAGTCCCCGAGTTTCCGTCAACCTTATGTTCTACTTGAACCCAAATTGCACTGTTTTCGAGAAATACACTCATTTGCATATCAATTTGGTTTTTGCGAGAGACTCACCTGGAACCCAGCTGAATCTCCCGTTTGCGATGTTTTCAGGCAACTGAATGTGCTGCACCAGGCCGCCTCATGTTCCAGTTGCTACGATATTCGAGATATCGTGATACATGTATATTCGTAATGGACTACTCATAAGGTTGCTGAAAACTGTTCGACAGCCCACGACCGGTTTCGCCCTTCTTGGGGCTCATCAGGTAGGCGCAGTCCCCGAGTTTCCGTCAACCTTATGTTCTACTTGAACCCAAATTGCACTGTTTTCGAGAAATACACTCATTTGCATATCAATTTGGTTTTTGCGAGAGACTCACCTGGAACCCAGCTGAATCTCCCGTTTGTGATGTTTTCAGGCAACTGAATGTGCTGCACCAGGCCGCCTCATGTTCCAGTTGCTACGATATTCGAGATATCGTGATACATGTATATTCGTAATGGACTACTCATAAGGTTGCTGAAAACTGTTCGACAGCCCACGACCGGTTTCGCCCTTCTTGGGGCTCATCAGGTAGGCGCAGTCCCCGAGTTTCCGTCAACCTTATGTTCTACTTGAACCCAAATTGCACTGTTTTCGAGAAATACACTCATTTGCATATCAATTTGGTTTTTGCGAGAGACTCACCTGGAACCCAGCTGAATCTCCCGTTTGTGATGTTTTCAGGCAACTGAATGTGCTGCACCAGGCCGCCTCATGTTCCAGTTGCTACGATATTCGAGATATCGCGATACATGTATATTCGTAATGGACTACTCATAAGGTTGCTGAAAACTCTTCGACAGCCCACGACCGGTTTCGCCCTTCTTGGGGCTCATCAGGTAGGCGCAGTCCCCGAGTTTCCGTCAACCTTATGTTCTACTTGAACCCAAATTGCACTGTTTTCGAGAAATACACTCATTTGCATATCAATTTGGTTTTTGCGAGAGACTCACCTGGAACCCAGCTGAATCTCCCGTTTGTGATGTTTTCAGG
This sequence comes from Clonorchis sinensis, assembly GCA_003604175.2. Classification (NCBI taxonomy): domain Eukaryota; kingdom Metazoa; phylum Platyhelminthes; class Trematoda; order Opisthorchiida; family Opisthorchiidae; genus Clonorchis; species Clonorchis sinensis. Next base: position 158,490,446 of record CM030370.1, read on the forward strand.
CAACTGAATGTGCTGCACCAGGCCGCCTCATGTTCCAGTTGCTACGATATTCGAGATATCGCGATACATGTATATTCGTAATGGACTACTCATAAGGTTGCTGAAAATTCTTCGACAGCCCTCTTCTCTCGCAAAAACCAAATTGGTATGCAAATGAGTGTATTTCTCGAAATCAGTCCAATTTGGGTTCAAGTGGAACATAAGGTTGACGGAAACTCGGGGACTGCGCCTACCTGATGAGCCCCAAGAAGGGCGAAACCGGTAGTGGGTTGTCGAAGAATTTTCAACAACTTACGATTGCATCTTCCATAGACTTGTGCGCTGTCGCTGACCGACCGCAATAAGCTTGGTAACATGGTGCTGTTTGACGAAGTCCCTCCTAAACCTGTCTGACTGACACGATCTTAATACTCGTCCACTAAAGTTTCAAGGGAGTCTTGATTGAACCTTCACACCGGAGTACGGTACGAGTCACCGTTATCTTCAGTACGCTTGAGCTATGCAATCGACTGGATATTGTATACTGATCTCAGAGGCCATAGAGGCGTGCAAATTACGAAGCACATCTAGACATCCGACCCTGAGTACTTCGACGACTTCGTCTTGCTGGAAGAGGCTCTTGGCGGTATTAAACTAGACCGAGCCATACGCTACCAAGGTAGCAGAGCCTTCTAGGACAAGAATTTGCTCTTTTTAGGTAAGGTTCACCACAGGAACAAAATCCAAGTCTGCCCAGCGTTGTTGGCCGCACCATCACAACGCGAGGATGTGCGAAAACAAGGGAGTGTTAGTCACCGATACCTAAATACCACATCTGGAGCAGGTTAATAGACAAGCTCACCAGTAAGGCAATCCGAAGATAGCCACGATGTAGCAAAACTGACTGTTTCTACATATCCAGCAATGTGGACTGCAGCAGTTCGAACACCTACTTAGGAAACCGGGTAACGGCCTCGTAAAGAGGGCCATCTGTGTCGCTTAGAGGATAACTGAAAAACCTGCCTACCGCCAAATCTAGTCCAGCACTGAAAACAAGCCTGCAATGTAGCTGCTGGAAATGTTGCCACAGACTTGAACACGGATTTTCACGGAGGTGACCTATTGTCTTGCAGGAGTAGGCCGTAGCAGCGTAAATAGTACCCAACTCAGAGTAACGTAAACCGATATACGGGTAACGTGTGATTTGGCTGAAGAGAATGGAGGGTGCGACCCGCCCTCCCTGTGTTTGGTTAGTCGCTGCGGGATATGGCGCAAGACCGATGCCAACTGCTAACGACCGAAGTTCGCTCTACGTGGTTCATGCGCATGTTGACGGTACGATAATCTCTAAGGGAACTGTTAAGCAAAAAGAATGTGAAACCGACAAACGTACCAGGACGTGGTGAGGAACACGTGCGTCACCGAACTCTGCTGGTGTTTCGTGATTGTAGGATTGCTCCAGCAAATTTGGGTCGAGATCTTGTGTGTCCAGTTCCCCATGATGCGTGTCCATCACGGCGGCTATATAATCAAGACAAAACAACGGAAAATTCTGTGGTTTGAAAACAGGCACAAATCTAGCGGTTAAATAGGACCACGAGTCCCAGTGACTTTTCAAGCCCACCTGAACAATCAGTTCAATGCTATAAAGAAGGAAGGCACATAAATACTGGTGACGTCAGATCAAATAGACCAGTGGTTCTCAAGCTGTTTTATTCCGTGCACTGCTTTCAGTAAACCACAAAAGATCGTCCCCCTCCAGGTTTACCAATCCGAAAAAATTGTTCCCTACACGAAACGCCCACGCATGAGCACTACGCACAAAAAGTATTAACCATAGACACTGGTAGTATTTCTGTTAGTATTTTGTGATGTGAAGCAGAAGAACAAGAGGAGAATAAAATTTCATTATGAATTGCGATCTGTAGGTATTTTCTGACATATTTATATTGGCCACATCGTGTCACTCGAAACGCAAGTTACCAAAGAAACTAGACGACAGATGAATGCAGCATGAAAACTGAGACAAAAATGATATCGCATTCAGAATCACTGTACCACTCTACAGTGTGCACCTGACAATGGCGATGATTCTCAAATACGTTTACGGCTGAGTTGGCTTTTGGTGGCATATAGGGGATTTACTCGAGCGCAAATAAAAGAGCATCAGTGCAGAACCTTCTGTGCCAGTTGTAATCCGATAGCGTCATTTAGAATAACAAGTGCACAACTGAACATCGGATATAAATACGATAAGTTCTCCCACTGGCGATCCTATAAAAGTGAGAATACGGCGACGATTTGGAAAGTTAACAACCTGAGGTTCACAATGAGGTTAAAAGTAGATGGAATGGACAAGTTGGGTTTAACTGAGAGGATTTAGCGAGGGTCACCATGATGCTCCGTGATTAGTACCAAGTCAAATCGACTCTGAATGATACAAGCAATAGCTTGATTCGACAAGCGTCTTGCCGCAGCATTTTAAGGCTCCTTCTGTCCTCAGGTCGAGGAGCCTGAGACGGTAGATCAATTTGACCATTATGACTGTACTATAGATGATGACGTCAATGGACGCTATTCAAACATTAAGACGCTGGTAGCATCAAAATAGAGGGTAACGCATGTCGAAAGACCCAAGGAGCTCTTTCTGCAACGATGCCTGGCAGCTTATATTCAAAATTTGAAACGTGCTTAGAGCACCACGTAGTTGGTAGGCATTAGTTCGGGGCGTCATGGTTCGTAACCTAGTGTTGCACTCAGACGATCTAACTAAAGCTGTATATGTATACAAATATATTCCGTGTTCTGATCACGGATCTTGTGGCAGTAGCACTAAATTCGACTCCGTGCTAACCGTATGTGACTCTTCTCTTATGCGCAAGCGTCCAGACGCCTAACCCCCTGAAAATCCGGCCAGCCCAGTACATGATCTGATTTAAACGATGGTGTAACAATTCCAAGGTCAAGACAGTTGCCTCATCATCTCGAAACGCTTTATGGCCAGACCGAAGCTGCATGGATCAAAGATCCGTGTACTGTTCTTGTAGATGACTGTGTTTTGCTTGCACACATTCGGAGACCAACCACAAAATTCATCTCCGCTTAATCTCGTTTTGAAGTTAACGCGAATGTTTCTAAAGCACTAGTCTTTCGTCAACCTACAGGTCTGTGTGGATGAATTTCGTACCCTTCTGAAAATAAAAACATCGTCGAACTAAACACCTTGAACTTCTAGCGTTAAATGATCACTGTATCGTGACGAAAACAACTCACGGAGGGGCAATCTGGGAAGATTTTCACCTAGCAAAGTTCGAACCTTTCACAATAGAAAAATGTAAACAAGAACCAAACAACAAAGCAGACTTGCTTGGAAGATAACGCTCATGCTGACAGTAGGTAAGTTTGATGATAGTTTATAGGTAGAATAAAAGCGCAGATCAAAATTTTTTAACTTAACAAAGCAACGACAACGCCAGCAGCAGCATGGGCAATACTGACCGAATTTATGATACACCCAAGCGTTCCCAGCTCCCTAGTGACAGCCCGGCTGAACGACACAACTAAACTGATGCAGTCCGTTTTCCTCAGTTTTTGTTGTTGTTTTCCGCCCTTCTGTTAATTATGGATCCGTAATCGATCGATGATCAAATCAACTCTCACCAGGGTCCAGAAAAACGTTATGTCCACGGCCATTCACTACCATATGCTCAACGGTGAAAAAAATCTAGTCTACTGAGTCGTAATATGAAATGAGCGAACAAACATCAGTGGAATGCATCAGAAGGCATGCAGCCGAATCATTTTATGTTGCAGTGACCATTCAAGCTGAGTCACCGCAAGAAATTGGCTGCCGCACAACGACCCTAGATAGCTCGTGAACGACAGATTGCTGAAGCATTTTAGGCGCTGTAGTTATTGGGCAAACAAAAATAAGTGTATGCTAGAAGCGAGACAACGGAAAACAGTATCCAACATGCTAAATAAAACGCACCGGCCATAGAATCGGTCAACGAAATGTCCCCAAAGGCTGGAGATTCCGAAGGAATATGTGGTGTGGATGCGGAAGGACAATACTTGTGCAAGTATTGAAAATCATTCCAATTACTGTCCCCGGTTGTTTCTCCAGTCTCCTCACGCTTGTACGAAGTTATCTCGTTCAACGATCGATTGTTCGCTTGGTTGAATTCCTCAGTCTTTTCAACCGGCACCGCATCGGCAAGGATAGTAACTGTGCTCAGGCCGGGCAGGCTTCCCGAGTCGGTCCGTAATTCTTGTGGAGCCACAAAGTCAGTGGTGGAAGAAGGATGGTAGATAGTATTCAAAAGGGATACAAGTGTGTCATTGCTAAATGCAGACATTGAAGATTGATTGGTTCCGTTGTGTTCAAGAAGTGGGCCAAGGCTGAGATCACCATCCAGACTGACGAACGAACAGTTTGGATTCAAAGATGTGCCTAAAGGTGTGGTGACTGCAGCTGCTGTGAACGTCACTCCGGGGAGGAAAGTAGAACCAGAGGCAGAGATGGCCGTTGATGCAACACCCGGAACAGCAGTCTGAATAATGAGTGAGTTGATGACAAGTGTAAGTTACAAAAGTGATGGGAGGTGAGCTGTCAACGTGAGATGACGCCACTTGGAAAAAAACGATCGAAAAATGACTGAGACATTGCACTCTAAACACAAACTCCCACCAAATTAGTGCTATTTAAAAAGAACATCACGGGCCAACAAACGGTACAGATCGATAGATAGGAAGCAACAATAAAAAAGTAACTGTGGTAAGAAAGAAACCAAATGTCTGCCTGAACGATGATTTTTCAATCGATTCCAAACATTTTCCAGCTGGTTACACTCAATAGACTGTTCACTTGGTTCAGGAAAATCGTTAGGAATCTGACCACTGGTTAATAGTCAGATAATATACCTAAATCAGGGTCTGTTGAATTCGAACCAGGAAGAAATGTGTAGCGGGTATTTTTTGGAGGACTGACCGCGTACGCATAATCGTTATCACTTGTATAGCTTCCGTACCCACAACTTCGTAATTATCGGGTCTGTATATTGAGGGGGGCGTTGTCTGTCTGGTCAACATCTACAGAGCTGAGGGTCTCAGTAGATGTCGGGCATTCAGTAGTTGTTTTTCAGGAATCTGACCTTCCTGATACGGGTTCTCCACAAGATCCATGAAAATTCACGAGCAGTCATACGAGTATTCACCAATAGTCCAGGTCTCAAAGAAGTTCAACGCATATGCGTCACAAAGTAAAACAGTTTGGAGGAATGGAGACCTCACACCTCCTTTCTGTGAAAACATCGACCTATTTCACCCATCTCGGCAGGGAGCCGAAGCCTTAGTTAACGATGGTCTCGGAAACGACTGAAGGGACTCAGTTTAGACAGGAATAGGAGACAGTCCTACTCTTATGACCCTGATTTCTATACTCGGAAGATAAGTGATGGCGAGACCATACAAAAAAATGGCGCGTTTATTCACAATTGTCAGGCTGCTCTAGTAGATAGGCGAAACGTTTCGAAGGATAGCTTCAGTCTGCAAAAAGACTAGGTCGAGGACATTGGAATGCACCAACATATGATTCATAGTGCAGTGGGGACCAAGCATAATCTTTTGCGAGAACTTCCCCAAGTTTCCCTTGCCAAACAATGACAGTCCAACGAATGTGTATGTCAATTTCTTGAAAGTATTAAATGGCGGTAGACGCCTCTGAAATACTGAGCCAACTATTAGTGATCACGAGTTACATATTCGTAAATACCATAAATAGACGTCGGACGTTTTTTGCCGCCACTCGGAAAGACCCGAATGTCTGTTTTAATAGCTCTTTGTCATGACCGCCCCTGGCGTTAATTTCACCCACGAGGAGTGGGTGCTGATATCTGACAGCTGCTTGTAGAATTCTTCGTGCTCAGCCCCTGACTTAGACACCATATGAGCGCACACACAGAAGAAAGTAGCAAGTTGCTACCGAAACTGAAGTCGGAATGGTCATCATCCCCTACTGATAGAGTTCGGTTCATCTAATGTTCCTCCATTCATTCGACTGGCCAGCACGAATCCAACTCCACATTCTTCTGAACTATATTACGAAGTTCCAGACCAGTAGAGTGTGGGTTTCCTTGACTGGCCAACCGAGTTTCTCCAAGATCGGCCAAGTTTATAGGATGACCCTCCAGTGGTTTGTAATCCCTTCGGATCTACCACCTCCGGCCCTATAGAGGAAGGTTTAACGTTTCAGGTTCCAAATCGGTCTGTCTGAGGCTTGTTCATTCACCTGGGCTATATTTCAACATTACTACATTTTACTAGGTAGCAACGCACGTCTAAACAAAGGGGCAAGTGATGCTTCACTCTTTATCCTTCCTATGAGCCAGTGTTTACACTCTAGTGGCCAGCCACTAACACGGTTCCCTACAGTCTGATAGGATATGGAACATGAGGCGGCCTGGTGCAGCACATTCAGTTGCCTGAAAACATCACAAACGGGAGATTCAGCTGGGTTCCAGGTGAGTCTCTCGCAAAAACCAAATTGATATGCAAATGAGTGTATTTCTCGAAAATTTATTACATTTTCCACATTTCTAAACTCACACTGCACACGGAAGCATCAAGAGTAAGCTGTTTTAGGGTGTGCCAATGATACTTAGCTTTTTTGCGTAAGCGCTTGCTTTTTCTTTGCGTTAGTGTCTATAATTTAATGCGAACTCATTTGTAATTGCATGTTTCATAAAGGTATGTTTCACAGGTATGCGTATTCGAGTCTGTGATATATCGCTTACGTTACTTGCGTTTTTTTAATTTATGAACATTTCTATAATTCCACCGGGACTGCTTTGTGCGAAGCTTGTATAATTTATGGGCTACTTTATAGACCGCTGCCTCAACTGTTGTGAGAAGCGAAAAACATGTTCATAACCCCCCGCTTACTTTTGAGTTTGTCAAACCAAAGACCCCTTAATCACATATCCTTACGGTGCTCATAATGTGGGCATCGCAACAAAACTCAGGCTGTAAAGAAAAACATTATACCCACCTTGAACTCATTCTCCGTTGATTGAGATACGGGTATCGCAGGTTTTGAACTGGGTACTGTTGTCAACGTGGGAGTGGATGGTGTAAGAGAGGGTAAACTGAGTGGAAATATGTTGGATGAACGGCCAGATTTATGAGAGGAATGACTACCACGGCCAAGTGTGGATGTTCTCCGACGTGTATTGTACGCTTTCATGGCGTTCAGTGAGGACTGCTTTGATGCGGATGTTACAGGCGAGGAAGTGATAGTATGACGCGGTACAATTGTTACGGGCGACTTTCTCGGTGTGCTCGTCGGTGTCGCGTCCGATCGAGGTGCAAGAGGAGTCAGGCGTGGAATGGGCATTTTGGCGCTTGGAGTGGTGCTAATTGGGCATGTGCGTGGTGCGTCTGGAGTTCGCTGGTGATCCAGCTGTCGTTCAACAGCAGTAATTGGTGCCTGTTCATAAAAAAGGTCAATAGGACAACAAAAGGTTACTATTCACAAGCCGGCATAACCAAAAAGTTGACGACCCATTGGAGAGACCAGCTAAATGGACTGGTCAAAAGTTGTGATTTGCGAGGAGTTTGTTATTGTAATACGCCCCAAAGAACTAACGAGATTTCGTCTTTTCTGGAGGTTGGTCTCTCCTGAGAGGAAGAATCTCTTCGGGGGCACAGTAAACATTGAGTTAATGGAATAAACGAAAAAACTAGTTCAATATGCAGACAGCACAGATAGGTTCGGTAAAAAACCAAAACGGCTGTTGGTGAATGACTTACCTTGGTACCCGCAGGTTTAGTATAAATGACGAGATTGGGCATCTGCACCGACGCTACGGCTGGTGGTGTCTGTAGTACAGCCAGGTGACTGGCTCCTGTGGTTGTCACTTTCGGAACAACAACAGCCGGCGAGGCTGCACGAGGCACACCCTGGGTACGACTCAAAATGGGAGAATCCGTCATTGCTTGGCTCGAAGCTGAGATGGGCAATGTCGTCGGTGGCACGTGTGGTAAGGTTGTCACTCTTACTGGAGTGATTGGGGGCTGCATCACATTAACTGCAGCAGTAGCAGCCGGCGAGGCATCTATGGGCGTGTTATTCGGTATCAATGGAGCACACGATCCCGGTGTAGAATTTGCAGGTGCCGGCGGTTGCGGAACGAGAGTGGGTTTTTTCAACATATGTGGGGACGATTGCTTTGTGGCGGGGGGGGGGAGGGAGTATGAAAAAGATAATCAAAAGGTAATGCTGGACAGTTTTAGGTTAAACTTAGCACCAAACGAAAAAATACAACAAAGGCGGCGACGTAAAACTACCGGCCGGGAAGTCCCACAGTCGTCATCCGTTAAAAGGTAGACTAGAACAATAGCTTCAAGCCATCGTTTCTCTACCTGTGCTGATCTAACTGACCGCGTATTCAGCATCCGTTTTGGACCTGTTAGAGAAATCGCGAAAGCTTAAGTCAGCGGGGTTATGCTCATCTGGAAGATCCAGGTGAGGAATGCTAAAACAGTGCAAAGTACAACACACAGAAGGCTCACCTGGCCTACTAGGTATATAGAGATGAGATCTAAAAATCGACATCGAATAAAACAGCGAATAAGCTGGTTCACATCAAACCAAATATCAAGCAAAGCTGAAATGAGTTACTTACCAGCCAGTCTCTATGAAGAAGATAGTCACTGGCATTCAAATGTAACAAACGGCGGAGTCCGTTGCCGATGCCATGGCCCTCTGGATCGGCCGGCTGATAGTAGAGGAACCCACTGTGACAGGAAGCGCCTGGGTTTGACTTTGGACAGGCGGACTTTTCGGTCGTGAATAAATACTCGAATCGGATGCGTTCCGGGCAACCAAGTGCGAGAAACAGAGTAAGAACCTTGATTCCACGCGCTGCCTTGAAAACGGAGATGTAGAAACAGAGGACGGGATGGGGTGGAATTATATCAAAACACGAAAAGCATTAGAAAAAGGTATTTCTGCCTTACTCTGACGACATTCGATGAAAACGTAAAAATACCAGATTCCTCAGACTGGCTATTCCAAATGGCTTTCTCATTCAGCCAAAAAGTGCTACTCTGGAAGAAGGCACAACATGGGAGTAGTTGCGAAACAAATTGGCAGCTCTTTAACAGTTTTACTCAAACGAACTGGAAAATTTCGCGGAGCAAGCTCGTTCAGGTACATCCTATAGGTTATGGTATAAAAAATCGGCAGTAAAACTCACACTTTCGACACTTATCCCCCGGTATTCGAGACTGAGACTACAATTGCAGTTATGGTTTCTAAGTCATGGTCTCTAAGTTTCGCTGTTCGAAATTTACAGTTTCCTCTCCTTCAACAGATATGTTAGTAACCTCCGCAACATTAGCAAAACTTGAATACATCCTAGTCTGCGATTGAAGTGACTGGATAATAACATTCCTGTCGAAGATCGCTCATCAGTTCGAAACAAGGTCGAGCGATTTAAGCACCAGTCATCGGTGACCAAACTTTTCTGCTGAAACGGGATACACTGTCGACTCTCTCTATTTTGCCGTCCGTCGCCGAGCATCTCTTACGCAGTCGAGTGTGGTGTCTGTACACAAACAGTTCACGTGTCATGGATTATTTAACCAACACGGAGGAGTCGATAGGAAGTGTGTTTAGTTTTCAATCTAGGCTACTAAGATCACTGAAGGGATAGAGCTCCTGTACGCGGGGGTGGAGCATTACGCCAAAGTTGAAGCATATGATGTATACAGACAGCATTGTACAACTATAATAAATACCCGCATACGGCAACCATAAGTTGACGGTGGTTGTGGAGCTTAAGGACACATGGAGGTATTCGATTACAGTATAGTTGTCAGTATGCAGTGAAGCAATTTAGCTTGAATCGGTCAGCTATAAACCATGTGCCAAGTTACTTTTAATCCAACTACTGCAAAATCATTCACTGAGAATCGGGGAAGTGACGAAAAGGTCGTAGCCTAGCTAGCTAGTTGACTTGGAATTCTCCCGTTCTCTTCTTGCGGTAGTGAATCAGGCAGTTGAATACTGAGAACCAGAGATCTTACATATAAAGACGGGTCACTTTAAGAAGCTAACGTCACTGAGCAACGGTGGATAACCCATTGGGTTTGACTTTGGTATCTTGCGGAGAAATATAAGAGTTTACATCAACAAACGCAAGGTATACTTCATAAGACCAAATTCAATGTCATGTGGAATAAGGTGTCAAACAGTGGGGTCAACTATCCATGTACTCTAGCTATCAAGACCAATGCCGAAAACCTATTGAGCAGAAGCGTTGTGAAATCATATTACGCGATTTGTAGCAGTACTGTGCCAGATACTAGATGAATTGCAACCGACTAGAGCGAAGAGATATTGCACAGAGTAACGATCTTGCCGGCAGAACTATAGACAACGACAGCATGCCCCAGCGTGATACCACAACAAGTCAGTTAAAACGAAAACGTAGCTGTTAGGGGGAATGCAAATACAAACACAAAGCTCACTACTAGCTTAACACGATCAATCCGAAGCGAGCATAAACAGGGTCAATGGGGCTGTGTGAAAGGCCAGCAAATAAATCCCAAGCAACAAAACTTCCTCCACTGAACATCAGGAAAGAGATACTGGAAAAGATTTGTGTTCCATGTCTTGCGCTAATGCAGGATTAAACGATTCAAAGCATAACGAAACTACCTCAAAGCTGACACCTTGTGACAATTGTCTTCCAGTTTCACGCAGATCCAATTCAGACGCTGCTGCGGATGAGGAACTTTGTTGTGCAGCACCACTGCTGCCGCCACCGCTCCCAGGAACAGAAGCAGATGGTAGCGGGGATGTAACAGCAACAGAAGAAGGGCAATCATTATAATCGGCACCTTCATTGGCTCCACGAACGGAATCGCTAGACCCAACTGAGAGCTCCGATGTGTAATTTGATTCTGAAACGAGATTTTAACGGAAATTTAGGTTTTGAACCCCAGGAACCCCAGTTGATAAACCAACAAATACGCGGGCCTTCATGCGAGCGGCTACAGTGGTATCCCACGAAAACCCTGTGAGATAGCGCTAAACAGCTCAGGTACCCTAATTGGTAAATTATCCTCAACGTACACATTCCTCTTGGAAATGCACCCTTACTTTTACGGTGGTGAATGCCGTTGAACTTCTCAAGTTCTCAAACAACAGTACACCGACAAACTTTCTCCCCCACAGAAGACGAAAAGTCTGTAATCCGGCTTCCAGGCTTGAAAAGCTTATGAAAGGTCTTACAGCTGTTTAGGTGGTTAAAGACACCCACGAAAGCCACCAAAAGAGCGAATGTAATGAACGAAGGTTTATTATGTATTTACATCAAGTGAACACAACAAAACTTTACCTGACCCGTACCAAGATTTCAAAAAGGCCAAGTGAATTCGATTGCATTAAAATAGTGATCACAATAGAGATAAAAAGTCCTGTGATTTAAATGCAGTCACAAGGTGGTTTCGCGCACCCAACCTTTTCGACTGTATTGAATAATTCACCGACAGTCAACAGTTGGGTGGTCAGATTGTACCGTTTTTGGAGATCAGCATCATCTTACAGGAATTCAGAAGCGTCCGTCACCTGCAGGAGACATCTGACTGCTTCAGCAGTACTGTAGCGTAAAGTAGTATGGGCCTATGCCTAGAAAGCCTCGTAGAACGGCAAGTCAGTACATGTACCCGTCGTGCTTTGACTGGCCGCTCCACTTTACTTCAACTGTGGTGTGCTTGGACCTTGGGAAGAAATTTCTAGCCAATGAAATCCCCCAGTGTTAAGCAAGAACTTGTTTGGCCGCCTGGTACATCATCATCATCATCATCATCATCATCATCGACAGCATGACATCAGTGTTTGTTCAACCCTGATGCTTCGCTGCCTGGTGGTCGCTCCCGGCTTTAAAAAAATTGTTCAGCTGCAACACCTTCCGGTGCCTAGCTGCCGTGCCACCCGAGGGAAGCACGAGGGTTAGGATACTGCCAGGTTGCCCAAGCCTAGACAGGGGAAATCGAGAGGAATAGGTCGGGTTCAAACCACGGACCTTCCGATCAGTAAATTCGCGCTCTGACCAATTGAACCATATCGCTCCCACCTTTTCTCCAAGATGGATCGTGTGAAGGCTTGCTGTTGTTGTTGGTGATGTTTTCATTAGCTCGACAAAACTCACGTTGGGTTGAGATAACGCGGCGCAGTTCAAAACCGCTACGGCTGCTTCCATTTATCTAAACCAGGCTTGAGCAAACTGGAAAGATTTCAGTCCAGTTTCCTCCAGATTGAACAGCGGCCCAGACGGTCCAGGTCTACCAAAATAACTTTACGACTGGGGTAGCATCTGCTCTACCATCCAGCACTGAGGATCATTGGTTGCGATCCAATCACATTCAATAGTGCCGCCATAAAAACTATGGTCGAAAAATTCTCTATGAATATATGCTGAAATTACGGGACTGATTTCCTCACTGCCCATATGTTGTGCTCATGGCAAACTCCGATCAAAATTAACAGTTTCTGAAGGCCCAAATACCTCACTGATTACAAAACATTGGACAGGTGAAAATCTACATACTGTGTTGCATCAGTAATGTCCTGGGTGAACCAAGACCGAAATCGTCACAAAGAAAGCAAATCAATAAGAGGAAACAACCGAAAACGAACCTGTTGATAAGGGTACCGCTGCATTCAAGTTTGAAGTCATGGGACCAGCGGCATTAGTGTCTGTTGTATTTCGTCGTTCCAAATAAGAACGGAGGGCGATATCCCCCGAACGAATTCTCGCTACTTCATGTAAACGAATAGCTCCATCGATAGTTTGGCTTGGTGAGGTCCGTATGAGCAACCGTGGCATAGGACAGTTGTGCGCCGCAGGAAGTCCAAGTAAAGCTTTCTGGAATAATACCAGTGGAGTCATTTATACGACGGTTAGCTCCATAAAATAATGAATAGTAATAACAAATTAGCCTACAAAGTAACGAGGGAATAACAAGTCATTATGCATTATGGTTTCGGTCTCGAGGAAAAAGGGTGGATATTCCTACTTGTGAAGAGCTATCACGAGTTGAGGGAACAAAGTATGAACGTTGATTAATTGTTTGACTGTGCATAAACATACGTACTTCGATCGGTTTTCCATGGTAATCTAGCCATCCATCTAGCAGTCTTTGTTTCTAATAAGATCGTTGCACTTAGTTCACAGATAGTGGTCTGCTAGACCATGGTTTCCCCATACTTGAATAACCACGTCTCGCTTCATGCCTTACCGTGCTACGTTTAAGGCTGAATTGAGAAGTTCAATTCAGTCTAGGTTGATTGTTTCCAGTATTTACACACCGCTCAGTTCTAAGCTTTCCATTAACTGAGAAAAGCCACGCAGGCGGAGGTTCCTAATGTAACCATTAACATATCAGTACAATATGATCCCAGCAGCTCACTAAGTTCAAGTGACGGGTTATTGTTGTGCATTTTTGTATAACACCATGTGCTATACAGAGTAGGTTCTACCTAGTCCCATTATTTTTCCTACCGCGTTGCGGTGTTCATGGACTCAGACGGCCTGATGCGCGAATAGCATGAATTTTCAGTAGCTAGGTGGGGAGAGCAGGACTGCATCCATTAAAGAGACGTGTTGCAAAATGCAGCTTGTGACAAGGATGGTAAGCCTGGCGGTTACATGCATCGGACAGATTGGAAAGTACGATATTTAAAAGAGCGACTTTAGTCTCGATTCATCAGATCAGCATTCGTTGCTTAGATTCAACGACTAACGACGGAACCGCGAAGATTTAGATCTCCGAGGTAGCTATACTTTAGGAAACTGGTTTGTTTGAATTAAAGTCAGAAAGTGATTAGTAGTTCCTCGGCACACGGTAACACCTCAACAGAGAATGTGACAGACCTAAGAAGTGTGGTTGAAATAATTAGGCGAGCACCGAGCGTGACTTAAAGCGAGGTCACCGATTGATAACTACAGACGATGTTTCTAGATGTAACTACTCACAAATAGTCAACAGTATAAAAATGTATCTCCAAGTAGAATGCACAACCAACCGCAAAACCCGATTGCCTTCCCAGGCACAATGTAAAGTTGGACGTCGGAAATGTGAGGACGACTTGGTTATCATACCATCACTGACAGAAATACACCAGCAGCGCATCTAACTACCATACAATCACGGAGGAAGAAAGTTTCAGTGCAGAGTGGAAAGAAAAGGAAAGGGGAGGGACTAATGCGCCTAAGGAAAATCATAAAACAAGGTGTCCATACCTTTAGACAGTATTGAAATAAGCACATCTGTTCCTTATGTTAAATTAAGACGCCATCAGCAGAATTGATCCAGAGTCCTTTGAAAACTCTACCTTGCAAAACGACAGGCGAACTTTAGCTAAGCAGTCCGGCTACGGAATGGCGGCAGGTGCAACACCGGGATAGGCTACGTGACATGTCCTCCAGAGCTTTCAGCTAGGACTCAAAAATATGAAGTAAGACCGCTCACACAGTCGCCCTGGGTACATAACCCCTTAGCTTGGTGCATGATTCCTTAACTGACGTAAGTTAGCGAACGCTGTTGGCGCCTTGGTTATCCGCTCAATGACTTCATACGTTGTAGCACAATCAGATTATGCGGCCACCGAAATATGTGAACCCATCAACAAACCCAAGGTATTCCTTCTGAAGCACAAAAGGAGCACAAAAAGATTGGAAATCTTGAAGCAGAACTTTGCCATCTGAGAGTACAAAGCACATACCCAGGTGGGGGTCACCTGTGATATCCCATATAGAGTACTTTTCACGGAAAAATAATGGTCAAAAGAGTAATTCGCACCAACCAAGCCCATTAATCTCTCTCTTTATGTGGTTTTGACACCTAGGTTCACAGTCATTTGGAGTCGGAGCTTCATAATATAACTGAATAAAACAGTATAGGGGACGAGCGTAAAAGTCGTACAAGGGAGCTTCTGTAAATTTTACCAAAGCTGAGGAAATGTAGGGCAAGAAGAATGAGAACGAAATTCAAGCGCGTGCTCCTCTGGCTAAGAAGAGTTAGAATGGTCGGTCCAATCACAGAGTCAAAACCTCCTTTAGATTTGAGGACAACGGTGATTGTTGGTCAGCGGTATGCATGGTGCTACTCAAGCAGTTGAACGCGCGTAGGACCACCGATTGGCCTCACTTTCTTGGAACAAGTTCTTGTTCCCACATATGTAGAAACAACCTAGTCAAGGCGGAACATTAAGATTCGACTCCATTTTTTATTATGTTGGAGAAATCTTATCTGGCCCAGCAATCTCATGGTTCTCCAAGGCATTTTAGTACTTCATCGATTGAGAGGGATATGAACTCACAGAGAATTGGTCAAAATGAGCGGGCCGAATGAAAGACAAGGGCGCAAGGACAGATAGCCAAACAAGCTCTTGTTGAAAGTATTCCGCCTAGCGATCTAGATGCTGGTCGTTATTGTTTATTAGACTTCCACTATTACGTTTGATTGACTCAACTGCGGAATACCTCTTAGGTTCTATTTCGCGCATCAACTGGAACAACTACCATGCATTCCCAACGACACCAGTCTCCTCCGTTAGTTGAGCATTCTGGTTCCATTGCGCCTCTCTCCATAAACAGACATCTCTGTTGTCGTCTAACCGATTATCCAGCCGAATCGTACTCACAACTGTGAAAGAACGGGACGCGTCGCTTCAGTGATCGTGACGGTTTTGAGATCCACTGGTTTCCATGTAAGCACTCCGAAAAGTGATGTTCCTGGTGTCACGTATGGCTACGGTTGTTTCGTCTCAGTTAAGATCGGTTTTCTCCGAGAAGACCAATGTAATGCACTGAATGGTGGGCTTTGGTTTATGTCCCTAAATTGTGACTCATACAAATTTTCTACCGTCAAGTGAAGAGCTCATTTCTGAGGTTTACCTGAAAGGTATAAAAAAGCTGCATTCTGCTGTTGCGTTGACTTGAATCAACCTTTGTATTCGGAATTGATCGTCAGTCGAGGACTAGACTGCGGATTCGGTAGCTGATGGCGATGTGATCAATCTGACTCCAACTTATCGGCGGTAGCAGGACGCAAGGTCGCACAACAGTGCCCACACTCCACCTAAACCCAATGCTACTGAGAAACAACTGGTGGTCAGTGAAAAGCTCTCGGAAACGCTCACAACTCTCGTTGCGCTTTACTCCAGACCAAACATCCCACCAAGATTTGTCCCTGATGAATTGAGGTGTCCTACCTTTTCATTAGGATCTCATGCTATTGTGGCTATATACGAGCTCTTCGTGGTGGACAACATGGTGGTGAATTCAGTTAATTCGGAATCACCCGAAGTTCGTACTCTAGATAGGTGGTGCCACAAACGAGTTTCAAAGCCTGTCTAGGTGTCAATCGATAGAATATCAGGAGCAGCAGACTGTTAGCCAACCTGCCCGATCTCTCAATTAAAATGGGACAACGAGACGTGCGTAGCGGACGCAGAGTCGTACATATGAGCGATAAAGCGTGACTGGTCTGTTCAAAAGGTGCTTGACTCCTAAGTCCACATACTAGTACCAAGCGGGGCATGAGGAACTTAAGAAATGACAATGAGAAAAGATTAGAGGTGTCAGCGGTCGCATTTGCTGCCCTGATGCATGCAGCGAATGAGGTGGCCCCGCTGATGTCATCAGGCAACGGTTGATGTAGAATGAAGGTAGTTTTATTTGTGAACCTCACGTTTGTATGTGGGATGGTGCACTACCAGCGCGCCTAAATCTTGACAGGACGATCAGCGTCCTCAACCGGAGTCTTTGGATAAGAAACCTGATCGCAAGATAATGCTGGTTGGCGTCACCAACTGGGCAGCCCAAATTTCCAAGAACAAATTGCCATACTCATTTTAACCCCAAAATTGAGGATCAGAAAACCGTTTCCCAGATTTGGCAGATAACTCCGTGGATGTTGTATGGGCATCCTCTTGAACAGCTCAATGGGTTCTTGAGGTATGCAAAACGTCGCGCCAGAATAAGATCCATTCTCTCCGTAAAAGGGGACGCTACATTCGATGAGTGTTCCGCGACACCGTGAAATCCTGAGGATATCGCTGGCTTTGTTCCTCAGGTTAATAGATCATCCTGCTGCTGACATTAGCCGAAGTGATTTATTAACACGGAAACATGATTTAACCCACCTTAAAGAAATGGATTGCAATGGTTCGATCGTGTGTGACGGATACTGCTGCTTTGTGTGCCTAATTCAGCTATGAAAAGAATGGGGGATGAAGGCCTTAACACTACTGGTGCGACTAGCTTACTGAACGGGTGCTCATAATTGTCCTGGAGTAGGACAGCGGGAAGAAATAGCTGCAACCCAATTCTAACTGCATTGCTACTTCAACTAATCCAGATTGCCTAACTGAGCATTCAAAAACGTAAGCATCTCTTTATGCTGGCGACAGACAGTCAGTTATCATAGTCACGGAATTTCAAAACAGAAAACCGAAGGCATAGTAAGATGGGTCTACACACTTTTACATCAGGCCAGCAGAATTCATAACAAAAACTCGAAAGTTAGGTATCGAGCTGTAAAGGTCTGTCGTACCATACGTTCCGTGGCAAGCTGCCACTTCGTTTCCACCAGTTGGATGAGATCAGAGAGCTGACGATTGATATCCACCCGAAGTCGTAATCGTGGATTCTGTTCAGCCTCCAAAACACGCCACAAGTCAACTTGCGAAGCAGGCACAAGTTCGATCCAGACATCTTCGGGCAGGAGAAATTCATAAGTTGGCGCTAAATTGGATGGACCGAAAAGACAGAAACAAACTAAGTCAGACACGTAGGGTGAAAGAAGAGTTCGCCAAGCAAGACACCAGCTAGGCTTGAAAACAAAGAAAGCCCTAATGCGTACTATAAAACCACCTCTGTCTCTCGACTTCCCTGTCTAGGCTTGGGCAACCTGGCAGTATCCCAGCCCTCGTGCAAGCTTCGGGTGGCATGACAGTTAGGCACCGAATGGGTGCTACAGTTAAACGATTTAAACAAAGGGGCGTATCCGAAAGAGAAACGAATAATCATCCAAGCGAGCGGCGGACTATGGGTCCCGAGCACTTATGACACCACTTAAATTGAACAAAGAGCATGACACTCGAACCCACAGTGATGATCTGTTTCGTTAATGTGGCACTAGCTGCGTTTGCGACTATTGCTACCTGATGTCTGGTGCACTGCGCCATTGCGGTTGACTCCCCTAGCGCTAATCGCTATATATTCCCTGTGATCTGTAACAAGATGCACAAGCCCTTCCACTCAGATTTGGTTACTGGCATTGCTTATCCATTCTGCATTTTTGTGGTGCTCATCAAAGTTGCTTGCAAATGAGACAAAAGTGGACGCGGAAGGGACTTAGTGCTCCTGCCTACACTTGGGCAAGCCGGCCTTCATGCTTCCCTCGGGTGGCAAGGCAGCTACGCACCGGAGGGTTGTTAGTTAGTGCAGAGTGATCTGGAGGTAAAGTACTGTCCTCTGTGGTAGGAGTATGTAGACAGTAAGGATAGGACTGAAAATGTCGGTTCTAAAAGCCGTACATTCCGATCACTTTACAATTGACCCCGACCGCCAGTGATATATCCCACACGACCAAAATACAATTACAATTTATCAAGAGCTCATTCCAGCTTCAAACGCATCTGTCGTGGCTTCAGGGGTACGACGTCTGTCTTACTCTCTGTGTCCTCAGATTGGACCTGACCCTGCTATCACACGGGTCAGATCACTGAGTCACCGGGTCTGGGCCGGGTCTCCCAACAACACCCTATTATTAGCTGCCCCGTGGGTCAGTTACAGAATGAACGTGGAATACTTCGAACAAATCGCCTTCCTAGGCCCCGACAATCTGGAATTATCCTTCGCCCATTCAGCTAATCATTCACCGGCACTCGTTCGCATCCTCACCCAATCCTTCAACTGGTCGACTGCGGTCAACCATCTGTCAGTCCCGAAACCAATGTTACATGTCCAAACTACCATCCCGTAAAATAAATCGGAAAAACCCACGACCAATCTCAAAAGATCATATCTTTCAGCGTTCACTGTCCTCTAAATTGGGCAACAGGCATCTCTTGCTGAAACTGCACTTTCCCTTTCTATCGATGTATGCTGTCTGTGAAACACGCAAACAAGACCCTGTTTCAGTCGTGCGCCACAAACCGTGCAGGACGAGTTCACATGTTTCACGTTCCATTCTTCGGGTATCTGGCGATGTCTCTTATTGTCTGTGAAGCGGGAGCTGCACTGAGCTCTACGATTGAAAGTGACTTACCGGAATGGATTTCAGTAAACAGTCAGTCTTGTTCTGTAGGGTCGTCAGATTCGATTAACATCGGTGCAGGTCTGTAAACGATGTCTGTTCGTCGTGTCAACATGCGTCCCAAAAAACGCGCTTTGCTTAGAGCAGTTAAGACTATTTCCGTCAGCGAGAGAGGCGGAGATTCTCATCCATGCAAGTGACATGGAAGTCCAACTTGGACGACCAAGCCCAAAGTATGCACAGTTGAGCGGAGTCGATACTCACCGTGTGGACAATGGAAACTGAATTCTTCAGCTGTGTGACAAACATCGTCTGTTCTTGGTTAGTATGAACTTTCAGCATATGAGTCTACATCAAGTTACTTGGAGGCTACCAACCGCAAGCCAGTCACGGAACCAAGTGAATCATGCGGCTGATGGAGAGCCCCAATTGAAGATTGCCGTTTCTTCAGGACTACAAAAACTGACTCCAATCATGTTATTGGTTAAGGCACGAAGTTACTGACCAGAAGGTCCGTGGTTCGAACCTGACCACGGTATCTTCATTGTTTCTGTCTAGGTTTTGGCAACCTGGCAGTACCTCAGCCCTAGTGCTTCCTTCAAGTAGAATGGCAGCTATGCTCTTAAAGGGCGTTATAGCTGAACCGTTGTGAGGATTCGGTTACCAGTTCGTTTACGGATACCAAAGCAGAGCAACTACGTCCAGCAAACTCCAAAAGAATTCAGTACCTTAGCAATATCGAGTTGATCTAACTGGAAACGCACGGTCATCCGGACGATGAAGATCGAGTGGAGGAATCCCTGCCCAAGTCATTTGACTAGAACACTAAACTAAACTGGACTTCGACGGGATCAAACAACTTAGAACTGAAGAAAAGCCATATATGTAAATAGTGACGACTCATATAGATCCTTCAAACGCCGGATAATCAAAAATCTGAAGAATGAGAGAGAACGCTGGCGGGTTGTGAAGACCCGGAAGATGGAAGCTTTTGCTATGGAAAACAGCGGCGACCTACTTCAGCTGGTTCAATCAGCTGGCCAAAAGAAGAGAGGTGTCAGCAAAACGACTTGCGAAAAAGGTGGAACAGCAATTCACTCACTGAATTGTCGTCTCGATAGATGGGCTAACCAACGTAAAAAACACTTCAGCAAGCCTCCATAAACCCAGCTCCGGAATAACCCAACGAAGCAGACTGGAAAGTCGGTGCCATAAGCAGGTTGTCATCTCATGATACAGCAGTTCTAATGAACACTGTCACAATCCCATCAATAATTGCCGTGCAGACATCACTGATGAATGGGTAGCTTCGGTCCACCTGATAAATTTGTCAGTGTTATTTTCGACTTCTTTGTTTCCCAGCAGTGAGTTCAAGTAAGTAACTCCAACAGAATGAAGTAGTTCTTCCTCTCAAAGAGGGCACAAGAAGCAACAGAGTAGAGGTAATTAAATGAATAGAAAGATAAATCCTGTCCAACAGCAGTTCTGGATTAAGTTGGTGTGATAAAGGAGTACTTGTTGCTCACGTGAATGCAGCGGCATGCACGTACAATACTGGGAGACTTTGATTAACAATTCTACAATGCTATTGAACAAAGCAGTGAGAACTACAATGTTTCGGGGTTAATTCATTTCCTACCATCTCTTCCACCGCAATACGTGTAAAACGAGGTAAAACCAAAAAATGCAGAGCTAGTTGCACCATTTATATGAAACTGAACTGTGACGAGGCCAATCAAAGGCAGTCCCAGGGCAACTCTTAGGTCCTGAGTGTGTCGTACAGGCCTATATTGACTAATCAATACTGCCTCGAAGAACTTCAGCCGAGGTGGACGGTTGCTCCTTACCATGAGCCGAAATGCAGATCGAAATTCAACCCCGTGACCTGTCGCGGACTGGATGGCTGGTGATCGATGGCTTGATCCTCGTTCTTTCCAAGTTAAACCAGGGTCAGCAAACAGTGTACAATGTTCAGCCACCTCAGCAAGCTTATCTTTCTCTATGAATTGGTCTGAACCAAAGCACGTTTGTGCTAAATGGGACAGAAACTTTTAAAACTGAAATACTGTCCAGTCCAGGTAGGCTTTCAGTAGACGCAGCGAGACAGAATACGATCAGTATGCCTGGTGATCAAAACTTCCAAAAAAAGGATGTTTTCCTACCACAAAGTCACAAGAAAAAGCAATATTTCGGTGCAGTGCGTTAAAATGCAAATTGCTTACCACTAATGTGGTTTATTTCTTTAAGTGCCGGACACACTGGAGTACGCAGCATGAACCTTCGGCCATTGTGCCTGATAATAGTGGTCCTGTGAATTAATAACATTAGGAATGCGTAGAGTGCATCTCGGTAATTTAATTTAATGCAGAAAATGAACAACGCGAAACCCAGTACTTACCCACAGTGTACCAGTTCATTGAGCCTCTCCCCCAGGCGATGATCCAGTGCTGTTTTTGATGGAAGAAAGAAGCAGTAAGTTCGGGTGCGCAAAAGAACAGGCAATTAACTAGTTTGACCCACCTACAACAAGCATAAACTCACGTTTTTTTATCCGTGTTCGGATAACCGAATAATTGACAATTGCGTAAACCTCACGCACGTGCTGTGGTACAGCTTCGGAAAACTTTATATAGCGCCTGACTTTATGCCATGTTTGCTGGTAGAAGAAACGAACCTGTTCACGCGTCCTTCCTCCACACGGGTCGTTCAGGTCGGACTGTCCACCACAGTGAGCGGCAGTGGGATTCGCTGACGAACCCGAAGAGGCAGAACCAGACTGACCGGGCGCATTGGTTGTGGCGGAGGTCGACGAGAAGCCTGGGAAAACAGTTTGGGACGAGGCTGAAGGACCTGATCCTCCAGTTGTCGGATTGCAGTCCATGGCTGTATTAGAAGTAACATTAGTTGCGTCTGTGGTTGTGCGGTGCCCTCGGGATCGGATAAACTTGGTAATCTCTGTGAAATTTCGACCGTACTAAAAAGTATAAAACGATATCAAAAGGTTCCAATAAACATGTCTTAGCTGTTTGATTTATTCACTTCATAGTTATAAGGCAACTAGGCAACTGTTCTGAGTCTTGATTATAAGACCGAAATACTATAACTCGATGGCCTAAGACCATTGCAGTGAATTTCAGTGGCAAACTATGGCACATTATTCCATTCCAGAAAGCCTTGGGCCCAGATAAACCTCCATACAAACCTGAAAGAACCAAAAACAAGGCTCCGATCAACAACAACCTCCGAATCTTCTGTTTGCTATGAACGGCCAGTACAAATCCAAATTAAAAGTAAAACCGCAAGGATGGGCAGAATACTTCACACAGCTTCATAGATGTATCTGTGTACAGCCACTACACTTCGGAGCTCAAGGCAACGGAGTAGGACCTGGCAGACACACTCCAAAAAAGATTAGATCGACAGCTTTCTATCTTGGAGAAAATAGCATCTCCACAAAGTTCCAAGCCAACCGCTTTGAATAACTTGAAGTATGGAAGTGAAACTCATTGGCTGGTACATTTCTCTTCTGTCGTTGGTCTCCCAAAAAAAGAACTAAAAGTATACATGTCAATGTGTTCGAGTATTGTACGTCACCGCCGAGCGAAACGGAAAAGTGGGGTGGAAATAAGTGGGTTTATTCTAAGTTTATTCTAAACGACTAAATCATCATTGCAGTCGAAAAGTCAAGGGAAGCTTTTGCCAAAAGCCGACGCCTATGGCACCAATGTGACATCAGTTTACCTGTCAATGGCATAGCATCCGGAACGGCCGTGCCATCCGTACTCCACATTAGATCAGAGCCGTAGCCTGTTCTGGTAGAAGGCATACAAAAGCTTGCCATATTTGACCATCAGCGTTTCGAAGTATTGTTCAAATCTAAAGGGAACATCGGAGTCATAAACCTGAGCATTCATGTGGTTCTTGAAAGAACCAACTCTCCCACCCCAAAGGCTACGCTGGTTATGCCATGAACTACGTATACCAAAGGGTCGTCTATCCAGCGAAGTTTTTTTCGCCTGTGTTGAGTAAAGACGACCAAAATATGGACAGAGCACAAAAGTCTTGACGAGTGAATTCAATCGATTTAACAACTAGCACTTCATTGGACGGAAGCCTTTGGAAACGACAAACCAACTGTTAATGAAACTGGTAGACACAGTCCAGTCCCACGGCCAAGATAATGAAACCATCGTCTTCAATGTGTAGCAGTCTCCCCAACTATTTTATCGGAACGATTCGGTGTCGATGTACTGGTTATGCATCCACTGCAATGGGTGGTCGTATCATTATCGTTTTCGCACTTCATTATGAAAAAGCTGTAGCAGCTAACCACAACGTAATCTTGATCAAGGGGCGGCGGTAGCTTGACACATAACTGAACTGAGCTGAATTGAGTTGAAACGAGCCGGTGGCAAAGGCAACGTCACAAAAAATTAGGTGCTCTGTTATTCTGGTAGTATTCAGTGAATGGTGACTTTGGTAGTGTGTAAAAACAATGACCAGCAGCTTTTATTAAACGAAATTTGAAGTCAGAGGAGACAACCTGAAGCCTAGAAGCTCCTTTAACATAATATAGTAAAACAAGACGCTCACAAAGGTTGTGGCATAACCAGAGAGCATGTGAGACGACTATTGTCTATGCATTTATGAAACGCCAAAAGATGATGACACCGACAGGAAAGCTAAGATGCTGGTGGAGACCACCAGAATCACCGTTGCATGAAACAGATAACTGGTTGCATTCCGGTAAAGAAGGCGAGATAAAGAAACGTGTTCAAAGACTTCCCTAGAAATTAACTGCTTCAATTCATATACCCCAGTATATGAGAGGGAATGTGGCTTCGAATCGTTGTAGGTGCCGCACTAAACTGTCAACAGTTTTTCAGAGTCAATCGATAAATGCAATGAAAAACCACCAACAGCGAAGGTACTTAGGAAAATCACGGACAAAAATTCATTAAAAAAGAGACGATGATGCACCTACGAGACACTGTAGAAAATAAGCGATGAAATACACTGAAGAATTAGGTGAACCAAGCCAGTATAATGGCTGTCATCGGTCGTCACCGAGAACTCAACAGTGACCAAAACACAGATCAGCATCACCACCGATCGTAACGCCAGTGTTTCATTGCGACGGGAGCATACTAATTTACTTCAAAGAAGTTTTAATGGGAAAAAAGTGGCTAGATAGGCCACATACATGAAATGTCCCAAACTTTGCTCAAATACTTATGTAATTACAACACATTTGGATGGGCATGACATAGTAGTCAAGCGCAAAAGTCAAAAGTGGTAATCTCCCTCTACTAGGTGCACTTGGTTTCCAAAAATCAACATCACCAGCAACAGCCGCAGTGACCATGAATAGCGCGCAACTCAGTGTGGTTGTAGATACTGCCTCAGTGCACAAGTTTGTTTTCTAAATCCCAAATGGTAGGAGGGATCGTGAAATTACTATCCATCACAGTTACGACGATACCAAAAAGTATGGTAACCAAGAGATGCGATATCCGTTAGAAGATATGCGTTCACGTTAAGGTACAAGAATATATGCTATAGAGAGTACTGTGTATAACTGGTGACACTCACCAAACGAACTGCCTGAAAAAACAGTCGACGGTCATCAGGATTCCAGGTGCCTCGCGTCCCATCTGGATGAGTGGACATCACTGGGATTATTAGGATCATTACCTGAGCGTGTCTTCACTTTATCATCAGACGTAAATTTCGCATCTTCCGACCCAACCTGGCCTGTCACAGGTGCCGAATTGGTCAGGCTGGATGTAGCAGATGGCATATAAGATTGATCTGACGGGTCACCAGAACAGCTATTCGCTGTGCACTGTAGTGATTCATTCGTAGGACTCATGACACGGGCATGGTGACGGGCCTTAACAATGGCCGCGATATTTGGTGCCTCGCTCAGTGCACTACGAGTTTTCATGGTTACAGATTACCTGCAACAGAGTGAATTTGGAATGTGTACCTTCTGCGTGTATATATGTGCAATACTGCATATTCATTTCTGAAGCGACGGAGGTTCCAGAGAAACTGACTGGTCACTCACGCGCATAATTTATTCACTGAGGACGTCGGTTCCACTTTTATGAAGATCAGGTGGCCGTGGACCTGTCCGCCCAGCTTTTGAAGACAAACCTATGCTTAGTTTAAGGGAGAAGCAGACAGATTGAAAGTGGCTCCTAATAACAAGCACATACCTGGGCTCATTTCGGCAGAAAGTGTATCTTTCGGTATCTAATCGTAGCCCGTTATTTTTCAGCAGGTGATGAAAACTATGCTGACCAACTTATCTATATCTTTGCATATTTGGATAATGAACATCTTCCCACAAAACAGAGGTCAACACGGTCACCGCCTCGAGTGGGTGCTTTTAGAACTCAGCGGATTCACGCCCCCTGCGATAAATCGTTAACTAGTCCCACCCTACCTACTATTGAACGAGGGTTTTTTGATGAACCTTAAAAGACAGTATTGCACTGCAAAAGGTGAAGGCAATATAAATATCAATCATTTTCAGCCAATGGGACCAGTACTTTTCCCACACTATGTGAAGACACCGTGGTCCTGACAGCTACTGACAGGTATCAAATGCCGGAACTCCAAAACGATCAAAGCATTTTGTCAGAGGACTTTAGGTGGAAAATTTCCGAAGCTGCACAGTATCCAAACATTAATCAAGTTAAGGAGCAGTTGTAGGTACAAATCACGATTTTCGACGTAGATAGCAAACCTATCACACTTTCATCAAACAGCCGAAACGAAGCAGAGAAAACCTACGGACATACGAAAAGCAAGGCCCTCGCCTCAACATATGTTCTCAAAAAGTTCCATACAATGATCTAATGTCAAATGTTCATGAATTAAATAAACCATACCATTTTCGACAGTGTTTGGGTTAGAGATTGGCACTTGTACACAGTGTAGGTCAGGTCTGGCGGCTAGCCAGACGGCTTGGATATAACTTGGAAATAGACCACACAAAAAGGGCTGAGTTTGAACGCACACGTCGTTCGAAAGCCCCACTGGTTGACGGTATCTGGAAGGAAATCACCACAGCATCAAAAGCACCAGGAAGCACTACATTAAGCCACCGCTACGAGTAAACCACACGCACTAGTGTTGTCGAAAAACAAGTTTTCTGTGCTTCGTTTTGTTTTGATACCTCGTTCGGTCATGACTTCCTCAATGTTCATTCAAAGGTTAAAATAACATTCGGCGGGAGTCGAAATTCCTTTTCTGTGTGTTGTTCTGCTCGCCCATATTGAGGCCTCTTCCCATTTCGAAGACTACTTGTAAAACCTAACTCTCGACATCACTCACAAATCAATGAGAACTTCACTTATTTCGAACTCGAACAGCTTCTTCATGATGATGTCCATTGAACCGTCGTATTCTTCATGTGGGGCGCAGGTATTTGACTACCAACCAGCGACACAAAAAGCGGGCGGTAGAACACTGCCAGACAACTGTGTGTGGATGTTTACCCTCTGCAAACGTCGATGAACTTATGCCAAAGGTTTCCAGATACCTCGTTGTTAGCACGCTCGATTTACAAAATGTCTGATACCAAATACCCGTACATAAAGAAAGGAAATTTACAGGCGTACGGTCAACCATACCTATAAGGATGCATTCAACTTGATGTGATCAAGGGCGTTTCCCGTTTTCAAAGTGCGGTAGACGATCTAATAAAGCAGCTGCAGATTTGTGATACCTTCACTATATCGACCACACCACTGTGTGCGAAATACCGTTGAACATGACGAAAATCGTCGTCGAGTTTGTGAAGTAGCAAGCAAAAATGAAATTGAGTTCAATGTGGATGGAGGCATACGTAGAAGCTCCAAGATGAGTCTTTTGGGCTACGACGTATCTAGCAGAGTGGTCAAACCTGACGCCTGTGGTTTAGTACTTTGTGGTCGATACGCAACCGCAGATACTGAGTCTCAGCTACGTGTTATTGGAATAGTTGTTTGTTACGCCCAGACAAGATGCGCTGCTCGATCCAGAACGGAATATTTTCTCTTATTTAGAGTTGTCTACAACTGATAACCGGATATCAGACGTGTTATGATAAGCCCTGCAAGAGACCATGGACCATGGCGGTTCTCTGTTGGTGTAGACATACACCGGATGGAGTGCTTGAGGCAACCGTAAATCAGAATAGACGACACGTGGCAGTCTTCCTCCGGACCTATCAAGAAAGAAAGCACTATTCTTGAACAGAAAAGAGAGCGCACGTAAATATCGAAACGGGCCGGCGGTAGCCTCACTATATCTCTGGATCTATTTCTGAACACATCATAGACTAACGATCTATCGCTTTGACGCACAACTTGGGACATTGCAGGAAAACTACAAACAAGAACAGATCCAAAGATGGAAAACGCAGTCATTTGTTTACGAAAATAGCCTTGCAGATGACACTGTCAGGCGGAATAGTGCTTACTTTATTTCCTGTGACAGCTGAATAATCTTCTGCACTGCTGTTGCCCACGAACGGAAGCCGCGTGCTAGCTTCAGATGAACCACCACCCTCCCTCACCCAAAAAAAGCTAAATTAACGGTGCCGATTCAGATTCCCAGCTACTCTCCAGGATGGCAGCATCACCATGAGCATGGTGCAAGTTTGAAAGCTCGATTTGGAGTTTTCGGTCCAAGTGGCTGAACCACTGAAATCTTCATCTTTATGGATAGGATCTTGAAAACACTACTGCTTCATCACAGCTGCAGCAGTTGCCAGAGATGTGAGATGTCAAAGCGGTGTCCCCTAATCTTTGTAAAGTCGTCTAATGCTCAGAATGCGCCTTGGAAACCAATAGTCGAAAACCTTCATTTTCCAGATGCTTTGTGCGTGAAGTGACCATTTTTCAGGACCGTAGTTTTCAACTGCCACTAGGTTGTCGCTCTACACGAATCTCTGAGCGCAAGCTGATTTCACTCCTCCCCCATGAGGTCTTCGCAGGTTGCATGAGGGCTTAGCATGGTGTAACGATACGAAGATCAACCTCTTCTTTAGCAAGCCCACTAGGCAGAATAACAGAACCCAGGTATTGTAAAACAATGACACGTTCAATTTTACCACCTCCTCTTAGAAGGACAACTCCTTGGGCAATCGTCTGTGTGGAAAATAATTTCCCTCCGCTGGTAATTACAAGTCCGATGAGTCCTGCATAGTAGCTGGCTCGAACAAGAGCAGACTGTTGATATTCCAAGTTTTCGCCGAGTATAGCAACATCAACACCAGATAGGAACAGTGGTGCTTCGCTGCCACACAACCGTATCAATTTATTAAAATAAAACCATAAAATTGGGAAAATGGGCGGGGGAGGGAACCCAGGGCTAGCCTAGCACACACATCCGAGGACTGTATGACCTTGCTCAGCTTTCTAGCAATAGATGTGCTTCCCGCTCTTCTTCAAAAATGAAAACAACATCGTCTGCATACTCCAGGTCGACAATGTTCACGCTCGGATAGGACTGAAAATTGGGGCTTGGGGAAAGTCTAGTGTTGTCTCATTACTTCATCATTTACAGGACTAAATGAACACGCAATGGAAATACTTGTCACACAACACCACTTGAGGCAAAGCTTTTGGAGCTCCTCACGCACCCTCAGGAGCCCAAAAGCCTGTCAATACAAACAGCGCACGATATTCACGAAGTTCTGTGCCATACCTTGTTGCGCAGGTATGGAGAAAAAGAACAAGTCGACAGAATCAAATGCATCCTTGAAGTCAAGGAGCACCAAAAGTGTACGGCACCCGGGCAGCTGTCAGTCCCTGTGGTCTAGCCAACGGACGATATTTTCATCCGGATTGGGAAGGCCAGAGAAGCTTTCGTGAACCTGCATCACCTGTGGTGTAGGCACGACATCGGCTTATCCGCCAAGAGTTGCGTTTGCAGTGTTATTGTGCGCTCCATATCATTATACGGGTAAGAAACCTGGCCACCGCGCGTGTTTGACCATCGATGTCATCGGAGCATTACCTGATTCTGGTGAAGACAGCGGATCAGTAAGCAGTTCTGCCTGCATTACGTAGGCAGAATCTACCTACCGTACAACGTTGAACAGCTCTGACATTTTACCATCAATCATGCCGTGCTGGTTTTATACTGCACTCAAGTGCTACGAACCCTGCAAATACCTCTGAACAGAATTTCCAAAGAACGTGCATGACTCCGTTTACACGTTTGCACCATTGAGTCTTCTGTCATCACAGCCGTAAATAAGTCATCAGCACTAGTTAGTAATAATCGTTCAGCTGTAGCCCCCTTTCGGTGCCTAGCTGCCATGCCACCCGAAGGAAGCACGAAGGCTGGGATACTGCCAGGTTGCCCAAGCCTAGCCTGGCACACATTAGTGTCTTCCAACGGATAATCCTACAGATGCGGAGTGTGAGGCTGATCCACCGTTTTGCCAGGACATGGTCATTCGAGTCCGGTGAACCATTAAAAAACTGTTATTTAACAAAGTAATTTACGACTGCTTTGAGATCCGTATGCAACTGAGTTCAGAGATGGGACCCGGTGGTTCTTGGTTTTCGAGCGATAAATGTAGTCTAATGAAGGTTTCTCCTTGTTTGATAGGTTAGATGTGGGCTTTTTGCAAGACGCTGATATTTAAGGGGATACATGGATGCCAAAAAAATTCGCGAATGCAAATATTCCCTAAATGGATTGCATCCACCAATTCAGTCTGTCACTGTATTCGCAAACGACTTCTCTTGTCCTGCGTTATTCTGGTACCCTTGTCGACCATTTGTCGAAGGGAAGAAGAGAAACTCGGGCTCTAGCAGCAGTGGCCTGTAAACGTGAAACGGATTGTGTTCGACTATGATCTATTTTCGGGGCTCGGTGAGGACAGTAAAGAACCCATACGTTCTGGCAGGTACTTTGGATTATCTGAAATTCTGTCGCCATTGGCAACATGCAATCCAAATGGTAAACAAGGTTAAGTGCACAGCTCCTCCCATCTGTCATGTGCTTTCCGCAGCGGACCCAACAAATTTCCGACAGCCAATTGGTCGATCGTTAATCATGTATCAAATCTGATAGCCATCGTTTTTTCATGGATTGATACACGGGATCGAGGCTTTCACCCAAGGCTCTTGGGACATGTTCGTTCATGTCGTTCAGCGGTTTCCGTTAACCCAAAAGTCACAAGCGGTAAAGCGGTGCAGCACCTCTCTGAGTTCTCAGAGCTGGACCGTGAGCTTACTTTGAGTTGGGTACTGGATTCAGCACGAACTACCTTCTGAGGAATATTTTTGCACGAATCAACTGACCGAAATGGGAAAGATTGTTGTCTACTAAAAACGACCACTTGAAAATCTTACCATGTTCTCGCCATGCACTGGTTGAGTCAGCCGTGAAACACCTGTCCGTAACACCCTTTTCAAACAATGTATAAAGCATAGATTATAATGTATAACCAATTACTAGGTCCCCTCGTATGTGACACTACTCTAAGAGAAGCAGTGCAAACACCTCAAGGCGCGTTCCCTAAAAAGCCGTTTTGAGGCCGACAGTCATCTCGGTGGCAGCTCATTTGGCACGAACAGTGAGGGTGTGGCGTTTTGTGCCTCTATTTTGCTTTCATTATAACACTACGTATTTCATCAATTGCATAATCGTTTTTTGTTTGAATACGAAAAACTACAAAAACGCGCGCTTGTACAGTTGCACGCAATACAAACGTGGTCACGTGCTTCGACCCTGTCTTCTGATTTCGCTCGCGCTTACAGCGGTCATTTGCGACTCTCACATGCCAACTCCGGTATCAAAGCATTTCAGACCATCTTCGGAATCTATTATATGTGGGAACTGTTCAGAAGAAGACCC
Source organism: Clonorchis sinensis (assembly GCA_003604175.2). NCBI lineage: Eukaryota > Metazoa > Platyhelminthes > Trematoda > Opisthorchiida > Opisthorchiidae > Clonorchis > Clonorchis sinensis. The sequence continues at coordinate 158,521,628 of CM030370.1, forward strand.
CTGGAACACCGTAATTGGATTATTGTTTATTCGCTGACCTGGGCCAACGATGAACTATTTTAAAGAGAACAGTTATTAGTCAGTCTGATCCACCTGACCTCTTTATTATTGTATACCCAACCTAGCGTTATTACTTTTATTTCTTTGCCACACACTCCTGGTGAAGTAACTTATTGAGTAGCCAGACCACTACAAACGCAGACGCACAGACTACTACAAGGGTCACATCCTTGCGCCCGGAGCAGGTCGCTTGGTTGGCATATTCAATAACTGGTTTGAGTATCTGGAAGTCAATGAGAATAATTCGTGGGGAGGTCCGCCTAATCCAACCATTAGTTTCCGGGGGCGGAGGGAGGAATCCCATGTCAGAGAATTAACGTCCCGAAGAAGGAATGACGGTACTGGAGACTGTCGAGGAAGTCGGAACAAAATGTAGCCAAGTTTGACTCCGATCTCAGCACCTGCATGTCCCCCTTGCATGTAGATATACACTATGGTGTTTTGTACCTTTCCTTTGATTGCATTGTGACATTACGTATTGCGTCAATTGCATCAACGTTTTTTGCCTGAAAACGCAAACCTAAAAAAATGTGCTTTTGGCACAGTTACCAAAAAATACAAACATGGTCACGTGCTTCGACTTTCTCTTCTGAGTTCGATCGCGCTAGCAGCGGTCATTTGCGAGTCCCATGTACTAACTCTTGTATCAAAACATTTCATACAATCTCCGGACTTTATTATATGTGAGAAGTGTTCACAAGAGGAACCCAGGATAACCGGACTTGGATTATTATTTATTTAGTGACCTGGGCCAGCGACGAACTATTTTAAGGAGAACAATTCTCAGTGAGTCAGTTCCATTTGACCCTCTTTATTATTGTGTACTCAATTTAGCGTTATTATTTTCATTTTCATTTCTTTGCACACACTCCTGGTAAAGTAGCGTTTTGGTTGCCAAATAACTACAACACTAAGCCTTCGTTTGGACCACACCTCGGACTGGGACCAAAGTAATCTCAAAATCCGCTCAACTAAGACAGGAGTGTTTGAACTACTGACTAGCTCATATTCATACTATTGGGCAATCGAAAAAGCTCATCAGTATTAGGCGGATGGAAACGATTTCTCGGCAACTACGGCGTTTTCTAGGTTACCATTTCTATGTCGTGTGGGTCTTTCTGCAATCTCTCCTAGTGTTTGATTTGTTTTAATGAATTTAGCGATTACCCTCTGCCTGACGAAATGTGATATCGTGTGTTGCGGGGCGCTCAGTATTCGAACAATGGAATTGAAACTTCGAAAGCCACGACGAGTTCCTGATGGACTAAAACAGGTGAGTAATTAAATTGAGAATACTAGTCCTAACAGTTGCGCCCCGTCTAGGCATCCGGGAGTCCCAGTGATGCTAGGAAGGTTTTCCAGCAGAGTATTTCCACCAGAGGTGTGATTGCTTCAGTGGACAGTGATATTTGGCGAGCTGCAAGAATATGAAGGTAGGATAGGTTGGTTTTTAGTTTGAGTACACAATGCAGCAGCGCAACAAAGTGTAACATTTCGGCATAAATGGTTCTTATTCTACTCACAAATGTTCTGCAGCTAAGAGCATTGTGCGGCCAAGGGGCCCCGACACGGTAAAAACATGTTCTCAAATTCCCATAGTGCCAAAAAACATTCGAACGATTTTGTTAACTGCTTAACTAAACCGATTAGCTTGCCACTGAAACTGTCACTGTTTCCAACATTATTCACAGAAAATTTAAAGGATGAGTTGTGCGGATCGTCTATGTCTCTGGCTTAGGCCTGCCCCGGTTGTTACGGGCATCCAAGGAAATCATCCCATAGATCCACAAAATCGATCACAGCAGAGTACAAATGCCGTTTCATGTGTAATTTACTAGAGCTTCGTGAAATACAGGCGCCAGGAACCCTTTGACATTTTGCGGACTCTATCCTTTCTTCTAGGTTGTAACTGCGACAAGCTGATGTCAACCCATCGTCCGTAGGTTCAATATAGTCATACACCTTACGTTTTTCTCCGGTTGCATATCCCTGTATGCTTTGAACTATTAATTCAAATAGGCTCACCTAACTTCCGGATGAGCTGGCACATATTTCCGCGCAACACATTGTATCAGGAAGCTATCGTTATATCCAGTTGCCGTTCCATTGTTCACCGTGGCATCTAACCGGTAACGTGTATTACGCTGCAGCCAGCTAGCCCACTTTCTGAATGAGGGTTACTGAACCGTTCCCAAAACTCTCTGTGGTGTCCCTCAAAACGACTTTTCCGCCCAAATACCTGCAACTAGATGATACTCCCTCCTCTTCAGATGCTTACCAGCAAGCCATCAGATAACACGGGGGGACTACATAGGCACCGTTTTGGGAACCGTCCGTTTACATGTGTGAACTTTGTACCCAGTCTCATGGACGTTTATATAACTAGCTGCGAACTTAGTTGAGCACGATTTAGCTAATGAACCTTCCTCATGTTCACATGTGGTCAGACTGGTTTGCATCGACTACATACCGTCGTTCTCTACCATATACACCCGGAAATGTTTCATCTTTTCTGAATTTGGGCAGTGTTGCCTCACCACAGTAGGCACAAACTGTAAACACTCTTAACGTCCTGGCAGCAAACAACTGCTCTACGCCCCCGACGGACCCAAAATATCATTGCTCCATGCTTCTCTTAATTTGTCACGAATGCCATGTCAATCTTAACTACCCTGAGAACCCCAACTGACTTATTCAAGCTGTTCATGTACGGTGCTGTCAAGAAACCTAAATAAGACGTCACAACTGAGGCAACGCGAATCAGTTTGATGGCCTACCCGTAGTTCGCCTTGTGTCTAATATTCCGGCCGGGCCTGTTAAATGCGTCCAAAACATCATCTCCGTTTGGCTGATGCATTTTCAGTAACGCCTAGGATCAGACGTTTATTCTCCTGAGAGAGAAACACCTTCGCTAATATTTGTTTAAGCGTGCTCAAGTCCCAACTTGGCGCAGAATTCATGTGTTTCAGTAGCTGCCATTAGCCAGAATGGTGTCTCTGCGAAGACGGTGGTGTTTTGTCGGGAGAATAATTAATTCAGGCGTTTTCGTTTGTATTCTAATTGGGAAGATTTCGAAAAAGTGCGTGCACATTAATTAAGTTGCCTTTGTTTTTGCAAGCTCGAGGCCGAACAGGTATTCGCCACTCATGCAGAACAAAGTTACCTATCTCTGCAGAATGCGTCCCTCCAGACTAGACCAAGGAATTCGTCATAGCTACTAGGTTCGGTGGATGATGCACGCCGCATCTAGGGCAGGGTGATGAAATATTTTCATCAGTAGCCGGAAGCCTTGCTGTTGATATGGAATGAATTAGTGGGTTTTTGGCTGCACGAGCAGATACCACAATAGGGTGGTCAGTACTTTGAAGTTCTGGAACGAAATCGGCGGACTGGGATGTTTCGGTGGGCGCATGCAGCACACTCTGTCGGGAAATAGGTAAACTACGGACGCTACCATCAGAGTGGGCGCATTAATCGCGGTACTATCATCACAATAACATGTTCGGGTCCGAGAGCGACTCGGTACGTTGGCATCTTAAGTGAGTAATTTGGGTTTGTCAAGGTTGTGAAGATTGGCATGGCCATCGTAAAAAATTAGGACCTTTGTGGACCAAGGGCCTTCTCGGGTCCACCGAGAGCCAGGGTTTTCTATTGCTGTCATTCAAACGAGGAAATAAGACAGGCATACATATATCTGGGAACATAAGCTAGAAGGCACAGGGACATTGGTTATAATGCGGGCAAAAAACTGAGCAGCTAAAAGCGCTCAAAGTGCTTGCAATTTGCAACCACTCTATTGAAGCGACGCCGCCCGATATAATCGATATTTAGCAGGAAATACTAGAGAACAGCGGTTTATACCAACGATGTGACAACATGTGAATACAGAAAACCTGCTTTAGCCAGCAGAAGTGGCTAAAATCCATGAGCAAACTCGACAAACTGGGTACTATCTCGGGTAGCTTTTGACTTTTCATAGCTGAGCAGTCTAACCATTAAAATTACACCGGAAATTTCTTTTGAAAAGGGTAACACAGGCCAGAAGTTACACTGAGAAATGTAGCATTTGCTAATATTTATCCTACGCGGTCAATTTCACCAAGCTTTGGTTGTGAATAAACATTATTATAAATGTAACATCAATAAAAGGTTCACCAACTCTAAACTCTTTGGAACCAGGGAGCAAACGGATGGTTACAACAAGCAGCACTCGACTGGCAGAATCGCCCGAATGATATCTTGAAAGCATATGAACAGTGAGTTCCACCTCTTTACGCAGCTAGTAAAGAAACCGGACAGTAAAGGGGGTGTACCAGCCCACCGCCACTTCAAGCGCCGAGCCTTAGATGCACACCCAAAATTTCTCCGAAACCATAGTTCGGAGGAAGAAAACTTTAGCATAAAATTTCAGCATTTGATGGTATTTATTCGGCCCCTTAAGATCTCTCCATGCGGCCTCAGTTTGGTTAAAAGTTGTTTAAATGTACTCGAGATCCACCATGGGCACGGGATTCGTATTTTAACGGCTGTCAATTGCTTCGCGTGATGTCCTCCTGGTGGCAATCGGAAATTTGTGGTTTCTTCACGTGTTTTCTTTTGTATTACACTTGGAAATAATCCCGAAGCAACAAGAACAATAATTGCGCCCTCTATGTCGGCACAAAAGCAAAATCGATCAGTCTTTCACGACGAGTACATGAAAAAGTCTCCTATCGTTGTGGCAGGTGTCCTGCCGAACCAGGCCAAGGAATTTGTCACAGCTAGTAAGTTCTTTGTTTATTTATTATTGTCAGTGCACGCTGTATCGGGCGCAAGGCTATAGTAAACCATGGACAGCGACGTTGGCAGAATTAGTGTTTATGGTCGGAACAAGCAGACAGCACAATAAAGTGGACAGTGCTTTCAAGTCCTGGCACAAATTAAACGGATTGAGACGGTCTTGTGTGTGCACGCAACACATTCATCCGCAAATCATCAGACCGTCATCGCGACGCCGTACTTGGGTCCGTGGACAACCCCGTACACAAACATCCTAAGTGAGTCGTTTAGGATTCGCCAAGGAATCGTCACAAATTAAGACCAGCATGGATCAAAGATATTCTTGGGTCCATTGTGGGCGTTTCATTTCTGTCATTCAGACGAGGAAATAAGACAGGCGTGCCTACATTGGGGACTCAAAATAGGAAGATCAGGCAGGCAGGATCATAAGATTGCATTCGGGATAAACCATGAGTTTGTTCGTAGTTGCAGGTAATGGGCGAGAGGGTACAGTCAAGTGTAGGAAGGGATTAGTTGCGGGTGTGCTATCAAACTGTGTATGGCAGTGCAGTGCCATCATTGCACTGACGTACTCCGGTTTCTGGACAACCCCGTAACGGACGTTGTGTTTGAGATGCTTGGGCTGGGACGTGCAATTCTGTGAGCAGGTTTTTTTGAGTTAGCTAAGGGAATTCGCAGAGGTAGGACGAAGCCAATGTAAGATCGGAAATATTTTTTCTGGTCCGTTTGGGAATCTCTGGGGATGTAAATCACCGACCAGGTGGAGTGGATAACAGCAAACAGGTCGCCCAAACCAGGTATTGCCGAGGTTCGAAATTTCATATTACGAGGGAATGGGATGATGTCAGTAAAGTCCGGTGATTTTAATGAGATATCTGACAGGATAAAGTGCATTATTACAGAGAAAAACTGAACGTTTATCACAGTAGGGATGATGACAACAAGGGGACACTTTTGATGACGCTCGAGGTCCTTGGATTCTAGGGCTCAAGTCTATTCCACTTGGTCTTACGACTGACAGATGTACGCCCCGGTATTGAATAATCGATGTACACACGGCTCTCTGATTATCGCCAATGGGACTAATTGAGAAAGTAATGAGTTTAACTTTATGACAGCAAGACCCCAGCTTCAGCGTGGACACCGATTTGGAATTGTGGACAAAGGGATTTATTAAGCACTTGGTGAGTTAGCCACTACAACTTTGTTTGGTTATGTGTTTTAAGTGATATCGCGGAAGATGTTTACGAGTCATACTTCATTATACATTTTTCCTTTCAGAAAACCTGTGGAGTAAAAGCGGATTGTTAAAACCGAGAAGTGGATTCACCACACATTACGTTTATTAGCCAAGTATCCAAGATATCTTTTCATTTGTGTCATAGAATAAGATGTCGTGCAGCCGCGCAATGTGCCGCTGATGTACTTAAACAATCTGTGGGCCCCAGCCCGTGACGAACGTTCGAACTCCGCGATTCCCCTTAATTATGATGATACGCTGAAATGACATTTCAATTACGGGTGAGAAAACACTGGTTCGGATGACGAGCTATTTCAATAAACAAAGTGCGCACGATCGAAAACACCAAACTGAACACGCCATTCAATGGCGCTCAGCATCGCACAATGGAACTGAATTTTCTAGGGCTACCACGTGTCTCTGATGGACTGAAACAGGCAGATGGATGAATTCGGAATACCATTCCAAACTTTAGAGCACCATCTAGGCGTCCTGGGGGCTGAGTTGTACTAGCAAAGTGTTCCACCAGAGGTATAACTGTCTCAGTGTACAATGAAATTTCCTGAGCTGCAAAAATATGAAAGTAGGTTAGAGTGGTGTTCGGGGTGAACACATACGCAACCAAATGCAACATTTTGGCGTAAAAAAAGTTTTATATAACTCGCAAAGGTTTTGCAGCTAGGGGAACTGTGCGACCAAGGAGCCCCCATTCAGTATTCACGGATTCGCGGATTGGCACACGGGATCGAGGCTTTCGCCAGAGTTTCCTGGGTCGGCTTTCTTCTTGTCGTTCAGCGGCTGCCGTTTATCTGAAAGGCACAAATGAAAAAAGGTTGTAGCACGACTCTTTAAGTTCTCAGCGAGGGGCATTAGGTTTGCCAGTGCGAGGACGCGCAAAAAAGTGTCTAATAAACACTTGAACTGGGTCCTAGATAAAGCGCGGACAACCGTCGGAGAAAGGTTGTTCCGCGCAGCAACTACCCGAAACGAGAAAAGTTTACCCAATGAAAGTGTGCCCTCCGAGCTTGAAAATCTTCCTAACTTGTCCCTGCCGTTTGTCTGCTGGGTCAACGGTGTGAAAACCTTGTTCAAAGCAGGGCATAAGTGAGTAAATGAGTAAGTAAGTAAGTCTCCGCGGAGGCGACGATACTCCAGAGGAAAGAGGTCAAGCACCGCGGGATGCGTTTCGTAGTCCACGGACTCGGGGCCGACAAAAATTTACGTAACAGCTCGCTGGATACGCTCAATGAGGTTTACGTCCTTCGTGCGTCCTGAGTAGACAGCTTGGTTGGCATATTCAAGGGGCGGTCGGACCTAGGCTCTATATAGTATTTGGAAGTCTATGCGAGGAGGGGGTGCACCGAATCATCAGTAGAAGGGCGGATGCCTTTTGGACGGACTTCCCATGGTGCAGCGTCAAGGCTATGTTGGAAGAGAGCCAGATGCCCGAATCCTTTTTGCCATCTATCCTCGTAATGTCTTCTGGTCCATTCTTACAGTGCACAGCAAAGGCGTTCGTTGAACCTCCTCCGAATGACATATGGACGCATTCAGATGAAGCTGCCAGTCCAACGACCGTTGCTTTGCAGCGTCCACATCCACTCTGAGGGCAATGGCATTGGACTTCCATGATTATAAGTCGCCCGCAAAAAGTAGACATCGACTTGCAAGAATAGCTGGAAGGTAATTCAAGTATGTCAGAAACAGCAGTGGTCCCAAAACCAATTCTTGAAGAACCCCAAAATACGGTAATGTGCGATTTCCTGTTTTATCCCTGGTAAAGCGATAACAAAACGCGAATCGGTGACGGTCCGTGACCTTGAAATTTCGCTCGCTTGAACAAAATGCCATGAGCAACGTATTACCTACAAGTGTAAATGGATTAGACTAACTCCCCGTAAAAGTCTCAACTTCGAAAACCCTATAGTTTCGGCGAAAATAATTTGGGTGTGCTTCTAGTGAGCGGCACTTCAAACAGCGACAATCAAAAACGGCAGAATTGATATCAAAGCCATGCCGTGGAAACGGCCTTGTAGTAAACGTCACCGGGGTAACAAGGCGGCCAAGGTCAAAAGATTATAATCTACATGAATTAATGCCGGTAAAACGTTTTTAGTAAACAGAACAGCTTCAAGCTGAAAGACTGCTTTTTGAAGTTTCGGCTGGCGCAGCACTAGAGAGCACCAAACATAATCGTTCAGATAAAAGCAATGTGGCAACTAGTTGAGTTTACTCGCGGTTTTCCCATTCCAAAGCCCCATACAACCAACTCAGAGGATGCCTGTTCACCCTCAACGGAGCTCACTCCTCTCAGAGAGTGCTTACACCACTAACTTCCTCGCTACATCCTGTCCCCACCCCGTACCTTGCATCTCTCACTATAAGCCTCTTAGTTCATCTCTTCCAATCAGCACAATCCTGCTACCCCTAATATCCGCCCCCCACCATTCAGTGCTAAAGGCACTATAAGACAGATCCTGCTGCTCATTTAGTACCCTAGTCATATCCTTTCATTTCCTTTCTCTTAAACAGTGCACCTGCCCACCCATCTTGCGTGAACTGTATCCCGCTATTTCTATTCAGCTGCCATCTATGGTACCATCTTCTGGTGTTGTTGACGACACTGTTCGAGAACTCCCAGTTCCCCTGTCCCTATTCCATTCCACACTGACCTACCCGGGCTTACCAAACTTTTACCAGCCACCCTAACGACCTACTCTGATCTCGCTTGTAATATTTCTGTCCTTCTAATTAATATCCGCTCTCTCTTACTTAACTTGCACTACATCCAAGCTATCTCCACTATTGCTTGTCCAACCTTCATATACATCATTGAGACGTGATTCTCTTCTAGCACGCCTAATGCCCTTATCTCCCTTCCGGAACACTATCCTATACTAATACTAGTAATAGTAATATTACTGTTTATTGGGTGGCATACCGTCAGGCGTGATCACACGATTACCGTCAGAATAATGCACGACTGGGTGGGATTGGTGGGTGCTGGAGATTTCGCGAAAAAAGGACAGTCATAAGCAGTGGGGAGTAGACTTGAGCACGCCTAAACCGGCAATGGAGAGGAAACACAATTACCATGAGTTTATAATAATAAAAGGTTAATTTCCCAACCTGGGGGTGCATGTCGATTGAAGAATGATCGGGTCGTTACAACCTGAACACGGTAGGCAACAACACAATGGAGAGGAAGTAACAACCAAAGAGGCGAGCTTATTACGTGAAGAGTCACCACAGTTTTGGAAACCGAAAAAATGAGGACAACGGGCGTGAGGTACGACTAGTTAAAAAATGACACCGGTTGACCTGAACTAAAGCGAAAAATCGTCGCTGACCATGAGTGACCTTCGACGTTCGAGTACACGTCTAGGAGATTGAAGAATTCGATCTGAGCATGCGATTCATGCACAAGCTGGCATTCTGATTGGTTAGCTGTCCACAAGCCAGGAAGTGCACGCATTCAAACGGCATTTGTGCAAAAGCCAAGAAACGCCGCGCCTTGGACGCACAATGCATTTTTTCTGCAAAACTTTTGCGAGCAAAACAAAAATTTTCACGTGAAAATCTTGCATTTCTTTGCATATATGTACAGATAAAAAAGCACTTTCATCTACCGTCATTTTTTGCCATTCGTTTTAATCGATCTCCTTTCGAAATTTTTGGTGCACATTCTACTCTGAACTTGTTGCGCTATGGCTTCAGAAGTGGCTCCAAACGCGTTTGGTGAGAAATCTAGGGCTGTACCTTTTTCGTCCTTACGGTATTTGATTAATGCACGAAGGATAACTATGTGGTATTTGTGCGTTCATTCAGTAATCGAGGCACCAATGCTGTTTTGGGTTACGAATTGGAGTAATACAAATACGGCAGGCAACACCCAAGAACAACTTAAAGCGGAGGAATCCGAAGAAGATAGTAAGCTGAGCATGTTTGCTAATAATAAACAGTACGCGAAGCACCGACCTTCCAGTGCGACCCGTCTACGGAGGCAAGGGAATCACCTGGCAGTCACCTCTTATTTTTTGAACACAACCATAAGTTGTCAAAGTTTTTGTATAATCGGCTTTCGGTTAATCGACGGGTAACCAAAGACGAATTGTGCACCTGCAGGGCCCTTCTGAAATACGGAACGCCGTCGTGTGAGGTGCGGTAGTTTGTGGCCGATGAATTCGGCAAGATCCTTACCTTCTCTTCAAAATCTCCACCGCAACTCCCGCCCAATCGAGCCTGTAGTCGCAACTACGAGCAAGATGTTCATCCGGCCCCGTCTTTGGGACGAGTTCTTTCGTACCCGATGAATTTTCGCTCAGATTTGGCTAGCCTGATTTTCTGCCACAATTTCGGCTTGCCTCTTCCACAAGTTCAAATCCGTATACGATGTTCGGCTCGCCCTATGTATTAACACCACGTCCCCATCCAACCTATCTGCTGCACCTGACTTCCCTACAACAGTGCAACCAGTGAGTTTGCTTAGTTTCAGATTAAACCACATTTTTGAGACAAAACTCGCCATGTGGTCCCAATTCGAATTATTCTACCCCCATCCCCACTTTTGCTCGTTGTGACTCCGGCCATTTGACCAACCGCCGAAGGTCACTCATGGCCAGCAATGGTTTTCGGTTTTAGTTCATGCCATGTTCATGTCTTTGAACTAGTCGAATTTCATGCCCATTGTTCCCTACAAGTTGAGAAAGCAACCTATTATTATTATTTCATGGTATATTTCCCACTGTTTATGACATTGTCCTCTTTCCGTGCAATCCGCACTACCTGCAAACCCCCCAGTCATGCTTGATTCTGACTGTAAACGTATGATTATACCAGACGGTATGTCACCCAAAATTTGGGAACAAACATTATTATTATTATCATTATACAACTACTGTCGAAAGTGTCGACCGGCTCTGTTGAGTAGGTGTCATATAGTTAGATTTTATTGTAGCACGATATGTCTTCGGTCCTAAACTCCCTTCCGAAATACCCAAAAAAGTGAAGTAGCTTCAAAAGCTGCCATAACACACAGCAAGTTGATTTCCAGGATAGCTAGCAATCCAGACAGCAGCTCAGCACTATCCGCAAAGACGGTAGAAAATCGCAGATGGAGACGAAACGCACGCAACAAATCGTTTTAGGTAAGTTTTTTAAAGCACCTAGTATTCGGCCTGTAGATGCGACCGGTATGTCTTCTGGATAACGGACGGCATGGGTATCGGGCGTCCGGTTATGCATGCGTTCGTGGAGAGTGAATAGTTTGCTCTTATTCGTAAACTGTTCGACTTGTCCAAAGAATGTTGGGCGAGCATTATCCAGTTGTGACTTTCGTTGTGGACACGTTGGCGGCTTTTTACGTTAACACTTTTCTTCTTGAGACACGAACGCTTTTTAAGCATAAAAATATGATTAACTGAGATGAAAGAAACTTTTAGTTCCGAGTGCGAAAATTCTGGGAGATGTATACATACCCATGAATATGGTGAAGTTTGAATCAGGATTTCCGAAAGCACAAATGTCGAGTTCCTGCCTAACGTTTATTGGAAGAAGTGAAGTGGGTAGTCAGAAACGGGTTGTGTGAAGAAAGGCGGGTTGATGGAGGGCATTTTAAGGTGGGCGGATACGTTTTCTGGTGTTAAGTCAACTAATTCAGTTTATTAACGTCAAATGGTACATAGTTCACGCAAAGAAGTGGAGACCACCCAAATAAAATCTTTTAATTGTTTCATACTATTTTCTCGCTCGAATTGACAGTCCATCTTTTCCTAGTTTATGCGCTTTGACCATTTAACTTGTTTTTTTCTTGGCTTGTGCACAAGTGCAATTTGAATGCGCGCGCTTCCTGGCTTGTGCTCAACTAACCAATGAAAATGGTGGCTTGCGCATGAAGCGCATGCCGAGCTTGACAATGTTGTACCTAGTGGAAACTGAGCTCCATAAAAAAGTGTTGTGAGGAAGTTCGGTGAACAAAACTACCCCGTTTGTTAAATCTGGGGAGTATAAAGAAACCTGAGGATTATAAAACAAACAAATGTCAATGGCCGATTTTCCTAGATGGAATTTACTTTGCATATTCTGTAGATGTTATTTGCATTCTTAAAGAACGTTAAAATATGGTGATGTGCGATTTCGTGTTTTATCTCTCGTAAACCGATAACAAAATACGAATGGGTGATGGTTTGTGACCTTGAACTTTCGCTCACTTAAACAAAATGCCATGGGCAACATAACACCTACAAGTGCAAGTGGACTAGACTAACTCCCCGTAAAAGTCACAACTTCGGAAACCCTATAGTTTCGGCGAACTTAATTTGGGTGTGCTTCTAGTGAGCGGCCAGCGAACCATCAATTCCGTGCGAGCGTCGAGGCAGGGGCAGCCATTGGTGCATACCTTAGCTGGGCAGCTGGGACTTGTATGGAGCAGTCGTGTGTTTGGGTGTGGATCACGTGACTCGAAGAACCCAATCATTTGCTTGAGTTTGGCTTGTGCATGAATAGACTACCTTCGACTGGAGACAAATGGCAAGTTTTGTCGCAAAAGTATGGTTTAAATTGAAACTGAGTAGACTCACTAGTACCACTGTCCTAGGGAAGTCAGGTGTAAGGGATAGTTTTGATTCGGAGATAGCGCCCATGCATAGGGCCAGAGGAACATCGTAAATGAAATTGAAGTTGTGGAAAAAGCAACCCGAAGTTACGGCAGGAGACTAGGTTGGTTAACTCCGGACGATTTACGAGGCGGTTGGGGCCGGGAGAAAAATTTTTTGTAGGTGCGATTGCAGCCCTAAGTGGGTGAGGGGTTGCGTCAAGATTCTGAAGAAAAAAGTTGCGGGAGTGCCATCATACTGGGTATGGCAGTGCCATGCCATCATTGCACTGACATGCTTCGGTTTGTGGACAGCCGCGTTTCGACCGCCATGGTGGTGGCTGCCTCATATACTCCAGAACTGAAATGGAAGTCTCCTCTATTGACGATCCACCACTGGCGGACACTCCAGACTGTTTGGCTCTCTGTCTGTCGGGCTAACCCACCGTTCACCCCCGGGTGTTTATATATGCCCTCTCCACACTCAGCTAGTTTGATTAACCAACTATCCACGCTTCTTTGCCACACTCAAGCTCCACCTCACCCAGACAAATTAATCGTTGGTGATCTCAACCTTCCTGAGATCTGGTCTTTCGCCTCCGCTTGCCCAACTTGATGTAGAAGGCTGGTCCCAGCTTGTGATGCATCCAACGGTCCAACGATGCAGCGGTCCCCACACCCTGGACATTGTCCTTGTCAACGGTTATCTGTGTGCCACCGCTGCAGTTGGCCCAAAGTTCCCTGGCAGCGACCACCGCATTGTAACTTGCAGCTGGCCGAATACCCAACCGTCTCCTACTCCTCCCCCCTTAAGCTCCTTCAGCCTTTCACCTGGCATCCTCGAAGCCTTTGCAGTCTCGTAGCGCAATAAAACTTAACCCGGGATGAGTACTTCCCCTCTCATGACACGCAAAGCGTGGCTAACATCTTTTACAGCAACCTACTATCATCACTATGTCTAGTTGCTCCCACATGAGCTTCCTATGCTTCTGGTTGCCGTTCAGCCAGACGATTCTCTGCTCTAGATCATAAACTTGGGAAGTATCGTAGGCTCTTCCGTAAATCCCATAATCTCTCCATCCTTATTCTAATTAACGCCTTATGACTCAGATTACCACTGCAAAACTAGCTCTTGAAAAGTGCGAGGAATCTACCGCCGTAGCCTATTCTTTTCAATCTAGGATGCTGGGGCACCTCTTTCACAGGCGCTGCTTCTCCAATTCATCTGCAATTCCAAGTATTGTGGCCGTTGACGGTAAATCTCTTTTGACCCTGCTGATATTGTAGAATCCCCAAACGCTTACTTCGCCGGATGCCATCTTCCCTCCGCATCGACCCTATCTGCTCATTGCTTCCCACCTGGTTCCGAAGTAACCACATCTGTTGACTAGACAAGCCCTACCCTCTGCACACTATCGGCTACTTTGTCTGACCTAACATCCTCACTCATCGCGGTATCCCTTCGCTCATCCTAAAAGCTGGTGCCCCGGACATCCCCACCCTCATCCTTAATCTCTTCAATATCTCCCTTATCGATGACAGTTCCAAGTCAGTGGAAGCACTCCACCATTGTACCACACTATAAGTCTGGTCCACGAGGTGCTCCAGCTAGCTATCGTGGCATCCAGCCTACCTACTTGCTTTCCCGTACCCTAGAGTGCTTTATTAAAGTCCCCGTCATGGATTACCTGCTCACCACCGAGACCCTTAACGATCGGCAGTAGGGGGTTATGGCACGGCGGTCAACTAACATGTCAGGTTGATTTCTTTAATCATGTTTCGTCCGCTTACAATGCCGGGTTGACTATTATTCTTATCTATATGGATGTTCGCAAAAAGTTTGACCGATTCCCCCATGATGCACCCCTCAACAAATTACGAGCTACGGGAATTGGTGGCCCGCTTCTGCAATGGTTCACTTCTTACCTCACTGGGAGAACCCAGGAGGTCATCATCACCTCTTCCCATCACCAGTGGAGTTGTTCAGGCTAGCGTGCTTGGCCCCCTACTGTTCTTACCATACATTATTGATGTCATTGATTCGATCACCCAAGGATCCCCTCTTCTGTTCGCTGATGATATTAAGATAGCCTACACGTTTAAGTCCGATGATTCTGTTTCCACTCTTGCAACGTTCAGTCTGATCTGATTCTTTTCTCCCTCTGGCACTGTAACTCCCGTCTTTCGCCGTTCCAAAATGCCAAGCCCTCTCAAATCGATTCCAGACCCCCTGGGATACTTATTCTTGATGGACTCTCGATTCCTACTTTTCCCGAGGTGAGAAACCTACGTCTCAGGTATTCCTGTGCGTTTAATTTTTCCCAACATACCTGGTACAGAGTGGCTAGAGCCCACGAGCTCTGCGATCCTTCCGATCCTTCCACAATAAACCATGTTTAATCACCAAATTTAAGCAGTTTGTGAGACCATTTCTGAATCCAGCCCTGAATTCGCCTCATAGTATTCGCAGGTATGCCGGGCTGCCGTGGAAAATATGCAGGGCTCATTTACTAAGCCATTGTTCCCGGCGTCCTGAATTTTTTTCTTGCCCTCCCTACAATGTCCGCAACTCTGGGTTTTTGCTCCCATTTTCGACCTGTTGAACTGTCTTTAGACAAAACTTTTTCCTTTGACTGTATTCCAAACTATGGAACAAGCTCCCCTCCGTACTGTATCATCTCCTGTAGGTTTTCGAAAGACCATCGATTCGGTTGTTGTCTCTCTCACTTTGGCTTAGATGTGCGCATTCCAGTCACAGCTGTTCAGAGTATCTACGTGCGCACATTTGCGCCCGAGAGACCGGTGTCCGTGGTGTCATCGGAGAGGCTAGGTGGGCACAACCACCGGTTGGCTTAATTCAGAATTGTCGAACCCAATAAGCTCCTTAGGTATTCAAGAGAGCTTGTTGTCATACCGACAGCCTGCTTAGCGGATTAATTTCCCTTCAATTGTTATCCCTGTCCGGATACCGCGAGGAAATTGCAAGAGATCACAGTTCACTGACACTGAAGGGAACGGCTTGCCTGGTGGTAGTCCGGAAGATCTGAACGTTGAAGAGGTAGACTCCTCGTGGCAACGTCCATCTCGACAACCCTTGCATCACAACGACAACAACACCAGCGATTCCAACCAATCCCAGCATCCTCAGTCCGGTTATTTTTCTTCACACTCAAGGCAGCGTTATCCCAGACATTAACATCTCCCAAACCACTGCAAACATATTGCTCAGCGCTACTCCGCCTTCCGAAAGTTGATGGGATGGACATGGCGATTGGTCTTGTGGATGTGCTGTTTTGTGACACCAGCAGCCTCACATCCATCAAGTATGCAGTTCTCAACGCTGGGAGCAAATCTACCCTCGCGTCGTACTCCTTGCAGTGCACCTAATTTATCGCCAATGATTCACTGAGGAAGCACGCGCTTGCATATAACGTAGAATAAAAATTGCAATGCTTTGATAAAGTCTTGGCGGACATTCCGAACTGATATCGGAGACCGATTTTCGTGGACGTGGCACTGGATGTGGACACTTTGATCTTGATAGAGATGGAACCACCACACTCGGTGGTGGTGGAGCGGGACGATAGGCACGTGAGGTGGAACAGTGACCGACGAAATATTTGGAATAGAAGCCGAAATGCGACCGAAGAAAGAAGAGTTTGGTTGAGCCTGGGTTGTGCTGAGTGAAGAAGTTGAAACTTCAAATGGCTTTGGAACACTGTGTCGTTATCGGGATAGATCGGGCGACCGGTTTGAATGCAGGTCAATCATTCTACAATTGAGAAAGCGTCGCCATAGACCCGAAGAAGGATGGGCCAGTTCCGGGGTCAGCAGGTTTGTCATGAACTAATTGTCCTGGCAGGTCTTGTTCACTATGAGCCAAGCATCTGGTCCGAAGACTTGTTGAACTGGAGACACACTGGTAAGATTGGTGGACAGAACAGATTGAATTGCTTGGACAGTTGTCGGGTGAGTAGGGGTACCTGAAAATCGGCTTCGGTCACTGGACTGACGAAATGAGTCTCGAGCCATTGCTCGGGAGGTTTCTGAGAACGCAAAAGTGGTAGAAGATATAGTCACTAGTGTTGGCTTTATCGCTGTGGTCACGACAGACAGTGACGACGTCACGATCATCGAACCGGTGCTCGTGGTTACAGTATGCGGGCGAATCACAGATTCAGTCACCTTCAAGGACGTGTCTTGCGCTTCGCCCGTTGCAACAAAGTGCAAATCAGCCGGATGTTCGCCCGGAGAGAGTTTGCAACAGCAGCTTCAGCCATCACTCGAAATGCTTCGCCATTTAATCCGGAGTTAAGGTTGAATCTAAATTCATGTGACACCGCCGGAGAACGACATAACGCCAACGAAAGTTTGTCTCCGCTCGGAGTGGTCGGTTCCAGTTTCCAGCTGGCGCTCATTGGCCCAAACCGATGACTTCGATCGAAGCTGGTTATTTTGGCATCCACCTCACAGTCCAATTTACAGGGACAGCCATAGTTTGAAGCGCTGTGTGGCTCGTAGGCACGTGGAACACCATCCTCTTTGCTCAGATAATTCGTATCGCAGTAATTCATCCCCTCGTAGGATATATAGCTGTGGTCATATTGTGATGGCACAGGACCAGAATAAAAATTTCGATACTGAGTTTCCGGTCTCCCACCATACACCCACGATCGAGATCGTTCCTTCGTTCAACCTCTATCCCCTCTATAGTCAGACCAAGGGACGTCAACGTCGTAAAACTGCTCTTAGCTCCATTCATCCAGATCTGGTTCCGACCGATAGGCAACGTCAGAGCGGGCTAGCGGATGCCCAATAACCGACATGGTTGACGAAGATCGGTCGGTATTGCTCGATATTGATGTAGGGTGTGTTTCCAGGTCCTACTCGATTGTCCGCCGTCTGGTGACATCGTGGGGTTGCACCAAAAAGCAACCTATATAACGACGTGTTTCTCAACTTGCATTGGCCGATCTGACTGTACCGTAGCGGGGGTATGCGTGGGTCGTATCACCTCAGAACTTGGTTTTACGCATATTCGTCATTCGATGAACCACTCGAAGAGCATAGCTGTCCTCTTGCCAAATTTATCGCCGGTCACAATAATAAGCAATGCTCATCTCATACCGGCACAAGGACTACTAGCTGCTCCGGAAGAATATATGGATAGCCGAATATCTAGATTATCGGCCTGGCCCACGCGTCCTTACAAACGCCTCTTTGAGTTCCCACCACCGCCTAGTCATGGAGCTGCTGTCTGCAGAATGAACAAAGATTATTGACAATTATGTATTGAGCTTCTCGCTGTATTACTTATGATGGTCTTTGCTTGTGGGCTGTACTCCAATTCACTCCGACGGCGAATAGTGAAAGTTATCAATAAGATAGAGGCTTTATTCGAGTGGTCTTATAAGGAAAAATCAGTAGAAATTTGCACATTTTGAATACATTCTATTTCTCTTGTCTATCCACTTTTTTCTCCACAGGACCCCGAGTCACGTCTGGAAATGTGATTTTTCATCATGTCATGTTCAGACCCGAGGGAGTCAGAAATCGAGTTGTTGAAGTCTATGTTTCAACCAGGGGAGGAATTGATTTTCGAAGATACAGAAGGTCTAGATTCTTGGATGGCGGAAAATCAGCGAACCATTGGTTTTGTATTGAAGGTTAGTTTCCATATTTTTGCTGTCTCCTTGATAAGTGTAGTAGTAGGCATCTGTTGCGGCTGTTTGTGAAAGTCACAAGCATACAAATTGTCGTGAATCTTTCATACCGTTTCATACATAACATACCGTGCAAAATAATAACAGCTGCTTGATTTTTCCCCCAGTAAGTTATCAGATTTATGGAATGACGAAATCACATAAGATGTTCGGGTATATCGTGTGTAATCACATGAAGATTATACCTGTGGTGCTAAGTAAGTATAAGATGTTGTGTGCGAGCCGACTTATAAATCGCCTGTTGTCTTTGCCTACTGGAATCCAAAGTTTAACATTCAATACGTTAGGGATTTAAAGGGAGGCATCTCAGTTTAACTCTGTACTTTCATCAGTTACCTTTGGAAGTATGCTTTCCGTCAAAACTTCATTTATGTAACCGACTTCTTTTAATCAGTCTCCACGGATTCCATTGGAGTTCATATCCATGCTCAGAGGAAATCAGTATAAGAACTTGAACCCGTGGTGCGGAAGCTATATGTTACTTTTATAAGGTACGTGAATGCATGTTCCGACCCATAAACGTGCACACTTAGCCTCGTTATCGTGCGGCAGAATGGTAGTGCGGGGATTGGGCGTAGATCGACATTTAAGCCCCATCCGGAAAAAACAATCCAGCGAGATCGCGATTAAACTCAACTCGCTGCCACATTGTTTTTATCTGAGCAATTACGTTTGGTGCTCTCTAGTGCTGCTTCAGCGGAAACTTCGAAGAGCGGAGTTCTTCAGCTTGAATCTGTTCTCATCACCAAAAACGTTTTGCCGGCATTAATTCGTGTTATTTCTAATCTTTTTGCCTTGGTCACCTTGTTATTTCGGTGTCGTTCACTACAAGGTGGTTTCCATGATGGGCCTTCTTTATTAATTCTATCGTTTTCGATTGTTCATGCTTGAAGGAATAGTGGATTGCTAAACTTCCATTACTGTCCGATTTCGTTACTAGCTGCGTGAGGAGCTGGAGCTCACTGTTCAGCTGCCACCAGGATATCCTTCGGGCAATTCTACCAATCCCGTATTGCCTATTGTGACCATCCGTCTGCTCCCTTCTTCCAAACCGTTGGGAGTTAATGAACGTCTTCTCTCCAGCCGGTTCAATAAGTGGTTGGAAGAAGTGGCTCGGACCGGCGAACCAGTGGTTTGTTCGGCAATCGAATGGATTCAGTCCGA
The DNA here is from genome assembly GCA_003604175.2 of Clonorchis sinensis. NCBI lineage: Eukaryota > Metazoa > Platyhelminthes > Trematoda > Opisthorchiida > Opisthorchiidae > Clonorchis > Clonorchis sinensis. The sequence continues at coordinate 158,541,186 of CM030370.1, forward strand.
ACTAGCGACACAGCAACGACGGCACGAACAACAAAAGTCGACCGATCCAGCAATCGAGCAGTTACCTGAGTCAGCCGATTCACCGCACTTAAATGCTGGCGATGCTGAGAAGTCAATCGTCTGCTTATGGATTGTCAGTCATCATATACGAAGTCCCATCAAACGACGCCTGATCTTGGAGTGGGCAGCCGAATTGAACCTGACCGGTTGTTGTATGCCCGGTCGACCAGGGCTAGTGATTGCTGAAGGTGAGGCGCACAAAGTAAGAAACCTAGTTCTAACCTGTTTATCTCGATTATGTATATGTATTCATAAATCGCCGCATCAAGCAATAGTCGCACCCCAAGTTGTTTAAGAAAGTTGATTCTGTTCAGCCATCTGAACGATAGCTTTAGTCATCTTTACAAGAAGTTAATTGTAGGTTAGTAACTAACCACACTTTTCTTGTTCAACATCTGGTCAAAATTCTGAAGCATAGGCTTGTTAGACTTAAGAGAGACCCCTGGTAAATGGCTACCAGGAAAAAAACTCGCCCAGCTGTAACACCCTTTCGGCGAGTAGCAACCTTCCCTGCAACCCGAGGGAATCACGAGGGTTGAGGTCTGTCAAATCCTAGACAGGAGCAGTCGATATGCAGTGGTTGGTTTCGAACTACTGACCTTCCGGCCAGCGAGTCCACGCCTTAACCACGGAGTTACCTGGAGTCAGGGGGGTCCATAGAAATGCTACTCGTCATCTTTGGTCTAGGGTGTATTTCCCGTGAAGAAAAACCACTCGTTAGAACACGCTAGAACTCTAACAATAGTTTGCACCATTAACGTGGTATTCCTGTGCTCGGCGGTATCTGGCTGATTGTAGCAGAATGCTCTAACTCAAATGGTGTCATAACATGTTTGCGAACTTGTGGCTTGTAGTTAGCCCATCACATAACATTTACGGAAGATCCCCGTACCTGTGCACAGCTTGTGCAGAATAAGAAATCATTTGAAAGAATTTTTGTTGTAATGGGTAGTTGACGTTTTTAATAATTGATACGAGCGATACTAATGCGGAGATTTCGTCGGAACCAAGCTCCTAGCTGTTCCCAACCAAAGTTTCCACCGCTCGGTTACTAAGGGGTTGTTTTTGCAGGACAAAAGAAGAAATGAGGACTAGAAGGCCATACTCCAACTTCGTATCACTTCGTTTAAATGGTACTCGTGACGTTCTCTGTTTATTGTGTATCCTTAGGCTGATGAGTATTGGAGTCGCTTACGCAACTTGCAATGGAAACACATCCAGTTGAGAGATCGGGAGGTGATCGGTAAAGAGGGCTATCGCTGTCGTCGGTTTCCAGACGGGTTTGAAGAACTCTTCCTTGCACATCAAAGTCGGTTTCAATGGTTGAATCAACGAGGTGTTTCTTCGGATCAGTTCAAACTGGTGTTTGGCATCCCCGGACGCCTACCCCAAGGCGCAGAAGTCCACAAGCGTCACCGTAGGGCACAGAGGTGATGTATGCTTGGGGTTGAATTGGTATCATTGCTGGTGTTGGATGAAGACTGCCACGTTACATTTCGCTGTTTTATTCTCAGGCAACCTCCAGACCAGCGATATAAATATCTAAAGTATCACCCCTTCTTAGCCTATGAACAGCTGGAGCTTCGTGGTACCTTTATTCCGCCATTTTTTACTTGCACGTTGCCACTACTTTTTGTTTACAATGTTTGTTACTTCGTCTGGTTGTGACAAAAAATACAACTTTCGTCAATTTTTGTCTCGTAGTCCTGCGCTTCACCCTATGGGCCAAGCAAAACTGCGACTTTTAAGGATCTGCGACGATAACCTGCATCCTTTTAGTAGTGTTGTAAAGTGTGACTGTGAGATGTAGTTGCAGGAATGCTCAACGATACGGTTAAAATTGTTCAACTCAAAACCAAAACCTAATTTGGAATCAGACCAAGCAGTCGTCGAACTGCTTTGGAGTGTGGAAACTGAATGATCTGACGCTAGCATCAGGACACCATTCAGTCCATCCGTTGGCCAGTTGGCTTGGTCAGTGGCTCCAGTACTATGGCCATGATGAACTCTATTTTGGAGGATACTCTGCGTTCCGGAATTTAGCTTTACTGAAGTAAAATAGCCAAGTTAGACAATGTTGTGCTCCAGCTCTGCAAGTGCCGACTTTAGATGTGCGATGCGCATACCGAATCATAGTTTAGCGAAAATAGTGGCACAAGCAGAGAGGTGGTCAACGTTTGATCTGAAAGCGACCACTAAAAGTCTGCTTACTTTCGGTGCGAATTGCCTTCAAGAATGGGATCCGGAGTGTTTGGAGGTGTGAATTACTTTCGGTGCGAATTGCCTTCCAGAATGGGATCCGGAGTGTTTGGAGGTGTGATCGTAGCAGGCGATCACCAGGTCCATTCCACATTTTTTTATTCTGAAGCAACATGAGAACTGTTGTACGCAAAACGAACCACATTGAAATAGGTGTATTGACCGTTCCATGTCCTGACAGAAAGTACTTTGCATTGACCCGTCTTGTTTGCTAGAAACACGGATGCCCAAAAAGACTTCATTTAAGCATTTTAAGAGGGTGTTTATTCCTGTGACGTTTTACGGATGGGCTTTCTTACTCTGGCGGCACTGGGACATTAATTTTTGGCGTTCGCTCGTCTAGAATCATTTGTGTGATATGCTGTTTCACCGAGCATCCCGGTTAATGTTCCACATTGTAGGTTCTCAAAAGTCCCAGTGCTTATAAATAACCGTTGGCTCTTTTAATGAGTTGAATAAGCGAACGGCTAACTGTGCAATCTAAGCAGGTGGCAACCCTTGAACTGGCCTTCGCCGTGCGCTCTTCAGGGCTTCAACGAGCTTCCGTTAGCTAAATATCTTAAACAGTTTTACTACTTGTAAACCTTGGGCAGTAGTTGGAATGTTATGCTGAATCCGTGGCCCTCTGTTTCATGAATTCCTCTAACGAGATGGATTTACGCAGATGGTTGTGTGTTGTACACAGCATGGACTTAATTTCCCACAACCTATGCCAGAAATTAGAAGTTGATGTGGCGTAACTGTTAGTCAAAAGTAATCGTATATCTGTCATCCAGTAAAGGTCGTGGCATGTGCTAGGTGGGATTTCCTCTCGGTTGTTGGTCTGTTAGCCGTTGGATTGCATTTTCTTTCGAGTCTTCATTTCATTTCTTTGGGTTTTCTCTTTATTATCCATTACTGGTGGTTCTAACAACACTTTGCACATATGAGGTGCAGTAACCGCGGTAAATTGATTGAACTGCATCCAAGTTCAAGGCCAACTGACCATGTGGCCATATGGTGATCGGATCGATCATCATCGCACCGATTAAAGCTTGTTGAATTTTAGCGGATTTTAAAAATGTAAGAAAACATTGTCTTTAGTAAAATAAGTAGGGCGGATTGAAAACCTGCGACAGCCTTGTGGAAGCAGTTGCTCAGAAAAGTGACTTAAATAATCGTGTAGTCCTCCACTACACAATTTAGCCGGTCTGCATTGAATTGAAACAAATCGTACTCGGTTGGAGGAACAGCAAGCGGGTCATGTTCTGCGAGTGAACATCTCAAACAACTTTGGGCAATGAGGTTACGCAAACCACCGTCTAACCATTAAGTTATTTGAAACCATTCTAATGAACCGTTCTGATTGATCAACTTATAAGTTAAGGATGCTAACCCATCTAGAATCACAGAACTTCTAGAGGGTTCAATACCTTGTCCCGAGATAAGGGTTCTGGCACAGTCCTCAGTAGTCATTCAAAAATCGAACGTGAATTAATTTCAATGGTGGAAGATATCTCAGAGAGGGACATGTGGTTATGGGACACTGAAAGGACCACACATCTAAGTTGTGCAGAATTCCAAAGTTCACCAAAACGCGGTTGCCCTGGGACTTCCTTTTCCGATTATAATGATTGGCGGATACATGGTAGTTAAGTTCTGTCTGGAAGTTATCGGGTATGCACCAGACCTCACTATCAAAGATAGGATAATGAGCTCGACACGGCACCGCTCTCAAGGTGGTCCACTGCCGGTTTCATCCATTCGGGGCTTATCGGGTGTACTCACCTCACGCATATCCCTCAGTCTTACGCCATACTTCAATGTGAAGCTGTATGCGCGTGGAATTAAGCACCTATTTGCAGATAAAGATGTTAACGAACGACTCGACTCAATCTCTCGTGGATAATTTCTTTCTGACTGAACTGTGAGGCCAAAGCCTTTTTGCGACGCGAATCTTGGCGTGGTTACATTATTCCGTTGTCAGCAATAAGCGGCTTATTTCTGGAAGTTTTTCAAATAACGGAACGATTAGGTCATTATCCGTGAGCAGGAATCCGTTTTATCCATCTACACAAGAGTGACATCATATGACTGTAAAATCATATGGTTGGAGAATATAATTCTGCGTATTATGCGGTTGTTTCTGGTCGCGAACTATTCTTTTGAGTGAAGTTATGTAGGCAAAAACAAACCCAGCTCTAGCATTTCTGTTTTAATCCCTATAACGAACTGAAGACAGCTGATAATGCACGAACACTGTGAAGGTGGGGGCAGAAACAGTACTCTTAATTTTGGAAAATCCCCACAGTCTGCAGATAGCTCGCCTCAACATTTTGGAACGGTGACAGCACTGACCAGCCAGCGGCTTGCTGGCAATGTGTTATGGCTGTTAAAATGAACCAATGTGAATAAAATTTTAAAATGCCGTTATGGCATTGTTAAGGTAAAAGACACCTCTTAATTTTCTGGCTCCCATTGCTGAATTATTCGAGATAAATGCACTCCAAGAAGAATCATCCCTCCATTAAATGCTTGTAATTTGACGTCAAGTGATTTCCCACACATTTTGTGGAACTAGCTAGCTCGCTCTCAGTTCATCCTCTCCCAAGTCGTAGTAAGAACCTTGTTACTTCTAGCATCCTTCCGATGGTATCCATTCCGGTTTTAGCCTACTAGAAAGTAGGAACAGGTGACATTCATTTGGTTTAATTCTCAAGCTAGACATTGGTTTGTTAGGATCCTAACAACACTAACACTATTCTACCTCCAAAATGTCTTCCATTAGTACTCTGACAAATTCAATTTCAACACAACGTATGTGTGTTTAGGCTTAATGCTAACGCTGTCAAAACCATTCTAGACAGGAGGAGTTCCTGACTGTATATTCCAGTCTTATCTGTCCTGGTCGGGTCTATTGGTAGACCCGCCTCTCAGGACTTCCTAGTCAAGTACTTTGAACCTGGTGGACTGTTGGTTGTTGGGATTACTGGTGTGGATTTTATGCTGGAAAACCGCTCGAATGAATCCCACTGAATCTGGCGGATCTTCTTAAAAACGGAAAGCAAAGTGACTACGTTTCCAGAACAAAATATTTTCACCTAATTTTCATCACTTGTAAAAATGCCAGATTCAGGACTTATCAGGTTATCAGGTCCACCTTGGGGATTGTCACGGTTTGCAAAAAAATAATCGTGTTCTTAAGTAACTCCAACGCACATTCCAAACCAAGAAAAATCTTGTCAAGTTAGTTGCTCTTTCAATGCATGACATTCTCATCAACCAGTCCTTCCAATGTTTTGTAATGAGGGGTTTGAATTAATACAGTCAGGAAAGTTTCGTTTGATCAGAATGGCGCCTCCATTTTACTGAAAGCTTCCAGGGTACCCTTTGCAACAACAGCTTCACATATTTCATTTGCAGTGTTACAGTTCACTCTCCATACGAACGAGAAGAAATGCGACTAGAGTGCATTTGTGTTCGGTCTTGAAACCATGATCACTTTTACGGTAGAAAATTTTGCAATCAAACCTATTTTAGAAGAATCCCCAGTGCACGAGTGTTCCCTGGAAAACTAACTTATGCACATTTTTTTAATGCAAGCTCTTTTCGACACCTAAACTGTCATATCGTAAGGGTGGACGATTATAAGCTGGTTATTTTTCCGACTTCATATATTCCACAAGAACTGTAGGTTTTACAATGATTTTTGGTGAGCAAGGAAAACGGGATGAAGTAGATTTTCCAACATGACCTAACATGACCAATGAATCAAACAGTCCGGGGAAGTTCACTCGGAACTAGCCTCAGCGTTTGTGGCATCTTGGTTCTTAGAAAGGAACTGGTGGGAACATGACAGACCACGATTCCCCCTTATTCAGGATTCCACATAGATTGAACAACCGTGCTTCGTACTGGTTCTTTTCTGGCGTGCTCTGCTTTCAAACATAAGACGCTCTCGAGGATGAAACAACACTGCGTAACATGAAACAATCAGTGGACTAACAATAACATTGTAATGTCATTACCGTGCGGTGATGAAGACCGCAGAGAGAACCCTCCGAAGTGTCTTACGTTGTATTTTCATACACACCCTCCTCCACGATGTAAGTGTGTTTGCGCACAGCCAGTGTGATTCCGCAAATCAGTTCTGTACGAACTACTTGATATGATATCTACACAGTTGACAAGTGACCGGAATATGAATAATGCGCACAGCCACTGCAATTCGGCAAATCAACTCTGTACGAACTACTTAACATGATATCCACACAGTTGACAAGTGACCGGAATATGAATACAACAACACTCGAGGCACTGGTGATGAGATAATAACGAATTTCATTATGGGGAAATTTCTCACACCAGGAGACGATTTTGTCTGACATGACACACTACCAGTTGGGTTACTGAGAGCTCTGCAATACAAATGTGGTTTGCATTTCATTGAATTAATGTACTTAGTTGTCATTTTATGGTAGGACAATTTGTTTTACAGGCCCTAGGTTGCTTCAGAAGCAGCGGCTGTCTTTCCCTTTGTTCATACATACCGTATGCAGGAAACTCGAAGAGGTTAGACAAACGTTTTTACGGCGTTCAACCGATTGTTGGTTGCTCACGTACCGTTAATCTGATGGGTACATGGATATTCTGGAGTGTACCACATCTGTCCACCTTTTGGTTTACAATGTTCGAAGGTGGCTGGCAATTACCAGCTCCTGTCCTTGCGCGATACTTCTGTTTTGTCTCCCCCAAAGCGAAGAAGTGTCGGACTATAGGTCTACTCTAATTAAAGGTCACTAAGGTTGTAGGCCATTAGGCGGTCCGAGATTTGAACCCCGGAGATCCACATAGAACTTTCGGGGAACCTGCCTGACTGGGGGGTCATCAGAGGCGGGACCAACCAGGATACCAAGCGGGTCAGCGATCAAGGCGTTGGAGGATTCATGCGTTCGGCTGCTCACACGTCACAATCCAGGTGCATCCATCGTGTGCTGAGAGATTGGTGGTCCACGCTCACCTCAGGTCAAATGTCCGGGTTTCAAGTCTCGCGCAACGAGTTTACGCACTACTGTTGCAACCTTCAACGAAACGACCACCGCATGAGTGGTTACCGGTCTCATTTGTACCCTCAACCTTATTTCAGATGTATTTTTCTGGCGACTAAAGAATGTACAAGGCGTGCTAACATATCGCCAGTTATATATTCTAATTGTTCTGGCGACTCAGTGCTTTATGGTGACTCGATAACTTACATTTTTGGAAAGAACACTCTCCGACAATTCTGATTTGCCTCTGGTATTTGAGGCGAACGAAGCACGCTAAGGATCAACAATCCGGGTTTTCTGTCCAGTATTTTGGATGTCCAAGTTGTCGGCACCTTTACATCACTGCCTTACGCGTCGGAATTAGGAACTTGGTTTGTGCAGTTATGCATGTCCACGAAACTTTAACGAAGCAACATCAAATTTGAGGAACTGAGTTCCGGATAGCCGGACCCTTTTCACAAGTCGTATGATGGTATGAGTGAACGTAAGGCGTTTTCCCTTTGATAATCGGCTTTATGGGCCAGCTAGATTGGATTCTATTCGTTCAAAACAAGATGAATGGTAACCAGTTTGTGGTTGGACGTAGCTCATGTGTTTTTCACCGTGACACCAGAGTGGAATGACTTCATGACGTCACTACTGAACTGTTTTCACCAAGATGATTTTTGTGGTGCATTGTGGCAGAAAAGGATTGGTTAGCCAAAATTTTGCAAATGCATGCGATAATATGTCGCTGTTTGGTGCAGCAGACATTTCAGCAAAATGTGTATCAAACACAGTCGCATGCAAAACACATTAGCTATGGGGCAAATATCCGAACAGCGTTCTGTCCAACTTGAAGAAACTCGTCAGCATACTTTCATACCTCTAGGGTACTGAAAATGTATTCATTTGGAGGCCATGCCTTCGAAATTTGTGCGTATCTTTAGGGTGGTTAGAAGACAAGGGCATCGCATTCCTCTTGGAGATGGACTTTGTTCTCGGTTGAGCGTTTATTTGGGAGATAGTTCGAATTAAATGACAGTTTACGTCCTCCCGTAGGTTGTTTCTTATGAAACGGGACAACGAAGTCCGCATCCTTGTTGTGAGCTTGTATACTGACGTCTGTAGATGACTGCCTTTATTGGCAAAGCGGTTTGAATCTGGAGCACTAGGTTCTTGATAATCATTCCTACACGGGTCTATAATAGTCAACCCAGTTACTCAGAGCTGAAAGGAAGAATAGGGGATTTGGTTGGTCTATCAGGAATGTTGTCTCCAAATTTGGGCCTAAATTTTTGCACACACTGTGTTTCCAGAACATACACTCTATCTGGCCAAGCCATAAATCGTCTCCAAAATTTGAAGCCTAGAATTTTTAATTTTTAATGGTTACATCAACACACTTCACCTTTATACATTTGCCTTACCATCTTTGTTGATCCGAATTAACTGTCATTCAGTACACCCAACACAACGCATATGGCCGGACTATTTTCTAGGTACTCCAATGCAGTTCCCGAGTGCATCTTTTATATGGTCTTTATGCCATTGTTGGTTTTCACATGGCTGGCTGTTATACTTTGCTTGGGGCTCGTCAGGAATGTCTGGTCTCCAGACATTTAACCAATTACTCCACTCGAACGGTGAATGTAATCACGGTGGGCAAAATGTCTCCTCCAAGGGAGGTCATCTTTCACCTTGGACCAGGGATCCGTCTTTGGATCAAATTTTAGTCATAATCTTCCCCATACGGAATCGAAAGTTCGCCAACCTTACATTTTTTTATTTTTCGGATCTTTCCGCCGCAAGTTTGAAAGACTGTGAACAGTGAAAACCAGACAGCTGCAGTCACGCGAGGTGCAGGCTTGGCAACTTCTTGAATTTCGTTAACGGGTGCATTTGATGGCGAGAGAATACTGCTTTTAAGCTTGAAGTGTTCTGAGGGATACACAAAAATTGCGATCTATAAGGAGGGAAACGGTGTACCTGAAAAATTAGGAAAAACTTTTCCTTCATAAGATTTTGCCTTGTGGGATGGATTATTTTATGGCTAGAAGTACTGTACAACTATTTCATCCTCACCTAGAATCCTCAGAAGTGTCCACGTCGAGAAGTCCCAGGTCGTTTCGAACTCACGACCTTCGGGTCACAACTGGCTGATCGGCAGTGTGATTAGCTCGCACCTGGACAAGATGTAGCCGCACCCATCCTTCATTTACGGGATCCTCAACATGATATAGACCGAGTGCTCTTACTGAACGAAATCCCGATTGAAATTTTACCAATATCCATATACTACTAGCAAAATGCAATTTGTACAGAAAGATTGGTCTGCAAGGCTAGTATCCTTTTCACATGAGATGTCGTCTCCCCAATATCATGCATTAACTAGAACTGGCATTCATTGGTGAATGCCCGAAGTTTCAGGGTCTGGTTTCACCTATTCATATGGTACTTATAAACACCGTATGTATGAACAAAACAGCGTTTGCTTCGTCGTTAGCTGCGCTTTCCTTACGTTTCTATCATGCTTGAATCTTCACTATACACGCTGTTTGCGCAAACTGACAGCAAAACTTCCGGTAACATTTCATTTCCCCTGTGTTCCTTATGTATTTTCCATTTTAATGTACACTGTTTTTGGTGAGAGTGGTTTCATTTTAAGGGGAAGCGAAATTTCATAGTCAGTTAGGTGTGCAAAATCACAAAATGTGACGCTGGGTCCAAATTACCCATATCTAATGCCATGTCTTATGACGCATCTTTCTCTAAATGTTCAACTTAAACAGAAGTGGTAGGCTTTCTGCTTCTTTTCCAAAGTACAGCCGTATCAACACTCTCTAATCAAGAAATTTTCTGCAAAGCCAGTCAAGCTGTCCAGTTCTTTTAATTTGGTCAAGGAATCCCCGGCTTTGGCTCCGAAAAAATGCACTATCGCAACTTTGTACATAGATTACGGAGTCGCGGTTGGCACAGAGCCACGACTTGGCCCGGTTTATACTCTGTGACATTCTATCGCTGAGCTGTGCGTAACCAGAAGGAAAGGTGAGAAAACTTTGAACATTTCATCCAGCTTCTAGGCTTGAGACATTTCTCTTAAGCCCTGGCCGAACTGCGGTATGTTGACGAACAACAGTTTATCTGGTTTGTCACTTTTCTGTTGAATTCTGTAGAGTAATTTGAATGGAAATATTTTCGTTTCATGTGCCCTTATCATAGAAGGCAAAAGTTGCTTGACTGTCAAATTCCTCTGCATCTGTTCAGTGATGAATGGAAGGTGCTAATTAGTGGTCTTACCATTTGATTTATGATTCCAGCACACAGTGTAAAGGGGTTCTAAATGAGTACACGTCTTTGCAGATTACTTATTTCTGAATGATCAACATGGATAGTTTTAAGTAATACAGTCAACTTAATATAAAATCCCCCATGTGAATAGAAGCTTCTTACAGGAACCGATTTTACCACCTTGAAAATCCTCCCATTCTAACAGACTGAAGAACACTATCTCTAGAGGAAGACCTTGCAACAGTGTAATGGATGTTCTTCCAGAATACTAGCCTGCCTCATTTATTAGCCCACACACCATATCAGATGAAACTAAAAGACAACACAATAAACTGAGGGTTATATATATATATATATATGCGGACCTCTGTTCCGCTGTTGCTAAAACACAAAATTCCAATTGACAAAAGCTTTCAAGTTTTCTTCTGTTGGTATTATACAGATCAAACCCATTCGGTGCGAATTTCAGCCAGGTGTATCACAATGTGATGTCATGCAGATCGAATGAATATGTTGGGTCGGTCTGCAACACTGAGGCTGGATTCGTCCAGTCGACTTTTTAGCAATAGCTTATATCCTTTTCGATAGTGAGTGAGGAGAAAATATCCATCCGCTGAGAACATTATTACGGCTGTCTATCTCTGATTCGTAACACTGTTTCAACGCACAAAATTCACAAGAACACATTAGGAGACTGTGTATTGCTGAGTGTTTTGTGTGTAAACTGGCAGACAGTGTTTGCCAAGCGGCAGAACTTGAATGCGTCTGGAGTTTGCCAGCAAATGAAGCACTTATTGCAGGCGTTGTCGCCAGAGTGGCGTCGATATTGAAGCCAGTCAAGTATCAGAACGTAGCTTTTGCAAAATTACCTGTGTTAGACCATTCGGAAGCAGCGTAGAACTGAAAAATTAACCTTACCTCGACAGTAAACAATTCAACGAAATATGTAGCCATCAGTATCTAGTGTCAACAGCTAATTCAACGCCCGAAAGTTTTGTCGACAATAATCTGCGACGAAAATAGCCTACCCAGACAATGTCGGCGAAGAAACTAGGACACTTGGAGCCACTTGAAATAACGAGAGGAAAACAAGTGCTTTTTGGCGGGAGGACAATGATGAGAAATCAAGACAAGACTAGCTGAGAACATCATGCAAACGTGGCGTGTCACAGCAATTCGAAACTTGTTTCAGCGTCCTTTAGGGGAAGGGAAAACGAGCTAATTGTTGAAAAATGTACAAAGAAGTCCCAGCCAGTTCACTGAGATTTGTGTTACTGATCACTACACTTTTGACTCTAGAAAAATGGAATAGCATCAGTAGCTTTGAGGAATAGGACGTCCGTATGGACACTGCTCATACTTTCACACACAACCACAAATTCTTTAATACATCCAAGAAGCATATGGTAGTGGATTTATAAGAGCACCTGAGCTGTCGTGCTTTCCGCGTGATCCCACCGCCATTTAAAATCACGAGACTAGCCTCGGAAGGTACGACTACAATCCAGACTACCGAGCCAACATTGCACTCGCCGTTGTCTGGTTTGTGGACCATGACGTTGCATTGTGCCAGTCAGTGACAGACTTTCGCACAGGTTGACGCCACGAACGTGAACAAGTGAGGTCTTTTGCACACTTTTGTGTAAATAGTACCGCTAACTTCTGAACCCAACTTTTGATATTAGGGATCGTCAAACTTACCGGTGATTCAAAGGTCTATATTGGGAACCCCAAAGGCTGCTACCAAAGGGATACCTAACACATTTAGCGTGCACCAACGAAATTTGCTATCAGAAAAAGCAACTAGTTGTTCCAATTCATTGCCAGCGGCTGGCAAGTATTATCAGAACTTATATACATTAGAAGCTTGGCTAGATAGCGTTTTAATAAAAGAAAAATGGCCTTTAATTACTCTAGTGAATTTCCCGAAAATGCGCTACACCATATTCGATAGCGCTCCGTGATCCTCTGCTTGGGTTTCAAATCAAAACCGAACGTAAAACTCCCTTTACTGGACACGTGCTTACAGGCTCAGTTAACATAATATCTGTTTCTGTGCACTGGAATGAGGAAATAGTAGCACACTGTGAGTGGTTTGCTGTTCTGTTTGTGGGTTATTTTGCTGGTTGCAGAGTTCTACGTCTCATTGCACCATGAATGCCTCCAAAATCAGCGAATGTTCAGTCACCCAAGGTATCAGTTTGATGCATGACATGCAGTTATTACCACCATTTCTAAAACCTTCAGTGGACAAAAGGATACGAGGCTTTTATGAAGTGCGCTTCTTGCTGCAATGTCGTGCAGAGTTTAAGGGTTTCAGTAACAGAGAGGTTGATGATACGGCTTGAAGGCTGGCTTAAGGAGCAGCTTCTTTCTGACATACTCGTAGTTTGTCCAGCCTAAAAGATTTGATGTTCTCCAGAAGAACAAATGGTGAATACGCTCTGATCTGAAACGAAGAACCTGGAAAGAACTCTCTTTGAGGCTTAGCAAGAACGCATTACTCCTGCCTCTGGCGTTAAACTATCCAATCTACTAACGTATATTAGACAGCAACCGAATTTATATATCGACTGTGTCACAGGAGGTGGATAGTCTTTCACTCAGACATATTCCGCAAATTATATGGGATACGAAGATTTTCGGGCTTTAGGTCCGACTACAAAAACTAGAACAGTTCTTCTTGCGATGGAAAACGCGCCTCGCTTAGTTCCAAATGTTAGTAAACGGCTTACATGGTTTCTCTCAAAAAATACACATAGACACAAGAAACGTATGATTCGTTGAAAGGAGCCACTTTAGATCATGTAAAAACCAACCCTTTTGTACTGAAAACAGTCATATATTAAATTACTATTTTCGTCGGGATGATGCTGTTTCGATCAAATCGATTCATGTACAGAGTTTATCCTATAACAAAGGACTATCATCCACAGACCCTAGCTGAGGACATATTCGTAGTCAAGATGCAGTATTCTGAAAAACCCTGTTGAGTAACATGTATAATTACAAGATATGGAAATTGTGGTATTATCGAGACTTATCAGTTTTTTACTTAAAAGAGACCGCTCCGTGGATGAACCAAAGCCCTCCAGTCTTACGAAGAATTCTTTCTAAAAAGAACTTGAGATTCACAAGCACGAGCATATAAATATCATGAAATGAATTCACAGTTGTCAGTCTCATACTTCGGCTATGTGTATACTGTCACGGCAGTTTCCTTTTGTCTTGAACGTCCATTTTCACAGAGGCGAATTGGACGTGCACCGCTGACTGTTGCAGAGGTAATATTCCAGTTCATCCAGTTCAATCCAAATTCACCTTAAAAACGGGTGACGCAGAACCCTTCGCTATACGCCAGGCTGCTGAAAAATTCAGAATATCCGTTACCCGCAAGCGTCACTGGTTTAGGTGAACAGAATTCACAAAGGCGGAATCTCAATAAACCTGCAAATGGTCCCCATTTTTTTGCATCTCAGTAACATGGAGTAACGAAATACGATTCTGCTTGTTCTACTCAACAGCAAAGTTCAACGCTCAACAACACTCAAAACCTTTCGATAATGCAAATGAGTGCATTTCTCGAAAACAGTCCAATTTGGGTTCAAGTAGAACATAAGGTTAACGGAAACTCGGGGACTGCGCCTACCTGATGAGCCCCAAGAAGGGCGAAACCGGTCGTGGGCTGTCGAAGAATTTTCAGCAACCTTATGAGTAGTACATTACGTATATTCATGTATCGCGATATCTCGAATATCGTAGCAACTGGAACATGAGGCGGCCTGGTGCAGCACATTCAGTTTCCTGAAAACATCACAAACGGGAGATTCAGCTGGGTTCCAGGTGAGTCTCTCGCAAAAACCAAATTGATATGCAAATCAGTGTATTTCTCGAAAAAGGTTTAGTGTATTTAAAATGTGCGTGAATCTTCTATTATGAAGACTGCACACAATTTGTTGCACAAGCTTATGGATTCCGAAAGAAATTTCGAAATTTTAGCAAAACGATGTTAAAAGATTCACCGAAGTGGAACATCAGCTCGATTAGATTTACTACTAGGCGTCCTGGTAAAAAAAACATACCTTCATATTCGCGCAGATGTACTTCTTATGAAAACCAAATAGTTCAGCAATGGAAAATGTTAAGTCAATTGCGTGGTTCATTTTCGAATGGCTATGAACTCTCATGAGGGAAACTACTCACAAGGTTGCTGAGCACTTTTCGACAGCCGTGAACTCTCATGATAATTGCTACTGGCCAGTTTTGCAATATCCATGGCCGCAAAAACGTGCTTTCGATAAAAAGTCAGTATTTCATGGTATAGTCCACTGTTTCAGTAGATCTCCCCAAATGAACACAGACCGTTTATTCCATCTAGATTATGAAAATTGACGGGAATCGGCAAGAAATCCCGGGGGAAATTGAAGAAGCTGCTTGGTTCTGCCTACGTTCGTTTGTCGGTAACAAATAAAAAAATCACATGTCTTATATGAACCATCTTTTGAACGCGGCAGTATTTGAGCACAATGATTGTGTGAAAGGCAGATAAGCATAACTGTCATCGACGTCGAACATCATATAATCGGGAAAAGTCTTATTCACGTTTGAATGTGTCAATGTTAATTAACGTGCTGTTACAATCACTATCGCATTGCGTATTTATCTGGAATTTTTGGAAAGTCAATTATAAGCCAATATCTTAATTTCAGGGTCTTCTTTGGTTTTTAACTTTCATGGAATAGCCAGTTCTACATTTTCAACAACGTCCAAAAATACAGCTGCAACCTGAACGGATCGGTTCGTGTGTTTCACATTATTGAAGAGTCACTTCACTTAGTTTACACAAAGAAAGGGAAAAAATCCTCGTCTACCGTTCTGTGGGGACTGGTTCGATGAACTCCAGTCAAAAATGGAGAGGCATTTGTGAAAGATTTTTGGCTTTAGCGTTGGATTAGATAGTCCTTATCTCTGCAGTCAAGTTTGGATAAGGAGGAGATACTCAACTTGAGAATCTTCACAGATGACATTTTCTTCTATGATCGCCACATGATATGGTGTAGAAAACCTAAATCCTGTCGCAGTTAAATACCCCTGAAAGGACGAAGTCCTTCGCCGCGGGGTTATTTACTACAAAACACCAACTGAACCGTTACAGACTATTGGATAGGAAAGCAAAACTCTCATATGCATCTTGTTTATAAAAACTGAATATCCGTCTTCTTCTTGAACTTTCCTGGATATTCATTGACTATCACTCAACTGTAAACAAATGCTACAAAGCAATTCCACAAATTCCGTAATAAATTCCACTTTCCAATAGACGCAAAACGAAGTTACGAGTAAACATATTACTCGCATGCCTCATCAGAAGTATCCACCGTCGCATCCCTATTTTTTTGCTTTTCAACCTAACTTGCTTGAATAGTTTACCTTGTGGGATCGAAAGATTAGAACATCTTTTGAGGCACAGGGACTCGATTCATTCTGGCACTCAATTATTACAAAATATAACTGGGAGTATAATGAATCTGTCATTTCCTAATGAAAACATGTATTTTTATGTACGGTGCCACTAAGTCATTTGGGTGCAGCTACATCAGACGAGGAGGTCCCTAGCACTCAGCATTTGTTGCCGACTTGTTGCATAGTAGACTTAGTATAGTCACGTATAAACGATTGGAGATGGCACGCGGTTTCCCCTTGTAGTGAGGGAGAATCAAGTATTATATAACCAGAAACGGAGGAGATGGTGCCTTACGTTTCTCTTTTGAAAAGAAAGCCTTTGGAATAGGCCTCGATAAAAAAGATTTATCTGTCCATTTTCAACACTTTCGTTTCAGCTTTTTTGTCGTTACTCACTTTCGCCATGTATTCCCGGATTTCCGAAGCCTTGCGTGTTCTTCGAAAAACCGAAATATGTTGAACTAATTATCCCTGCTTTGTTGCAGTTCTAGCGGAATCATCCTGCAATCTAGTTCACGTCGTTAACGTCCTTCATTTTCATGTTACTGTGACTTTAAAACTGTCCAGGGTACCCTATTTTTTCTCACTAGCATCCTTCCCTAAATCTTTCCTTTGTTATCACTCCACATTTCCGTACAGTGGCCAGAAATGGGCGATAGCAACCCCACCTTTGTTACGTGCTCGTATTCGGCTCATATTCCGATACAAAAACCAAGAGCCCAAAATCTACCGTTCGCAGTACACCTTCAAATCATGTGAATAACCTTTAGCACAGGTTAGTCTGTAAAGCCGAGGCGACATGTTTGTGTCACTACACCTAATTCAGTTTTACTCCGGTTTATCTAAACCGGCGCGGAACATCCGTGAGTGGACGTGAAAGCATTTGGACGGATACGTTCTGAATACAACTCACTGACGCGACATAGCGAAACGTGGTGAAATACTGGTAAGAAATCCACTCAACGACTGTTGTCCAGTCAACACTCACTTCAATTCTCGAAAGTGTATCCATATTCTATACTCTCTCGCACCATGTTGGAATATCTTTTCTGATGAAAGCAGATCAAGTGCGCCACTTAAGCGAGTTAATTTCGAATCGAGTTGGAAATTAGCATTGTGTTATAATGATAAAGAAGTCCTCTAATTTAACAAATCGCAATTTCAGGATACCATAACAAGTTCAACCTTTTCCAGCATCGTGCAGATGACAGCAGAATGGTCTGTACGGTATCCTGAAATATATCAACGGCGGAAAACCGAGAAGGGTATATGGATAGAATATCGTGAACAAATAATGACGAAATGTTTTCCACTCACTCATTAAACCAGATGGGCCATAGGAAAAGCTCAGGTACATGATTTCAGTGTAGTGGAACCGGATAGGGAGGCTAACATCTATTTTTATTGCACAATCGTACACGACGGATAAGGCAAAGAGCAGCTGCTCCATTTTTGAGTGACGGATGATGAACTTCAACCTATACGGTCAGCTATGTTCAACTTGGAAGCGATTGATGTACTCATCCGCGATGGGATTGTAGTGTTTAACCCTCATCCAGAAGGCTCGAATTTTATTAGTTGTTCATGGTGACGCCCCATCAAGAAGTATGAACAGCCTCATACTGAGAAAGGATGGAACCAATTCGTCCCTATTTCAAAAGGGCTGGTTTCGATCGTAGGAAAAACTGGAAGTTGAGGCCCGAAGTCTTTGTAGAAAGGAAAATATCCCACGACATATATGGACCCTTCTTTGAGTGCTTACTACCTGATGAGCTAGGGAGCATCAGCATATCTAGTAATCAAGAGTTAGGATATGCACTGGCGGTTGATTTCAGCCGATCCTGGATATTTACAGCTGCAATATGGAAAGGAACGTGATGTCTGGTATGTCAAACTTCTCACCTCTTGATAAGAATGAACTAACACTGAAAAACACTCTCCTCTAATCGCTAGTTTGAACGCTAAATGTTAGAAAAACCATAAAATATTTATACTTCTGGTGCACCTAAGGCAGTTAAGTCACTTTTATTTTTTTAACAACTTGGATTAAAAGGATTTCATCTACTTATGAATCTGTAAACAAATTCAGCTACCGGTTTGTCTAGCTGGAAGCTCACTTGTCAATAGTAAAACACTGAATCACGGTAATTTGTTTCGTGCTCTTTGACAGAAGTCAGCTACTGTTCACAACAACAATGAAAACTTATCTGTCCCCAGTAGATGCAATATTGAGAGCAAGCAATCCAACCACTAAACGTTCTGCTATATAGTGGTACCTTTAATTCCCGAAATCACAAACTGGATGTCAATCATATCATCTGCGCTCACGCCGCCACTTCAGTAGCAATGATTTTAGAACGATAGTAAATCTGACACTGACGCCTCCGTTTTTGGTGGTGGAGGCTTTGTCGTGTTGGAGAGAGTGTGGGCACAGAACCCTTACCCTAACTTCTGGAGAGTTAGTATTTTGTGAGATTGACACTATTTACACTCATGTGCCCTAACCCTTGTGCAAGCCGGCAGATTAATCGTGCTGGCGACACACTGGTCATGTGTCATGGCTGTCAAATCTAACCCACTGTGAATGTCCAAAAATACCTGCCCAAGTAAACATGGATCTTGAAGTTTTGCTCATGTGCTTTGGCTTTATGGACTTTGGAATGAAGCAACTAAACTCTGTCCCTACATTTTTTTTCATGGAATGATAAAAGTCTCCCACGAGCAAACTCTTTCCTGTTATCCTGGCACCTGAGAAATAATCTTCGTAGAACAGGCCAGTACCACTCACAAATGAGACACTGAGTCTCAGTGCTCCTGTCGTCCTTGTAACAGGCCTTTATTTTGTACTTCAAACTAGTGCGAAGCGAAAGCATGTTAGCATTGTATGGCGTCGTTACCAATTTGGGTGTTTACTTAAATTGGTAAACTTTTCTTCTTGTACCCATTGCAGGTGCAGCGTAGTTCGTTGCCACTATTCAATTGAGGCAGTTAGGCAGCCACATCTAGGTCAGGTCCTGCACTAATTTAAACGGCGGAGGCCTGTATAGGTGGATTATGGCCACAGTTATTTGCCACCTTATAATAGTGGGAATTATCGTTTTTGTTTGGACTCGTGGATACGTACGGTATAGAGTACCCAAAGCTTTGAAGGGCAATTACTCTTTCCCGCGGTAAAATGGAAACTGCGCCAACTTGATGACCACTATCACCCAATTTAAGTCAGTATTGCTGTAAAAGCAGCGAGGCCTTAAGCTACACAGTAAGGCCAAACTAATGGCTACGACTGTCGTTGGAGCCGAACGTGCGTGAGCAAGTGACAACGTTCAAATTAAGTCCCATCAAGAGGGGCAATTGCACAATAGTTTAAATGTCGCCTACTAATTTTTGCAATGGTTGCGGAGAGAAGAATACTTTGAGTTCGGGTCAGGTTACTCCCAACTCTGAGGAACAGTGACAACGTTCGGGTAACCCACAAAATGATCTTATACCTAAGTTACAATCAGTAAGTGCCATGGTGGAAGGTGGAGGTCATCCAACCCCGAAAGCTGGCATGGTTATTTTGGGTGCACTGTGTACTGTGTAGGACGATATAGCCTGTGATACCCCCTGGGAACATAGGCTGACAGAGACAAATACCGCGGACGTTCAGTGACGTTTCAAACACCACTTTCCCAATCAACCACAACATATCCGCAGGCTTAATATCCGGCTTTGTACACCCTGCGGAACGAATCTGTTCCCTATCAAACCGGATGAGATCGAAGGAGAAATAATGAAATCAAATCAGAGCAAACCTTAGTAGCATGGCTAACCTGGCTCTTTGAGGTTTCGCTTTACAACATACACACCCATACATAAATGGGTTAAATTTCGAAGCCAGAATTAGGAGCTCAGTTGGGTCTACGGGCCTAATATGTAAAGATATGGATAGGTTCCCTGATCCATATTGCACAATGCGCCGCGACATCGAATATTTCGGACGTAAGCGGTTTGGAGTTGTTCTAGTACACTTCTGCCTTACTGACCTCCTACAATTCCTTTGCCCAGTGAGAACGGAACGAGAGCCACGATGTGGAGGCGTACTAGTTTGATCCGGCTGGTCATCGTTTCCTGGTTGAGAAGATATAAGCGTGTGTCGCTAGTCGAGATAACTATTAAGAAATGAAATCCTGAGAGAGTTACATTTCGGGTTTTGTACACAGACAACTTATCTCTTACTTCTGTCTCCAATGGTGGGATCTTGCAGGGCTCATCTTTACCACCTTTACCATTTCTAATCTGCATTGCCAAAACACCAGATCGGTGGAGAAATTAACTCTCCGCTCACCGGCGGTTTGAAGAGTTACAGCACCCAGAGCAACTTACGGAATCACCATAATGATCTCG
This sequence comes from Clonorchis sinensis, assembly GCA_003604175.2. Taxonomy (NCBI): domain Eukaryota; kingdom Metazoa; phylum Platyhelminthes; class Trematoda; order Opisthorchiida; family Opisthorchiidae; genus Clonorchis; species Clonorchis sinensis. Next base: position 158,561,651 of record CM030370.1, read on the forward strand.
AAGGCCAGCAGACTGAGCTGGAAAATGATATTCACCACAGCCAGTGGGATAACAATATGGTCATTTCCCTTTACAATGGGTCATCGGAAGCTTGCAAGCACAATGGCGGGTAGTAGACTAGAGTTCCTCACAGCCGAGACCATGTAAGTGCGAAAATACCGTCAGCTAGCAGCAGGCCGTTTACAAACGATTTCTTCCAGACCCACGGTTGCAACTCAACGCCTCTCATCCTCATCCACAGCACGCACCATATGACCTCATTTAGAACACTGCATGCGCAGGCGCAGCCCACATATGAACTTGGGTATTTACCATGAAGCAAGAAGGGTTACGTCCTGTGTTGTTCGACTTAATCAGCACATTTCATTTGGTGGGTCTTGACTTTCATAACCATGTTTGTATTATAGGCGAGTAGGGATCGGCATGCATTATTAGCCCCGAATTGGTTAACTAATCCTTCTTATACTCAAACAATGTGTACATTTACCCAGCCACAGTTTCATTTGGAAATGTTCTACGTCCTCATACGCGAATTCTGTCGTCCTTACTGCATTATGGGGCGAGATGGCTCAAGTGGTTAGAGCGCGAATTTACTGACCGAAAGGTCCGTGGTTCGAACCCGACCTGTGCCTCTCGACTTCCCCTGTCTAGGCTTGGGCGACATGGCAGTATCCCAGCCCTCGTGTTTCCTTCGCGTGGCATGGCAGCTAGGCATCGGAAGTGGTCCAGCACAAACAGATCGTTTTTTTACTGCATCGTCACGTTGGACATCGCGCTGCATGGCAAACGTAAGCGTTTTTCAATACGATAGTCTAATGCGCATCATTTATAGGTCCATAAAACTCATCCGAAAAGAGATAGCTAGGACTGGATAGTACACTGATTATTCATACGAATATCAGTAAGAACTTTGAAATTCCTAAAAGGTTCTTGAGACTTGGTGCGTCGGTGATTCCAAAAAAGGCGAAGCCGCCATTCAAGGCCTCTTGGTTTTCCTAGTAAACTATCTTCACTTATACGCTGAAATCTTACTTGAACTGCAGTAGCTCCTTATTACTTGAAAACCATAGATTATCTGTCCTAAATATATGACGTTGGTGACCGCCATAATTCGGCCGAATTGTCCCTTTTCAAATAGCACTAGAGGGGTGGTTCTGAATAAAACGTTGATTTCACTACCAACGAATAAACCCAAATTTGATTACTTTTTTAGTTACTGTTAGTTAGACTTGTTGTCGCAGCAGGCTGCTCGGGAACACAGCGGAGCTAGAGGGGTGGTTCTGAATAAAACGTTGATTTCACTACCAACGAATAAACCCAAATTTGATTACTTTTTTAGTTACTGTTAGTTAGACTTGTTGTCGCAGCAGGCTGCTCGGGAACACAGCGGAGCACAGTTTACACCCGCTGCTATTCGCTTGTTATAAACCTTAGCTAGACCAATGTTCCTGCGGATTTACTCAACACATTCCGGCATCCAAAAAAGCTAAGGTGAACTGTACCTGTGTATCACTGTTGTTGAAGTGAGTGAGTTTGTTAATGAAACTGCGGCCTGCTGAGAAAAAATATTTATAAACGCTTAAAATGGGATGAAAAATTTCAGTTTGTTCGAACTCGTCCCCGATCACCACCCGTGGGGAACGATATTATGTGTGCGTTTGTGAAACCGATTCATTTAATCAAAGGAGTTAGGTGTCTTGAAGTAAATTAGGTTCACAAAACAAATATACCCAATATCGAATTCAAGCAACACGGGAAATTCACTTCGGTGTTCGAGTGCGAAAACTTTTGATACGGTTATTTTCGAAGTGAAAGTTTTACTGCTGTATCCTCCGCAAACGAAATCCAACCAGTTTTAATTAGCTTCACCAATGATCTTAAATGTGGGTTGCCACTGCCAATTTGACGTAATACTTCATGGGTTCTCCCTCTCATACTAGAACATCAAACCTTCCAACGCACTCTAGCATCGTGCTGGTGCTATCCAACCTGGGAGACATCAAACCTTCCAACGCGCTCCAGCATCGTGCTGGTGCTATCCAACCTGGGATATCTCAGTGGCTAAGGTGTGAAACCACTGCTTTGAACAGCTATGATTCAAACCCAGCTCCGGCTTTTCAGACGCTCCTGTTTAGGTTTGGGTAAACTGGAAGTGGGTCAGGTTCCGTTGGATGAATTGTGGGGGCCAAAAGTGTGCCACAGCTAGACAATCTGTTATTATTACTGTTACTGATATCATCATTATTATTGGTGATATATCATGACGCACCTGTAAAGAACGGCTATTTAGCTTTTCTAAACATACAAAGATCTATCAGGAGGAAATATTGCAGCGTACCATTCGTTCAAACTCATTATTGATCTCGTGGCTTATCTTATGGGCAGCATCTATCACCAATAGACATTTTGATGAAATAGACCAACCCATTGGATGTCAGCGACCGGCCAGAAGTCCCAATGTCCCCGACCGCATCCATTAGATGATTAATAATATACATAATACTGACCACTAATACGCCCACATAGATCCTACATACTTTACCCTTCCTGCTGAGTTTACCGCATTGAGGCTTGTCAACTTAACATCAGTTCTGAAATAACTCACTCTCTGACACACATGCAGCACCAGTAAAAACTAGACTTGAAGGTCACCTGTAAATACCGCAAAGCAAATAACGCTACTTTTCACACTAGTGAAAACCCAAAGATTTGGCCTTAACTCATCAACAAACAGCAATGCTGTTTCTACTATCCCTGCCTGCATCCAAGCACTGTACGGACAAGGTAATCACTTTCTCTCCATACAGTTTCCATCGAGTAAACTATTCTGCATGCACCAAACGCCGCATCCACTGCCCCACTACCTTCATTGCTCCTTGTTCGGATATCAGACCGATATCAAACCGACTGCGCAAAGAGCCTATCGTTCATTTGCTCGCCTTTTCCAAACAAGCCTGTCAATTAGACAAGCCTTGTAATGTTTAATAACCCGTTCACTGCACAACTAAGTCTTACCCTCAACTGTTTCATCCATGCTGAACCATTCATCAATTCTCAACCGCCTACCTAATTTTGTATTCAGCAGTAGCCATACTAGAGCGAATGACTCACGGAATTCGTCGCTCCTCCCCTCAGTCTTTAGTCCGGTATGTCCCATCTTTTCACCTTCCCTTAGTTTTAAAAGATTCGAGACTGACTGCCATTGAAGTTCATTTCAGCATGACGTCATTCTCTATGGTCACCCTCATATTTTTCTTGTACTTATTCAACTTTTGCATGCCTTAAAACAGCCTAAACGTTCTTGATCATACCATTTTGTGGACCGTTCGAAATGAATTTAATGTAAGTCACCATCATTGTAATCATTAAAATTCCACCACTTACTCAAATCTGGCACATACCGCCCCACCAACTCATCCAAATCTGCCACCTCTGGCATGTCCTGGCGTCACAGTCTTGTGTGCCTTTTTCTTTCCAATTAAACTGAAAATTTTAGACACATTTAAATATACCTGAACCTACATGGTGACTTTTCCATGCTCACGAGTGCTACACAGATATGTTGGAGAGTTTTCGACAACCCTATGAGTAGCCCATCGAGAAGTTGCGTCTCTGGTGCTCAGCGAAAGCTCAAACGCTGAGGTCACAATAGTATCAGATCACAGATATGCCCGTTTTGTAACTGATCTGCAAGCAACACAGTGCAAAATTGACCTTCAAATACCTTCAAGCGGCCGCATCAACGGCAGACAACACCAAAAGCACTGCCACTCCTGCTAGCACAATCACAACCTCTTTAACTTGAACTCTTGAATTGGGCAATTACCTGTTTGTTTATCACACTGCTCCACGTACATGGGTGGGAGCAAAAGTTGGGTCTTGGGCTTGTTTTCGCCTCTTGCAGTGTAGCTCAATGTTAAGACCTAATCAGTGGTCTGCTGGAAGAACAACTGTCTGATCCTTGAGGCGACACAGAGCTTTGAAAAGCCCTACATCAATGTGCCTTCCCGGTAGACAAAAGTGCAGGGCGCTGTTTAGGAATGTCCCGTGGAACCAACAACTGCCTAAAATGCGCTGCTTCTTCGGAAATTCGAGACCTACGTGCTATGATACGCACTCACAGCACGTCGCGCTGTCTTTTTGTGAAGAACCCTCAGTAGTCTACTTGGCTGCAAACACCATTAACGCGTCCATTGGAAGAGGTGTTATCCGCACATTCTGAAGAGTACAGCCCACCGTGTCAAGGCCTGCTGCGATTCGGTGCAATGACAACGAATTCTCTTGGATCAGTTTTTTTCAGATTGCCGCGTAGAGACCTAAGAAACTGGACAAAGCCTTGTATTCCGTTCGCCGAGCTTATTAGCATGTTTGTAAAAGTTTCGTTACCGACTGAGATGACATCAGTGCCCAGTAGATTAGCACTTCAAGGTTATTTCGTGGTGTGTCGGTGCGCGAACGTAAGGTTCGTGTTTTTATAGTCTTGCTGGCTGAACGCGACCACTGACCCTGACTGAAAGCTGAAATGATCGACCCCATCACTCGGTTAGTTAACCCATTTTCTGATCAGTCAACCTCCAAATGAACTTTGACCTTTATCTGTGTAACTCACGGTAGAGAACCATTGTCCTTTCGGCTATCTGGCTGCAACGTTTGCCTGCTGTCCCGCCCGTCTGGTGGCTGTTTTTTTGTGAATCATCCTATTAAGCTGACGATCCTTTGTTCTTGGTGGTGCCTGAATAGGATCGGTTTCCGTATGTCCGTTTGTTGAGTGTGCGATGGAATGTCACGTTTGGATTGAACTCCCTTTCTTGCCTTGTATTTTCACGTTTGCTGAATCGAAGTTGTGTCCCTATTTACCCTCGTGTATGCAGACCATAGATAGTGGACTGGATTTCCTGATATTATTTTCTTTCATCCTTGAAGGCAGCTTTTCTCCGGTTTATCCGATGTAGTATTTATCGCACACCATGCACTTCACTCAGTAGACCATGCTCCAATATGTCCTATGACTGGGTGTTGAAATCAGTGTTTTCAGTATGGCTGTTGGCTCATGATCTACTAGGATTGCTTCCGGTTGCAGTGATCTTGTTGTGAGTTCAACTATATTTCTTAGGTACGTTAGGATGACACATTTTCTTTCTTGCGCGTGTTGTTGTTGCTCCTACCTCCATCATACTTCCCCTGGTGAAATCTCGTGGTTTGCCTTTTTTAGCTACAATATATGGGTGGTTTTCTTCCGTTCCAATAGCAAGTTTGGCGAAAGTCGGTATTGAGCTGTAAACGGGGCCACGTCGCTACAGAATTGTTGCATTAAAAAAGTTTGGCTGACAGTCTTGGCAAAAAACTGTGGGACTGTTTTCATTCCAGACAACCTGACTGGTAGCTGCTGTTATTAACATGAAGACTATTCGTTGTAACCTTACCACACAAGCATCTGATGCAATATCAAGCGGTTATTCTGATCAATTATTTCTAATTCCAGTCGGATAGTTGTTCCTCAGTTAGTCTGAAGTGCACAAAAAATTCTGAGTGAAGCAAACAACAACAGGTGCATCGGCCGAGGACAGCCATTTGACCGGCCACACAGGTCTTTGGAAGAAGCGTCTGCAATGTATTCCTTTGGGACTAATTAAAGATATGTGTTTACAGGCCTGGACTAGGAAACCCTCAGCGGTCACAACCGAATATCGTGAACTAGTGCCGAAAGACAACGCACGCAACTTAGGACAGTGGTGACCAGTTGTATTCAGGTACCAGTGCGCAAACAGAAGGCAATTCTGATATGAACTTTACTGATTCGTAAATTTTTTGTCCTTAATTTATTATATTAGTGAGGTTTTTTCACTGAAAACGAGTGAATCGTTTCACAGAAACTGGTAAGATGAGTTGGGGTATCGTTAACGTCAGTCTGCAGGTTTCATCACTTGAACTGTAGGGGTTCCTTCGTCTAGCATCGTTTCGGCAATAAAACGAAATGCCAGCTTGGCGCTTCTATGTGATGAGACAGAATTGATGTGAGCATGAGGAGATTTTCAATGGAAATTTTATCCAGTAAGTGAAGTCAGTCTATGGTGAAAAGCAAAGAAGTAACCGACGGCTGTTTTCTCTTTACTGGTTATCAGTAGGAAACGTCTTATAAGTAGCTCAAAGGAAGAGCAATCTTACAACATGAAAGAAAATTTAATCTAAGAAGTCGTCATATGAACCAAACAATACAGGAGTACGTGGTGAGCTTCCCGTGGTTGAAAGATAACTGCCGCCATATCCTCTCTAGTTGCGATTCACTCACAATGCTGATCGACAGCTCGTTGTCGAACGGCTAAGGTTTGAAACTTCCGTCAATGGAGGCGGAGAAGCTACGGCTACAACTGGTCACAGTCCTTAAGTCCCAGCAGCCAGGAGATCCAAATATTACACCAGCAGAGCGAAGAGCTTTAAACGGCCTAAAAAGGTGGACAACATAGTGATTACAAAGGCGGATAAGGGTAAGGCCACTGTTGTCATGGACAAGAGTGATTATCTACAGAAGGTCAAGCAACACCTAGCCGGCAGATGGATAACGCGAATATTACTTCTATAATGAATAGGAGTAAAGCTGAAGTTGGCAAATATTTGCGGTCCGTGATAAACCAATTAGGACAAGGCAACTGGTATCGATTGTACCCCAAAAGTGCAATCCAACCACGGCTTTATGGCCTTCCAAAAATCCATAAACCAGACGTTCCGGTGAGACCAATAGTAGACGGAATAGGTTCCCCACCGCACGAGCTGGCCAGATTCTTGGCCGGTATTTTAAAACCCCTCACCGGGAAATCTAGTACTTACATTAAGAATTCGTATGACTTTGCCAACAAAGTAGCGGGGGTCACCGTTGAACCAGATGACATGCTTGTAAGTTTCGATGTCAATTCGTTATATACAAATGTGCCAAAAGGGGACTCTTTAGAAATAGCTAGGCGACTGCTACTAGCAGACACCTCCCTTTCAGAACGGACACAGCTTACGGTGGATGAAATAGTGGAAGGCATAAAAGCATGCCTGAATCTCACACACTTCGTTTTCGACTCCGTGGTTTACACTCAAGAACAAGGTCTAGCAATGGGATCCCCAATATCCCCGGTTTTGGCAAATATATTTATGGAAGAATTTGAACAAAAGGCTCTAGGCGGATTCCCATACCCACCCAAGATATTCTGGCGTTTTGTAGATGATACTTTTGTCGTAATGAAACGAGACAAGGTTAATGAGTTTTACAACTATCTAAATGAACTGAGTCCACAGATCAAATTCAGTATGGAGATAGAGTCAACCTCGGGTACACTGGCATTTTTAGACTGCATGACACACAAGGTCGGTGGGAAACTAAAGACCACAGTATACGAGAAGCCAACTGACACTGGGACAGTTTTGAACTACTCGTCTGCCCATCCAAAGTCGGTATTCGCTAGTATTGCCTCATCAATGTTTAGGCGGGTAAGGGCCCTGTGCACAGAGGAAGTTGATCGGACAGCGGCCCAAATTGAAGTAATCAACAAACTTCGGGGTAGTGGATATCCAGCCAGCTTGATTAGGCGTCAATTGCGAAGGGTGCTGGTACCGGTGGAGAAACCCAAACGAGAATGGCTCGGGACAGCTGTTATCCCATATAAACCAGGGACATCGGAGACCATTCGAAGGATTCTAAACACGGCCAACATAAGAGTAGGTTTCCAGAGGGGAAACACTCTGCGCTCTGCACTGGTGCAGTTGAAGGATCGCCTCCCGGCAAACAGAACTAGGTAATGTGTCTACAAAATCAAGTGAAACGACTACATTAAGGTCTCTATAGGACAGACAACCAGGGAACTTCACACTAGAATTGGAGAACCTGAGAGGAAAATAAACATGCCGCCGAGGTAGATTCAGAAAATGTTGAGGTTTTGAGACGAGGGCTAGGGTCCACCTCACAGAGGCTGATGGCCGAGGCCGCAGAAATCACCAAGCCTCCTAGTGTTAACAGAATAGAAGGCGTGGAACTGGCACGAGTGTGGAGAACGCTCTTGGATCAGTCGAGCTGACACGTGTTGGTGTGCGGTCACCAGAAGGAGGAGTAGTCATCATCTAAATTCCACTTGACCTCACATCCCCCCCCCAACTAAATTGCCACAGGAATCACAAGCCCACGAAGACCAAGAAAAATCTACCAGTTGCGCCCGAGGTGAATAATCAACTGAAGCACCCTGAAGTGGAAGATTAAGGAACAAGAACTGATCGGAACTAATTTTAAACTCCTCCAACCCATCAATTCAAGATTTTGGCAATCACAATAGCCGACAAGAGCTATTAATTGACACTCATCACTGACCTATTCTGATAATCTGAAGAGAACCTCCTGATTGGTGCCCCGTCTGCCTTATAACCTGGCCAACTTGGTGACCTGTTCACTTGGCCTGATGAAGCTTTTGTGTCAAAAGCGAAACGTTGCCCAAATAAAAACTACCGATTGTTTGCCAAGCTCTTCTGAAACGATGATTTCTCAATCGGTTCCAAACGTTTTCCAATTTATTGAAAGGTTTGAAACTTTTAAGTTTTGTGGAAACATGTATTTTGAAAGATTAGATTTGAGTCATTTGCTTTCAAGTTAACTTCGGCCTCCACAGAAAACTGGACCGTTTTTTGTCCCTATCAACCAAACATTTATCTCCTGCGGCAACTGGCGAGAAACGTGTGTCAACTTCCTATGCGGGTTAAGCTTTTTCTACCAATGCCTCGACAAGATGAAGCTTTTTATCTAAACTTTTGAGAGATCAAGAAAGAAGCTCAAAACGAAAATCTAACTGTACATTACTTGGCGCCTACCGATCAGTATCTATTTTTTAGTGGTTTTTTATAGCTAATCAGATGGTGTTCATGAATAACTTCGGAACGTTCACTCACGTGACTGCCACTGGCTGAACTCTAACAGGGAATTCCTGCTTCTGATCGTGACGCCACACGAATGAGTAAAACATGGTCTTAACGGTGGTAATTAGAAGAAACTACTCCGACACTTTCATAGGGAAGAAACTGCATAACGAAAAATAAGGATGCGAGGTGGCTTCATATGGATGACAGAGACAGTTTTGCCGTCTGTGGCGAACTCGGTTTACGGTACGTTCGTTCATGGAATGTGCTGCACCAACGTCCACCCAAGTTTTAGTTAAAACGATGCCGAATTTATGGAAATACACATTAGGCCGTTTTACGGGTAGTTCGGTAGAGGAAAAATACTACAACATGTTCTCAATTTCGGCGATGCAGGAGGTTAGGGGTTTAAGCACCACACTGAGAAACTCATCAAACCGTCAGCTCAATAAGAATGTCTAACCGCAAGAGCATTTGCAGAAGACTAAAAGGTAGAGGTAAAATTAGGGATATTCGGCAAACTACGCGTCACCGTCTGCTTGAGACATAGCGGTATTATCAATAATATTTAAGACATCTACTGAAAAGGACGTCAGTCTCTTTTACCCATGTATGCCCATGTATGTCCCAATGCAGCTGCAAGTGAAATGGTAGAGGATGTCTGCAGATAAAAGCATATTGGTGAGGCATACGTCTAGATTTGGCCAGGTCGCAGAGAGTACGCTTAAATGAGCAAACGGAAAAGTGCAGTTTAGGTTACACTAATGTCCGGTGTTGTTTGCCAGGTCATCTTTAAACTGTGTGGATTTTGCTTACCGAACCCGACGGAGAATCGGTTTGTTACACAGGCTGGTTAGCCTTACTGGCTAGATATTTACAACCAACATTTTTTTCATAAAGTTTCTTTACCTGAGTGGTATGGGTACTTCTGAATTGATCACGGCTGGTCCATTCAGCCTACTGTCGATCACAAAGACTATTGGAATCTGCCTAGGCGGTCCACACCTCTGTGTTCAACAGAAGCTTGTGCGGCCGCTGACACTGACCTAGATCACTTGACTGTAACCCATTAACCCATGTACCTCCCACCTCATTCCCTTTTTCTTCCTCTCATTTATTTGGAAAAAATATGTATCCGTGATTTCCACAACTTGACTGTTATCATATAAATTTGTGAAAACTTAGCCAAGACGACGAAGCACAAAAAAGCCTTGTTTACTAGTTTTGTTCTCCCCGTGACTTCCATGGGTATCTTTCATCGCTTGAAACAATCCAGTGTGGATTAATTCAGGCACATGATAAGAAATAGGCATAGTTTGAGGTTTGATTGCTTTAAACAGTGAAGTTAGGATACGACATCAAGTAGCCGTCACTCACGACTGAGCACTTAACTTGCCTCGATAACCTGATATTAAATTTCCGGTCATACGGCGGTGTCATGTAATTATAGAGAACAAACAAGCTCGACACACCTTCCCAATTGCGCAGTGTCGACCTAATGCGGGAAAAAAATTTTGGCAGCCGAGTTCAAAGTGCACGGAGAATGTGTGCTCGAACGAAACTGGAGAACGCAGTCTTCTTTCCTCTAGAAAAGTCTTCCTACGTTGCTCAACGTTTTGCTTCTTACTAGTGCTTACACGAAGCAGTTAGCCTTCTATTCTCGCCTCAAGTCGTTTAATTTCCACTATGTACATTTGTGGAGATATCCCGTGATTCAGGCTTAACGTCTGGCATATTATATTATATCATGTTGTTTAATTACGTTATGTTATATTATATTATAGTACAGTACAGTATAGTATATTATAGTATAGTTAAAATGAGAAGGAAGAGATGTCTTTAATTTGTGAACTACGCAGTCTTTCGCTGTTGCAGATTAAGAAATGAATCAAGGTTCAAACCAAAAATCGTCACTTTAAAAGAGTCTGCACACCAGCTTGTGTGTCCTTTCTCGACAAGGTTCCAGATTAAAGCACCCTCTTGCGAAAGTTGCCACTCGCCTCAATAATTGTGTTTGCTTTTCTTATTTGAAGGGTAAACAATCGCCGGCGGCTGTTTACATTCCACTACTACACCATCGCACAAAGCCTGAAATTCCTATTTTTAAAATAATGCAAAACCTCTGTTGGGTTCGGTGCCGTGGAATATAGTGTTAGTCTAAGCAGCTTACTCCCGTGGAAGCCAGGTCTCTCCAAAACATCCTACGCGGCTTGGGACGTTTACGCATATGGTAGTAAGCTCTCGCACGGTGCATTCAGGTTTGGCAGTATAGATCTCAGCCAGTCCTTGTAAGTTTTCATCCGGCGACTACTACACTGCCTGAGAAAAGCAATATAATTTTCCCAATTAATGAGCCGATAAAGTCTATATTTTTGGTGACCCAGCAATTTTCAACGGAGATTTCATTCCTCGGATGAAGATTATATATCCTAAAAGACCAAGTGGCACTGCAAATCAGTTTCTTCCTTAATGGAAATAGCCAAAGATGAGCATCTTACTGAATAAATGACGGAAAATATAAAATTTCATGTGGCCGCATAAAGAAAAGTCGAAAAACTTTGTTGAGCACTTTCGGTCTTCCAGGTCCGTGTTTGACTCCGCCTGTCTGACTTTCTCCAATTCTCAGGGGATGGAGAATGACAAGTCCGTAAGGAAATGAAACATTTCACAGTGTAAATGTTTGGCGTACACGGGTGTTAATCTTTTGCCTGAAACAGTTGACATATTAGTGAAAGCTGAATTCGCAGATATTCGCAAATTTGGGGCGCCGTGCTTACTCAGGAAAAAATATCATAAAGACGACCAAGGTAGTTTGTTTACGATTGTTTCTCTTCAGTTCATAAAGTTGGAAATAACTTTTAGTTTAAGTTGGAGTAGAACTGCAGGGTTTAGTTTGCTATTTCAAGAATAAGGTCTCTGAAAACGAGCCCGGCCGAGTTGGATCTTAGTTTACTTCAGACATAGATAAAATAGGGCCATTACTTCATATGGTTCACTCAGAATCGTTTGAGAAGTTGCACTAAATTTGCATTGTATTTCCAGCTATTAGCGAAGTAAACACGGACTTAGCTATGCAGGGAACTTACGGCTACGATGCCGAAACTCACAACTGATAATCTGTTGAAATCTTCAGGATGTTTCAAGCTCTTCTCAATTTTTTTGTGATTTGTACCTTTCTGACGTTTAATCAACCTTGAGTAGGAGAGGGACGGGAAGTCCAATTATTTACGCTACGCTGCCTTACTATATGTTAGCGCAAAGAGATGCTTGAAATTTTCATGTCAGCCTGATAAGCAAAAGTCAGTCAATATAGGGTGGAATAAAATAATCGATATCAGCCATTAATACCACAACGAGGGACAGGGGAGCGACCCACATTCGCGTCTGACTTACAGGCCGACCAACCTTGTAATCCGGGTCAGTGAGTACAAGTCGGATTAGCACACGGTATTTAAAGCCTTGTTGCAAACTTTATAATGAAGGTGGTATAGCATACCTGCATGAATACATAACATTCTCGTTGATGTTGCGAGCCCGCTTACTAGAGCCTCTTATTGATTCTGCGATTATTTAAGTCTATCCATTCCGGATCATTCGGATTTCTCTACCAAAGATACGCGTTATACGAGTTGAATACAGAATATTGCGTACGAGATAATAAGTTGTTCCCCATGTTTTCGATAACTGTTTCAACCTGTTCCAGACCTCTGTGAGTTGGTTGCTGTTGAAATGAGTCTTTCATTCACCTGCCTCAACTATACTGGACGTCTGACGCCATTGTATGGGACCAATCTTTTGATTCTGGTCTGCATTCTCAGCATGGAAGTCGTTCAGAACCAGTCTAGCTAAAATCTCCACGATTGCATTGGCAACAGTAATAGTCATTTTGCGCTGTTAAGTAGCTTTGTTCGCTTGCCAGTTTTGGTTGTCCGGCATGATAAACTCACTCAGCAAGTGCAACATATTAGTGTGTAATCGCAAATTATGAGCGGTGAAATAATGCGGATGGTAGAATGACGGACAGGTTTGTTAATGTTTTTTACCACTCAGACATTCCAGACAAGGCTATGTGGATAGTGACTAAATCTATACACGAGTTGTTTCAATGGCGCATGGATGAAAATTCGCACGCAGTTGCAAAGCATATTGGTCGAACAACCGGAGACATACCTCCAATTAATTGGTGACTGGAGTGAGATCAACATGAAGCCTATTTTTTCTATGTCGACAGGGCAAATGAGACATATGGGCGTTTTAAGCACATGCCGAGAGCTGGTAGTGATGTGTTGTGTTGTGGAAATTCACTATGTTTCGGTTAGTAATACCTCGAGAATTCCAAACGGACGAAATTCAACAAGGCTGCCAATACTTCAGACATCGCAACCACGTTCGACCTACCGTCCATTAAGTGCTGTCAGGCAAGTAAATCGATCAGGGTGACGGTGATCGATATCGAGGGTGTGGCGGGACACCAATGGGCATGTTAGAAAACAATGGATCAGACGAGTTCATAGTTGAGGACTTTGTCGTAAGCAGTGATGGTTTATAGATAAAACTACCTAGGGTCAGTTGGCATACGTGTATGTGAACATCACCGCAATCAAATACACAGAGCCCGGTTTGGAATTTCTAGCGTCCAGTGGGTCTGTTCGTGTGGATTTTCTTTATATTTCGGCCAGGCACATGAACACACATCCAGCCGAAAATTGCGGGATGATCACTCATGGGCACCAGTAAAATGGAACTAACGCTGGGGCTAACGGTTAAGTCGTTAGGCTCAAGCTTTGGCATTTCTGCATGTTGGTCTTATTCCCTTATGTACAAATTAAAGACGGTACCTTGTAAGCAGCTCCAAATTCCACTCAGCTTGAACCGCTTGTGGTCTATCTGCTGTGCTAGGAATCTAGTGTATAATCCACTGTTGAACGCCAGGTCCGGTTCGGATGCCAGTCCGTCGCCACTACAACTGAATTAGGCGTGTTAGAGAGTGATAGAGACATGACTTAAATAAGTGAATGTTAGGGACTTGGTAAACTGCAGCTTCACGATTGCCTCGCATGTCAGCCAAGGATTTGCACTGTTGAAGAGGTCTATGACGAGAAAAAATCAGGCCACCGCTTTGATATGGATAGCTAGAACAGTTTCTCTGGAACAGAAGGTTGGCTGTTCAGAAGAGCATAGTATAAAAGTTAATCCCATAAATTCCGCAGCTAACCGCGAGTGGACTGCGTGGTGATCAACCAAGGATGGCCAAAAGCTAAGATACCCAGTTAGTGCCCGGATAATCGTAGGTTAAAATGACCCTTAAAATTCACGAATGTGTATCGCTAATGAGCTGTAACAAGACTGAATAGTCTGAACTTCCCCGCTTTCTGCAAGAAGACTGTAAGGCCAACAAAAACAAATAAGTTATGTTCCAGGAGATTGTTGATTTATACATACGATGCACCATGCAAATGAGCTGATAACTGAGTTTAGTTCCACCTAATAATAATTTAAGACAGATTTGGAAAACTCGTCTGGACAAAATGTAAAGCGAACGGAAAGCATGCACTTCAGAAGAGGTTTGACGGGATGCGCAGAAGCAACCTTTCTTGTAGGTATGTCACTCATGACAGCCACCCCATGGGACATGCTCACAAAGAGTGGAAGATTTTAAGTCGATTGAACGAATTTTCAACTAGATTCCAATCTAGGTAACCCATATCAAGTCCAGGCAGATCTCACACCATTATTTCGCCAGAATCCTGGTCGTGAAGCTAAACTGTTTCATTTTGCACCCTTACGGTACTCATAGCAAACGAATGCCTCCTGCTCGGTCACAGAAAATTTGTTTTTAGGTGAACATTTTCAATAGCCCTCCTTCCAAACAATCAATAGGATTAGAATAGCAGCGTAAAACATCAGGTTATAAATGCGTTTGATCCTAAACGGTGATCAAATGGTAAATCAGCAACTAAACTGGATGTGGTTAGCAGATCTCACGTGAACGGATGAAAAAGAATCAGATATGATTGTTAGTTATTATTACCTTTCATTACGATATTCAGCCAATTGTTGTTTAACATAATTGTAAATCACAATGAGCAGTCACCTGAGGAACTAAGCCCAAAACGAGCATAATGAAGTTGACACCATCCGTAAAATACATATCAGTGTTTGCCACATTGCAAAGAATTACGGAGGTGGTGTTACGCCATGTGGTATCCGTGGGAAAGCATGCTGAATGAAAAACTCCTTCAGGAAAAGATTGCAAATGTCTGTTCAAGAAACTAACCACTTCGTTTGCAACTAAAGCGAACAAAAGCGTTCTAAGAATAACATATCTAAATGCAGTCGATCTAGGACCCAGAATCTGCAAGTTTTCCTTTGAAGGACAGAATTCTTGAAGTTAAATGTGTTGTCTGTAACAACCAAATCATATTTTAACCTGGCAAACGTCTAAGCACTAGTGAGAATTGATAATCTTCGGAGAAAAAGATGGGCATATATATATAAGCCAGACTGAAACAAGCACAGATTATCTCTTTATAAAAAGTTATTTTGGAAGACTTGAGTTTATCATGATTCCTTTAGCAAATGAATACAGCGGGTGTATGCATTTTTCTGCCAATAAGGGGACATGAGGAAATACCAGGTACATATCGCACAAAAGCAATGGCGGCATTTTCCACGAGTTCAAACTGACTTCGGATAGATACACTTCAAACGGGGCCTCCGCATACATTGTTCCGCCTTAGTTCTGAACACACAAACTTTAAATTTTTCAGACATTTACCTGACATTTCACTAAATTTTTGCCAGCAATCGTGGTAGCTGATCAAGTAGTAGTTTATCTGTTTGCTAAGCTTAGCAAATGTCTTGCAGATATTTCGGTATCAGTCGGAGGCTCGTCAGTGCATGTTCGGATGTGTACTTTCAAACTTCGTTCTTGCACTTATATGGTTTGCGGAAAGTGCCTTTGGCAGTCAACTAGAGTGGTTCTTCGCTTGAAATCTGCTTGGTTAGTTCGTGATCAGTGTTATGTCGTGGTCTACGTACCTCATATCTGATTGGTCCACCACGCACGCCTTCTTTTGATTCGTTGTTTCTGGTTCTGATTTGTCCGTTCACGGTTTGTGCTGCACCGCTTTTTGCGCGCGCGAAGAATGCAATTTTCCAGCCGCAGCTGATGGTGTCCTCCCAGATGGTGACGAAAAGTCTGAAAGTGAACGGCCAAGGTCGACAAAAAGATGAACACCCACCCAGTCGACTACCAATGGAAGTACCCCGGGCTGCCAATGGGCCAACAAAGTTTTGCCATTTGCCAGGATAATGCAATCGAATGTAACGGTAACTTGAATGCATCAGTAATAACCTAAATTTCTTCAATGTATACGGCTTACTATTTTCTCTGGAGGTGAGCAAGCAAATGTTAATGATGACAAGTAAATATTTGCAAACTGGCTGCTAAAAATCTCCAAAGACAGCTTAGATTTAAAAGTGATCAGAGGTGAAATGAGACTTACCAACGTTTTCGTTAGGATCTTGAGTTCAATCAGCGTTGAAACCAAAGCCGACCAAGAAGCAAACATAGTGAGCAACGCTCGTAATTTGCTGGAGCAAAAGGAGAATTAACCGTAGTAGTCACAAACAAGTAGACGTATAACTCGTATGCTCTATCGAAATTATTGATTACCAAACACTGTTTGAGCGCACTTCTGAGTTTGTGTGGAAGTTACCCGTTCCTACGTTAGACGTTAATAACGTTAAACGAGTGATGGACGGATTGTTTTCCATAGACTATACACTGTAATCTGTATCATAGTTTAAAACATATTGCATTTAACCCTGTCTAATACCCGTTCTAAAATCTAATCATTATTGTTTGTTCTCGAAAAAGTCGGTATGCAGAGCGGAATCCATTTTTGAGGTCCATTTGTAACTGTGCATGTGGGTAACTCTCTTGAAAAGAATGGATCTGTAGGCTGGCAGAATTCAACACCTCTGTTATTACTTAGCCTGCTGGGAATAATCTGATAGGTGTGCACCTATTCGACTCGTTAATTCATGTTGACATCTGATAAGCACTCATTCATTTTATGAAAGGATAGGAGTTCACGAAAATTTACCGTTGTAATCCACTTAAAAAGAAAAATTTGTTATCTGCCTGACGGGTCAATGGCTTTGATAGCATATATTTTTAAATGTGGGTTGATTTTTGCAGCTGACTAGCTCTACTGTAAAACCCTAAAGTCGTACGAATGTTTCTAGGGTTACCTGTTATTAACTGTTTTCTTGTACAGGATGGAACTGCTAGAGTATGTGAACTAAACAAGTCACATTGTCTGCTTTATCAAACAATCGTGTTCTTTGATTCGATTAAATGCTACCACGACTAATTATTTTAAGGTATTTGGTAACGCTGCTCTAGAAAATTTTTCCGGCAGTAACTTTTTATCGACGGCCTCAACAACTATGACGTGTGGGTAAGTTTGTCCGCTATGGCAGAAAGAGAGAGGCAGAAAACAAAGGTAATAGTTCTGGTGCAGGATCGCCATTGGCTGCCTGACAGCCATACCTGGCAGGGTCATCATCCGTTCGCTAGTTTCGTCCCGGTAGTTGAGTTGGGTGGTTGAGACGGTAGTTGAGATAACCTTGGTGTTTTGGTTATCAAGTCTTTGACTGACAATCCCTACATTATTATCGTCCGATTCACGACCAAATGAAGGGGGTTCTGCGAGCCAAACGATCTTCTGGCATATGAAGTACTCGGTCTCATGAATGTTAGTTATGGACAGCGACCAGCTGATCTATCAGAGGAGAGTTTTTCACCCTTAAAGCCACCTGACACACTTCACCGTTAACAATCTGATGTTCCTGTTAGGTCTTCGCAAATATCCTGAGGCATCGAAGGTCAGATGTAATGAACCTTAGGTCTTCGGCAGGCACCACCGACGTCTCCGATCCACAAAGTCCGCATTCTACTCTTGACAGCCCAGAGGATGCGAAGCAGGCGTCGCAAATGTCCGACTTGAGTAAATAAAGCCATTCTAAAAGTGATTTTACCCTTTGTCAATTGTGTGTCAACTGTAGGCTGTAAAACTGTGAGATAATATGCGCATTTGATCACATATG
Organism: Clonorchis sinensis; assembly: GCA_003604175.2. NCBI lineage: Eukaryota > Metazoa > Platyhelminthes > Trematoda > Opisthorchiida > Opisthorchiidae > Clonorchis > Clonorchis sinensis. The sequence continues at coordinate 158,579,651 of CM030370.1, forward strand.
TTCATAATGTCGGATCACACTGATAACCGGTGAATGGATTATTCTACACTCGAATATGACTCAAGTGGAATCCGTTTTGTCGTATTTAAGTCAAGGTTAGTCCTGCCTGATTTTGTTGTAGCACGAGTAAATAATAATGTCCATTTCGGACAGTTCACCAATTAGGTTTTATTTCGATTATTCAAGTGACCCATAGTTCTGATAATCCAAATGTGCGCAGATACCGAAGTTCAGACACTTACATCTAGGTTCATGCTTTGAAATCTACCGGCATCTTCCATCAGTCTTGTCGCCTTCAACTAGAGGAGAAAAACGAGTAACTAGCGCACCAACTTTAACATCATAGCAAAGGTACTGTTTTTTTCTTCAAGAAAAAATCCTAGGTGATCCAAACAAACAGTTTCATCGATCGGAGAAAAGCAGACGGGCTTTAGTTGCAGAGAATAACTGTAAAGTTTGTTCCTCAGCCACTGAGGCCTCTTGAACAAACGGGTTGTATGACTCAAACCAGCACCCAATGCTTGCCTCTCAGTGTGCTTACTTTAAACTGTAAGCGGTCTCAATGTAAGAAACAAGCTATAAGCAAGACAAGGCAATCAAGGCTTACTGTTAAGGCATGAAGTAACTAAAGATGAACGAGCTAAAGTGCTACAAATGATCTGCTACTTCCGTCTTGCCATAAATGCAAACCAACAGAACTATGTGACGGATGACCCACCACCGCTTACACTATATCAAATATTCTGACCGCCGAAATTGAAAATTATAAGGAGGCCAATTGATGCAATCACCTACCTGACACAACCACCGACTATCAGTAAATTATCCTATAACCGGGGTTAATCTTTGCTGAACAGACAAAGAGCGCAGTGCGGCTGTGCTGAGAGCCATCAGCGGTGCGTATCTACTGAAGTGAAACCCGGATTTCTGTCAATCTCACCTAGTTCTCGAAAATCAATTTGGACATATATGCAGACCTGTTCAGTCGGTACTGCCCTAACCTAATGAATCCGCATGTTTTTCCAGTGAGGGCCACCTGGCTTCATAACCTTGTTCCCTACTGGTGTGGAATTCTACCCCAAATGTATTTTGTTCTTTGCACTAGATATCGTAGTGTTGTCTCAGGTTCAGTGTTACTGTATTCCGCTTACATATATATGGCGTATTAATACGAAAATGGACAACCTTAAACCATGGACATCTAATTGCGATAATTCTACAACGGTTCTGTACATGAATCTCTCCGACGAATATTGTACGGACAGGGCTAAATGATACCGGCACTAACTGGTCATGTATGTGTGTCTTGAGTGAGTCTTATAATTGATGTGGGTCACCACACACTTACACACTGTGGATCCCAACTGTCAACTGTCTCCACCTGGTTTCACATTAAGGGGTTACTAGTCGGGTGTTTTGACGGCTTTAGAAATACTCTCTATTGTTATCTTATCTTATCAGTCGTATTCACACAGGGTACAGGATATTCAGTTAGCTTCACGTGAGGCTCACTGCAAACCGCGCGTGGCATTTTCAGTAACGAGCATGAAAGAAACGCACGCCAATTCGTTGTGATTTTCAGCGAGGGATTCGGAGTATATCAGCTGGGCTATTCTCTCAAATTTGCGTAGACACGTAGCTGAGCGCAAACTGCAAACAATCCACCACAGTAGACAGGCAGCCGGTTTGAAGCTAGTACTGAAGAGTCTTAACCAGAGCCGTCAGAGCGGTATATAACGACCTCAGTCATTCAGCTTCCCGAGACACATGAGGTATCCCAAGGAATCCTCGTGCAAATTTTATCAAGACATCCTATAGGCGAAACCAACATCCCTCGAAATACAAAGTATAATGTACGTATCCATCACGTAATATGCTTTTGACTGGTTCTAGTTCACTTTCTTCAAATCCGTCGCAAGAATGTCAGGTATCCGGGTTTCCTCGGGAGTAACATCGGGTTCTGCGACCTACATGGCTTCAAAATCCTTGCTAATTCATGGCATATTTATAGATTTCCCAAGCACGCTGAACGCCAGAAAACGCAGTTATAATCACATCCTGGATGAGTAAATGTGCTTCAGAGGGAGCTTCTGCAAACTATCTGACAAGGAGTTCAAGTGTAAAGGTCTTACCTTGTTAAACTCCAACTATTGCGTCCGCTTTTTGCCACTATCACGGAAAATTGGCGCTAGATATGCCAACATTGAATACCTGGTCAATAAAGGCATAATACCGGTTGATTCAACTGTCTAGCTGCCAGATATATCACTTGAATCAATGTAAGTGAGCCAATGACAATCTCATACGTGATCTAACAGTTATGTTTGTATCTAAATTATACCCGTGCATTTCCATGACCGCTTAGAGATGAATTCTAAGGATTGACTAAAATAACAGAGTAGTCAGGCAACCGCATGATGTAAATTGGGGTGCACTTGTCCCCCAGCGTGATACCACGTGTTTTTGTTTGAAACTATGACCGCTGCATGTTTTTAAGCTCCTTCGTACTCGTGAATTGCCCTCTGTGCAAATATTTTAACTATGATAAAAACGTACGCGTCACTGGGGGAAAGTTCCATTTTATCTGTACAATGCACCCTACGCTGTGAACATGACCCCTTTCAACCTGCACTGATAAGATGATAGCAAGTCCAAGTAACGAGAAAACGGTTCAGACATTAGACAAGGGAAAGTCTATTAACAGAGTAGATTGTGCTTCCTGTTGACCTGCTTCTCAAACACGGATGAACTGACGAGAAAACCCACAGATATTTAAATTGGTTGCTCACTGTCGGGGCTTTATGCGATTCCGATCTCTCCAACCAATCTCGTCCATGTCCCACCGTCCGAAAGAATTTCACCTTTTCGTGCTAGTTATTCATAAAACTGACAGAGGAATGATGAGTTAGGCCAAGTGGAGCGCTTGGAATCGGTAAATATTTTTAGGTAAACTTACGTAATCCGTTGATAAGCAATTACTACTTATCGATTTCTCTTCTAGTGAAACCAGTAACCTGGTAATATGACCATCTGAAGAATGTTCAAGTTGCCATCCCAATGGTGGTTTTCAGGAGCCAGTTGTTGCCGTGTGCTGAGAACTATTTTTATTTGTGCTGTTTAGTTCATTCGGCAAGCCATCTGATGTAAACGCCATCGGAACTGAACTGAACCCACTGCTGACAAACACTTTATTATAAGAAAACAGGTGAACTTCGACATGCATGTTCATTTTCCTATCACGCGAAAGTGAATTGAACCTCCCCTTTATGGTATTCTTCAACTTGGTGTGCTGCACAAAGACCGTCTCTTGTTTCAGTTAGTACGCTATTCGGGATATCGCGATACATTGCATAGACGCGATACACTATTCATAAAGTTACTGAAAACTCTTCAACAGACCACGACCGATTTTGCCATTCTTGGAGCTCATCATAACGTCATTGTGCAGCATATTCGGTGGAAGTATATAACAAAAGAGAGACTCAAGTGGGTCTCCCAAGAAAACTAAATTGATATACAAAGGAGTGTATTTGTCAAATTCTGCAAACTTTGGGTTTAGGTAGAAAATGAAGTTGACGAAATCCCGGAGGCCAGCCCCACCTAATGAGACCCAAAAAGGGCGAAATAGATTGTGGAAAAGTTTTCCGCAACCTTGTAAGTAGTTTCCTTTATCCCTTAACATTCTTATATGAGAGTTATTCTATCATAAGCGAGTTATTTACAGTAACTAGGCATTATCCATGAGGTTCTCCTAACGTCCCGACATGCTTCACCTGAATCATTCAGCAACTTACGAGAAAGAAATTGCTGACTGCTCCAGTATTTGGACCTACCAAACGCGGGATCCGCTGACCTGGTAACGATATCGTTCACATAAAATCCTCACGATAGAGGCAGTAGTTACATTTTTGAAGATTTGGCATTTGGGACTGGAGATGCTGAGTCGTTAAAACTCTAGTCTCAACAGGACGTCTTGTTTGAAGGTCACAATCAGTTGCAGCTAAGTTAGAGCTCACAAACACTGTAAGCCACAATGGATTGGGACGAAAATCTCCTAACCATGGTTGTGTGTCCGAAAAGACCACCAGTGGCACTCCCCTCCAAATGAGACATATCAGCTGCGGAAATTCTAGTGTCCCCGCTAAAACAGAGGTAGACTGCTGCGGAGACCCGCGTCCCAAATAGGACCCAAGTATTCGAATAATTTTAAAGAAGCCAGAGAAACCTTTTGAGTTCAGTGCTTAAATAATTCTGAGGAAAGCTACCTCCAAATTAACATTTTCTGTACACAACGAAATTATTTATTTCGGGTGTAAAATGTTCTAATTGAAGCTGGCATTCCATAGTAGTTGAACAAAATATTGAACTATCTCATGGAGCCAAATATTGCTACAGGGAATTTGCACTGGCGAAAGACAGTTTGAAACTCGTGATAATATTTCCTAGACAAAGTGGGCAGAATTTTGTTAGGATATTTAAGAGAAGCCTGGGCATTGCGTGCGTCCGAAAATGTGTGATTTTAAACCAACTCCATTAGCTGGGATAGGTTGGTTTAGTCTGGGTGTTTTAGTTACTAAATTAACGTTTTTGACAACGCTGTAGGCATCCAACCTCTAAATAAAAATGCAAAAACTTCATACGGACGGACCTTGTTTCATACCATAATTTCGTTCTTGGTAAGGCAAAAATTAAATTAAGCTCGTGACAGGCCTAATTAGAAAACAAATTCGTATTCCATAAAAATACCGGAATGAGATAGTGTGAATTAGGAAAAGGTGCTTTTCGGAACAAATAACTGCAGGAGCAACATAGTATGTGTTTCACTTGAGAGCTTCCTCAGACGTATTCTTGCGCCTTTTCTCCGGAACCAGCATAAATCCTTTAGTTTGCTTACTATAAGCAGCATTTTCTTCTTAAAGGCATGGACGTTTGCACATCCGAGCGCTCATCGCATTAGGATAATTTGAGGATTTCTTCCAATTTGCAAATTCGATCAGAAGCCAGTCCTTGATTATATTTAATTATATATGGTGATTGCATAGACCACATCTGGTAATGGGTGGCTATGCTAGCCAAGATGGTATTATAAGGATATCTTTTTCAATTGAATTGTACAGTATGGTAGCCAAATTCAGAAAATGTAGTACAAAAGTGAAAGATTTGTTCGCTAAAGTGAGAAACCTAAGCAATTTTCCCATCAACGGGAATTCGAAGCCAATGGTAGTTTGTGGAGTATATCCTAATTCGACCGTACGTTTGTAAAAGAAAATTACTCGTCAAATTAACATTTTACAACCACTATATGGTATCCTGAGCTCTCTATTGAGAAGTTGACTTAGATTTTAGAGAAACAGCCTCGCTTTGCTGGCCCTTTAAGTGTCCATTGCTTAAGAAATTAGGTTTCACAAATACTTCTGGAAGCTTATCAGAAGAACTATTGCAACAGTGATTGAAAACTACCAGTAGGAGTACGTGGAGCCAAAGGGCTACGGATACAGTCGTCCGCAGATGGAAGTGCTTCCTCGTGGTCCGACTGTAGGAACCACATCGCGATAAACAGAATAATTCGTGTCGTAATCGCTGGTCTCTCTTAAATCTTCTTCATCAACCATCTATAGTACAATACCAAAACGGTAGCCCAACTGTAAGGGTCAAACACCAAATAAGCAATGTGCCACGAAAAGGTCTGCAGTTCCGATTAGCTCTATATATGAGCAAGCCCGCCCAACGAAAGCTTATCTCTCCGCTTCTGAAAGTGCAGAACACTGATGGCTTATTATCTCAGGCATTTCTGAAACTACCGATAATTTTGGCACGCGCCAAGTATGAGAATACAAATAAAATCCAGTTCATAAAGTTTTATTCCCTTGCACTGCCGGAATTGATGGCTTTGCGGAGAGTCCTGAGGTACAGTTCTAGGTTTCTGTTCCACGCGTTTATCCGTATTCGGAGACAGATCGACAAAACGACTGGACTGTTGCAATTTCATACAGTCTGCAACTTGAAAAGCAGTTAACAATGGAACGCTTATTTTGTCTAATTTATTATTCAGGGTGTGGGCTATTGTGTATTCATTTGCCACGGTACAGGCGTCTTTACCAATTGCACGCATTGTTTCAGGTTTCACAGTGAGCTTCACGAAATGAGTTCAGCGAAAATGAAGCTCTTTGTATACGTATTTATCCTAGCCAAACACGCCCATAAAGTAAAATTTGTTTCATGTCATACCTTAATACTACATGTCTTTCATCAAACTTGTTCAAAAGATCGTTTTGAATAAAACGAAACTGCGAAAACGCTACCATAAAAGTATACAAAACTTAGCCCTGTGTGGTTGAGTTTGCACGTTCAGTCGTGATTCATTTTGAGTTTTTTACCACGCTTATCACGAATTTGTCTTGCAAAAACAATCATAACTATCATGCCACATTTGCAGTTGATCCAAGCTCCTTGCATTTGAGATTTCCTCACGGGCCCTTGTTTTTGAGCACGGTTTTGGACTGATATTGCCAGGGGCGAGTTTCCTTCAAATGTATCGCAGTGTAGATTCTTGTTGATTCAAGTTGTCATAGCAGTAGCACAAAGCCGTTTGCAAATTAATTTGGTTCACTGCCATTATGACTACCAAATTACCAAATCCAGAAGGACGGGTTGTGAAGTTTGTATCAGTACCACTTGAAAGACTGAAAATACGACTCAACCTGACCAATAAGTGTCAAGTTCTGAGCATACCTTCCACTGTAGCATGCGGAATACCGGGAGAAAGTTGCATTGAACCAAATCAGAATTAATCTTGACTTCATGGAATATTGCCTCATTAAGACGAACAAACAGACATATTTTTGCGGCAGCCAAGTATCGGTGTTCCTACCTGGTGTCCCTTAAGTGATGATGATGAAGCTGTTTGAGTTAACCAACATGGTCCAGTATCGTTCTAAAATAACTAGGCCACAGGAACTTCCACTAATTATCTACATATTTGTGTTCAGACGATGTGCGTTCCAGATCGGAGCTAGCTGTTGCAGACAACCGGTGCTTTGACCAGCATACATCTGAAATTGGCTTGCTGCAGGACAATAAAAGTTTTCATTCAGACCTCTTCCCGTACCGAATAATGATTACAGGGCACATTTACCGGAAATCTTCACAAAGTAGGTTATGCGTGGTATTGCCTTCGGTAAAGTCGAAGTTGAGAAGTCGAACAAAGTAAGCATTTTTAAGTGGGAAACTTCCTGCTGTCCAGACTGACAGATTGCTACCCTGTAAAAGCCGGCTGCTTTAGAAAATTATCCAAAAAACAGCTTTTCGCCGTAAGGAAACCCGCATGCTCAGAAGACAATGCTGTGCCACAAGAATATAAACCAAAGCACACATTTTCAATAAGTTCTAGCTATCTTTAAACGCACTAAGTTCAGCAAACTAGTTTATTCCGCAATCCACTGCCAATCAAGACCTAAGCTATTTTATGGAATTTGATAACACGTAAGTATTATTCGTCCGTGCTTCGGCTTAAACTCAAAATTTGTATTCAGATTTCGCATCTATTAGAGACAAAGGGATACAGTTCTCACAATCTCCAAGGTCCGAACAAATAATACTAGCTTCGAACCATTACAAAAACGTGATTCTGCGCAATCCTCTACCGATGGCTCGTTTTCAGTATGAGGCGTAAAGCGATTGACCAAGTGACAGGCCACTTTCGACAAATTACAAAGATTATATTTATTATTACACTGCAGTTGATGCTGTTTACGTAACAAAGATATTCGATAACGAGGATATTCAGGGTTTCCCAGCCAAACAGCCTTATCAAAAGGCGCATAAAAATGGCAGGGCATAATCATACTTAGTCATACTGGTCGCAAAATAACTTCTTCAGGCGATAAGATCGCTCAATTAAAAAGGAAATTTTGGCTCGAAGTAGCAGTTTGAGTATAAACCTCAGTGTTAGCAAAAGTACATTCTAAACGGACTCCTATGAGGTGAGAAAAATTGGAAAAGTAAAGAGCAAAAACTTGACGGAGGCACTTAATGGTCATTCGTTTACCATAGGAAATTAGGGATCTAGTCTGTCCACTGAATGATAACCACCCTGAGAGTCCTACGAATGGTCGATACTGAAGAAACCAGAATACTAAAGTTTAATAGAATAACATATACTTATGAATTGGAAACTTTGTTTTTAAAACAGTCACTAGACTGTCCTCTGTCCACTTTGTCCACCAAGTTGTGTACACTAGAAAATAATCAAGTGTTACTATCCAAAATCAACTGTTTCAAAACGTCTTTCTGATGTAATGTGGGACTGACAGCTATTTTGTACTTTATTGTAGTTAGAAGGACCTATTTTTTTGACAATTAGGCTTTCTGCCGCGTGGCGGTGGGTGTGGACCGGCTAGATTGATAGAGAAAGAGTAGAGTGCTAGGAGAGCACAACATGTAACTACATACATTACATGATCTGTGCCGATCAAGAAAGTAAAGCCGAACCAACGAAAATGGAAACACGGATAAGTCATGGCGCCATGCGAATGCATTGACCTAACTGTAAATAGATGCACAAACGAATTTTTAATCATAAATTGCATGTAAACAGAATAGATGAGGACTGTATTTTGCGCCTCATATTCTGTGCCCAATCTGACGTCCAACTGTAACTTCCATTTCTATTACGGGGTCTTGTTTATCACAGCTCACGGGAAGGTGTTCTTCTTGTAATTTAGCTGCTCCAGTTTAAAAGCTATTGTAAGGGGTCTCGTTAGAAATTTTGACAGACTTTTAGGGAATTCACTTAACATGTAGCTATTGTTTACGCAAAGAGTCTACCGGTAACTGCGACAGCTTTTGAACACTGTTTTGACATCCGGTGAACGCCCATCGAGTTTAACAATAGAAGCTGATTTCCAGAATGAAGACGTGACATCTGTTGTCTGGCTTCGATTGAATGACGTTAGCGTTGCGCACGGGTAAACGGTGATAACATTCTTTTGCTCAGATAACTGGTCCGTCCACTTTTAAAGTCGGTTACGCAAATAGCTCTACAAATAGGTATCATGAGTAACATGAATTGCGCAATCACAAAAGTAAGATTTATTCTGCTACCTGTTTTGTTCAAATGTGACAAAATACTAAGTTTTCAATTTGTGGAAGACAGTTCCAGCCACTAAGCGATGTTAGGCTTGACTGTGCCTAACTTTTTAAGTTACTGGTCAAAATTCTCGAAAAAAGTCATCTCTTGAGAATAATGGATGCTGTGTCACATAAGTTTTGCTCACAGAATTTCCCTGATTCTTTTCTTCACAGGATATAAACGTCTGAGCATTCAGATGGTTACTCGGAAGTGAAAGTAAATGGTTGCCGCCGAGTTTAACAACACCTACAACTTGATCACTTCCGCTACATAAAAGGAGTTGGAATCAGACCGACGGCACTTTATTAAGGAGCATTTTAACCATTTGACAGGCGAATAAAGTCAAGAATGTAGGAAACGAGAGTAGTTTCAATCTGGCCAAATCAACGTATACTTTTCGGTCAACAAAATTAATAGCTTTTATTCGCAGTAAAGTAAAAATTAAAGTGAGTGAAGACATGACCAAATTTCGCGTGTTTTCTCGAGGGAGCTGAGAGCGCCGTATGAATTCAAGCGGGTCACGGGATAGTTCCTTGATAAGCAGTGTAAACTTTGAACATGAGTAAACCACCCTTTTATCCACGGTTAGTTTCTCTCCCACAGAAATGTATCGGATAGGCGTTGTATCAGATTTTTTCTCATTCTCATTTTTCACCCAACAAAGATTTGGTGCTGCGAAAACTACGCATGCAAACTGAGATCGTAATAGTGTGAGACCTGAAAAATATCTCTCCTATGGTGATTACTATTGGCTTTTTATATGTTGGCTACGACAAATGCTTCTTGGTCGTTATGCAAGGTTTGGCTAAGTTACGCTGTGTGAAATGCTAATACAGCACATGATAGTCACAAGTCGAGCCTAGGAAACAATCTTTGGAATTAATTAGACAGGCGACATCCTCGAGTGGGCGGATTATGAAGGATGCTTAGCGGGCTAGAATAGCCGAGACTGATAGCCGTATGACTATAGTAACTCCGATAATTCACAGTTAATAAAAACCATAAATAGGCCCAAATGAAACTGAATGAGACGCCAGAACACTTGCGCACTTAAACAGCAAACAAGTAAACACTAATGCTTTTTCGTTCTGTTGGGCAAACTCCGTATTGATCACATACTGCTTTTGCATGCTTGAAAAGCATTAAAAACCACGAGTGGTGACAAGTGATGCAGTGGTGATTTATTTTTGCTATTGAATTCACTTGTTCATCATACTTTGGTTTTAGCTTTCCAAAATTATTTACATGGTTGTATGTCTATTAGTACATCTCGATAGATGCTTGGCTAGCGAATCCAATCACTTAACTAGGAAATAGGTATCGGCTCACGACTTGTCAAATAAGAACGCGCAAAGCTGAGTCAGATCAACTCAAAACAGGTGAAAGCAAGTTTTTCCTGATAATTCCCATCAGGTTAACTCATTTTGAAACGGGTTGACTTGTTGCATCCGACAAAATACACCATCTGAGAGCATCAGTTTGCTCAACTGCATGAGTTCTCTATTGACAAATAGGATTTCATTGGCCAACAATTTCTTCTTGATGACGTTAAACCGTTAGGTGAGGCAACAAAGACTAGTCAAACAGAGTACGAGAAACAAAGATTCCCACTAGTTTTGTAAAGAATGCGGTAGAAAATGCTAAGAAATTTAGTTCTATACAGATCAGGGACGTCACACTAGATTCTTTGGCGCTTTAAAGGAAAACCTGGACAGAAATTGCAGCGTCATCAGCATGAGCTTGAAGGTTGTTTGGCGGTTGGACTGCTTAGTTCGCAACACTGGATAACAGTCAAATTAACGAATATTTGAACTACCTGACAGTTCTTTCCTGTGAAGATAAGCACCCCCAGTCTATCTTTGAAGGTTGAGCTACAAAAGATGACAAGTAAACTGCAAAACAGAGACTCAAAAGGCGTCCTAGAAACACGTTGTTTTGCTTTTAACATATGTTCACTTACTTCTATCACAATGTAACCATACACAAGGCCAATTCGGACATTTTCTAACCACATCTGAATGTACTGATAATCGTTTAACAGGAAAGAGAAAGCCGACAGACAACGAGCAAATATTGAGGAACTACTTAAAACTTCACTTCAGGCAGTCTTTTAGTGCATTCTGCTTTACCGGCCAAACGCTGATATTCTGCTAACATAACAATGTTCACCTTGGCGCGGACGCAGCAGAAATGACCTAATGTTTGCTGCACATCATGTGCAAAAGGGAAGTGAAAAACGGAATAAACCACTCGTGGTCGTCTCAGATGACGTAAACAAAGTGACCACGAGGTATGTTTTGGTAGTCCTTTATGAGCTTGGCTGGTTCTGACAAAACCGCCTACATTAATAAATCCTTTCACATCCCTGCGGAACCGTTTCTGTTGAGTTGGAAGTTCTTGTAATAATGACGCAAAATTGACTTCGGGCTCCGGAATGATTCAGGCGGTACTTGACTGCGAAGAATTTCTGCGATTTTGAGGACAGTACTTTGACCTAACATTAAATACGCCACCATCTGTTTGAGTCGAATATGGATTTGTACGAATCAGATGCAAGCATCCTGTTTTTTGTATATCAGTTGGCTTTGTTTGTACATTTCTAAACAAAAATGTAAGCACTTACAGCGTCTTCTTATGCCAGATATTGCTTTTCTCTAAATACCTATGTTCATAAAATATTGATGGTAGTGTGAGAACAGTTGATATCACTCGATGTAAATTTCGCCCTATGAGTAAAGCCGACATATACTTAAAAACCGAGAAGAACTGTCCAGCTGTTTCGTTCTCATTGGGAATCATCTAGAGCGCGTAGGGTTTACTGTATTCCAGTGATATCATGGAAATTTTCATTGCTTTCACTAAAGTCGAAAGACTAGTTATTAGGCCCACAACATCAGCTACTTCAACGTTCTTCGACGTTCGTCAAATACCTCATTTTTCGGACTGTCGACGGCAGGCTTTTTTTCGCAGCATTGCGGTTGATATGCCTCGCCTATCTGTAACTAAGTCTCCCTCATTCGGTTCCAACTGTCTCTCAGACTTGGCCGCTCGGAGTTGATCAATACATCAGGATCTATGTGAATCACTCAGCCACTCTGTAGTTTAACTTTTATTCGATCCCCATAGTGCGTGATATGCAAAACCAGAAACAAAGGTTTCTACTGGGATTCAAGCATGTCTTCTCCTATCGTGCTCTCAGCCATACGGGTCTCATCAGTGTTTGGACAGTCATCACGGAATCAATAACTTAAGTCATGGAGAAGAATACCGAAATTAACAATCACCTGATGGGTTAGTAAGCAGCTATGCTCCCATAGTTTACAACACATTTCGGGCCAGTCAATCCGAGAACACCGGAGCAACCTAAAGAAATTTTCACAAACAGCCTTGCAAATTGAGCTCCATCATAAACGTCCATGATCCCTGATAGATAACTAGTGTTAAGCAAGTGTCAAATAATGACGAATTTGTAATTAAATTGCGTTCCTTTGGTGATATCAAAAGAACAACTAGTGGCAACAAGTTTGAAATGTGTGTTTTGTTTTCAACGCCTGTCTGACCACTAATTTTGGTCAAATAAAATACTTGGTTTATTCGTCTACCACGTGACTAATCCAAGAAACAGACCATTACACACACAGCTTCTCTCGGTAAGGCAACAAACGCGTGCAAGTTTACTCTAGGAAAGAACACACTAATGCATCATTTGTATTCACCCAAATTAAGTAGCTCTTTATGTCAATTTGCTATATTAAGTTTCTGTATGATGTCATTATTAGTCCAAGACTGCTCAGGTGATCAGTTAACTACTTACGCTTAAGGGGAATCCATTAGCATAAGAGAGACACTCAAGTTCAATTAATGTCTTCCAAACAGGGCGAATATTGCTTATTCATAGGTTCACACAAAACTGAATGTTCTGAATACCCAGATGATTCTTTCACCCTGAGATAAATAAAAGTACATATCTTAGCGCTTTATTGTCAGGTTGTTCAAGTCAGGTAAAAACCGAAGCCTTCAAAGCTCATCTTCCGCTAGATCATTAGGCCCCAAATCATCGTATATCGAGAAGTGCCGAATAATAATGTACAAAAAGGCATGTTTGGAAAGGTTTTGTTACTCCAGTTCCACTTTCCTAGCCGCAGCTATCAATATTCCAGAGAGAATGGTCCATGACGTGCTCCATGATCAACCCTGGTAAATTACCAGCAACCAAAGCATCCAATGTTCTGAGCTGGCAGCAAAGGAACTGCGGATATTTCGATGGAAAATTGTCTGATGGTTTGTCTGGGCGCAAAATGATTCTCATTGTGCAAGTTTCTCCGTTCGCTCCCTGTGTGAATTACCGAATCATGCTGTATTTCTTAGCTACTGCTACATATTATACCCCACTAAGTACGATAATTCAACTGGATTGATTACGCTCCTCAGCGTCCCGCAAAACTGAAGATAACGTGAATATTTTGTCTGAACGATGATAAGTGGTTGCTTGTTTAAATTCAGTTTGCACAGTTCCGAAGCAAAAGTGAAATTTGGCGGTTATGGCGGACAAGGACAGATACTTGCGTTTGTACATTTCCCGGCGAATCAAAGAATAAATTTCACCACTTTTGGCAGCCTATTTTTCGGCAATCTTTTAAATGCAGAGAGTATTAGTTGTTCGCTTATTTCTTGCAATGAACATAAGATGAAGTATAGAATGAGTAATTGGTCACCAGAATTTGTAAATAAATAACTAAACGCACGAAAACAGACCAAACGAGTCACGCGTCACATCAAATCTGTACACCGAAACCGACATTCAAAAGTATATAGGTTTTCCACACCTAACTAAGTGATTTCCAGACAGCCCAAAAGCCCAGAATTTTAGATATAGCCACGATTTATCCGGGGGCTTACTGCTGTGCCGCGCGCCGTTGCGTTCGCAGCGGTCACGTCATTCCTCCGCTGCTGTAGTGTGAGAAGGAAGCAAAGAGTGATTGTTCCACGCTCAGTGGTGGCAATAACCCATGCTATTTGCATTTTTTTAAGTACAACTAGTGGATATGGCAAGCCAGAAAAACTTTGTCATTCGCCAGATAATTCAAAGAACCATAGATTGTTTTTCAGAACTATGTGGTCACTTCCTAGTTCGGAAAGTTGAAGAAGCAATTTGGGACAAATATCGCATATCATTTAAGTCGCGTATGTGGGTTTAGAACCCAGGTAAGAGATTACGAAATACACTCATTTACGTACCGAGTCGCTTTTGAGAGGTGAGTGAAATCAATCCCAGCTGAATTTTCCTTCATGATATTATTCAGCTGAAGAACATCATAAATGAAGGGTTCAGCTTAAATTCGTTTGAGTCTCCCCTTATAAACAAATTGGTTTGCAAATGTGATTTTCTCTGTAAATCTATCCAGTCTGCGCTACACCTACCTGATAAGCGTCAGAAAGGACAAAATCAGTTGTGGGCCGTCGCGGAGTTTCAATTGACCGAATGAACAATTCCTTTAAAGAACATGTAATGGATCATATTACGATCCGGTTGCCTATTCTGAAAGATTTCTCCAACATTGCTAGAACCATCCAAAGTTAGAGAACAGAGTATAGAGAATACCCTGTAGCAGCGTGATACTTACTTCTATCGCCTACATGAAGTGACCGGTTAGAGTAGTCAGGTAAATCATCCATCGTAACCTTTAAAGGGCGGTCCTCTACAATTCTAAAGAAAGTATGTTGGGCGTGATGGCTTTGGTGCATCAGTAGCTACACTTTTCCAAGCGTAATTAAAACCAAGAAAGCAAATTTCTTTGGAATAAATTTTATATCACATATATTGGCTAGGTTACAACGCACGTGATATCCGAAGGTTGCTAGTTTGATCTGGTTTTTAAAATGTTTGCAACCTCTCTATTGACTTTGGTGGAACCTTACAACACTGGTGGCGTAGTCATTAAGAAGTTTACCGGTTTCAAAGTGTTTTACCTGCTTTGAACTTTTACAGACTTGCGTGGTGAAAAATATCTGTAAATGCCTATTGTGAGAACCTATAAAAGATGAGGAAGACACGCGAATTCCCCAAAATGGAAGAGGTTGGTAAGAATAAACATCAAAACGGTTTGACCATGACGAGGGAATGTGGGCCGTTTTGTGTATAACCACAGTATGTAACGTGTCATTAGTTGAACTGTAGTCTTATCACAAAAATGCGCATTTATTCCCGTTTACAAGCTCGCAGTCATTTTTGAACACCACTAGGGCCTAAGAATGGATGCGTTTTTTGCATCCAGAAAGGTGAACCGACTACAAAATGTCGGGCATAAGACGCCAATAGGGACAGCCTTGCATACAAAATGTAAGTCTTACAGAAGTGAGACACTTGTTCAGTGGCCCACCATATTAGCAAGGTGGGCAGAAAAGTAGCATGTTAGTGAGTCGAACAATGGTCAGATACAACAGTGTACAATAGCACACGTTAAGGAAAATTTTGTGGATGCGGCATGAAAGTACGTTGCACTCCTGACACTGAGTCAACTTCCTTTATGTTGAAAGCAGCGGAGCATATCTAGCAGGCTCAGAAATACCATATCACTCAGCAGACCTGTTGCTTTAATTTAGTTTGATACTAAAAGTGTAGGGTATACAAAACTTCGAGAAGATTTTCTAAAAAGCAAATTTCGGTGATACCGATAACGTGACTTGCTTTGAATCTCACTGTTTTCACTGACAGATAACCGCAGTAAATTAGGTGGCAAGTCAGCTGCCAGCTGCTATTGTGGTTCATCTACTGCAGCCAACTTCAAAAAGGAAATATTATGCAACATAACAAATTCGTTTTGCACAGCTTTTTGACTGAAAGCGGCACATTGCTTATTTTTCCTATAACACTACTAACCAAAATGGTTTCCTCTACATATAGGAGATTTTTGTTTAGGTAAAACCACTTACAACTCTCCCTTTTTTCCATTAAAAAATTCCCGATGCTTGGACTTTCTTCTTGTTATTTTCAAAAAAGACATAGGTTACAGACAGCACGTGGTTTCCATATGATCTATGGTAACCACAAAACATGATGTTACAAACACTTTCTTGCTTTGGCTTCGCAGAGGTTCGTCGTTAAGTCTGCCAGTGATTAAACACTCCGTGATACCAGTTTCCATTCCGAATATTGTAAACCAACGGTGGGCTTCCTGGATAAAACTGTGTCAGCTAATCTGCATATATAACCTATTCTATGGGTGGTGTATGAAAGACTGTGCGTGTCTGAGAGCCGTATTGCTTAGTTGGCAACTAATGGTGGTTGCGTGAAATCGGTAATAAGAATTGTGCTACGTTTCAACGGATTCAGGCGAACTTTCAGGTTGCTGGCTTAAATTGCCCGAGATATAAAACCTCTGAATCCATAAGTTCACATTTATGTTAGCATGTCAAGCCACTCACAGATAAGTGCAACCTACAATCATTACTACTAATCAAATATTTCAACTGCCGAGGAGTGTCGAAAGCATTCCCTGTGACTGAAATCAGGTCGATTCAGCCCTACTAGATTTTCAGAAGTGTATTTCAGGATCCAGCCGACTGCACTTTTTACCTAGTTTCGCACTTTTGGTCCTCATATCAGGCACGACTCGTTTCAGCGATAGAAGCACCAATGCTTGAAAGAGCAATCATGGGGAACATCACGTAGTATATTAAAACAAATTTACCCGTCTTTTCGACTAATTGTTTCTGAGAACACAAAGTAACTGATGTATGACGAGGAAGATCGACAGTTGCGACTAGGTCCGGTCACCTGTTTGGGGAATAATTCCTCCAGTGGGCTGTTTGAGTTCGACGTCCACAAAACCCGAAAAATGTGTAGACCAAACCATGTTTTGAACCACACTTTGAACCCTGGGGAACGAAATGATGTGAATTTTATCAGGCCTGATTAGAAAACAAACTTGGAATTCGCATAAAATAATTCTAGAATAAAGTAACTGAGAGTGATTAAAACTGGAAACTGTGTACGAAAAGGTTGTGTAAAGTGCTAGAGTGTGTGAGATTTTGCAAACATTCTTGGGATTTTGCTCAATTCAGTGTCTGAATGGCGGTTTCGGTTACATCCCACCACACTCTCTCTCCATAACCATCAACATAAGTTACCAACAAAGACGGCCATTTCTCAGAGGAGCCCAAATTTAACGTTCCTGTTGTGTAGTTGGTCAAAACAAAATCCCTGTAGGTCAAAGCAGTCGCCTGCCCTCGGCTATACGTGACTTTTGTGCCCAGGTCAATCGCACTATCAGTTTTCTTCCTGTCTGTAGGTGGCAGCTTGTGTCACCTATATCGAGGAAGACATTATCAAATGGTGTATAGAAGGCAAAAAAGAAATTTAGCCAATATCAAAGTAAACTGAAAAAGCAGTTGGCTGTTATGAACCTTCCGCGTGTTTTGCAAATAGACATGACAACCTCAAACGGTTTTTCGCAAATCGTAGTATTATTGAGGATGGAATATCGCTGCTACTTTTCCTTCCTTTGTTTTGGCCTTGATCGTACTGCACAATCAAATGAATGAGCTATATACGAAATGGTGTATTACAACTAATCGGTCTGCATAGGAGAAACAGGTTATTTCTAATGGACTACTGATAAGGTTGCTGAAAACTCTTCGACAGCCCATGACCGGTTTCGCCCTTCTGGGGCTCATCAGGTAGGCGCAGTCTCCGAGTTTCCGTCAACCTTATGTTCTACTTGAACCCAAATTGGACTGTTTCTCGAGAAATACACTCATCTGCAAATTAATTTCGTTTTTGCGAGAGACTCACCTGAAACCCAGCTGAATCTCTCGTTTGTGATGATTTCAGGCAACTGAGGTTATTTCTACCTCAGGCTGATATAGTGTTGATCACTGGTTCTTGTCCTGTTCTCATATCACCAGAATCAAGAAGTGAAAGCAATCTGACTGGAAAAGGATTCCGGGGAACTTATTCTGTCCGTTTTATGACCGTTTCTGATACCTGACGGTAGGTGAATGTCTCTCAAAGTCGAGTTACTCTGTTTTTGTTCAAGCATACCGTTCGTGAATTGTCGCTATTTATAATGAACATCCTTTTGTGCATTTTCCGTTTTACTGCTACGTGAGCAGCTCCTCCTTGTATTTACTACATGAAATCTGTCTGAGTATATGGTAAACATCCACAAACATTTGTTGGGGAAAATATAAACAGTGGTAAAACGTGAAGAAAAAATGGAGCGCCGACGTCCCGGTCCGATTTTCTGGTCAACAGTGTCTAAGGTACTGGGTGTTTGCGCATCGCTGGAGGGCCGCAGACGGCAGAAAATTGGTGCAGTTCACAGACAGATTTGGCGGCGGTTACATGCATATCATCAAGGTCAGTTTCTGTGAGTTTCAAAGTAAAACCAAACACGAAAACCAGCATCTACTTTACTTCGGGACCAGGCCGTCGTATTCTTCCACCAGCTGGTATTCTAATGGAACATAATTGCGCCGGAATAGGCTAGCAGCTGTAAGTTAAAAATATCGAGTCACTTCCATGCATTTTGTCGAAATAAAGAAGGGGTATATGCCACAATATGTTGGCATTTTTCTCACTTTGTTTATTATTTTGTGCGCATACTTCGTGATGCTGTTGCTCATGGGTAGCAATTTCGGCTAAAAACTGGAACACAAAGGCCGCAGTTTTACTCGTTTGTGCATCAGGTGATCAATGAGTTGGCTCGCGATCTCTGTGTGGAATGCTCACTTGCATTTTTCTCAGACTCACTTTGGACATAACAAAAATGGCTTGCTTTGCTTTCAGCTCCGGAAAGCTTCTAAAGGCTTCTGTTGTCTCCTTGGGAAGCCGTCCTTCAGGCCTCTTTGTCGAGTGCCAGGTCCTCTTATGATCTAAAATCGATGTCGTGGTTGTCCGAGGCTGTTGTCAGATGAGTGTGGGACTGTCCCGCTTGCGATGTTGAGCATTTGACTGCCTGCATGTAAGTTGCTCTGAGTTGCGTGTATCTACCATCCACTTCAACGGACCTAGCCAACAGGGGTGACTTTCACTCATACTCACGTTCAACCTCAGTAATGTCTGTTGTTGAAAAAGCTTGACATTTTTGGATCTGGTCTGTCACCTTTGATCCGGGGATTCGTGAACGGATACCACATGTGTGGTCGGTGTAAAACTTAAATTTATCTGCAAATTTCTTCACATTTCTCCACAACAATTATCACAAAAAATAATGGTTGTACGGCACCGAAGCATCAATGTTGAACACTGATATCGTGCTGTCCATGATGATGATGATGATGATAATGGAGATGGTTAACTCAAAAAATTGGCTAATGAGACTGATTTTTTACTGAGTCTCCGGGGCAAAATGATAAAAAGGGGTATTTCAGAAAAATGTATATTTCAGTCAACTCAAGATGCAACCAACAGAACACCACAGGCAGTCCACGAAACCCCGCCCCGTCCGTTCACAAATAAATACAAATATAAATAAAGCACTGAGGCGTTTTATCCGGCAAACATATTGGAATGAATAAATAACCATTCAAACGGTAATGAACTACTTTACCAGATATGCAGTGGCAGGGTGTCTTCACCAGATAATGAAGACAAGTGTAATAGAAATACAACCCAGCCCTTTCTTTGCATTGATTTTTAACTTGGCTAAGATTGTTTCACAGATCAGCACCCGGACTTTCATCATGCCGTCAAAGACTTTAAGGAAGTCGACAGGATGTTTCGGGATAATCATTCTTGTCTTCATGTTGCTGTGTTTCAACGATGAACAATTCTTATTGCCTTTACCCATGCTGCGTGTCAATACTTATCATTACTGACATTGACGTGTGTTAGGTTACTAAAAATATGGACTAAGTACGACACTTAAACAACGTTATAACCGATTTCATGGGCACTAACCTCCGGAATGGATCCAATTTGTGTGGGAGACTAATATAAAAATCAAACTACGAACAAAGGCCTTTTTGCAAACACTCTCCGCTTATCGCCAAGTTTCGTGTTTCGCAAGTAAGCTCATTAAATATTGGGTATAAATATTGGGTAAGGGATCGTAGGTCAGAGACAAACCTTGACTAAATAACTAAAAGTAAGAACAACCTCACCGTTGGGGAATTGTTAGACAGCCTATTAAAGTTATGTTGTAGGAAATTGCGCAACTCCGTGTTCAAAAACTGCACCGGGGGGACGAAACCGGTCAACGTATGACGAAGTTTTTTCAGCGACTTTGTGAGTAGTTTGTTTTATAAAAATAGCTTCCAAATTCTTTCATTGGTGCAAACCACTTAAACGCAATTTTTAGGGGAAACCCATCTTAAACTGGAGTCGGATAAAGGGCTGAGCTGAGAACTGAGCTCCTACAGATATTCGAGGAAAATCCTTTGCCAAAATTGTGGATTTCTTCTTTTGGCATACGCTGAATAGCCAAACGGGCAGGAGTGCAAAATCATAGATATAAAGGACCCATCAGTGAAATAAAAATACACTTGACGATGGTATGTCTCTTCATGCAATTTTCAGTCCCTAACCAGAAACGAGAATATTGACCGATGCAACTACCATTAACCTGGCTGACATGAAAAGTCCCAAATTTCCTTTTTGGTTCAGATTCCTTTTTCCTGACAAAGATTACTCATGATGATTACTAATGATTAGATTTTAAAGGAAATTTTTGCCCTTAAACTTTTCTACTGCAATTGGCCAACGCAACTAGTTGTCACATAGTAGATTCGACCTAATTTTTAGTGAAAACTCTAACGACATTCTAAAAATGGCGTAACAACATTCCTTCATGCGAAATTTAATCACAATCATAATAATATATTACTCAGCAATTAAAAGAAGCTTTGTGAAGTCAGATCACCTTATTAGGCACCTTATTTAGTGTGCATCGCGGATGAGTTTAACAAGAGCAAAATAGCCGTAGAATGATTCTCTGATTTTGGGCCCAAATAAGCTTCACAGAATTCCCATTGAAATTTACAAGCTCTATGGTCTATGGTTTCCCTCAAGCCGCTTAAAAGTGGCCGTGTTTTAATCTCTAGTTTTACGACTTACTGGTTAGGTTAAGTTTTGGGTATATTTTGAAACCCCAGATTCAGCGCAAATGAAATGAAAAATGTGCCAAGCCTTTCACATTAAGATTCCTGAATATCCATGCGGAGTCTTGCCGACTTGGTGCGTACGTTGGGGTGTGCACTGTCTGAGTTTGAATAAAAAGGTTTCAAATAATGAAAATGGCTAAAAGTCAGATCAGCTCAAACCTCATCGCAATCCAGTCCAGTGATTTCACTTGTACAATGAGCATCAGGATAATTGTCGGTTTCGTTAGGGTCGACATTATTTGGCTAGTTAGTAATACTTTACGGAGTTGAGGGGAAAGAACATGTTTCATAAAACCTCACATCAAACCTTCTCCAATATCTTCCCTGTGGTCAGTAGAAACAATGTGGTTTCTACGTTATGATTTAATAAAGCATAAACGACAGAATATATTCAGTCAAGCGGTTTTGGGGATACAGATCAGGACCATATAGTGTCATGAAAATGAACGCCTTTTTGTAGGTGTTTAAATTTGGTGATTTTCACTGAAGGGCGTAGGCGAAACTTTGCGTGCAAACAGGGTAACTGAGGGCGACTGTGGAAGGTTTGGTTTCATCGGAATGCAACTCAGGGGACTCAGGAAAAGAATGAATTTACAGTCTGCCTTTCTGCTCAATGCAGTAAGCTGAATAATGGTCAAAGGCAACAAAAACAGCCCCAATTGACATGAAGACAAAAATCATTACTAGCGGGCAAAGGAGTATTCCATATTCACACTGAGTTATCTGCTCATCTTTCCTGGCCTTCTGAATGTTATGTTGTTTTCTAGACATTCTTATCTCAAGCGTTGTTAGCTTTCTTTGTCACAAACCGTTTCAAGACAATATGGGGTTAGGATAATGTGGTCCTCTTCAAATTGTTTGTTATCCCGGTCCCGTTAAGGGTACCGATTGACTGATTCAAGAACTCCTAATCTCCTGATACGACCGGGAAGTTATGGTAATTTGGGTCCAACTTCCTCTCAAAAATCCATAAACGGAAACGCCTTTCGGCATTGTAGTTAGTTTGTTAGGCGGTGCATGCCAGAATATTGAAACGCTACACTAATCTCCGTCGGCATTCTCGGATACACTTTAATTGCAAAAAATAGTAATTTTGACCAGTGGACTTCGTGGGCAAATGTGAGGTTGTATGCTACATATATATTGGAGCAAACAACTGAAGTGATATGTCAAGGGTAGTTGGTCTTTTGCTACACAAAACGCCTACAGTATCTCATTTTAGTGGTCTGGGTCTCTCAATGTCAGTTGAAAGTCTTACTTCGAGCGAAATGGGGTATTTCTGGTTCTCAAACTTAAAAAACAGCTTATCAGGGCGCCATGGATTACTGTCTCTACAATATACGGCGCTTTTGTAATTAGTGAAAGAAATATCATCGCCGAAAAAAATATGAAGCCAAAAAAGTTTCACCAGTTACCTGAAGGTTTACGCGTAAACCATAAAGGCTGCAGCATTCAAACAGCCTGTGAAGACCTCAGGTGAGTTATGAAACAGAAAGATGCCGTCAAATCAACTCTGCTCTGCTGCTCTTAGATGAGCAAAACACAATTTTCAGGAAGCGTCGTTTTTGGCAAAACCAAATTAACCCCCTTGAGATGAACACATAAATGATTTGGAAGGTCAAAGATTACTATGGTCTAGTCCTTTATTTCATTAAAAATGTCATCAATGGACTACGATAATCAATCGGGCTATTCAAAAGCTTACCTAGTGCCTGTTTCGCTGAGTTAGACGCAGACACTCGGAGTTTGTTTAAACTGATGAATGCATTATTTTGAGCGTCATATCATTCTAGTCTAAAGTAATCCAGACAATGTGAATAACTGTGGACGGAGTCTTGTGAAGCACTGATGACCGCCGAGTGTTTTTTCGTTTTTGAGTGGCACTCAATTTTACACACACGGTTATGATCGGTCATGCCAAAGATGACTGCAGATACACGCGCCTGAGGACGTTGCGACATGAGCTAATTGCTCCAATGATAGACCATATGCCCAAGATATGTCACGCATTTGGATAACCCAAATTTACGAGAACATAATTACTAGCATTTCATGTTATTTTCATCCAGTTTGGAGGTTCAACTTCACAGTTCATCATTCTTGCTACTGACTGGTTTTACAACTACAGCTGTTTAACAGTTGACCAGCAAGCTAACTTTGACTGTTGAAGGAAATTATTTTCAGTAGTATACGTTACATGATGTTGTTTGTATGTTGAAGATACCCGTGATGATGATCAAGTGACATAATGAAAACCAATAAACTAACTAGAATATGTCACACAGCATGCGCTTTGCCAGGGTTTGAGCTCGAAGTAGCAGACCAAGTTTTCTCAGTTTCAGCAAATTATCTTTCAAACACCTTCAGTTAATGAGATGGTGACGTGAATCGCAAACACTCGAAAGTTGACCATATGAACCATTGAACATGCAACCTTCACAAATGGTTGTAGAAGTAATCCACTCGCATAAGGGGAGACCCCACACCATAGCGGATTACTCTGATTAGGGTTTCCTACTGGAGAATCACTACATTGTCCAGAAGTGATTGCCTTGGATTTAAAGGAGCAACTACAGTGTCCTACAGTCACTCAACACGGTAAGTCGTTTGTAATGGAAAGCGAATACACTTGCTATTTACCTTCATGTATTTCGTCTAAAGGCTGACAAATTTTCACAGTGTAAAATAAACGACCTGTTCGTTTTACAAGTTCCGCTCACGAAACGGATGAGCTAAACGAAGTCGACTGTGGACGCGGAGGGATATCGCCATATCTTGCATGCAATGGTTTTTAACAAAAAAATAGACAAAGATACTTACTGATGACAGACATCAACGATCTAGTGGTGCAAAGTATTTTGCTGCGCACGTTTCACTCCGATTGTGGCTCACTATGAAGCAGGGGAGAAAAGAACGTAATTTTGTGCATCCAGTTTTTTGGCGTCATTTGAAATCTTGAAAACTTGTGCTCTTTGTTGGTGACCATTTTTCCCGACGCACACGGGGTTGGTATTTTAAAAATTCCTTCTATCGGATATGTAACCCCCCGTAACAGGTGTCGTTAAACATTTTATTCGACTTTTATAGAATTTTTCATAATTCCTCATGATTTATAGTGTTAAGATTGAACAGGTGATTTTGAGAGCATTCAGAAACTTTGTTGACGTGTATTCAGTGCTTATCGAAGTGATTATAGACTTTATTGCCACTAAAACAATTAGATCCATAATTCTTCTTGATGACGGACATCTGTTGTCTGGTTTACGATTGAATGACGTTGATATCATGCATGGTTAAACACTGATAAAATTTGCCTCATCAGATAAAATGTCTGCCTGCCCCTGAATTACCTCGCTCATATTTGCAAAACGGTAGGTAAACTTATGTAAATGCTCGTGAAGTTTTGAGTTTTACAAGGGGGCAGTAGCTGTTCAATAACCCAATTTAAATTTGTCAGGTTGCCTATCCCTTTGGAAAGTTGTAGTGCTAGGAGCATGTCGGAGACACAATGGTAGAAACATAAGTTCAGGATGAATTTTTTTGTGCGGATTACTCAGCCAGTTCGTGACTGGACGTGTTCTATATGCCCCAGGAAGGTGGCTCACACCGAATAACACACCTCATACGGAACAACAGAACTATGAGAGAACAGACCCACAAAAATCTAATCATTACCAGATGTCAGTTACTCTCTGAAAAATATATATATAGATCGACGAGAACTAGATACACTCTTGATATCCCCTGGAGTGATGGAGCAATTTTTAAAAAACAGTTTTTAAGCTCGGCGAACGGATAAAGGCTGCCCAAACAAAACCAAGAATTATCAACTAGAACTTGCCTTTTCCTTCGGGCCCAACGATGCCTTACTAGAGTTGGGACACTGAAAGTCTTGGATGGTAGAGCATGTTAAAACGTATCATATGCAGGCCACAGAATTGCATATTTTCGCTGGTATTAGCGAAGCCAACTCAGCAGCCGGATAGACCACAGCTCCAACGAACGCGCGCAAATGATGATGGATTGCTTCAGTTGCGTTCGTACAAGTGTTCAAATTTCGCAACCACTTTCGAAAATCAGGCATTCACTTTGGTATGAAATGTAAGATCTGCTAACAAGGTGGTGGAAATTAGTACAGCATCCTGTATAACAACAACTAAGTTGGTTTGTATGATTCACTTGGTTTAACTAATTCTTGTTGAAACATACAAGTGGTTTGCTGAATAAGACTGATGACTGGGTAGAATAAATGTTTAGCTGGCTTCGCTAACACGAATTCCAGATGCAACAAAGCAAGTGAACGGTTTTTTGTCTTACAAAAATCCTGGTGCATTTGTATACCTTCTAGTCGCAGTCGCAACAATATGCGTCTACCTAAATTCTGGTTTCATCGGTTCGCTTGTTCGCTTTGTGCGGTAACCCCCACCAACTTACCGCTTTATGTGGTTTATTAGTACACATCAACGTACCTGAAACTGATATTAAAAGTTTGAAAGTGAAAACGTAACTTGAAGCTTAAGACATGCGAGCAACAATAAAATAGCATTTGCTTTTTGCTGAAATTACCGGTGCCACTATTGTCATTACTCCCATGGCGAAAAGGTTGCAGGAAGTGACCGAACACCGAGACCCGTGTAAGGATTCAGCATGGTAATTGATGTTGTAATGCAGAAATAGAGACCTTTTCTCATCATTATGAAGGAAAAGCGTCAATATTCAATCAATATTTTTGATATGTTCAACAGAAACTGCTAAAGTACTGAAGCATCCTGATTCGTCATCGAAAGCGTTTTCGTGAATCGGTGCTCCTAGAAGGGTCACATGTGCTGCTTTGTTGCACAGTTTAAGTAGACGGTCATTTTCAAATACATCTTGCAGGGACTATCATCCAGGGGAACGATTACTATCATAACTCACTTCACATGTTCATTCTGCCAACCGTTAGTCTTAGTACGTAGTGCGTTACGTATAAATACGATTGTGGCATTTTTACCAATTTACGCACCTTAATGCTTGTAGTTGGTGCACGTAGGAGTTTAAAGCAGGAAGGAAAGCAACTCGGAAGAGAGATTTGCTAACGTTTGTCTTTCCTGGTGGAGTTTGAAGTAAATTGTGATTTTGCACTTTTATCGATTTAAACTACCAAACTAATATGTTTTACGATCAACATCCACATCACCTGGCCGCCAGTAAATTGTACATCCGATTGAAGCACATGAATACTGCACTCGGACTAGATTTACGGGAGGATATCATCCACACTCAGTTAAAAAAGGACGCTGGACCTGGCACGGTCGAACTTCTGACGATCTGACGACGACTTAGTCCTATGGGACAAAATCGAGTTATATTTAAAAACCAGATAATATTTGTGATAACATATAAGATACTCCTATTTGCGTACGTTCTTCGTTCAGTGATAACGTCAGCATGCGCTCAAATGCCAAATGCCAAACTACAAACAATAAACTCATTCTTAGCCAAAGATATAACAGATATATAAAAAGATAAAAAAGTACAAAATCAGTGCTCAGCCGTCATCTTATTAAACAATAGTTTGCAAACGACTGTGTTTGTAACAAATGTGTTCTATAGACACCACAATAGAACGAATGAACCACTATTTCTCCTATTAGCGTTGAGCATTTTTAAACTTTTGCTTATCCGAATACGACATATTTTACTACCTATGGTCCAAAGAAAGAAAGAGTTCTATTTACTTTCCTCTTTGTTCTGATAACTTTAAGTTTGTTTGGATGAAGCGTTTTCAGTTTGAGGTCAAATCAGACTGCTTGCCAAAAAGTTGTTTTGCAGGGGTTTGGGCATACAGCTGATAACCGTTATCACTAACTTCTATACATCTAAACAAAAACGGAACGTTTGGTTCCTGAAAACTGAAAAATAAGCGGCTACGAGTTAACTTGCCTGACTTTGGCAACAAGCTATTGCAGTTGATGAACAAAAGTTGCTTTGGTAACGTGAGGGCTTCAGTCATTCTACCTAATACCTGTCTAAAAAAAGTTCCTCAGAGACCCAAAAACATTACTTTCTGTCATTTATTGCGTGCCCGAAAGAGTGCCATAACCCTGCCAGGGGAAAACCCCGTTTTCCACATGGGGGTTTCCTCCACAGAAGAATGACTGTATTCAGCGCCCAAAGTCTAGTGCGAAATAGAAAGCAGTCTTTCAGCGCATTTTCTTTCACACAGCATAATTCAACGATGCTTAGTGCGTGACAAGTAATTTACATGTCATACTGGACCACAACTTTTTTGCTTAGACATCAGCAATGTTCAAATATTTCCACGAGTCGTCGACAAGCCAATGAGATCTTCGCAATCTGCACATAATTGGACTTATTCAATCTTAAGCAAACACCGGAATGAAGAAGCAATGTCAAGTATGAATTGGTACAAATTGATTGTAAAACTTCTTTAGCAGTAGTCCCGATAACGCATCCTCATTTCTAATTAATATACATTACATACCAAAGCCCAGTTGAGGCAGAGATCTGTTGTCTATTCGTCATTAACATTAATGGAGTTGGAAGGAACAAACCACTCACGCTCCGGTGAATCAAAACAAGAGGTTTAGATCATTTTGAACACTGTGAAGAATTTAGACGAAAATATGTGATTATCGAACCGCAAACACCACTGCTTCACAGCACCTGGCCCGCTCCTTACTTTAATTCTGGATAACAAATTAGGCCTAGGTTTGCTTGTTTACCTTCATTTGAGGTCCCAATAGAAGTAGACAACCATTAGTCTCATTAGAACAAAAACCTCGCATTATTGTACTACGAAAAGGGACCTGTTGACTCGGGGTCGCACCGAGTAGAATGGCAAGCTACTAGTCTGATAGTGCTTCACGTTGTACTACATACCTGGAAAGCTGATGTATCTGATAGCCATCAGCTTTGGTCGAACATCCTACGCTAATGAAGAAGACCACGACCATATTACAGTTACTTTCGATGACAAGAGAACAACAGCAGACAATGCAAAGTTGTGTGTCCTTCGAAGGATTCTGAACACATTCCTGCTGTATCACACTGTAGCCGGTTAACTTTACAACATATCAGTGCAAACAATATCCACAAGTTTACGAGAACTCCTGAGATGTGGAATGCAGTTAAAAAGTGGGAAAACGCTGAATTAATCACCTGTAGTTTCTCAGTTGACTACTGTTAGTTAGTTGCTACACGTAAGTCACATGTACACACGACTTAAAATATGAAGCCGTAATCGCGGTTAAGTATGTTCCCTTCTTTGAGCTGAGCAGCATTGAGGGCATCTGAAACCACTGATCACATACCGATCAATCGATTTATAATGCTTAGAGAGAGCCTTCTCATAGAAAATGTTCTGTATTTCTCGTTCGTTCTAATCCAAAGATTGACTGAAGACCTATAGGCACGCAAAAGGGATTAACGATAGAATCGTTGCCGAGCAGTTGTATTAACGTTGAAAACAATAAAAAAATCAATTCAGCTACTCTGGTATGTGGAGAGGAAGCGAAGTCATAAGTTAGATGGAGTTTAATGTCTTTGGTTTACCCATACAAAGACCATCAAAGGGGTTAAGAGTGACAGGTGAGTAGCCCGCTCAGCATGTGAACGGCGTTTGCAAACTGTGGGGTGGGGAATATCGCAGACAGCAGTGTTGTGAGGCAAACTGTTCAACTACTAGGCACCAAAGGACGACATTTTGTGGTTGAGAAAAAACAAGCTTGAATGTCGCAACCACACTCTCAGAATGTTTGATGGCATAAGTTCATTTCCGCAGCATATGACAGAGAAAATGTTCAACGTAATATTGCACCTCTAGCGGGGAACTGCATAATATTCACCGCTAATCGACGATCTACACCTGGATCAACATACGAAATGATGGATATGACCTGGTGTAAATAAAAAAACCCTAGGTGGCAGTGACTGTATACGCAGCCTGCCTAGGTTACCACAATGAAACCTCAATCTGTTTTGAAACCTTATTTTTTCCAGAATATATTGTCACGCATTTTTGTACGGATTAAGTAAGCACTTGAGTTGGCACGTGGATCGGTAAGCGAAATGGTAGTCGAGCGAACTAATTTACAATCTTTGCGTAATTTGGATGTTTGCTGTGACAAATAGCATAGGGATGAGTCCGGCTCTTCAGCAAAGATGTAACCTGCTGCATGGTGGCCTTGGGTGACACATTAGTTTGGTTTTCATTATTGTTCCGGTTCATTGCTATGAGTCATAGTAAACAGAGCAATATACAGTGAACCAGTTGTCTGCCATGTGTTTCCAATGCATTATTCATGGTTAATGAGTTGAATAACAGTGAGTGCTTTCGGTTGAGTCCTGACAAACGAATGCCCATTCTGGTCACCATTTTTTTTTGACATGACCTTGTTTACGGATGCATACATTCAGTTCGAGATATCTGACGTGTTTGTTTAGGTGAACCCACGAGAGACGCTCGCTAAACTCAACTCAACTTATTGTATTTGCATCGCCTATTAATATCATTTCTGATTCCAACTAAAACGGATTTAAATTGAATTACTTTTATTAAAATATCACTCAGCAACGCTTAATCACAATCACGGACTAATCGAGTGAAAAATTTGCCTCCTTTTTACTCTGTCACAGTACATTATTTGGTGTGACAACAATAAGTCCTGCGATTCCTCAGATACAGTCGAGCCACTCTTGGTTCCCGGCTAATTCGCTACATTCGCGTGGATCAGATCTACTAAAACTACGTGCAGAATGGTAACACAACCGAGTTAAAAAACTCGTTTTCCATAGTGTTTGCATCCTCGGTGATATGACAGAAGACCAACGGGTACTTTATCCTTATGGTATTGCACAGTTTTGTGATGAGCAAACAATAAAACAATTGGAATGCAAGGGTCATTGGCAACCCGGGCAGGAACTAAGAAATCAAATCAACCTCACTCAGCAGTGGGTGCAAATTTTGACGCAGTATACCTTGCTAAACTGAACAATAAACTCAACCTTTGCTTGAATAATATGTTACAGACCATGGGACTTTCATTTAAACCTACTTGCGTGTTAAAGCAACAGGTTGTCTTCAAGTTCAACGGACGCTATTTCGTTTTCTGCCTCGGAATACTTGAAAAAAACTGAGCACCACCCCAAAGAGAAAGTTTTTGTAATCAATCAACTATGAAAGTAGCAAAATATGTTGCATTCGAGCGACGGAAGAATCGAAGCTGCTTAAACAACGGTGCTAATGAAGCAAACTTGACATCGGGATAATGTCCATATTCATTTACCAGCTCCACCCATGTACTTCTGATTTCAGTTTGTTTTACCTATTCCTAGCTGCCATTCATCTTGCCGCAAAGGCCAACGTCCGTGTGTAATGTGCGCAACTGACCTGTTGCTCTTGCCCCGACTGTTGAGCTGGCTCTAACCTGCTCTGTCGTGATTTCTGTGTGGTCGCAACGCTAATCAGCATCACAAGACTGGTCTCGGAAGAGATGAACGAGACAACATTCCGTCGATATTGTTTAATGTACTGAATTTGACGCTGCACTGTGCCTATCAGTGATAGAATTGCGCAACTATTGCCGCCACGGACGTGGCCGTTGAAACTTGTTGTACGGTTTTGCTCACCTTTGTGTAAATAGTACCGTTACCGTTCGGACCCAATTCTTATTTTTGATAATCAAGATCGTCTAACTTAAGTGTGACTGAAAGTTCGGTATCTGGAACCTCAACAGTTGCAAACTAACATTGAATGGGTCGGTTTTTCTTAGGACCTACAAAAACCTAAAGTCACCGTAGGTTAAAAATACTGTACTTATGCAGACATGTTGCTTGTGCCACACGCTTCCCAACCATGTAGCGTTTCTCATTTAATTCCGACAAGTGAGAAACCTAGATAACTGAAAGTGCAGATTTTTTTGTGAGGTAATGCAAACTGTTGGTAACATATCTAATTGACCAGTTTTGGGCTACAGGGGTAGCTTTTGTGGTATTCACCAAATTGTCCTTGTTCACTCGTATTAGGCATGTTGATTATTAGAAATTAGAAAAAGGGAGTTTGAAATGAGGTTTCAATGATGAAATGTGAATTTCTTATTTAGGCCTGTTCTCGTTATTGTCCGCTTGTGGTTGGTTAGCCCAAAGCTAGGTGAAGTAGCACCATTTGTTTTTAAACAGCTAATGATATCTGTTTTTACGTCTCCTAATTTGAGATCGATTACCTCGCATCGTGTCCAAAACATAGTTCAAAAGGATACATCCTTTGAATAATCGTGTAACCATCCAAATTTCTTGGGAACTTCCCGATTTCCAAATAAACAATCAGTTCTCAAGCAACTCGAAAAGTGTGAAAGTAGTAGGAACGTTGACTGGAGGATGCTAAGGCTGACTATACAAGGGTTCTTCAGATGTACTTTTACCAGATAAACAAATTAAGGGGAAACTCAACTCAAAAAAGGGGTTAATTGGTTGCACATGGGGATTGCTATCAGCTAATTGATGACATGGGTGAACAGCTCACTCTATCAAATCATCCTTCCTTAGTTTTCTACTGCACTTTTAACAGCAACGAGAAAAGTATTTAGCCAAACCATAATTTGGGCGTAAAATCGAGCCGGTGAAAATATTTACGGACAAAAGCCCTACGCTTCGTCTTGGAGTTGATGCGCCGTATGTAACTTTTTTACAACTTTTATAAGTAATATAGTCGCCAGAAACATCTCTTTTGAGGACCTGTCCTTTTTCAACAATTCTGACTAGATTTATGATCCTGTTCGACAATTGAATTCGACAATCTACTTCGACTCACATTCATCCAAATTTGATCAAAAGAAGTTATGTCTGCGAAGCACAGGTTTGTTTAATGTTGTTGTCTACTCGTTCGTATTTATTTAGCAATCATTTGGCCAAAATTCCCGAAGCTTTATCAATTTACTGTCTGCAGATCGATAATTATACTACTTCCCCAGTCCATTAAGAATGTAAGGACTTCGAGAAATACACTCATTTGCATATCAATTTGGTTTTTGCGAGAGACTCACCTGGAACCCAGCTGAATCTCCCGTTTGTGATGTTTTCAGGGGAGACTTAATTGAGTACTTCGCTTGTTCGGGCATCAGGATACGATGAAATGTGGTTGTTGAATCCAACTTAACCTCATGATGATTCCCCCAATCATTTGCTTAATCCGCCTATGTACTTTTGGTCTCCAGTTGTTTTGCTTATTCGGACCCGTCACTCACCTTGCCGCAGAGGCCGTCTCGTCCGACACCTGTGTATTGGCATGTGTGTGTGTGTGTGCGCGCGCAGTTGACCTACTTACCCATGCGCGTTCATGTTCCGTTTGCTGAGCCTGCCTTGACTTGTTATCTCATGAGTTCCGTGTGATCGCACGTCCAATGAGAATCACGAGACTATCGTCGGAAGGGACGACTGCAACCCACGCTACTGAGCCATCATTCCGCTCGCCGTTGTTTGGTGTGCGGACGTTGACACTGCGCTGTGCCGGTCAGTGAGGCAGAAACATGAATGGTGTTCTGCGCATAGCTATAAAACGGACACAAACTTATGAAGAGTTGTCGTGTATAGGCAAACAATTTCTCCAGAAACCTGTATCCCACAACGGAATCCAACCCACTAGCGGCGTTGTTCATTAGAAAACAACAACTGAACAGTTACAGACTATGCCCCCATCAGTAGTATCTAACGTTACACCAGTAACGATCCTCTCATCACCAAGTCACAGAAAACACTCGCAGTTCCCGATTCTTCATCGTTCTGCAGTTTCGCAATTTTTTTATCTTCAAACCCGAGGACCATTTTACAGAATAATTGAGTGCAAACCGCCGCGCACAAAAGCTCCAGAAATCGATGGCCATACTGATAACAAGCAGTACGCGCATAGCCGCAACGCATAAGCAAAACACTACTGGCACTCTGAAGAAGGCTTTCCATATTGTGAGGTGCAAAGCTTATTTAAAAGAGAAGAAATGGACCAAGAATGTGAATAATGGAGGCATAGAGGGGGAAAATCCGTTATACTGCTTGCCAAAATTACACAATCTGATAACCTTTTCTAAATGGAAACAGCTGTGCTCAGACGATCTATTAAAGTAAATAGAAATTCTCATTTGGTGTTTGGGCTCCATCCGACAACACGAATTTCCAGTGTGAACAACTTAGTCCGATTGAAAACCTATCACTAGCCCGATGGTTTCGGGAGATTCACGAGGTTTAAGACTTAGCCTAGATTAGTCTCTGTGGCAAAACTACCAGTGAGGGGAAGAAGGCCTTAGCTGCGGAGTTGTCTATCAAACACCAACTTAACAGTTACAGACTATTGGACAGGGGAGCAAAACTCTCATGTGCATCTCGTTTACAAAACTGAATATCCATCTTCTACTTGAACGCGTCTTCCTGAACTTTCCTGGATATTCATTGACTATTACTCAAATGCAAGCAAACGCTACAAAACGACTGCACAAAGTCCGTAATAGATCTCGCTTTTCACGAGACGCAAAGCAGATTTACAAGAAGGCAAACTACTCGCATGTCGCATCAGTAGTATCCACCGTTACACCGGGTGCGCAACCGATTTAATATATAGGAACAAAATCACGAGGTGCTTATAGATTGTTTCCAGCAATCTGTTGGACCACGTTGAGTTACGCGCAAAACCCCAAAAGCCAAAGCGTTCAAATGGAGGTTTATCTACAAATGCGGTACTGTAAATACAATAATAAAAATAACAAACTTTACAAACCTCAAATCGTGGGACTACGCCGGCTTCTATACACCGGTTTAGGAACTGCTAATTCCTAAAGGATCCCAAAGTCCACACCGACTCAAAGGCACGTGTCAACAAGACAACGAAACCACGTGTTGACTTAAACAACACGTGCAATGACAAGGTCAAAGAACGGTTTACGTTCAGGTCAAAAACAAGAAAGTTGGTATAGGCGCAAAGGCGGAATAACAAAAACTGGGAATAACGTTGTACAAAATAAGGATAGAAGAAAAGAATCAACACTGCCCCCAAAGCCAGCATGGCTTTCCCTAATCTACCAGCTCAATCCACCGCATGCAAGAAAGAGATCAACGAGAATGGTACAATTGCTCTAGCCACAAACGCTTCCCTCAATCTGCAGCATGCGCCTAGGGTGGGTGAGCATCTAGCTGTCTTCTACTCCTTCCAGCAGGCAGATGCGACGTATATCCCGCCTAACCGTACCCGATGTAGTCTTTACTAATACTTCCCGAATATGGCCATCACTTCCGGGCCTGGCATCCACTATGACGCCTTTCTCCCAATGTCCGCGACTTGGACTTTCGCCGCTGAATAATACGAAGTCTCCAACTCGGAAATCTCGACGGTTTCGCATCCACTTGTGTCGTAACTGTAATAGCGGAATGTATTCCTTCAACCATCGACGCCAAAACGTATCCGCCAACACTTGCCCCTGTCTCCAACATCGGGTATATCGATCGCGTATATTGACCATATTACCTGGCAGTTCAATCTGTCCCCGCAACAATAACAGGTGACTTGGGGTCAGCACTTCTAAGTCTGGATCATCGTAGACAGGCACAAGTGGTCGGTTATTTAAAATACGCTCCACATCAGTTAGGAAGGTAGACAAAGATTCGTCGGTCAACACCTGTTCGCGAGAGACCGCACTCAGTACTCGGCGAATAGATCGTATCTGACGCTCCCAAACTCCTCCGCGGTGACTGCTATAGGGTGGGTTGAAGTGCCACTCAATCCCGTGGGCTATCATTCTCTTATTAACGGGATCGGAATCTAGCGATTTCAGAAATTGACGAAGTTCTAGTTCGGCTCCAACGAAGTTACTTCCTCGGTCACTGAACATTTCCTTTGGAGAACCACGGCGGTTAACAAAACGGGAAAGTGCCATAAGAAAGGAGTCAATCGATAAGGAATGAGCTACCTCGATGTGAAGTGCACGCGTCTTCAAACACGAGAAGATACACCCGTATCGTTTCCTCGACTGTCGTCCGTCGCGCACAAAAAAGGACCGAAATAGTCCACACCAGTGGCGGCAAAGGCGTAATCGGGATCAACTCTGCATGGTGGTAACGGCGCCATCAGCTGTTCCGCGGGCTTCATCGACCTTGCCTTGCATGACAAACACCTATGCACAAGCCTTTGACTGCGGCTGTCCCCTTGACAACCCAAAATTTCTGACGCATTTGTAGCTAGGACGTGCGACGTGCCCATATGTCCTTCCAACTCATGGTAGTGTCTAATCAAGCAATGCGTCACGGGATGTCGACTCGGAAGTATGATGGGATGCTTGCGGGATTGGGACAAACCACTATTCTGCAGCCTTCCTCCGACACATATCAGTCCTTCAAGGAGTATTGAGAGAGTTTCCGCAAACAGTTAGTCGAGTTCACATTCTGAGACTCAACAGGACGTGATTTTCCGACGAGAGAATTATATAAATGCGGAAAGGCGTGCTGTTGCACGTATTGCAACAGTGAATATTCTGCTGCCCTCAGTTCAGCAAGCTGCAGAGGTCTAAGTGAGAGCACACACTTCTCTTCTTTATTTGACTTTACGCGAAGGTACAATTTGAATCGCGTCATCCATGCTATGGCTCGTTTCAGCCTAGCCCATGAAGAATAGTAAGGGAGCAGTTTGTCAATGCTAATTCTCCCAAGACGGTAGTGTTCAGAACGTTGGACTCTCTAACTTCGAGGCCATCATCCTTCAACAAGCGACCTTTCAAATTACTGAGGCGTTTCTCCGCTACACTCAGGTTACTAGGCAGGTTCTTCCAGTCGACCTTCCAAGGTAGCGGCACCTGATAGTGACCATCTAACAAGCTAACAGACTGCTCTGTGTCTTTCATGATCTCTTTGTTCTCAAGGGACAGTGATTTATCTGTACCTTACTTTCGTTGAAATCCGATTCAGACATCGTCAGTATGTGACCCTCAACACTAGGTTTCGTACTGAGGCAATTCACTGATATTCGTTTGGGTTCTGCAGGGGAGCTGGTCCGAAAATTGCCCACCCTAAGGCCGTTAGATATGCGTAGGGATGTTTCGGAGAACCCATACGTTGCTCGATAACCCAGTGGGCCTCTGGGACATTAGTTCCTATCAAAATCGAGACGTTATTTCCTGGAATTCGTGCTGGTTGAACATCCGCAAGGTGCGTCCACTTACTCAGCAGCAATTCATCCGGAATCGAAGCCTTGGCGATGGGAAGTGACCCGATAGTGTAGGCACAGTCGACGTCCACAACATATCCGTCATGCAAAGACTGAATGGCAAAGCTGACTGCCATAGTATCCTTGATGTCGGGACCATTTACCGATGAAACTTCTACACGTCGCTTCCCTTCTATCCCAAGTTGCTTTGCCACGTCTGCCGTTAGTAGAGTGGTATCAGAACCATTGTCCAACAAGGCATGAGTTAGTACAGTCCCCTTTGGTCCAATCAGCTTAACTGCTACGAACCCAAGGTAGCTCCGGGGTCCCCAACTACCGTTGAGTTGACGTTGGCACCTTTCGTAGCCTCATTGACCACCCGCTGTCTGCTGTGAAGCAGACGGTGATGTCGCTGGTTGCAATTTGAGATGTCGCAACGTGTAGGGACGCGACACTCAAATGCTCTATGGTTAGGCTCTAGGCAATTGAAACATAACTTGAGGCCTTTCAGTCTACTGAGCTTCTTGACTTGAGGTAGAGTGCGAAACACTTCACATTCTGAAAGGCTATGAGTCTGGGAACAGTGAGGACAGGCCATACTTGCTTTCATAGCTACGACGTTGATGCGGGCCTTTCTAGGTGGACGTTCTAAGCCTACTTTGTCCACTTGATTACCATATCTTCTTGGACTGGCGATAACACCATAGCAATTTGAGGCAATCGATACACTTCTGTCAAGGAAGGATACAAGGTGATCGAATTCCGGCTCTGATCCCGAACGCAGTATATCGTCTGCCGCTTCAGCCCACCTTTGTTGCAAATGCCGAGGTAGACGTTCTACTATGCGCTTGAGATTTGTTGAGCAGTTTAAGTCAGCTGTGTAATGCATCTGTTTCAATGCCAGATCACAGTTAACCATTTTCCTAATCAACCTTCGTAAGGCATCGACGTCTCCAGGAGCAATGGGCCCTCCAACCAGTAGCTCGTTCATGAACGACTGTGCAATGTCGTGTGGCCTGCCGAACTGCGTCCTGAGGATATCCATGGCTTTTTGATAGCCTGCCTTTCCAGGAAGGAAAACGCAGTGTTCAATTGCCTCTTTTGCTTCCCCACAGCAATAATGGAGAAGGTACATCAATTTATTGCTATCATCAAAGAGCCGATCAGCTATGCTCATTTGGAATGCTTTCATAAATTTCCAAAATTCCATTGGATTTCCGCTGAACTTATCTATCTCTATTTTCGGCAAGCTGAATGTTGGTGCGGTAGCATAGTGGTTAACATGTCCGCCGTCCATTTCGTGCGCCGCGGTTCGAGTCCCGGCGGCGTCACCTTTCTAGGCCGATTCATAGATGGCTGCGCGCATCCTATTTCCTCTGAGTTAACCTTCGCTACAAATTTCTCGATCTTCTGTTTACTGGGTGAAAACCCACGTTCACAGTAGCCGGATATTGAGCTTTCATCATCAGAGGACTCATACGACAACAGCATCTGCCTCCGGGACGCCAACTTCAGCTTTCTGATCTCTAGCTCCTTCAGCCCTATCGCTATTTCTTCCTCCAATATCTCCTCTCTAGCCTACTTTTGGCATAATCTCTACCCGTCTGCCTGCTGGACCTTACACTACCAGCTACGCTTGGCTTAGGGGGAGAATGTCGACATAATAAAGGAGGCTGAGAAATACAAATGTCACGTCAACAATAATATCAGAATTATCGTTCAAGTTAGCAAGTTCTGGGTTCGATAAGGTTTCGAGTAACTTGCCGCTTCTTGTCCTTGTCATATTGGTTCCAAAGTTCCAATATTCCAATTCGGGTGAACGTCCGAGATCCACGGGATAATTGAGTTCTAAGATTTGAGTACTATATAGATTGTTTCCAGCAATCTGTTGGACCACGTTGAGTTACGCGCAAAACCTCAAAAGCTAAAGCGTTCAAATGGAGGTTTATCTACAAATGCGGTACTGTAATTAAAATAATAAAATAGTAAAACAATACAAACCTCATATCGTGGGACTACGCCGGCTTCTATACACCGGTTTAGGAACTGCTAATTCCTAAAGGATCCCAAAGTCCACACCGACTCAAAGGCACGTGTCAACAAGACAACGAAACCACGTGATGACTTAAACAACACGTGCAATGACAAGGTCAAAGGACGGTTTACGTTCAGGTCAAAAACAAGAAAGTTAGTATAGGCGCAAAGGCGGAATAACAAAAACTGGGAATAACGTTGTACAAAATAAGGATAGAAGAAAAGAATCAACAGTGCTTTCATTCTGTTCAGTGGCGTCGTACAAATCACCGTGAACACCGAAACGAGTTACGTTTCTTCCGTTACTTCCTCAAGTTTTAGCACGATACCGCACCGCTCCCAGTATAACCGCGTAGAAGTTTTCCTAGGAGGGAACTTGGGCGCCGTCAGGGTGCCACTGAGCAGCTCGGCGATACAATAAATCTCATCATCATAAAGATGACATGTACCGATTAAAAAATAAAGCCAAATTACTTTTTCAGGTGGATCGGTGAGAACACTGATGACCCACATGGCTGATCCGATTGGGCACTTACCTTCTCATGCTGCACAAATCCACATGGTTGAGGCTGGACTAGGAATTTCCTCCTCGAGTTGCGTTGGAGTACATGAGAATTTCTACGGAAAATGATCATCACACAAGACTGTGTTTTGCGGAGTACACGCTGAAGCTTTTAACTGGCAGTCGATTTCTCGAATTCGGACGTGTATGTAAACTTGGCTTCATTGTAAAACCGTACAATTGAGAAGCATTTGGTCATTAATTTAGTTCATGTATCAAGAAACAGAGGACCTTTAGTAAACTTAAATAAAGCATTTTTTAATAGAGCGCACACAATGGCCAGCTGAATCATATCGTTTCAGTGATCCAAAATGAAGCGCCGAAAGTGGAACCAAATTGTGCAAAGGATCAGGTTTTGCACGAGATCACCTACAAATCCGGTGATTTATGTTGGCGGGATACCTATTTCGTTGACTCAAGAAATCAGGAAGCATATACCAAAGTCATTGGGGACACAAAGGGCAGACTAATCCGACTGTCAGGCTTGTGATACGGGAGGGATCATCAAATTAACCTACAGAGCTATCTTACTACGATTCTGGAGCTGATGATGACGACGACAGCGATCTTACCACATGGTACAAACTCGATCCGGGTGTCCTTTTGTGAGGCATCAGGAGAATCCATCCATCCAAAGTGCCGAAGAGTTGTCAAGTCACATGGTCAAGCCACCTTGTAAACCTAGTGGTGATTTTTTGGTTTGGCTTTCAACATTCAATCCGTAGTTTACTGTTCGACTGATTTTCTCACAATTACTAAGCCCGGTCCGTCTATTCGGTTAGAATGGCGATTTAAAGGAGTATTTGAAGTATCAGCATATGTAATTTATCCTATTGGCGTTATTTGGTTCGCTGTTATCTGGCCCCCTGTACCAATGATTTTCAAAGAAAATATTTCTCTACGGGAGCCCTCAGAAATTTCACATATGACCCACATTTTTCTGGCAGCTTGCCAAAATCGTAATCTGACTATAGTAATATCTTACGTTGCATCATAAACAGGGTTGTGTCCACTTTTTGTTTTCTAAATGTGAGGGAATTGGGTTGAATGCAAAATTATATCCTCAATATATTCTCTAATTTTGGATGTTGACTGAAGTAACTGGGTAGGCTTGGTGTGTGAATAATTCAGGTATTTAAGTTTCTTAATCTCTTGAATGTAACTCATGACCAATGCATGACCAAAGATGCGTGCATCTGTAATGATAACAAACGCAGTACTGACTAAAGAGCTCTGAACCTTATTTAGAGGATGATTCGTTGTAATCCATTTCCGTTCTGTTTAGACTACTTTTGATTCACGTATAGCAGAGGACGACGTATAAAGTAAGCTACGCAATTTTCAGTGTATATGACGTGTTTGAAGATTCGAGTTTGACTAAAAACATACCCTGCTTCTCCCCAGCCTATCAAAATGACTTTACTGCTATGAATAGAAAAAATGAACACTAGTTGTGTCGAGACGATTTGCTCAGGTGACTGATAGATATCATGGTGGTCACGATGATTTAAATCTCACCGAACAATGGAACTGGTGAAAGAAATTCTGAGTCAGTGTAATTTATCAAAAGTCATCTGAGCGTTTTATGCTGGGGAACTTCTCCACCCAATAGTGTACTGTCGACAATGAGTATGTTGTAAATGGTTTTTTAATTGTTTACTCTCTGCTTACTCAAACTTGAATCGACTTTGATATGATGTTGCCAAACTTCAAAGTTAGTCCGCCCACTTCTCACATTGCATACAACAGTGTGGTGATGAACAGTTTGGCTTCATGACTTAACCGAAATATTACAACACACACACTTTTCGTTTTTATTTTCCAATATGCATTTTAACGCTATTTACTCACATACCTGACAGTCACGCCAATCTCTGGCAAAATGTTTTCAATTTGTGTTTATTTAAGGTAAGGAGACTTCATTCTCAATACATGAGTTTGAGACTTCTTTCCCAAGAAAGATTAATCTAGAACCGATTGTCGCTTGCAGCTTTCTGCTTTGGTTTTTCACTCCTAATACCTGGTCCCACGTACCAACAGAGAAAATGCATATTGTTTTTATCAGAATATTTACATTCTCACTGAAACATTATCGGGAGACCAAAGACATTTTTATTCATTTTACTGTCCTCGGGCATAGCTAAAGCTGAGAGAGACTACTTTAAATCGTTTTGTATAGTGGTTTTCATAGTTGAAAGATAATTTTTCTAAGGCCGTTTCACCGCTTTTCGTGAATCAAGCTGCCACCTAGTCCTGAATGGGACCGTAGTGAAATAACATTTCTTATTATACCCCTCTGCTAGTAGTTTGTAAGAATATTGTATAACCGACCTCCCATAACTCGACCGTTCGAACTGTTTCTTTTTTTACATCTAACGTCTACACGTTATCTGATTCCACCAAAACATCCTTGTTAAGTTTCCGTTCTTTGGGTGCGCAAAACTTTCCTTCATTTAACCCAACATATAATTAGCTAGAAGTGTGGATACAAGGATGTTTAACAAGGACTCTTGTAAGTATCTTGCTACAATGTGATTTCCGTTAGACAGGCCGAGCTGGACAGGAAGAGACGCGATAAATTAGTAACTCAGAATACGTCGATCGATTGAAGCTTGCGACGCGAAAGACCGAAAAGTTCACGATTTGAAAACACAGGTATTCTAACTAGATAGTTTTGCATCAGAACTACTCAAATAAGAGAAGCGGGTGAACATTTGTTCAAGTGCTTGTACGGGGACCCAACCCTCCTCTATGCGCATATCAAAAGAGGGTCGTTCAGATGACTTTTGGTGATCTGCTTAACGCAGGTATCAAATGAACTAGTTTACGGCATTCAAGTACATGTGCTGTGGTATTTATTCTTGTAGTTGTTAGTTTCTCCGCTAGTGGATTGTGAATGCTTTGGGGCTTTTGGGTGGGTTGTTGTTTGTGGTGCCTCTTGCTCAAAGCTTGGACCGAATCACCCCGCTGAGAATGACCACACGGTTCAAACCATGCTGTCCTGTAGTTCGCCAAAATTGGTTATAGCCAGCCATCTCGTTAAGTGAGTTGATTTTCTTATGGTCAATTAATCGCTTGCCTTCAGTTTTGCAAGTACGCCTAACTATTTTGGTCCCCTTGGTTAGGAAATTTTGCCTTCTGATTACCCACTTTGTTTTCACTCGGCCAAAATGTTTCTCCCAGAATTTGGAACTATGTTTGACAGTACATCTTCAGTCAACCATAAACGTGATGGGATCATAAATTTTTAAAATTATTCTGGAAGTCATGATGGAGATCCGGAGCTAAATATGCCACCTGAGTTTAACGCATAATCACTCATTTGATGACCTTACATGGAAAAGTTATTCGCTAAACAAAGTACGCCATAACAGTTACTGTGCAAAGGAGACTGACAAAAACAGCATTTTGGCGTTTCATATGGAATGGCAAACTGAATGCTAACTAGTGCCAACTTAATACCAAATCGTTTGGATCAGATTTCAGTCATCTGGTAACTACATAAAACTGCTTAAGATGTGTTTGGCACCTAACATTATAATAGCGCTTTGGGCGCGTGACATCAAAAGATTCGAAGGCGGAATGATAATGTTGCTTGCAAAATCAAAATCTGACAACCTTCTTAAGCTATCCAACAGAACATATAAGAAGAACATTGTCATGCTGGCCACCGGGGCATGACACAGCAAAGAAAATTGGAAAAATTCCACAAGCTTCAGTGCGATGAGTTAGAAAATCACTGTGTTCGTTAATATAAAAAAGTATTTGTCGCGCAGAATCTTCCTACCAGAAACTAGCTTTAAACGGAAGTATGTTTGAAAAGTGCAGTCTCAAGACTCAGCAGCAATATCATAAAACAGTCAACTTCACATCATATCTAGGGCTAAATGGCAAAAATAACAAGGGAACAGGGCATGTCCTGAGGTATCATGGATACAGTAATCGATAGCAAAATCAATCTGTGAGCACAACGACACGAATGAAGGACTACAAGGATTCATGAGTCGAGGGAGGACACCATTAATGACGCTTCACTAGCTGTAGTACCTCAAATGGCAACCAGGCGTTTGTAATTTACTTGTAAAGTTAGCAGACCACCTCATTAACGAAGCAGACATCATACCCACCCTCCTTCCGCAACATCAAGTTAGAATAAAAAAGGATGTCAAGACCTTCTCAGTTCAAAAGGTACGATGCAAACAAGATTGATATACGAGTGCCCACAGCCTATTACCGGAATGACCCAGTTTCACTTTTATCAGCGAGGCTTGAACTAGAAAACAGGCTTAACTATTGCCATTTATGTGAGTACTGGAAAAATGGTTAGCACACAGGAATAGCTAATCTGCAAACACCACCCAAGGCCACCATACTTTAAGTTCTATGTTCAGAGTGGGATAACCTGTCAGTATGTGCACTGTTCGGTAAGGAGGTTTTTCTGACTTGTTTTGCCGTAGTCTGTAATTATAAAGGCAGTCAAAGTTATCTTCCGGAAGGATTATACTAAAAAATTTTGACTCGTATTTTTTGAGGGAACTTGAGACAAATTGAAGCACTTCGAATTATTATTCAACTTGACGGATAAAAAATATTGACAAGGCTAGCCAAGCACTGGTGGGTGGCTTTGACAGGAGAAATGTAAACAACCATTTCCGATAAAAAACCCACCGAATTAGTGAAAATTGATACAATAGTCCCTTTTTTCCGCAAAAGCAGTAGAATGACCGTGAAATAATATCTGATAAGTATAAGTGGCATTAGGAACTGCGCTTGTATACCGGATTTTCGCTAATGGATTTTGATAGGGCATCTTTACTGAATACCACGTGACTCAAACTGTTTGAAGAGGACTTATGTATTGAGGGAATAACTGATGGAAAAAAACGGTATGTCTATCTACAGACAAATTGATGAAAGCATCTTCATCTGTCATCGTTGGAAGACGCTCGCGGAGACGTAAAGATAAGAAGGCCACGAATTAGGCCCCCTTCATTTGCGTGGACTGATATTATGTCCAAAGCTATATAAAAATATATTACTTTAAATCTCCCAATATGCGATATAAAAAAGCAGACTCTTTAACTAGTTAGTTAGAGTTAATAGACCATGGCGCAGTAGAAATGATAGAAAGGCACTTCATCCTTACCTTCAAGATTGCATTTGTGACAGGTGAAATCAAGCACTGTCGTGATGTCAAATATTCCTGCATCAAACCCAGACCAATGCTTTCCGCCATTTTTTCTAATAGAATCAGCTGTTTTTTAACGAAATGAGCAATAAAATATAGACGTAAATTAACTAGCGTATTGAGTATTATTAAAAACAAACTCTTCTTGTAAAACCTAAAATACGATTATTTCAAATGGCGGTCAAGCTGAGCAAAAACACCTTTCGCACAGCATAAAACAATTTTTTGTACACGGAACACCCATGGCTTTCAAAAGTTCCACATCATCTTTGCCGTCCATGGTTCTCTGTTATGTCTAATATTTTCGTGGGAAAGACCCAGCGCCGAGTTGGGGGATCGGAAATGTTTCTTATCCTGCTACTTTGAAACAGCATGACGCAAATCTTTGTGGTTCATAAAAAGCACCCAACTAAAACATTATTGGATTTTTTGTCCAATGAAAACCCAACACATTCTTTACTTTCATTTTAGCTTTTGCACCAT
This sequence comes from Clonorchis sinensis, assembly GCA_003604175.2. NCBI lineage: Eukaryota > Metazoa > Platyhelminthes > Trematoda > Opisthorchiida > Opisthorchiidae > Clonorchis > Clonorchis sinensis. Next base: position 158,624,334 of record CM030370.1, read on the forward strand.
AAAACCGAAAGAAGTTTGTAGGGGTAGGACCGCAAATTTAATTTTAGTCATGTTCTGCTCCCGTTAGAAAAGTTTGCTCTATCAAAATGCAACAAACCACACTGCAAATCGCTTGTTATTAGAGGGTTAAAGCTTGAGAGTAATGTTTTCTCTGAGAAATTTCGCTCGACAGGAGCTGTATTCATATACTTTCTACTTGGGGGTGCTGGGACTGGAAAATGCAGTAATTGCCTTATTACTTGTCGAAAACTGTAGAATCCTGACGAGCTATGTCTTTTATGCGATGGATTAAGAGAAAATGTACTGGTAAATTGGTAACATTCAACAATAATTACAAACTTGTCGTTGAAAACGTGTTAGTAACTATCTGACTGTCTGCCGATAGAAACATTTTTACCGGGTCGCCATCTACGTGCTGTACAAAAAATATTTCATTCGACTGTTTTCACCCTCGAATATGGAATAGATGAGTAAACAGCCCTTTGCTATGATAAATATCAATTGTGCATATGATTTTTATGAGTTCCTTTCGCCTGTGACCTGGAACGAAGTGGAGCGTATGAAATGTTACAGGTAATATTAATCTAGACATTTTTTCCATATCACATTTAGATTAACGAAAGGTCGATGTAGAATCACATGTCACACACATGTCAATCACACTTAACAATGGAAAAAAATATCGTCGTTGGTGTTCATGTTTGACATGCTGGTCTGGAAATTTCCGCCAAATAATTGCCATTCCATTAGTACCCTCTAGGAGATATCACTCCCTGTATAAAACGAGACTGATTTATTGAGAACGACGAGACCGTGAGAACTTGACTGTAGCACCGCAAGTGTGGCTGTAGGGCCGATTCTGTGGCGGAATCTGGGAACTTGTGGGAAACTACTTTCATAAGTAGATATTCTAAGCCAGGCGTACCTGGTTCACTGGGAGCAATCCAGGACAAACAACATCGCTTCATATAGGAAGTCTCCGGCGAAAACAAGATAGAATGCAAGCGGCCAAGCTGGAACGACTCATGTGTTATTGTCAAATTTGACAGTAGGAGCCACAGAAGCATTGTTGCTAACATGGGCTTTTAAGCGTTTTTTCAAAATATACCAGACTGAGAGCATGAAACCCAACCCATGAAACCCAACAAATCATGCCAAACACCGACACTAACAGAATGTTTTGGATGAATGCAGACAGATTTTCTTGGCTTAATCACTGATACGTGATGAGTAAAAAATGACTGATTCGCAACTATGAATCCCAAAATCTTTCTACCATAGATGTTGCGTATTAACCCCAACATCATTAGCTTTGGTGTAAAGTTTTTTAAAACGAAGATTGGGATAAATACTACTTCACGAAACACGACTCAGTTGCTAAAATAAATGACGTAGCAATCTTTACATTCATCCAGAGACCCGCTTACGGATGAAGTCACGAATGTGAATATTGAAGCATAGTGTCATCTATCAACCGGTGACTTCAAAAATTTGTTAAAAAACGCTCTTCTATAAAGAAACTGCTGACGGTACTTTGTATTTAGTTTTCAAAGCAATTTATGAAGATATCAAACGCTTGCCTTAAAAACGTAAATTCGTTTCAACGGTGTGGGACATAAGTTCAAATTACACAACCACAAACAGATGAGTCAGTTTCAAATGGGACGACCGCAAGTTTAGGTAATAAACATTCTTTTTAACAGGTTTAAAGGTCTGGGGTGGCTAAAAAATGGATGAGGGAAGTTTCTAACTGTTGTGATGAAAATGTCAAAAACTAACAGCATTGAAAATAACAAGGATTACCATAAAAATGTTACTGCTTGCGGATCTTAGCACCTGCAGGATATGGCAAGAATCGAGATGAATGTGTCTGTTGTCGCCGTTTTGCATACTCGTAGCAGGGCATTTCGAGTTGTTTAACAAAATTATGCCTAACTGATCATCTACGTAAAAGTATTGTCTGTCATTACCGCATCCAACTTATTACCAATAAGAGAGTAATGATATTTCTCTTTGAGAAAACGAGTTATTGGACGTGAGCTTTTCAAATAAACCTTTTCGCGCCGTCAGAATGTATAATTTTCAACCCTTTTCCCTCCTCCGAGAAAATATTGGCAAGAGGTAAATTCAGTAACCATATATATCACTTTTGCGAGGCCTTTTGGTTGGCTAATTGTTGAATAAACATACTGAGTTCCGAATTGTACAAACTGTTGAATTGGTGGTTGCTGATGTTTTCGCAATTTGTTTGCCTTCGTCATTAGCCGACTGGACATCCTCACCTTTCGATGGGTCGGGCATTTAGTCCATACTTGCTTGACTTTACCTAGTTTTCAAACATCAACAGATATTCGTTACTGTGGAATGCTATCTCTTAAGTGTACCTCATTTAGTGATGTCCGTATGCCCCAATATGAAAAGTGACTACACTCAGATATAATTGACCGGAACAACATGGACCCTATGAAGGATATGTGTTACACGAAAGTTGCTACAGTTACGTCAGTTGGTATTTCAAATTATTCATCTTTGAAGATTCTTCTACTTCTCACAGTCTGACCTACACTTTGTTACCAAATCAAATTTAAAACGTTTGCACTTTCCCCGCTGTGTAAACCGACAAAATTATCAATATTTACTTCGATTACCTTGTATCAACGTTTGGTCAAACAGCGTAGTAGAGAGATTAGATCCCGTTTAGACACAAACACTATCAGAGATGCAAAACTTATAGACCAATGATTAGTTAGTCACCAAACAGACACCTGACATCAACGCTTGCGCATGGCCAGGAGTTGGATTATAAGAAGCAGGCAGTAAGTTTAGAAGTTCACTGTTTTCCTCTAAATCGTACACAGTAAAACCACGCTAGTTGATATCGCTCTGGTATCACTCGTGGCGGTAATGACATTATGGCTTCCTTATATCCTGTTTGTAGAATGTGTGTTATTTCGCGATTGTACACCAGGTATTCAAACTCGCATTACGAACAACTGCACAGTGACGCATAGATAGATAATGAAAATTTCGGTAGTTACAAAATGAAGGAGGTTATTGGAGCCACCAAGTAAGTGCACTGATCAATACACCATGCTCCAAGCTTCATGGGTAAGTTTTGCGGATATGCCATAAAGGTATTTTTCGAAATGTTTTTGAAAAAATGAGAGAAAGCTTTAACTCTCGACAACCACAAAATCAAGCACGAGAAAGTACAAGCAGTTAAATTTGTTTCCAACTGCTGAGTTTTTTTTTGGATGGCAGACAAAATTACCTCCATTCAGTCATCAAAAACCTTAGACGAGTAGCTTAAACACATTTTACATGACCTCGTCGGCAATAGATTACCAATAGCAAGAAAACGAATCTTTACGCAGTCTCTAAAAAAGAGTGCCTACTTATGTGATCACCAGACCGACCAAGAGATAAAGAGAAACGACGGTTATGTTAAGTCTAGTGTAATCTAAGCACAATATCGATTTTTTACTAGATACAAAATAACAGTTTGTATTGACTGGTTGCAGCGGAGATAACAAGTTTGAGAACACGGGAGTTTCAAAGCCGAACAATCCGGTGATGCTAAAGTCAGATCGATTCGATAACCGGTGACTGAAAAATAGCTACTAGCTGCTGATACCTGTAGCTTACAGTGGTTCCGAGCTTGTCTATGTCATTAGGGTCTGAGCCTAAAGCGGGAAGAAACACCATTTTTCGGTGCTAAGATAGTAATTAATTTTTCGATGAATCTTCCTCTGCAGTAAAAGACGGACTGATATACATGCCGCGATTTGGCTCCAGTATATTTTGTTCTCCAACTTGAAGGTGTTAGCAAAATTGGTTCACGTTTTGGATTTCCACAGAGTAAAAAGTTCATTTTTCGGTTGACGCCAGAATGTAGGTCGTTTGAGATATTGAATTTTCATTTTCAAGGGGGTGTGCTATAAAAAGCTGGCTAAATTCTTGCAGTTATGTTTCAACTTTGCTTTGTCTTTCAGTGAACAGTTTGGAATGTCGATTTAAGTCCGGTGTTCATGAACAGCCCTAGAATAGCTACAGCAGATATAGTGTCGTGAAACACGGTGTGAACAAGGTTGGCTTTGTTCCGTAAATTACTTAAGCTTCGGAATGCACACACGTGCCAGTTTTTTGTACACGCTAGATCCTACTCTTCATTAGTAGGTACAAATATAGGAGTTACTCTTCAGTCTTCTCTTCGTAGGTTATCGTGAGATTCGGCTAAATGTTGTTGAGGCGCTGGTAAAAATTCATGATAAACCAGTGTGTGAATGAAACAGTGATTATAACATAGGACTTTGAGAAGACAGTTTAGCTATATCTCAGTCATAATCACGAAAGGTGGTTCTTCCGCCACCCCCGTCCAGTCAGCAGTAGCACAATGAAAATGAGAAATGCCGTTACAGGTTCCTTTTCTAACTCACCAGTGGTGTTTCCAGATTACTGTGAAATTCCGAGTAGGTTTGCACGTGAAAGAGGCTCTACTGCATATCCTGTTTGATACTGACAGGCTGATTTCGAGTTGAACAATCACTCCTGTTGTTCAAACGAATAGCAGAAAGTTCATTAGAATTAAAATGGAAATGGGACCAGACATCGCTCGTTTCATTTTGAGTGAACCAGTTGGTTTTTGCCGTTTGAGAGTAATTGTCATGCACTGATGAATCACATATGGTAGCTATATTTTTGAATCATTCGTCGAAAATAATAATAGATTCCTTCACATTTTTTCCAAGCCAAAAGATACCAAAATTACAGGGCGGAAATTTGATTGCGGTATAATGAATCACAGGAGTAAACTTTTTTGCTCATAACGTATCAAAAACTGATTGCCAAAATGAATGAGTTATGGCAACCGTTTAATAGAGTATGTTGGGGAGCGGGGCATGAACGCATCGCAAGGGATAAATGTGCTTGTATTATAGGTGTGCATCCCTTAAACTAGATCTTAATGTTGTTCAGGATTTTAGCATTTCAACTCTGACAGCGAACACTACCATGTCGTCAGCTGTTGTCTTGAACCCCGTTGTTTATCACCGGTATATGTATTCTGTCACATACATGCGACTAAATACACGTTAGTCTGACTCAGCTTTCACTTTAACAGTTGTCAACAAAAAAACTAGCGACCCTTTGTAAACTTGCGGTCGATTGTGATGGCGCGAGACACCTCAAACAGCATGCGTAGAATAGTAAGCAAACATCTAGATCACTAATTTTGATATGCATATGTAGTGGTGTTTTGGGTGATTCCCCAAATAATGAGACACAAATTCTCGTGGAATATTTTCTTCCAGATGCGCCCTGTAAAGTGGATCTAATTTAACCGTGTTAGGTTAGCAGCGCGTCTTTCCCAAACAGTACGGAAAGCGTAGAAATGTTGAAATAATACAGATTAACTCCTTTTGTCTCCACTGGTTTCTGAAAAAGTCAACGAAGCAACTAAAACCTCTTAGCTACGTACGATTTTGCAGGAGAGGTATAATTGTGCATATTGATTTTGAAATACACCAGTATAGTTCATAAGAACAGTTTGTTACGCCTTGAACGTCCGCCGTAATCAACGGCGATGTCATAGGCGTCAAATGCATTGTTGTCAAACGCTCGTTTGGAATTCTGTTTAGGGGACATCGATTATTAAATCACAGACCGCGAGTCCCGATTTCTAGGAAAGCATCACCATAGCTATTTTTAAACACAAATTTAGCGCCAAGCTATCTGGCGATGCTGAATTTTTTCAACCAACTGATTAGGTATTTAACTGGCAACTTTATGAGCCTAAAAGAGGATCTTGCCAGATCAGCCCATTTCTTTTCATACCTACTTGGATTTGGAGAAAAGTTTGTAGCACCACGACGCTCGAAGGCAAGCTCGTCTATGTGTCTATGGATAACATTGGTTCCTTAATATGAAAGAGTGCTTTACTGTAAGGCGTTGCACTCTATTTGGATCGCAGCGTTCTGACTTACTATAAATCGAACCACTGTGTTGCATTTCACCCAGTCTCGCGGGCAACCAACAAAATCCGCGAACGTTTTACGGAGCTTCATGCCAGAATAATTTTCCTTACCCTTTGCTGACGCAACTTCCCAGTTGATAGCATCTGATTGGTTATATGAAACCAAAAATCAGTTGGCTGCACAAGACATGTATCAGTAAACCGTCTGAGAAGCTGATTTACCTTCATAGTTGCCAACCATTTTAGCCGCTCTTAGGTTAAGTTATGCTTTTTAGTTCTCTTCAAGCAGCATTCAGCTGGAAACTCCAGGGCCCAGGGAGCCCGTCAGAACTCTGTTTATTCAATGTTTCTTCAATAAACAAAGTTTTTTTAGAACCAAAGAGTAACATATCTACCTGGTCCTGGTAGATCTTCAATCCTGTAAGAAAGCTGTGGAACGATGACCAAGTTCACTCTAGATCCCTGGACCTACAAACCAGTTAGCTTATCCGTAGTCGCGCTTTTCGGTAGACGCTGCTACATATCGGAAAAGGTTGGAACCGATCGATAAATAATCGTTTCGGAAGGGTTTGTTACCGATTGTTTAACAAACCCTTCTGAAACGCTGCTACATATCGTTTCAGAAGGGCTTGGTAAAAAATCGGTAGTTTTTATTTAGGTGTTTCACTTTTGACACAAAAGCTTCATCTGGCCAAGTGAACAGGTCAACAAATTGGCCAGGTTTTAAGGTAGACGGAGAACCATTTAGTAAGACCTCTACAGATTATCAAACTAGATCAGTGTTGAGTGTTAATTAACGGCCCTTTTCGGTCAGTGTGGTTAGCAAATTCTTGCACTAACGGGTTGTAGGAGTTTCAAATTAGTTCCGATCGGTTTTTGTTCCTTAATCTTCCACTTCAGGGTGCTTCAATTGATGATTCACCACGGGCGCCACTGGTAGATTTTTGTTGGCCTTTGTAAGCTTGAGAGTTGCGACAATTTAGTTGAGGGGAGGGGAGGTTGCTGAGAATAAGTAAAATTCAGACAATGGCTACTCCTCCTTCTGTTACATATCAGTCATACAGATTGAATACAAATAGCGTTCACCACGTAAGTCAACGAGTTTTGCCATGGCTGCTCGTCGAGTTAAGCCTGTTTTCGAAATGATCCTGGAGGGCACTTGCTACATCTCAGTCCTAAACAATTTAAGAGGATATGTTTGTGCGATATGAGTATACGGGGCGAACTAGAGCCAATATATACCACAACGATTGGCGTTGGCAAACTGTCTCACGAGATGCCTAAATGGGACCCTAGGCAGGTGTAACCCAATGGAACATGAAATGCCAATATATGAAGATCGCGGCCCATGGTGAATATATATCGCACAGAGATTTTGTGATACAGCTTGTAAGTGGTCACGTTCTAACCGGATTCCATTCACATGCATGCAGGTTCCACAGTCATCACCATTACAAAGTCGGACACGCACTTTTCTCCTTAATATCTTGCCTTATATGGCCACGACCGACATGCTCTTTATTCCTAATACCAGTGTAATCATTCTGTCCAGAAGGGCAAATAGGGATGAACACCAGTCGGAACAAACTTGCAAGGTCTTTCAGGGAATTGTTCTGAGTCTTCAAACTGCCAAGATGTTAGTTCTTTCCTCATCAGGCAAGGGGAATCAGTAATTTGTTGGCTTCTTGGAGACAGTTATGTTTGATAATTTTCGTCCCTCAAGATAAACTGACGTGAAATTATTTGACATTCGGAGCCAATGATCTCATTTGCTTACCTCTAGTTCGAGGATTTCATCGCAACGCGTAAGACAAATAATTTTTTGCTTCTGTGGGTAAAAAAGCGTTTATTTATTTTTACTTTCTTTCATAGCCAATTGAGACCGCTTCTGGTAGTGCAGTGATAAACTAGGTCAAAATGTCCGGTATATCCGGTTTCAAAGTTTACCTAGTTTTAGAAACAGTTAAAAATTATAAAGCAGTAAGTCTTGAAATGGAGATAAGAGACGGAAAACGATTTATGATCCTCAAGCAAAGACCGCAGACAGAGCAATCATGCTTACGCGTCCGGCAATTGGGTATCCTGCCGTAGGTTGCTCTCTGATATTATTACTCTAGCCATCTTCTCCACGACCTTCCATGCTTTATCTGGCACTCATTTCTGACATTTTCTACTCTAAGTAAACCGAAATCCAGGGCTAACAAACGGTAGTTTTTAGCAAATGCAACGTGACCGGCGGCAACATAAAAAGTCGTCTACTAGTCTATTAGGTTGGAGACTGACTCGGTTTTGGTTTTGATAATTAATGGTTCACGTTAATTGTTATCACACTCCATTGAGCGCAGCGCCGTTAGCAGTAACAACGGTTAGAGAAATGGGAAATCACCCCATTCGGTCTGGTCGTTGTCAAGGTGAACGGTTTCTCAGTCTTAAGTGAGGCTTCAAACAGCCATATATAAGTCTGACTGTAAGGCTTTAAAACACAATGAAAATGTAAACGGAAGACGGAAAAAAATGTCATTCTTTGGGATAAAGTACCAACGTCTACACTTAAGGGAAGTATAAGCGGTGCCTGGTCACCAAGAATCGGATAACGTGACGTTGCTTTCTGGATTGTAAAAGGCATTTTTGGTTTGAATTTACAAAACTCCCACAATGTCACATTATTTAATGCCCTAAAGGAAACTGGTAAAAAGTAGACAAGAGCAATTCTGATGTCAGTTATTGAGTCAGCTGTTTTTGATCAAATAGAAAATAATATGTATTGTCTATAATGTTGCAGTATAATACTAAACATAAAACAAACATAAAATGAGGCTGTAAATGAATGTCCCTTTAGATTCAACATCATTTTCTTTTGAAGCACGTACCTACTTCAAATTCTGAAAGAGATAAACTCTGAACTGCTTTAAATGAGGTGAAGAGATTAGATGTAGTTGGATTCAACTCATTTTATTTGTGCCCTCTGTAAATCTTCAGACAGAAGATTAACAGTGTCATCCTTTAGCGAATTACACTCATTTGAAAACAAATTTGGTTTTTCGGGAGGCTCGCTTAGAACCTAGCTGGATCTCTCAATTATGGTGTTTTTAAGCATCCTTTACCGAAGGCTCTGGGTTACGAATCGCATACAGAAACAACGGTACAGTGCAAATGACGTTGTTTTCATGCTGTTTTCACAAACTTAACAAGTGAGCCGGTGTTTTGTTAATTTCACTTGTCGTTTGGCTTTTCCTTCCAAAATGCTTTTCGGTAAGAAACTGTTTATCGTTCATTTACGTTTTGCAAAATACTTATATACATTCATGGGGATATTGCATAACAACAAACACGTTTCAAATATTATATGAATGCGGATCTTATTTTAAAACTTCTAAGCATGGGGCAGTCTTTGAGCTGAATTGTTATGCCCTGTAGTTAGTAAGTTCTAGAGATCTTCGTTCCATTCTGAAACAGAATTCCAGATGCAGTTTCCTTCAAGACGTATAATTATTGAATATGAAATTTTTTTCACAACCCACAGACCCTCTGTAAATCAGTGAAAAAAGCCTTTTGAGAGAAGAAATGGCTGGCAAGCTTACCAAGCCGAATACATATCACTAAGTGATCTGAAAAATATTCATTCAAAGAAAGACGAGCAGCTCACTCTATGTATACCAAAAGCGTAGAATGGCTTCAAAAATGCACCTCTACTGCTTTTATTCAGATACTATGCCAGTTAGTCTCTCTACCTTAAGGATCTGCATTGGATTCCATGGTTCACCAAACGTATTTTTCCATTGCAAATAGAGTTGAAGGACAAATATCAGAAGGCATCACGAGTCGATTCTTTATGTTTTGCACAGAAGTAATTATAGAGCCTGAAAGCCTGCCCAGACAAGAGTAGCATTGGCCAAAACGATTCGCCAGGGAGAAATCGTATAAATTAATCCAAAACGGTCTCTCGCTAGAAGTTACCTGTTCCCTTGGTTGGCCATATTAGACTATCAGTGTTGTTCGAAGTATAAACCGTGTTTAAAGTACATTGAACAATACCAGGCTTCGAGAAGCAAGAGCAATGTATGCTCTAAGAAATGCATCTAATCTACTGTCACTAAAACACTAAACCTCCACTATATAAAATTCCTGATCTGTGGATGGTTCGGGTCGGTGTGTGTGGGAAAGCAACCCCTAGTTGGCCACACAGATTTTGATAGGAGAGTGTTCTACGAAATCATTCAACGGACCAGATGAAGGTACACTGTAGTATCATGTAAACCAAGCCAGAAAAAAGACAAATAGATAAATACTCCTAAACTAACTCGGAAATGTGAGTTATAATAGCGCATCTGGTTGCAGACAAATTGCTGCTTTAGTTCTGTATTCAAAAGCACCAACTCATGGTCACCAACGTGGCGACTGTTCACTGAATCTATCTACGTGACGTTTCACGTTAGATCCACAAAATCTCATCAACTTCGTTGCAAGACATTATCAGACCCGAAATTACCGGAAACTTCTCAGTACAGCGGAACATTGTTGGGTCGGAAAGGAGTCACCCAGGCGAACATCTCTCTAGAGCTTACGCACCACCTGCAGTATCACGAGTCCACCGATAACAGTAAACCAGTGCTTCTGAGTAGACGCTCCACAGGTCTTCTTATGGTTTCATATGGTCTTTGAAAGTCTGCGTGGCCAGGCAATTTAGATGATATGATAAAACCGATGAAGGCCACTTGTAGATGGATTCATTTCCTAAAACGGGACATACGGTTGATTTCATGCAGTGTGCGCTGTGCCTTGTTCATGCCACTTGTAGACAAGCACTGTGAGCAAACACTGGCGATCAAGTGCAACACAGTGCAGTTAAAGCAGGAGCGTGAAATAAACTTGGAAATACTTTGTTGACGTCCAGTTCATGAGGTTAACATGTGAAATCAGAAAGGGAGCTGAGAGCAAGTGAATATTTTCAATGGTCGTTTGGGTAGGATAGAATAGATTCATTCGCTGTTGATTAGTGTTATGCGCATACAGTACAGTCTGTCGATGGTGCTATACACCGCTCTGTGACAATGAAGTGCCCGAAATTGCTATCACTATCACTTACTACAGACGTTGCGTGTTGTGTATCGGGAAAGAATTGACTGGTAGGCCATAATGTGCTTTGTAGAACGGCGAAAATGCCAGAAAAATAAACCTTTATCTGAAATCATTGAAATTAAATAACACGTCAATTGTTTGCAGAATGATATAAGCATACCTTGTTAAACTGCAAGTTCACTACAATTTTGTTGGCCACATGAGTAACTTTTCAGGATGGTGTAAATGAACTGACGATTTCACAGGCCACCTTGCAAGTTTAGAACAAAACATTGTGATGTTATTGTTTGCATTCTCATGGACCACGGGTAAATATGCAGGCGATTCAAGTAGTCTAACTTAACCAATTATAAGATTTCCCCTGCAACAAAACGAAGCTAGGCACTTATCAACAGGTAATTAGGAGAATAATGCGTGTTTTATTGGTCACACTGGATCATCGTAGCATTTCCCTTGTATTAAATGCTGCAAACTGATTAAAAATATATTGTGGACCAACTTTGGGGCCAACGGCATACAATATTCAAAGATTTCTTCTAAGAATGAACAATAAATATAAATTTCATAACCATGTTGCTTTTTGACGAGCATTTCTTACAGCTTCAGGCGTCCTGTAAACGATGACAAAATCTTGATTGCAGTAGTAATTTTTTCCCGTGCTGTTCGCTTTTCCTTTAAGACGTCGCTCGGCAATAGAATGTAGCGAAAATGCTGTTGGTATTAGATACAAGCTGCATGAGTTACCACTTCACCCGACTAGAAGAAGTTCGGTATGAGGGGCAGTAACTCGGCCCATCCAATTAACAGTTCCTGGAATGTGACGATCAAACACGTCACACAGATTGGAATATAGTCACATTTCCACATAAACGTAGAAATACAATGCCGTCTAGAAACGATTGTTTAAAAAATCCACAGACAGTGTGGGTAAGAAATGTGGAAACAGTAAGCACCGATCAGTACCTAAACCAGAATGTGGGGCTTGTCTTTCCTGTGGCTGTAGAAACCTAGCAAAGCATATTTCTAAATTAAGTCATCGTCCGTAATACTTGAGACAGGGAAGCAGATAGGTTGTGACGTCGTGCTCTCCACCTGGTGAGCTTAAACAAATCCCCCATGATCAGTGAAATTTTTCCGCCTTCATGAAACACCTCACGCAGCAAATACAACCCCATCTACATCCAGCACCTCCCATTCCCTGTTCTAAGGATTAAAATCTTTCGATTTTGATAAATCACAAATTATCCTGGATCTCTTACCAATTCAAGATGCAAATGATGTGAATGATTTTAGTAGTCTCAAACGTCCATTCCATAGCTAGCTGATGAAATATCTGTCGTTTGTAGAATCTACTGCCGAAAGACTGTTTAAAACTTGTTTTGAAATTTCTACTCTTCAAAACAGTCATATTCCAGCGGAAGTTCGCTACAGAAGAATTGTCATCTTTATCTTTCTATGCAATAATCCGCCTCTTTTGAGGGGATCATGGTTAACCCACAAGAGGTATTGTTTTGCGCATTTCTGAAAAGCTCTGATACACGCAAATTCAATTAACCTGCCTTGAACCTTTTTTTTGAAACGTCCGATACCACAACAGTTCCGTTTATCCTACAGAACCCATTGTTACTTAGTGACTTTAATCCAGGAGCAGTTGGCTCTTTCGGATAAATTTAGGTGGAATTTATTTTATCTACTTACAGAAAAGTGCAGAAATTTCGACAGTTTAGGCTAGCTTAACTGAACGTTGAAACGTGGTTGCGTATTTCACTGGATCACGTGAAAATGAGGTAGAAGATAATTCTTCTGTTGCTGACTAATTCTAAACTGCATGTAAGGTGACTGACGGCCACACTACCATAACCGTTTGGCCGAAAAACTATAATTTCATTTTATTGTAGAAAATGACGTTAGGATAACTTCGATAATAGCGAACAGTGACAATAAATCAGCCAAATTCTAGGCAAAAAATTAAATGACAAATGACAGCAGAGGTGGCGTTTACTTCCATAAAAACTTTACGGCTAGCCAGTATTTTGTTTCATTTTACGTCTTCTTGTACACTGCACAGTAGATGAGGTTGCAAAAATGTATGCATTCCGCAACTTTGTTGTTTTCACTGACTTGTTCCATTCGATCCTAGAATAGAAATGTTTTAAAGCTACGCAACAGCTCACAAGTTAATGAGTTTTCCCAAAAGGGTTGGTCATTTGGTTTCCATGTGTAATACTATTGCGCAGGAATAACAGTTTCACAAAGTTACACAAGGAAAGAATAAAACGAAGTACGAACATGTCATTTTCCCCATAAATTGAATCTTTGCAATAACACATTCAGCTGTCATATAAAAATATAGCGTCATTTGCCTTGAACGGACTGCAATGGTTATGTAGCTGTGCGCCTGTGAGCGTTTTTGTCGAATTCCATGCACTTTGTTTTCAGTTAGAATATAACGTTGGCGGAAACTCAGGGGCTGCACTTACCTAATGAGCCCAAAGCTAAGCGAAATCCATCGCCGGCTGTTGAAGACTTATCAGCAAACTACTGGGTGGTGTGTTATGTCCGTACAACTATGTCTTCACGAAGCAGTATGTGAAAACCCCTGTTGCTTTGTTATTTTGATATTTGATATTCTGGCCCCAGGATTGATAAAGTCAATAGGTGTGACCTAGCCGAACAGTTTTCAATCATGCATTTGCCATGCCATTTGTGAGGATATCGTGCATCCTACGAATTCTAATGTTATGACCTGAGGATTTTCATCATTCAACCTGATTGCCGTCTTCGAAAATGAGCCCTCACAGAGCGACTGAGCTAAGGATGATTTCAAACATTCATATTGATTACAAAAAAGGTAACCAAACATCGTTGGTCTCGCTACGCATGGTTCATCTTAGGGTTTGCTGTGTTCTGGAAGAAAATTTTGCTCCATCACTCCTGAACGGAACTTCGCTTCTGCATTCATTCATTTAAAAAACCGCATTCAACGGCGTAACATGGTCGTAAATAGTGCATAATTTCAGTCAGAATGTGTGCAAACAACCCTAGTTTGATTTAACGCAAAACACAGACTCCAGGTTCAAGTAGTATCGCTGTATTATTGACCGAGAAGGATCACCTTAGAGTAGATGACAAACAACTTCCATGAAATTTGTCCTCAATCTATTGCGTACTGTGATTTAGAATGTCATCGATTTCTGTGGTTGTCGGGATTAGGGTGCACAAATAAGGACGAGGATTTTGATAAAACTGCGATGCGAATTTTCAAGGCGTGTCGGTCTATAGTCACTTCAGATTTATCCGAAATCTACTTCACTTCCAGACCTTTTAGCTTCTTCATGTCCGCTTACCCTGTTACGTGAGTTTGCACGCAACTCATGATACACGTGACTACTGGTTACTTCCGAGTAGATTCGTGATGTTCTGAGCCAAATTACAAATATAGAAAGGCAACTTTGCTCACAATGCTCTTTCTTCCGGTTGCTTCGACGTACGCATTCTATCGCCACTCAAAACTGACAACAGAACTCCCTCATCCGGATATTCACCATCTTCGCAATCAAACAGCTGCGTGTTATCCATTATTTTGGGATAGAAATAGGAGCTAAACATCTTGTGGAATAGAAAACGACGAAAGGTGTGCTACTTGTCAGCCTGATGCAATGCTCGTGAAACAATCAATCACAAACAATATAAACAGTGCATGGAGTGTTCATATTCATTGTTTCTCTTGTTGACCTGCGCGTAAAACGTGTTAAACAACACTACGACGAATGAAGGGCATTGTGTACGAAAACTAATAAAATTCTGTCACATGACAGTTGGTAGTAAGAGACGTTTGGTTCACAATTTGTGGCTTAGTTAGGTGCTCAAAATTCAGTAATTGTTGTATATTTTTGTGATTGCACTTTATGAGCATTCTAACTTCTGGACAACCCAACGTTTCCAGGACGACTTAAATTTGACGAACCAAAATACATTGTTTTCTCGTAGAGAATGTCCTTTCATTTGTTCCAAAAGTTTTCAAAATAGTTTTACTTGGTTCATACTTTCCCCACGGGATTGTCATGCATTTTTATTTTTGCGTTTACATCAAATGAAACAGTGAGATGGATATTACTGACTGCTTATCTTTAATTCATGAATAACATATTTTCTTAACAAATTTTTATATTAAAACATGCGGTGATATTGGTGTTGACCGTAATGTGCATATATTATTCAATCAGCCCAAAGGCTGATTGGAAATGGAAAAATTCAAAGGATCGTTGATACTTGCGAAATAACTTTATTTCCACATTAATCCGGAGACCCATCATACCACCAACTGTATTCGATCCAGCCAATTTTAAACCCGTTGTTATCACAGTGCAGCCAAGCCAACAAAAATATACTAATTGGAACAGACACCAGTGTCAGTGAAATTCTGTTAAAAAGTGTAAAATAAATCCGGACAAGCAAAAAGTTCCCGAAATATGCACAAATGCGCGTTTTTCCTATTCACGTATATTTTCGGCGGTACACGCATTTTGTCATTCAGGGTTTCAAGTGTGAGAAACAAGGAATCACACAATTATAAGCAGACAAATTTGCGATCTACCTATTTTATTAGTTCTGCGCTCGGAAACAATTTTTTCAGATATGCGCCTCTGGGACAGTTCTCAAGGTTTCTTCCGATTGCTTTTGTATTATTTACAGGAAGGAAATACAAATTCAGTCATTCATCGTCAAAAAATGCTTCGGACATTTATGGCACCGTAAATATCTCGGTACAACTCAAAAATATATGAGGCCTTATCACGGGCGACCAGGTTCTTTGAGAAATGTATATTTAACATGCTTTGGAGAACAAGATCTAAGATGGGCCGGTTTTTTTTTCCGTAGAAATGATTTTAAATTTTTCTAGCGTCCACGCATTGGTCTTTCAGCATGAAGAACCAATCGTGTATTAACAAAGCCGCTATATATTTTGATGAGAATCGATATGCCTTTTGTTCAGTTTACTTGCTGTATTTCTTAATACTAAAATAACACACCGTAATTTGCGCTTCAGCAAGTGCCACAAAAAACGCCTATTGTCATAAATTCTTTATTTTTTGAGAACTGGTCAATGTTGTAGTCTTTGAACTGTCAAGTAACTTGCTATGGCGTATGTGTAACAGTGACATTCCGTGTACCTGGAGACTACATATGCGTACACATCACCAGAAGAAATTATGAACATGGACTACACCGAGGTTGTACTGCTGTCTATATGACTGAGAATTCTACGCAGGTACCACGTTTTTTTGTCAAAGTTCAACGTTTTTTTATGAATGAGAGAAAAGACTGCCAGTTGACTTTTATTTATTTGCAGAGGCAAGAAATTGGACACGAACAAGTTGTGCAATGAAAAAAAAACGATTCGTGCTGGTTGCTACATAAGGTCACCGTAAAGCGGTCGGAGGGCTTTGGCCAAATTATGAATCAGTCACATGCTGGCTGATTTGCTAAAGCTATTTAAGCGACTTCAGTTGTTGGCAATTGTTTTGCGTCTTTGCTGGACATGCTTTAATGAATCAAAATACTTTCGCTCATGAGAAATATCTCAAGCAGTTCGAAGAGCACGCAGAGTACCCAGGGCCTGATCGATCCGTCAGGGAGTGATGGCTTCCAAACTACAGTCTTGAAAATTAGTTTTTAAAGTTGGTCGTAGCCTTTTATCCCCGGAGTAGCAGTCGCAGCTGATTCCCTGGGCTGGGACATTCATTTTATATGTTTATTTCTGCGCATCGAAAATTGTATCTCAGGGATGATGTTGAAGCTTAGTCGTTATATCGGTAAAGCCATAAACCGTTAGGAAACAGTTTGTTTATATAGGCGGGTTGAGTTGGCTTCTATCGTCCACCTCCGGTTGAGAGAACACAAACTTCTTCCGCGGTGCTGCGGAACATCGGAAGCTCAGGTTACTTCATTGGTTTTTCGCCTAGCTTGGCAATCAATAATCAAAAGTGGACAATAAAGAAAGCTACGATGATTTCATCCTTTTGAAATAAAATTCGAATGCGTATCAGGCATTTAAACCACTTTTCTGTAGGAGAATTTGCGAGCGCCCCATAAATCGTGGGCATCACTTTATTAGTTTGGTCACTCGTTAGTTGCCTGTGCTCAGTCTCATGGTGGGCATCACGTTATCACTAAAATGAAGCGTGTTTTGATATGGTGGCCTGCAGAATACTTTACGGGTTCCATAGTCAATAATGAGCGTCTTGCAGAACCTAGGGTCACCCGATGCCATGACCATTCGTTTATTGTCTGAACATGTCATCTTTCAAGAAGCCTACTTTACCGATAACCGAATGTGAACTTCATAATGGCGGTGTGACTGACGACGTATCAAACCTGAGTTCAGAGAATGAGTGGAGAATGAGATCCAACTTGATATATATTCTGCACAGTTGAGGTGCATGCGTTTTTTCTCCACCCCACCTAACGCTGTGTTGTTATGGCTGGACGTTTCTGTCCACCTAGATATCGTTCTCCCTCTATCTATCAAGCGTGCAGCGTTAGCTTAAGTGAACATATACTCCGGTCTATTGGCGTCACTATTCGGGGGGAAAAATCGTAATTTTGCCACCTAAAGTGTAATATTATGTACTTCATTCCACACAGTTGGTTTCAAAATTGGCTTAGCAGCCGGTCGATGACAAAATGTTTGCCGGCTCAAATCACGACATACTAATTAATGGTAGAATTATAGCGATTGTATGCTAAATAGCTGTGGTTACTTCTCATAATCATTGCATTTGAAATTTTTCTCAATTACAGTACCATCGGAGAGGGTGGCTTATTACACATACAACGCGACGAAAAGTTAATTTTGAGATTTGATTCTGCAGCACCAACCAACTTTCTACCCTTGGAATTTTCCGGCAGATGCAGGTATGGCTAAGGCCCTTAAGAACCCACAGACTGAAACTTAGGTGCAGCTAGCAAACATTTTGAGCGTATTGTTAAATTATCTATTTTATTAGGAGTGGATAACCCACAAGACATATTCAACTAACTCGCTTTTTCAGGCACAGCATTCGTGAAATCACTGTAAACAAAGAATGAGCAATGGGAAATTAGATTGCCACTTTTGGCGTAGATAAATCTGCCTTGGTGAAGCAATTGCAGCCATATGAACTTCCCCCAACTGATGCTGGTTACTGATCACCCAAAAACGAATACAGTCCGTGTGACGACGACATCTTTTAAATTCAAATATTTTGTGGATGAGGTATTTAAACGCTTTAAATATGTGGACCGATCCCGAGAATTGCAGTTTTTCTAGGCTTTCCGAAAGTAGAGCTACTGAAAACAAACCATTCTTTCCCCAAAGTAAAGCACTTGCCAAACTGATTTTACAGGTGGTGAATCGGAGTCAGGCTTGCAATTTGTTTCATCAGCCCTGAATAGCTTCAAGTTCTACGTCTGCCCCACCGCAGCCAAATGACATTTTGATGAAGAATTTTTCTAAGGAAAACAGGGTAAGTTGTTTACTGTGTAGCTGTTAAGCTAGTTCTATTCAGAAGACATCAGCCGGGGTCCTGGATATCTATTGAGGAGATATCTCGTCTTACTATCAGTGTGTGTGGAGTTCCAAATAAATTAGATGGATCCGGTTACCAACTTGATGTTTCTTGATTACTCCTAAGATTAATCAGTCAGTGTGACCGGCAAGGTAACCAGACCGGATTAAGCAAGGTCATTGAATTTCAGGGCGATGAACTTTAAGCAAGGAGTGGATTATAGTTGAAATCCTGCGGGTCGCGTTTGTCAGTTTTACGTTCTAGTCTTGTCTCGTAATAATCAGGAACCTGTCCGAGATGATCAGCGTAGCGAAGTCGCATTTACAACGTCGAGTGCCTCCCCTGGGCTATTACATTTCGATTATCTTTTACTCTTTCTTGTCCATATCAACAAAATTACACGGTAAAATTGCATTTGAAATCAAGCAACCAACTACCAAACAAGTGCAACCTAATCGATAACAAAACATTGTTTTGTGAAGCCAATGGTTTTATTGCATTAAATTTTTCTCCCATTGTCCAATCTTTTTTCAAAATACATCTTACGCTGGTAAATATAGATTTACAACAAAACACTCCATTAATTCTACGCGTATGTGGATATCAGGTTGAAATTTGATTTGCTTCACTGCCTTACGCGTCTGCTCCAAAAGTGTTAAACAAATACTTGTGTATTATAGGCTACAGTCCTCGGGACTTAGCAGGGTGATCACAGTAATCAAATAAAATACCTGTACAGAGCAATAGAACTCGTTATTCAAAAAGTGTTTGTTCGAACTCTTAAAATGTTGCTCTCTGGTGGATTGTTAGAATTATCAACCCCTGTTAACTCCTGCTTATGGATAATTGTCCGAAAATCCTCCGGTGTTTTCAGCTTTTGCCGGGTGAAAGCTCCCCGTAGTACGTAAAACACAAATGTTTTTTAGCCTCATCAGGTGGTTCGGTTGCCAGACGAACGCAAATTCCTTGCGGTCGTCAACAGTTTTAATAGCCCTTTTTATCGCTTTCGGTTGTAACCATGTCGGGCTTGTCTTACCTTATCTGGACCTCGGTTTTTATAGATAGAATTCTGAGGTAAAATTTCTGTAAAATTCCATGACATAGCTACCAGAAAAAATTGTTTTTCGAACATGTATTTTAAATAAAGATTTAGACTGTCATTCTAACTCCGAATCCCGTGAGTTACCCGTAGATAACTTGAGCTATACAGCGTTGAATGCCCTGTTATATGGGAGAAACCGCTGATGGGCTCTGAATTAGCACTTGGGGAGATGAATTATACATTGAAATCCAGTAGCCTGGAAAGATGTCTATGGCAGCTTGGTAACTTATTAGTGATCCTTTCAATGGTTATGCCACACCAAATCAGTAGTTTATTGCCACTACATTTCATTGTTTCTTCGTCCGTTGTACAGCTGTTGTCGGTGGAATCCACATGCGCCACACCAATATGTTGACATTTACTGTTACCCTGTATTTACTGTTTTAAATTAATTTTCTCCCAAACGGCGACAGTTACTTGTGCAGTGGAAAGACAGAATGTTAAACATGAAAGATTCATCAAGGCTTACCTTTTAACGTCGCATACCTAGGTTTTGACTGCTATGGTACTGAATTAAGCCTACAGGACTTGAGTGTTTTGTTTGCACAGCTAGAACCCTGACTGTTGGCGTTACCAAGCTTTTAACTATCACAGTATCCCGCCCTGCTATTCGTTCACAAAAACGGCGCATTCTTTGTTTTGTCTGCGGGCGTCTATTAACAAAACATGTGATTTTTGTGTTTGTGTGGTTCCCAAATCAAAAGGACCCATTGCAACAGTTTTCTCTGTATTGCTTTGGACCGAATATCCTGCCAAGCTGAAGTGGATGTTAAAACGCTCAGTGCTATTGATAAAATAACCTATATTCCGAAGAATCCTGCCCTGAAAATGGACTTCGATCCGTATGAAAGCATTAAAACCGCACAACTGATATGTTTACCGTTCGCCCAATGAGACAAATCTCAATTTCCTTGAAAGAGGATACAAAGAGTTTATGCGAATATTTGGTGCACAGTTTATATTGACACACAACGATAGAATGGAGCATAATTCTGAGTGCCACCTTCTCCTGCACTCATGTTGCTCACTACGGATAGCGAATGACAAACTCAGAACAAAATACAATACGGTGCTTTAGGGTCAGAGAATTTAGAAATGGTTTGGGCTCACCTACCTTTTTTATGTAGGTTTGAGCAAAACTAGTAGTTGATTCGCTGTATGAGTAAATCCTGACTGTTTCATGTTTACCGCAGACAGGATGAACACAAGTCTAGTGGTGCGCAGCGTAGGAATGCGAAAGCTGAGCAAATCCCACGGTAGGACTAATGTTGCCAAAATATTATGTTTCATGTTTCGACCCAGTAAGTGTGCGGAGTATGCAAATTTCCTGGGTCTTTGCAACCAGGATGAATCAAAGTTTTGGCGGAAGATGTCTTGTTCGTGGTATCTTGATCACCACTCCGTGGCCACTCCATAATTTGTGCTATATGTTAATTCTGGGGAGAGCTTTCTTTACCTGATTTAACACTGGTGTACCATTGAACATGTGTAGTTCCTACTTAACGTACTCTTCGAAACCTTGTCCTTGACAATGAATTGTGTTCCTGGTCGCTTATGGTTATCGGGGTGTTGCTTGCCTGTAGAATGAGAGTAAAAATTTTTGTTTAAAGCACGACCAACCCGGAAGTTGCAGTTAGTGGTTGTGATAAAAATACAAAGGGAAACATGGAAGAATCACCTAAGTAGGTTGATGATAAACCAGGGGGAGAATGACGGATATGTACCGCACATCTTGTGCGATCTTGAGGTACACCGCACTGGTAGTAGGCTACGCGATACTTGTAAAAAGAGCGATATTTTCATGGCCACGTGATGTAAAACCGCTTCGTGTTCTTAAGCATTCACATTTACTTGCGAAGTTTTGTAGCGTTGAGTACAATTCAGGCAAGTTGATATAATCACGCATGAGACTGGAACCTGTTAAGCGCCGGTTCTACTAACTATTTGTCAACAAACGTTTGGCCATCAATTTAACTGTATTACTTGATGTTTATCGGAGCATAATTCCGTTCTTCTGCGCACATCTAAGATGCACCAGTTACATTGCTTAGGTCGGTTTCTCACATTTGACTGAATCCAAAGTTGACGTTACTCTTTTACCTGCCCTTTTTCATAACGACGAAATTATTCTTCAGGCAGCTTTGAGGTCTAGAAGGGGCGTTGGACTGGAGATATTTTGAATGAAATCCTTTCGACCAGACAAGTATAAGCCATTCATTCACGAAAATGAGCGACTGATTGGGTGATACACCAAAGTAGTCATACATTCCACCGAAAATAGCACCCAAATACAATAAAAGGGATTTCAAAATAAACCAAGTCCACTAAGGTAGCTTATGAGATAAACAAGTATAATTTTCCAAAACATCAGTGGTTTCAATTCAACGCTCATCAAGTAACTAAGACGCTTGTCTTCGGCCAATCATGATAGGGAATTCACTCCTCGTTACTTCATGCGTAACTTCTATCGAATTGGTTATGAGACACACTTGTTGAAGGAGTTTTGTCATAAATCAGACCACGAAGCCCCCAACACTTAAGTGAGCGCCAATGACGTAGCTAAATTCAATACGTTTCTCGGTCCAGTTCATATGATCGGCGACAAAGTGCATTGGAACACTTGTGAAAGTTCATTTGCACATTTTTACATGACGCGTTAAAATCTGTTCCATTCAAAACTTTCGAGGTTATCTACGTGGATTATTGGCAGTTGAAGGTCGCCGTACTTCCGTCACAAGTTGTCATAGTTCTCGTTTCGTTCGCAGCAAGGATGGAACGAATATGCCTTTCCATACCTACGGTTCTCAGCATGACCGTCCGCATTAGCAACTGCCGACGAAAGCAACGGTTCGTCAGTTTTGGTGTCACCATGATAGTGATTGTTCCGGCTTTTGAGAAAGGGCATTGCCTTTTAGGTCTTAAGGCATATGCTCGGCCTTCACTAGTTTCATCTCAGAGACTTCTCGTTTATCTAAGAGGCATGAAGAACCTGGATTGACAAGTTGACTGTCTACAATCCGTCAAGGTTTTGGCTATTCACTTGGGTGGGAAGAACCGACACATCTTTTTTCATAGATCCGGGTGGTTGGCATCAAAGTGAAAAGACTTTTGCGGCAGTGGTTGTTTTTTCCATCAGACAGTAGGGATGTCCCTTCTGTTCTCGAGCATTTTCTCTACAATATCATACTCCTGCCTCCAATTCGCCCTATGCATACCTAGAAAATTGTAAGAATGTAAACCAAGTCATCTCGTTCAGTATTAAATCAGTCTCTAATACGGATGAACTAATATCATTCATGTCACCTTTTACTGTGCGCTCACAGTATTGGTTACGGCCTGTTCCGCATATTGTTCCACACTTGACTATTAGCCTTTCTGTGCCGGTTAACCCGATGGGACCAGAAGACCCGGACGTGTTGCGCATATTTTGTTTTATAATCCACATCAAAAATTCTACACTAATAGTACAGTCAATATGTGGCAGCGCACCCCGCCGAACTCCTTGACAAAGACTTCACAACGCATAGAACAGTAATGTACCCTCATATAACTGACCATTCATAAATTTGCCTTTGTATCTTCCTTTAAAAAGCCAGTCTTTAGCTGTCCGCTTAGATTCCTTAATATTGTGAGACATAAGCCCCTTGAGGAGAATCACCTACAGATTACTCGAAATAACTATTACAAATAACCAAACATATTTCTGGTTTCGCTAAATTAGCACAGGTATCCCTACTCTCTGAAGAGATCCAGAAGACATATTTGGACAAAAAACTCAAGGATCCACCGTTACCTTCTGTCGGTTGATTCGGACACATTTGGTACCCTTTTATTGTTGGCAATAAAACCTTATGTGCGGCTTAGTGGAGCTCTCTGATCGGGCTTTATTTCATTAATTATGTGTAGTAATAAATGACGCTGTCTCCTGGGCGTATGTTGAATACACAATACAGAACAACAGACTACCTCAGAAGTTTCTCCATCTCCGTTCTTTCCAGCAGGGAGGATTGTTTAGAATTGGTGGTATTTCCAGAACGATACCAATTACGAACGCATCTCTCACGAGGAATTGCTTGGGTGGTCCTGGCAGAACAACGACCTTTGTCGTAAAACCGAACGCCCACTGAACAAATATTGCTCTAGGTTCGAATAGGACTTTCACTGAACAGATTCACTCACCGTGATTGACGGAGATGTCCCGTGGAGATTACCTTCAGGACTAACAATAAACAGCAAAATGTCAGGGATCTGTCACGTTGATCTTATCATTGATTGGCAGGCACCAAAGAAGTAAATTACGTGAGCTGTCAGTGGCAAGCCTACAACCTTCTGTAGACCCGGAAATTTCAACTAATCCCACCAGCTTGTAGCAAAACTGAGCAGTGCAGCTAATGTCACTGTAATTTGTTTTTCTATGAGGCTGCCAGTTACCATGGGAGCAGGCGTCATTTAATTCCAGAAGAACAAAGATAATCCTCATAGACTCACTCTGTCCCTCAAGCATGTGACAGAAACTCCTTAGAGGTTATCTAATTTCTGTCATCTCCAGCAGTGGAGCTTCACTGATGTCCAGCAAGCCCACACCAGGGATGCAAATATCACTGGAATTTGGGAAGTCCAATCATTGTTTGAACAATATGCTATTATTATATTCATACGAACGATAACCATGTTAACCAGTCAGTCAGAAAGGTGCATACGAATCCCTCGAAATAACTCAATCGGAGCAACGATCACGGGGGAGTTTAGGTTCTTCGACCCAACAATATCATCCACATGACAATTGATTGTAAGCTGTGCATTCACCAGATAATAGACAAGGTTGATAATGCTACAAGATTACAGTATGTAGATAGCTCCCCGTTTCGAGCTTCAGTGATAAAGCAACTGACATTTTATTGTTCACATGAGTGAGCGTTTTCCAGATGCCACAACCAGAACCAATAATGCGAAACAAATTGTTCTAATTTGACCGTCAGGACATTACTCATAGACTGTTCAATAAAATTTCCAGGTAAACATAACTCACATATTCCTACCTCCTGGTAGGACCACGGACAAGTGAAGCCGAATCTTACTTACGGTTGCGCACACCACAAAATTCATTCGCCCAGAATGAACTTCATATAAACCCTGTTATGACTTGTTAACTCCCAAACTCTGGATGTTTTTTCAAAGGATATTTGAAGATTTGATATTGTGTTAGTGACTTGGAACTTTGTGGTATCTGAGATAAATCTGACCTGACAAGACCCTCCAACAAGGGACGAATTAACAGATAATCCTCCATGTAGTGCCCATGGTGTTGGCAATGTTAAACATAAATGCATCACTCATCGGGCACCTGCTGCTAGTTTAGTCTTGTTTGGGGCTTATGAATTGGGCGTAACTCCTAAATCTTTAGGAGTCTTGCGCATTCAATTATTTGACAATGCTCTAAGATATTATTAACGTACAAGTTAAACAAATCCCTATTCTACAGCCCTCTTCGTCCAAGTGCGATTGACAAAGGCTGCCAGGCTGGTAAGTTAAATCGATATTTAAAAATCAGATGAGATTTTTCAAAGATAACATTATTTACAGAATTCCATGAAGACACAGCTGATGAGTTCTATACGGGAAGAACCTGATCGTAGTTTGTCAGCCGAGGTTCATAAAAATACAATATTTATTCCAGAAGTTTCTCCACAGTATATTGAATCTGGCTTGCACATTTGCCAATGCATGAAGTGCAGGTCAAAAGATGCATTTTTGACCTCCTTCATACCCGTTCTCGATATGAGCTATAAACGGAGCAATCATATGAACAGTAAGTCATTATAACGATAATACGTCCCGTAACACGGTTGTACCGAAAATCCCAGGTTCCTATATTTTGACTAGATTAATTGAAACTTGTGAATTGTTCACAGTATGCGTTTGGTCAAAGCAGAGTAAGTTTGAGCCGGTACTCACGTCTCACGACAGGCCTATTTAAAATTGCAAAATGCAATTTAGATCTGTATGCCGGCCTCGATGAAAAAGTTTGCCAACATGTGCTAAGTTAAATAAAGATATTTGAAATAAACACTTAAACTTAGCTTAAAAACTTAAACCCTGTCAAATATTATCACTTCTTGAGGACCACTTCCAAAACACTTTTCTAAAGTTGAAAACTACAAGTCCTTCCCGCCTGTATAACAGTTTGTTAGTTGTATGTGGCGCGCTGGGTCATCCAATCTAACAGTTTTGTTTAATGAGAATCTATGCAGCCGCTCGTAGCTTTCACGATTGTTATCGGATTTTCGGGCACCGCGCTTCGGCACTGAACTGTCAATGTTTGTTCCACATTTCATAAGAAGATTACCAGTTTTTCTCTGTTTCAATGTTTCTAGAAACAATCTCCGAAAATAAGCAGGGCATCACGTGTGAATACACACGTCGGTACACAAATTATCGTTAAGCTCAGTTGTACGTTGATCTCTCTAAACTGGTTGCACACCGCCCCTAAGGAAAGGCAACAAAGAAAAAAATTAGTATACTTTTTTTACCCCACATTTAGTTGTTTTCTGATAGTACTATATAAAACTGATTTCAGCTGCAGGCAAGATTAGAACAAAGGAATTAGTTAATCCACCTTGTTATTATATTGAAACGACGCATATATGCCTCGGATTTCCACTTCTACGGGGAGAAGTCACAAAGCTTAGAAGCGCCCCGCAGTTTTGCATAAAAATTTCAGCAAAACCACGTAAAACACGTTTAAGTTTGTTTCATCTAGATAAATCTGATAATGGGACCAACTTTTAAGGGTAATTATATAAATACAGCAACAAACACATTTTCCAAAGTGAGAATGCATAATTTTCTCCACATTTAAAACGCCTTGCAAAATTGTCCGGTGTGCATATTTAACGCGAGATCATTGTGACATATGAATGACTTATGGACATTGGAAAAAAAAGAATTCTACAGCGCTGTCACACAACTCTGTTTTCCGGTATTCGCACAACCGTTAGTAATTTGCATCGAAGTTTGGAATACACGTTCTTCTCTTGTCATTGTTCTACTATCGTTCTTCACCTTGCTGAACACCACTGTATCCGGCAATTAGTTCATAGTGATTAACTAACACACAACTGAGAAGGGACTCTAGTAGATTGGATTTCACAGATGCTGCATGCCAAGCCACGCACCAAATCATTTCTGACATCTAATCATTCGTATGAGTCCGCTTATTGTCCACACGATTGTGGGGAACTCTGCTGGGTTACGCTGCTTTTGTCTTCGTTAGTTGACTAATTACTGAAAAACATTAGGGAGTAAATGCTGTCCAATATCTATTACATTACCACTTTGTACAGGAACTGCTAAATGAAGAAATTCGAGGGGAACTTTTAAGTTCAAAGGATGAATTCACTATGATGGATGATTTTTTCCTATTGGAAAATTATTGTCTTCTTCGGCACTTACTAAAATTCTGTTGGTGACAAATCAGAAGATACCGATTTTTCTAGTCACTGTCATCAAATTTATACCGACATACGGATAACCAAAACAGCATACCGTACCAGAAGCAAACAAGTAAAGATGTGCACATGCCTCCTTGATATTTGATTAATTTAGTATTCAGCTTTTCCTCAGTATCCGAACGTCGCGGTAGGAAAAGTATTAGGTGTTCGTTGTAAAACTAGCGTAGCAAAAACTACCAATCATTTTGCTACTACGTAGAATCGTCACAGAATGGTCCATTAACTTCCAATTCTGATGGCATCTTGGTATAAATAATCTTGCTGGCCACTATCTCCATCAAGAAATAGCTTCAAATTCACACCCATTGATGGCTTTAAAATACATCCCCATCCTAAGTTAGTTGCGACTGAATGGTCTGAGATGTGAGTGGTAATACCACCACAATGGGGAAAGCCTTGGAAAGTTAATGAACTATTTCTCCTGCTAGCCTGTTGTTGCTGGTCGACTTGTACTCAGTTGCCTAATGTATTTTCTAAACCTTAATGCTGGTTTCGAAGTAGCTCAGCGAACATTAACCGTAGTAGACCACACAGGCGTACCCAGGTATCCTAATAGTGAATTATGAAAGTTGGGGTGAGTTTCCGAAAAGCCCTTGCAAAGGCTAGTTAGTGTGCGTCTCGGAGCTAGTCACGTGGGAGCTCTCCCATCTATGGGTGGTAATCTGTCATAGACTGAAACCATAACGTCGTTTAACCATGGTAATACTTATCCCATAGTTGGCTAGAAAAGTCGGAATAAAAGAGCTTTTATCGAGATAAGACAAGCATCAAACAGCACCCCTCCTAACGGAGACAAGAGAATTCCGACGTTGCTAACTTACAATATACTCCAATAAAGGCTTCAGGTTAAAAAAAAGACTTATTGCGCTGACAGCCCATGTGATTTAGCTGGGGTTGACAGGTTAGGGTTTTGAGATTCTGAAAAGATTCATTGTCCTCTGATTTATCCGTGTTGCGAAAAATCATGAACTTAGTACGGTAATCAGGATGAACATGGGTTGATTAGCCCGCCACGGTATATATAAAACAGACGGAAGAAATAGGTTTGTATACGCGTCATATGTTTGAATGAGCTGATGCATTTGACCTCTTTTATGAAATTATCTTGTGCGTCATACAGGTCAATTATAGTGGGCCAAGTGTCCCGGACAAACCAAATATCCCAGGATAGCTCCGAAAAAGGGCTTCACAAGAATATTCGTCCAAACAGATTCCACGCACATCAGTGTTCACCTGCTGCTATGGGGTCCACAAAAAAGGCAACTAGGCAGAACACTATCATAGATAAAAATAAGAGAATGAATAATATATCCCGTAAACATGTTGGTATGCCCCAAGAAGGTGCGACCGCTACCGAAAATAGAAATGACTTTTACGGAAAGCAGGGCAACGCATACCGATCTTCATATAGAAGCGGGAACACCAAGTGTATGCTTGCCACACTGGTGAGCGGCAAGTGAATATCTGATGGCAATAATTCATAGCCAAATAAAACTTTCGAGAATATAGACGGGGAGATGATATGAGCGGGGAAAAGCAAGGACACTGATGGTCAAAACGTCAGTGAGAATTGTTGTTTTATACCATTTAGTATATGCACGCATTTTATCCCCTTCAAGACTACTCGTGCAGCCTAGTTTTTAATTACTTACAGAGAATGCAACCGAAGCGATGTCGACCCATGGTCACTGGTGGAAAGATAGATGAATTTTGAAAGCAACCGTTCATGGCACTCAGTACTTGAGTTAGCCGTTAAAGAGAAATGCGTATTATTAAGAAAGAAAGAAGAAAATAAAGAAGAAAATAAAGAAGAAAATAAGAAAAAATAAGAAAAATGCGTATTAATAGCTAATGCGGCACGGCAAATTTAGCATCCCGAACACTTTGTAAGGACGGGTGTTTTACCTTATAGAATCTAGGCCTATGAGACAGGGAATAGGAGGCGCTTGCGTTTAATCCGCATTGAGAAATGAAAGTGGAGAAGCTATGCGTACACCTGGTTATGATCTGAAATTCCAGGAAGTGTAAATATTAGACCAAGTGCGCAAAGATCATCAAGCGCCCTACTAAGTGGAGGCAATATCCAGTTAGCAAATGTGACAATATGAATGCGAGAGACGTTTTCTAGAAGTTCAGGAACACGTCACTGATGCGCTTAACTACAAAATTATCATCTGATCAAACACATCAATAATGAATGCGAGTGAGTTTGAACCAGGTGAGAGAGGATATTCATGCTTTAACTAGCCTTCACTAGTTAAGCCAAGAGGTGCCAGTGGTGTCTAGCAGGATGAATTGAAAATCGGGCTTACTGTGGCGGAAAGTAAGAAGTTCCGTGTTGCGTTAGAACTGTGACATATGCGGCATCTCCAAAGTATGAACTCGACAGGACATTAGGTGGCTCTTTAAGGATACACCTCAGTAATATTTGGACATCGAATGCGAAGGTAGACCAATTGGAAAGACAGAACTGTCTCCGCAGGAGAGCATAATAAGGCGTGTGGTGTTTCATTTAATACCGCTGGCCGAACGCAGAAAGCGGGCAGTGTAAACATAAGGACGCACAAAGGAGTTGAAAAGGAATTAGTGTCAGGCGTTATTGTGACTGTGAAAAATTACCGATTGATTTCAACTTGATCGGCAAAACAGTAGTAGTACTCCCTTGATACGAAGCTGTTAACAGCATTGAACGAAATGCTGGGGAGCTCTCATATATCACACAGGACAACGTCCATGATGCCAGACAGTTTTTCTCGATACAAGACTGCTTATGAGGTCACTAAACACCTTGGATAGCCCAATACCAGAATCCGGACATAAAATCTCGTTTGCGATTTTCAGCTGATAATATAGAATATCCAGTTAAAGAATACTGTCAACGGAGGCCATATTGGATGCCAGTTGGAGAGTTCGTATTTTGTAATCAGCATTTCATCATCAGAAGCTGACAAAATCAAAATTTTCCCGTGTATCTGTCCCCCGATGAGATCATTATTGTTCACCCTTGGTTATCCGCTATGATCTTCTACGACGTAAATTTTGCTACGCAAGCACAGGCCCAAAACGCACCCACAGATAGATATGTTATTCTAACAAATTCGCCTTGAAGTGTCAGTTTACCAATTAATTCGTGTTTTCCATACATCATATTCTAAAATTTTTCAAACTGAATTCGTGGCCTTCTTGTTTTACATGTACGGAGAACAAGGCCAGATATTCATGTCTTCCGATAGACGCATTGTGTGCGATGGCACGGTAAACATGCTCACTTTCACGCTATGCTCCCGGCTGGTTGCTGTTGCCAGTGTTGTTCCGATGCGTACATTCTCCTGCGATTAAACCAGAGAATATCTATCTCACTTCATACACCACCGCTCGCCACAGAGGCGGCTTGAATCTTATGTGAGCCTCCTGATGTCAAACAATCAGGGAGAGGGAGATGATGATTGATTGGATTAGCAACTAAGTGAGGACGTTTGTTATTGGGTTGTCAAATCAGAGCTGGGCTTTCCATTTAGGCAGGCAAGAGGCAAGTGTCCATGTTGTGGGCCAGTGTTCACCCAGTTCCAATTAGTCACCGATTGAAAATGAGTCAGGGGGTGAAACCATTCCCAATGAACCATGTTACTGGCGTTCGCCGTGGCAGGACCGTACCCCCAGGCAAAAAACACCCCTCAACACTATCGAAATTCTCAAGATTGCGCAGAGCAATTAAACGATATATCAACTTGCTTAGGTTACCTACCGTTAAGTAAAAAATATGTATGTTAAAAAACAGACTCATTTTTGGAATAAAAACCTTAATTGTGATTTGGAACTGAGTTACCTAGAAAAGCCGAATGCGACCCAAACCCTATTCGTACAGCAAAGAAGCAGAACCTGAAAATTCCGTATTTGGTGACGGGATTTCGAAATTTCGGCTAATCTGAGCTAGTTTTTCTACCCCTGTGCGCACGCCACAAACCACCAACGAGAATCGAGTCTGTAACCTTGGGGAAAGTGGTCTGAACACTGCCGTTTAGCTACGGATAACCACTAAGCAATGTAATGAAATCACACGGTTTCCGGCTCCCAAGCACGAGTGCATTTACACTTGAAAAGAAGTAAACTATCATTCACATAAGCGGCGAGCTGACACATGCTGTCGTGAAGCCTGCCGTTCGTTAATTGCAAAGTTGCAGGCACTTACTCAAACAACAGTTTCGATTTTTATTCTGGCTTGCAATTCCTATACTCGTCCTTGGCTCACAGTTCGAACTGAAATTTTCAAGTCGGACCGAGAAACGTCAAGTTAAAAAGCTCGATTTTTTATGCCTCGTTTTGCCGGTTCGCGACACATCCGTTCAACAGACTTAATGTATGTTTATTTCTAAACCTCACCTTGGAACGATTCCGGAAAATTTCATTTTATCTATCGCGACTGTATATCCTTTATAGTATTGAGGAGGCTGGTAACCTTTAAATAAATGCATGCTTCAGTCTATAAATGCGAGACTGAGAAAGTTTTAATCTTAAAAACCAAGGATGCTGGTGAGAGACTAAAAGCGTGGTTCATTTGCAGACCAGGCAAAACGCGATTCAGATCGGTAGAGTGCAGCGCATAATCGGTAACTCCATTTTGAACACTATAGCTAATGCATGGTCCAAACCTGTAGCACTGGACATTGGCTTTCCTTAATTAGTGGTGCAAGCTGATCACGAGCAATGTCTCCGCTGCCCACAATTAATTGTTACTTTCCTGGAGTTTCTTTTTAAAACTAGGAAAACCACTACACTTTAGTCGTTTCTAATATCTAAAAATACGGATTATGCAAATTAGGCATGCACTAGTGGAAATGAAACCGAAACATTAGCAGTACACATGTGTTTGAATTTAAATAGCTAGTCACCCGAATGCTTCATACTTCATAGAACATGCCCAAAGCATGTTCTTATAATACCACGCTGGAGGTCGTGGGTTTGAGATCCCCAGGTGTTCCGTTTGATATGCATGACTGCTGATTTCTAATAAATATGAAACAGCTGTAGAGTTAATGTCAGTTTATTGGCATAGATTGGCCTAACTTACGGAACAAAATCTCTAACGAAATAAAACATATAGGCGGTAATCACCGGATAATAGGAAGATTATCCAAACTATAGCACTAAAGGGTTCATCCATCAACAAGTTTCGACGGCGGTGAAGGGCTGCGAAAGTAAGGATATATATATGCGCGCTTTACCAAGAGTGTGAAGCGACACTGACAGACCCAATTTGGGGAATGAATATATTGCCGTGCCAGTTCTGGTAAGACTCGACGATGAACAGGGCGATGGCCGCATCCTATGGCATGAGTTCATCAAAGGATTTGTAGCTTTTGGCAAAGTGAGTATTGAATAGGGTATTTCCTTTTTGTGCTTCGACAGTGTAAAAATGTGACCAATGTGACCACGACCGTATATTTAATGCGAGTAACTGTGTAGGAGATCAGGAAATGGTGCTAATTTATGATGAGGAGGCTTGCAAACAAAGCATGTTATTAAGACTTGAGAGCAGGTGACATGAAGTGGTTGTGTGCACGAGTTATAAAGCATGAATTAGAATGAAGATGAGGGGGTTAGTTACGATAGGACTTGTGTGCATCTACGGAACTTATACTGCGGTTTGGGATAGTTTGTCTGACTTGAGAGCCGCAGGACGAATGGAACTTTTGCTGACTTCATGAACAGTTGGTCTTAAAAACGGCTGACAAGTATATCTAGGTGGATTGGTGCTGGTTATTTTCAAGGCCAACTGGACATTGCTCGTAAGGCCTTTCATTCGGAGCTCCCTAATTCATCAATGTTGTTTTGAAGTTTATTACGCAGCGTTGTCTGCTCACCTGGTGCCGTGATACCGCACAGTTTTCGATTATTTTATCGGGGAGGAAATTAACGGCTAGTTTGCGTTTCCTTCAATGGAGCGTTTGTATTCGAATATTAATATCCCGAGGGAAATTTACTGTCTCCGAAATTGCGATGTGCATCGATCCCTGTCAAGCGAATTCAACCAAACTGCATTGTTTCGTTTCATCATAGTGTTTGACGAGCAGATTTCTCATGAACTCCAATACATAAATTTTCATCGAAAACTCCGACCTATCATCTATATATTTGGATATGTGCACCGTATAAGATGGTAGCAGTTTGCAAACTGCCTCACAATTCGTTGATCGCACTCGGGAGCGGCTTTGTACTTTTCCTTTTGTTGGAATGCAATGAACCATCGAAGAGCGATTGGCTTTACCTAACGTTTGTTATGTGTGAGCAGCGTGCTAAAATAGATATGCTACAACGCGTCGGGCATATTTTGCCAAATGCACTCATTCGCCTTGGAGCCACCTGTCGCAGAGTTTTTTCCCACGCGGCCTTTAACAGTATTCTGCTGATAAAAGTGTGAATGTTATTCACCTCGAGATCCTTTTCGGATGCCTGATTATAATTTGTTGGTGTTGAGCTTTTTCTAGGTTGGAGATGTGCGGCTGACCTTTAGTTAGTAGCATCTGACTCCATAGATGGCATCGTTACCTCCAAACGTTTCTGGATTCTGCCGTCTCTTTCGCTGCATTGCTGACAGCTTCAATTTGTAACTCTGATGTCGTGGTGCGCACATGTATCGTTACGATGAATCAGAGCAACATGTATTACCTTTCTCCAGTTTTATAATATCAGGAGTGATTACGCTTCCAAAGTGTCACAGTAGAGTTTGTCAGAACCAAACACGCTTGCCTCATTGTGGACCTGCTTTAGGAACAACAATTAAATTCATCATAATTTCCATTGATGGTTTGCGTTCCACGGCACTTTTTAAAAAATATTCTCAGCCTCTACTCATTGTGCACCCTTTATACACATGAGATTATCTGTTATACCCAAAAAAAATCTCCAGGATTAGAAGCTTTCGTGTGCATAATTGAACAGCCTTTTGGAGAAAACTGCCATGTCTGTTACGGAATATGTTTAGATACATATTCCCCGAGGCTCCTCCTTTTGTAACACGGTTATGAAGATGATGGTTTATCTGGTGGCATTCCATTAACCGGATCGTGAGTGAATGGGAAATCGGATTGGACGCAGTAATGTGTGAGTGGACGTTGTTCTCATCTTCATTTCTGTGCTGAGAATACGCGGGGGAAAATACGATTATCTAAAGCAGCAAATAACATACATGTACTATATGATACATGATATAACCTAAAACCACCGAAGCTGTTCCATCTGATCGATTCCCTGTTAATTGCCATTTTGGGCATTATTGGCTCCAGTATTTTTTGGATTCTGCCATCTACCTACTCTGCATTGCTGACAACTTCCAATTCTAACTCTGTTATCCCGGTCAGTACATGTAGTTTTAAGATGAACCTGGACTACATGGACGTCCTTTCTTCAGTTTTGTGACATCATGTTATTTTACGCCTGAAGGGTGGCAAGTTAGAGTTTTTCGCTTGCCTTATTATGGACCTGCTTTAGGAACAACGATTAAATTTATCATAATTTTCATTGACGGTTTGCGTTCCATGGCACTTTTTTCAAGTTATTCATAGCTTCTGGTCATTGTGCACCGATGACACTCATGAGATTACCTGTTATACACGACAACACTTGCTCCATGAATAGATGTTTTGTCTTCTCATCCGTACTATTGCATGTGTGTATGTGAGTCGGATTTTGAGGGAAGCTCATGTCTCTTACGAAATAGCATTGGATAAGTATTCCCCGAGGCTCCTCCTTTTGTAACACGCTCAATAAGATAATGGTTTATCTTCCGTTAACCATATAGTGAGTGATTGGGAAAAAAGATTAGATGCCGTTATGTGTGGGTGAACGTTGTTCCCCTCTTCAGTTCTGAGCTGAGAATACGCGGGGGAAATTCAATTACCTAAAGCAACAAATAATATACATATAGTAGGTGATATAGCCTGAGACTACCGAATCTGTTCCATTATTATAAGGTGAATTCCATGGAAAGCGACTCTTCATCCTTGCTGTATGCATACAAGCCGACGAATTTGGCTGTCCTGGAAAACTCAGTTACAATTCACATTTTACGCGTGCGTTCCTGTGAAGTAGCCTGTTTTTCACTGGACATACTGTTTTGAACTCAATAGGAGGTGTCCTAAACAAGCTGATGTATCTACGTAATGCACTACTCATAAGGTTGCTGAAAATTCTTCGACAGCACACGAACGGTTTCGCCCTTCTTTGGGCTCATCAGGTAGGCGCAGTCCCCGAGTTCCCCTCAACCTTATGTTCTACTTGAACCCAAATTGGACTGTTTCTCGAGTTATACACTAATTTGCAAATCAATTTGGTTTTTGCAAGAGACTCACCTGGAACCAAATTGATTTGCAATTTAGTGTATAACTCGAAAAAAGCTGACGTATCGTTTAATTGCTCTGCGAAATCTTGAGAATTTCGATAGTAATTAGGGGTGCTTTTCCCTGAGGGCAAGGTCTTTCCACGGCGAACGCCAGTAATATTGTTCATTGGGAATGGTTTGACCCTCTGACTCATTCTCAACCGGTGACTAATTGGGACGATGGGAACACTGGCCTACAACATAGACACTTGCCTCTTGCCTGCCTAAAGGGAAAGCCCAGATGTGATTCGAAAACCCATTAAAAAAACTCCTCACTTAGTTGGGAATCAAATCAATCATCTCACTCTCCCTGATTGTTTGAGACCGAGAGGCTCACATAAAATTCAAGTGAAACAGCTGCTCTGGCACAGATATGCTCTGGTTTAATCGCAGGAGAATGTACACAACGGAACAACACTGGCAACAGCAACAAGCCGGGAGCATACCGTGAAACTGAGCATGTTCACCGAGCCACCGCACACAATGCGGCCATCAAAAGACAAGAATATCTGGCCTTGTTCTCCGTACATGTAAACCAAGAATGCCACGAATTCAGTTTGAAATTAGATAGAATCTTGACACATGGATGCACGACACTTCAAGGCGAATTTAGCTGAATAGCGCATCAATACCCGTGGGTGAATTGGGACCCAATATTTGTGCTAGCGTACCACGAGTTACACCGTGAAAGATCATAGCGCATATCCAAGATTAAACAAAAAGGATCTCATCAGTGGACAGAAACAATGGTGGCTATGCTCAAGCGTCAAGTGGAGATTGAGCAATCAAAGTGCAGGTCTAACCGAACAGTCCTAACCTATGATTAATTCTAGAGGTACGACACGTATATTATTACACACCCAAAGCACTACTCAAAGCACAGCGACTGAGGCAAGGCTCTGTTCTACCTCACAGTGACACGTTGATTGTGTCAACTTCTGGTGATGAAATGCTGATAATTAAATACTAACGAATATATACTATCCAATGTAGCGTCCGTTCACAATATTCTTTGGCTGGAGTTTTACATAATCAGTTGTAGATCGCAAACGAGATTTTGAGTGCGGACTCTGTTAGTGGGATATCCGGGATGTTTATCGACGTCATAGGCAATGTTATATCGAGAAAAACTGTCTGACATTCTAAACCTAGTCCTATTCGATATATGAGAGCTGTCCAGCGTTTAGTTCAATACTGCAACGGTTTCATACCAAAGAAATACTAATCGTGTTTTGCCGATGGGGTTGAACTCAAGCGGTAATTTTTTCGAACGCAATAATGCGTGAAACTAGTTCCCTTACCATTCCCTTGTGCGTCCTTATGGTCACACTTTCACGTCTTCTGTGTTCGGCCAGCGGTATTTCATTAAACACCACACGCCTCATTATGCTCTCCTGCGGAGAAAGCACTGTCTTGCAGATTACTCTACCTTCACATTCCATTTCCAGTTTTTACTGCGGAGTGGCCCTACAACGCCACCCAAGGACCTGTCACGTTCATAGTATGGAGATGCCGCATCTGTCACAGTCTTAAGAGAGCACACGACCTGTTAACTTCCGCCACAGTATGGTCGATTTTCAGTCGATCTTGCCAGACACCACTGACACCTCTTGGCTTAACTAGTTAAGGCTAGTTAAAGCATGGATGCCATCTAACTTCCTGGACTTTCAGATCATGACCAAGTATACGCATATCTTGTACGCTTCCATTTCTCAGAAGCAGATTCGACGCATGCACCTCTTATTCCCTGTCTTATAACCATACATTCTATACGGTGAATCATCCTTTCTTACACAGTGTCTCGGTTGTTAGGTTTCCTACGCTGCTATAGCTGTAAGAAGGCATTTTTCTGTAACGGCTTACACAAGTACTGAGTACCCATGAACGGTTACTTTCAAAATGCATCTATCTTTGCACCAGTGACCATGACATACATGTCTTCGCTTTCGTTGTGTTCCGTGTTACTAATTGAAAACCACGGCGTGCCAGTAGTCTATAATGGGACGCCATGCGTACACGTACCAGATCATATAAAACAGATCATTTCTGACTGACGTTTTGAGCATCAGTATCCTTGCTTTATTTCCGCTCATATCATCTCCTCGTCTATTCTCTCGAGAGCTTCATCTGACTATGAATCATTGCCACCAAGTTTTCACTGCCCGTTTACCAACGTGGTAAATATACACTTGGTTTGCATGCTTTTATATGAAGATCGGCATGTGTTGCTCTGCTTTCCTTAAAAGTCACTTCCATTTTCGATAGCGGTTATACCTTCTTGGGGCATACCACCATGTTTGAGGGATATATTATTCGTTGTGTCATTTCTGTCTATAAGGCAAACACGTCTTTTGACAGCTCGGTTGTTGATTAGGTTGTGCAAAGTACACTGGATAATTACTCGCTTTGGCATCTCGCTGAGCCAAAATGTTTGGGTTTCATACATGCAGCTTGCATATAATATTGTCCCGAGAGATGAAAATAATCTGGAGACATACCAGGAGGTCTTCATTAGATCACGCATCCATTATTCCATTCCATTATTCTACCTAACGGTATGCTGGTATTGGTAAGGAAAGACATGCACATTCAAACTAATGAAGACTGTATGTAGGAGGATTTAAACCACCTGCGATAAACAGCGGTTGATTTGGAGAATCGATCCGCCTAATGCTCAAGTAGATTGGGCCGCCTGCCAAAAATGACATTATCAAACATGAGGTTTTTTGCCGTTGGTATTTTGGAGGTCACTGAACATTCAATGGAACCATCTCCATCCTCAGAGAACCCGAGTTGGTTTGTTACAATTTGATAACCATCCATTTGATCCAAGCTGTGGTGTTGAACATTCAGCCTAGTAGACTTCCTGGTGACATGCCTCAGGATTTCCATGAAGCCTGGGTCATACAACGTGGTCCCAATAAAATTACATGTCGACTGCCAATAGTCGACTACTCGTTCAAATCTAAATATCCTGCCATTTAAATTGTTAATCGCAAGTTTACATTTTCTTGTTTCCCAGTAATAACTGAAATGTCCACAACTGATTGAGCAATTAAACCAAGAGATCTGATACGTCAATAGTTTGAAGTGATATGATTTACAGCTAGACTGTTCTGATAGCTTGGTTGTTCTTGAAATGTGTCTTTTGTGATTTTCACGTGCAACGGAAGGAGGAACTTAGCTCACACCTTATCCATCAAGGACTTCATCTGTGCAGTTTCCCAGGTGGATACCTTACTCAGGTATATTAACGAAACACGGTAGGAGCGATTGAGCTCGTGTTACGCTGTATCGAAATAGGATCTTTCACACTGCTGACAAGAGAGGCGTTCAGATGTCCTAATAATTGTGAGACAGACATTCAAATGATGAATAATGGAAATCTCGCGGGGATATAAAACAAAGGAACATGAAAGTAACATGTGGAAAATTCAATCTAACAAAGATGTGTCGTACTTGCTTGGGGAGATTTCATACCAAAGCGTAATGTGTGGATTGCTTCATAGGTTGAATGCATTCACCATATTGAGTAGACAAGTATTCACCGCTTTCCGTACAACAATCAGGTGTCTGAAGGGAAATCCTGCAGTTGTTTAGAAAGGAGAGATAGACATCATGAAATGGCGTTGAACGGCCATCAGTCGGTTTGCGTCTGTTGACCGGATCCTCAGTGGGAAGAAGATGGCCACATTCCGGAAGCCAAGAATCGCTGTAAAAATAAAAAAATGCTGCCAAACCGTCTTTTTGCATCATTCGAGTCTTGCAAACAGGCAGTCATGGCAAAAGAACCGTTTAGCATATCATTTTCGGCGGCGGTGAAGGGCTGTGTACGTTTGAAGCGACACTGACAGACCCAATTTGGAAGATGAATATATTGCCGTGCCAGTTCTGGTAAGACTCGATGATGAACAGGGCGATGGCCGCATTCCATGGCATGAGTTCATCAAAGGATTTGTAGCTTTTGGCGAAGTGGGTATTGAATAGGGAATTTTCTTTTTGGCTTCAACAGTGTGGAAATGTTATCAACGTGAAAAGGGTGTGGTAACAACGAGCGTATATTCAATGCGGGTAATTCTGTAGGAGATCAGGAAAAGGTGCTAATTTATGATGTGGAGGCTTGTGAAAGAAGCATGTAATTAAGTCTTGAGAGCGAGTTATATGAAGTTTTTGTGTGGAGCTCCTTATACACGAATTAGCATGATGATGAGGAGTTGTATGGGTGCACGGAATTTATACTTGGCTAATTTCTGTGACTTAAGAGCCGCGGGACGAATGGAACTTTTGCTGACTTCATGAACAGTTGGTCTTAAAAACGGCTGACAAGTATATCTAGGTGGATTGGTGCTGGTTATTTTCAAGGCCAACTGGACATTGCTCGTAAGGCCTTTCATTCGGAGCTCCCTAATTCATCAATGTTGTTTTGAAGTTTATTACGCAGCGTTGTCTGCTCACCTGGTGCCGTGATACCGCACAGTTTTCGATTATTTTATCGGGGAGGAAATTAACGGCTAGTTTGCGTTTCCTTCAATGGAGCGTTTGTATTCGAATATTAATATCCCGAGGGAAATTTACTGTCTCCGAAATTGCGATGTGCATCGATCCCTGTCAAGCGAATTCAACCAAACTGCATTGTTTCGTTTCATCATAGTGTTTGACGAGCAGATTTCTCATGAACTCCAATACATAAATTTTCATCGAAAACTCCGACCTATCATCTATATATTTGGATATGTGCACCGTATAAGATGGTAGCAGTTTGCAAACTGCCTCACAATTCGTTGATCGCACTCGGGAGCGGCTTTGTACTTTTCCTTTTGTTGGAATGCAATGAACCATCGAAGAGCGATTGGCTTTACCTAACGTTTGTTATGTGTGAGCAGCGTGCTAAAATAGATATGCTACAACGCGTCGGGCATATTTTGCCAAATGCACTCATTCGCCTTGGAGCCACCTGTCGCAGAGTTTTTTCCCACGCGGCCTTTAACAGTATTCTGCTGATAAAAGTGTGAATGTTATTCACCTCGAGATCCTTTTCGGATGCCTGATTATAATTTGTTGGTGTTGAGCTTTTTCTAGGTTGGAGATGTGCGGCTGACCTTTAGTTAGTAGCATCTGACTCCATAGATGGCATCGTTACCTCCAAACGTTTCTGGATTCTGCCGTCTCTTTCGCTGCATTGCTGACAGCTTCAATTTGTAACTCTGATGTCGTGGTGCGCACATGTATCGTTACGATGAATCAGAGCAACATGTATTACCTTTCTCCAGTTTTATAATATCAGGAGTGATTACGCTTCCAAAGTGTCACAGTAGAGTTTGTCAGAACCAAACACGCTTGCCTCATTGTGGACCTGCTTTAGGAACAACAATTAAATTCATCATAATTTCCATTGATGGTTTGCGTTCCACGGCACTTTTTAAAAAATATTCTCAGCCTCTACTCATTGTGCACCCTTTATACACATGAGATTATCTGTTATACCCAAAAAAAATCTCCAGGATTAGAAGCTTTCGTGTGCATAATTGAACAGCCTTTTGGAGAAAACTGCCATGTCTGTTACGGAATATGTTTAGATACATATTCCCCGAGGCTCCTCCTTTTGTAACACGGTTATGAAGATGATGGTTTATCTGGTGGCATTCCATTAACCGGATCGTGAGTGAATGGGAAATCGGATTGGACGCAGTAATGTGTGAGTGGACGTTGTTCTCATCTTCATTTCTGTGCTGAGAATACGCGGGGGAAAATACGATTATCTAAAGCAGCAAATAACATACATGTACTATATGATACATGATATAACCTAAAACCACCGAAGCTGTTCCATCTGATCGATTCCCTGTTTGCAAAGTGGTTCTGCTTCTTTGCTGTACGAATAGGGTTTGGGTCGCATTCGGCTTTCCTAGATAACTCAGTTACAGATCCCAATTAAGGTGTTTATTCCAAAGAATGGGTCTGTTTTTTATCATACATATTTTTTAATAAACGGTAGGTAACCTAAGCAAGTTGATATATCGTTTGATTGCTCTGCGCAATCTTGAGAATTTCGATAGTGTTGAGGGGTGTTTTTTGCCTGGGGGTACGGTCCTGCCACGGCGAACGCCAGTAACATGGTTCATTGGGAATGGTTTCACCCCCTGACTCATTTTCAATCGGTGACTAATTGGAACTGGGTGAACACTGGCCCACAACATGGACACTTGCCTCTTGCCTGCCTAAATGGAAAGCCCAGCTCTGATTCGGCAATCCATGATTCGGCAACCCAATAACAAACGTCCTCACTTAGTTGGGAATCCAATCAATCACTGTCTTACTCTCCTTGATTGTTAGAGACCGAGAGGCTCGCATAAAATTCAAGTGTAGCCTCCTCTGTGACAGGTGGTGGTGAATGAATTGGCATACTTATTCTTCGTTTTTGTCGCAGGAGAATGTGATCACCGGAACAACACGGGCAAGAGCAACAAGCCGGAAGCATACCGTTAAACAGCATGTTTACCGTGCCATCGCACACGATGCAGCCATCAGAAGACATGAATATCTGGCCTTGTTCTCCGTACGTGTAAACCAAGAAGTCCACGAATTCAGTCTGAAATTAGGTAGAATCTTGATACATGGAAAACAAGAATTTATTGGTAAACTGAGACTTCAAGGCGAATTTGGCTGAATAACATCAATCTGCTTGTGCTAATTGGGACCACACACCTGTGCTAACGTATCCCGATTCACATCGTAAAAGATTATAACGCATAACCAAGTGTAAGCGAAAAATATCTCATCGGTAGACAGAACCAAGGGTGGCTATGCTCAAGCGTCACGTGGAGATCTCGCGGTCTGAATGCAGGTCTAAACGAACAGTCATAATCTAGGATTAATTCTAGCGGAACGACACGTTTATTGTTATGTTCCAGACGTACGACTCAATCGACAGTGAATGAGGCGAAGCTTTGTTGTACCTCAGAGTGACACTTTGATTGTGTCAACTTCTAGTGATGAACTGCTGATAACAAAATACAAACAAATAAATACTATCCAATGTAGCGTCCGTCCACAATATTCTTTGGGTGGATGTTATACATAATCAGCTGAAGATCGCAAGGTTTTACGAGGTTTTACGTCCGGATTCCGGTAGTGGGCTGTCCAGGGTGTTCACTGACCTCATAAGCAGTGTTATAGCGAGAAAAGCTGTCTGACGTTCTAAATATTGTCTTCTTTCTAATATGAGAGCTGTCCGGCACTTCGTTCAATACAGTTATTAGTTCCATATCAAAGGATTACTAATCCCGTGTTGGTTGTTGATGGTGTTGAATTCAAGCGGTATTTTTTATCAGCACAATAACGCGTGACACTTGTTCCCTTGCCACTCATTTTGAATCCTAATGGTCACACTAACGTCTTCTGTTTTCGGCTAGCGTTATTTAGTGGAACTCCACACGTCTCATTTTGTTCTATTGCTGAGAAAGCACTGTCTTGCAGATTGGTCTACCTTCACATTCAATGTGCAATCTGAGAACCGGGCTTCGATCGTCAATCAAGGGCTTGTCGAGTTAATTATGCGGAGTACCTCGAGTCACATTTTAAAGAAGCACGTAACTTGTTACTTTCCACCACAGTACGGTTGCTTTTCAATCGACCTTGCTAGACACCACTGGCACCTCTTGGCTTAACTAGTGAAGGCTAGTTAAAGCATGAATGTCCTCTCAGACGTGGTTCAAACTCACGCATTCATTATTGATGTGTTCGTTCAGGTAATAATTTAGTGGTGAAGCTCATCAGCGACCTTCTAGAAAACG
Organism: Clonorchis sinensis; assembly: GCA_003604175.2. NCBI lineage: Eukaryota > Metazoa > Platyhelminthes > Trematoda > Opisthorchiida > Opisthorchiidae > Clonorchis > Clonorchis sinensis. The sequence continues at coordinate 158,667,717 of CM030370.1, forward strand.
TCGCTGGCATTTATTACGTCACTCGGCTTACCCCTTTCCACATTTGCGAAGTGGATTTTACCCCCCGTTTGTAAGACGGCGGATGGTGTTTGCTTACCTGGTCTAATATTTTCACTTTCTGGACTTTCAGATCATGACCGTTTACTTTCAAAATGCATCTATCTTTGCACCAGTGACCATGACATACATGACTTCGCTTTCGTTGTGTTCCTTGTAACTAATTGAAAACCAGGGCGTACTAGTAGTCTATAATGGGACACCGTGCGTATATATGCCAGATTATATAAAATAGATCATTTCTGACTGACGTTTTGAGCATCAGTATCCTTGCTTTATTCCCGCTCATATCATCTCCCCGCCTATTTTCTCTAGAGCTTCATTGGGCCATGAATCATTGCCACGCAAATTTTCACTGCCCGTTCACCAAAGTGGTAAGTATACACTTGGTGTGCATGCTTTTATATGAAGATCGGCATGTGTTGCTCTGGTTTCCTTAATAGCCCCTTCTATTTTCGGTAGCGGTTATACCTTCTTGGGGCATACCAACATTTTTGCGGGCTAGATTATTCGTTCTTTTATTTCTATGTACATTGTTGTGCTGCCCAGTTGCGTTTTTTTATGGACTCCATAGCAGCAGGATACCTAGTCTTTTGGTATTGAACGTTGTCTTGTTTGGAAATCGTGACCGGTGCATCCGGTCACGAATTACATCATAGCAACTTCTTTCCGTCTGTCCGCGTTCTTTGTTTGATAGTTTCTTGCAGCAGACCATTGGTCCTCAGCTTTGTGACTATGCGAATCGTCGAAGCTTCTCATCCACGCCATCCAGGCACTTCAGAACAATTGCGGAAGACCACTTGAGGTTTCTTTGTTTCTATCTTTTATTGCCGATTTTCCTGCAGTATTCGATCTATAGGCTATCACCCTATCGTTTTGTGTGAATCCTAACCTGGTCAATAGTGGATACCTATTCAATGACTTCACAATGCACACGCACTACAGACTAAATATTATAAAGATAATAATCATGGTTCTGGTTTGGATGTCACAAAATAAAGGAGGTATGACCGGTCAATGTTGCCAAAAGCAACATGACAACTAATTGTGATTAATTTTCCAGTTCAACCAACCATTAGGTAGCCTGAGACCCCTAACTATCTGTTTTTCAGGTTTACAGGTTCGCGGCAAGACCTGCGTTTTAGGCATTGCATTTTGAGTTCGCATTGCGTTTTCTTGCCTACCATCTGCAAATAGTGTTAGGACCATACACAACTAATCTACGCTCTTTGACAGATTCTCCTGACCTAATAACATAATGGTATATAAAAGATGTTTAATTTGGTACTTGGTTTAATTGAGACAATCGAGTTCGTTAAGCATTGTTTTCAGTTATATAGCGATCCAGTACGGTAAATTCAATATGCTGTAATTCCAGACAGAAAAGTGCCGTGAAGCTTGTCGTACTCGATAGAGTACAAAATGCGAATTTACGCCGTTCACTTTTCTCCAGTAATGAGCAAGAGTATTCGCATGTGCTAATGCTTTTACGTCGGAGCACCGTTTTATTGAGCAATGTTATAAACGACATTCATTTCACTTAGCTGTTCAACGTCGTTTATCCTAATTCTTGGAAAACTAACCAGAACTTATTGCAGTCCTTCAACTTGACCACGAAAATCAGTCATGCCAGTCGGTTGCAAAGCGTACAAACACACGGGGTTCACAGGCCGGCTGGGTTAGCCTCTGTGTGAATTGTTCATTCGGCGCGTGCCTGTTTGAAAGCCTGAAGTTTGATCATAGTGCACTGTGTGCATTTCCCAAAATCTCCCATTCAAGATGTACCAATAAGTTACGGAATTGTTCTGAAAGCATCAGAATCGCTTAGGAATCAGAATGTGTCTGTACCACAGAGGAACTTCAGGGTGAGTATTTTACTGATGTGTATACACGTTTTACGAAGAGTTTGGTTGACAGTCCAATACGGTTAAGTCGCTGATTTATCATAATATTCTCGTCGCAAGACAGGTATTTGCGATACAGTTTGTTGACATGCCTTAACAACTCAATACCGGTCAGCTTCAGCAGGCTGTGTAGACTGATCATATATCCCTTGCTTACCCGAATAAACAGTTGTTGACAAGAAGTGTCTATATTACGCGCAAACCTCAGTCTTGCTAAGATTGCAAGAATCAGGCTGTTCGTCGGAACTAAGTCAGTTCGTTAGTCACCAAGTGCATCGGAAGCCGGATTTCTTATCGGATCTGGTTACTCCAGAAGCAACCGACGGACTTAAACTGTTGACATGATTGCTAGGAAGTTCAAAGACCTGGACTCGGCAAATAGTGGAAGATAGAAGCCCTGAGATTTATAAGTCCAGATGAATGAAGCACGTTCAGGTAACTTTCTACCTCGCTTATTACTCTGTCGATGAATGCGCTTACGAGCAATTGGGTGCCTTCTCTATATGTCAATGTACATAGAGCAGCTTTAGTCATTTCTTATCTTAATCGTCCTCTCAACTAGTGGAATGGTGTTTACCGCAAGTATCAAAGTGACTAAACGATTCTGGAGGCTCAAGTGCAGGTAAGTCCAAACCATGTTGCAACCTTCAGACTGAGACTATAGATTATTGGAGATACTATACGGTTTGAATTAAATAAAGTGATACTGAATAAGTCTGTTAATCAGCACTGTGATTGTTTCTCCAGTATCTTAACAATGTAAACCTCACTAAACAAGTTCACCGGGTAAGCACACGAAGGCCCGCTGAAAGGCACGAGCAGCCCTCACCACGGTGGCATAACAGTGAGCACCTGCTTTATTTCATTTATTCCACTATGCCTTCCTCATTGAATAAACCCAATTCTCAGCTTGGTACTCAGCTTCAACCTGATCAGTTACCATAACAAATCTCCGTGGCATAACCATTATGGCGCCATTTAGGTAGAAATGGATGGTCAGTCAGTAATTTATTATTTCGATGGCTTCGTCGGATGGTGTAACTGTATCATTGGGGGTGTAGATAAAAAATCACGGCATACTAAAATTTGAGAAATGTCAACTAGAGATGTGAAAAACTTATCTGAGCGATTCACTGGCGTTTCCAGGAGACTTTATTCTGCGCGTTCAATTGTGACCATAGGTTGTACAGAGCCAGGTGGCTGTGCCTACAATGGCTATTTTACGATTATCTCGAACGGTGCACTAGTTTTTGAGCAATAAAAAGCCATGTTTCTCAAGGCCCTTTAAGCTCATGCAGACAGCAGGTTGCCAGGCTGCTCTGTCCTCATTGTACTTCAACTCATCTAAAAGCGGCTACAATGAAGGAGTTTTATTCGTCTCCGAGGTCGGGCTCAATTCTTCCAAGCTTCATCAAATGAACCATTACGAATTAGGTTGTGCACCATTAGTTTTACATCGCGTATCCAGCGTCATTATTATCTGGTTCAAAACCGAGTACCTGTTGTAGAGTAGCTAAACCTGTTACAGTTTTGTCAGCGATGGTCATGGGGGGCAAGGTAAATAGCTGCGCGTTGGATGTAGCATCTGTCGCAATTGTTGCGCCAATATTGGAATGTCAGTGAACTTTTCATTGGGGAAATTGGGGCGAAGCTGTATTCTGGAAACAACACCTACGATCCGTTGAGCACACGACTAGAACATTTTCTAACCACCTATATGTCTCATCTCGATTTACCCAACTAGGGAGACAGCAATGACCAGTACCATTACGTTTGGTGGAACTGGTGGTAAAATTCGTGGTCATGTCAATGCTTGATCCCTCCTGGCTCATTTCTACGCGTCACGTGGTTGTATGAGAAGATCACCTTGGAGCACATGACAAAGCCAAGGCAACCTATGCATTGTGATCAGTTCATCTACTACGGGGGAGTTACTTTTCCCGAAAACCATTCTACGCAGTTCAGCATTACGTATTCAGTGTTCCAATCAGACACGCGCAATGCACTGCAGACATCGATGAAAGTTGTTTGAACTCCTCAGTGCTCAGCGGTCAGGTTTCTGACACATCCCAGAATTGTAAGCTCGATCCTTGATAACTAAGGTGATGTTAAGCCTAGACCACGGGTGATGCAGGTTCACGGAGGCTGCTCTGACCTTCCCAGTCCGAATAGAAATTTCATCTTTGGCTAGACCACCGGTACTATACAGCTGCTCATTACGCTCACTTCTCGGCTCCCTGAGCTAAGATCATGTGTAGTATCTGTTCTTTGTAGTCTAATTTCCGCAACGGTCTCTAAAGTGAAACTGATGAAATTGCCTGTATTCTTCTGTGAGACTGTGCTGTGAGATTGCTCAACCCCGTCCACGGGTCAGTCTTGTATTGCATTAACTCGAGGATTGGCCCATTATTCAGCGAGCTGAACCACCTCCTCATGGTGTGCCGACTAGGTAGCCTGGACGTCAGTCTGGGTGCGCTAAGAGTTCACCAATTCCAATCAGGGCTAACTACACTGTCTGGTTTCAATGTGCTGGTTAATTTCGACACCGCACACTACGAATCATCTAGCGCCTTCGCACCGGTTCCAACCAGTACACGGGAGAGTCTGGTGGGGCTCACGCGTGAAGAATGTGGCAAGTGCTGCAAATCAAAAGCTGGCTTGATAGCCCACCATCGAGTTCATCATAAAGAAAGTGTTGGTACGAACACGGTTGCCCAGTTGGTCTGCTTTAATTGTTACGCCTTTTTCCGACGAAGATTAGCCGAAGTCAAGAACGCCGGTGCGCACACCCCACTCAGCATAATGCAGATAAGTTTGACCGAGTTAAGTATATCGGTACCCGCTGGTTCCAACAAGAGTCATGATCGCTCGCGTGGCACGTAAACCGCCCTGTTCGCAAGATTGGGGCAGTATTTTCCGGGCCCATCGGCTATCAGCATCAAAACCAGATTACGAGTGCTTAAGTGACAAGCACAACAGGACGAATCATCATCTGATATCCCTGACCAAACTACCGGTCAAATGGCGTCCTGCTTGTCAGAATCCGAAGACTATAGCGTCTAGTTCAAACAAATCGTGAATTGCACCGTGTCATTCTTGGAATCCCATGCTGACAGTTCACTTGCTAGTGTTGACCTTCTGGCATTTGCCAGCGGGTTGCAGTCTGGCATCATGACATCGGAGCATGTCCTGTCGCTTCTGAACCTCTACAACTCCACGACACTTCCACACACCAACGCCGCCGTCAGCTAGCCCACTGGATGTTGGTCAACCGAAAGCATATCCGCCCAGCCAACTACTCCGCAATTCAGACCCTATACCACCAAAGACGGAAAGATGCAGCGTCTGTTGTGCCCGATGGGTCATGAAATGTACTGTACAATGGTAACTGCGGCCTACCCCTGGGTGCCGAGCAGTATTGAAAACAGGTGCGCTCAGCTCCAAAACACATAAATAGCCGGCCAAGTCGCGTAGTAGTACCATTCGATTGGAGCCTGTTCAAGCCAATTACAGGAGACAAAGTCGGCCGTACGATCCCTCTAACAGGCAATTCGTCCCCAGACCTGGACAATCGCACGCCCAGGATGCTCCGGCGGTTCAATGCCAACGCGCTCGCTGGGTGTTTCAACTTCATCTTATTATCGGGGAGTTTTCCCTGATCTCTGTTGTGCCCGTATTACCCTAGTTCCGAAGGTCCCAAATCCGACTTCGCCGGACCAGCTGAGACCGATCTCCGCGTCATCTATTCTTGTCCGATGCTTTCACAAGGTGCTCGCTGATCGCTGGAGTCGTAGATTGCAAATGCCCTCACTCTAATTTGCATTTCTACATCGGGACGGCTGTTTGGAAGCTACATCGCTGTTACATGCCCTGCTTCGTCACTCTTCAGCGACTGCTTCTAACCTCAGCTTGGCGTTCGTCGATATCTCGAAAGCATTTGATTCGGTTTCGCATGACACAATCGTCAGATCTGCCGAGGCGTTTGGAGCACCGTCACCTCTAGTTCGATACATCGCACAGTCCTATGAGAATGCTGCAGCAGTTTTCCCCAGTTCCAAGGTTCACTGCCACAGAGGCGTGAGGCAAGGAGATCCACTCTCCCCATAGGCTGCTTGGGGTGATGGTCTGCACAACAGCGTTGACGGTCGCGGTTTACGAGAGTTGGTCGCTTCGCCTCTTTCTAATCGATGGTTTGTATTTCCAGAACGAGTGTTTCCTTGGATATGTATCTGCGGTACTCAACCCCGATGCAATCTGCTCAGGATGAGAGTTAGAAGCGCTCGGCATGGTCATGGTGACCAAACGATATTCTGTCGTGGAGGCTGTGGCCAACCGGAGAGTTTAGTGCATATTTTGCAGTCCTGCTGGATTACGCAAAATGTGAGATGTGCTAAGTAAATTCGCAAAACGTCTCCGTCGCCTGGGGTACACCGTCTTCGAGGAGTTGCGTGCACCTACTTCGACTTCCTTCATCAAAGCTGACCTAACCGCTGTTAGGGATCGCCGAGCAACTGTGATAAACGTCAGCATAGTCTCGGATGGGCGCGGAATAACTGTGTGGAATGAAAAAAAGCAGAAGTATGGTAGCATGGTGCAGATGGATATTCTTTCGGCATAATCTCAGCTTTGCGTGCAATTTTGTTGTAATGTCGTCTTTTTGGTCGACCAACCGATGATAATCTCTTATCGAGGGATCCGTTTTCCTCAATCCGCCAAGGCTGTTGTTGGACTGAGACTTTTTAAGATCACGATCAAGTGCTTGTGTTTGCTTGCCACTGTAAGCTCTCTGCGTACTTAAGACACATTCATGCGTGGTAGATGACGCTGAGTGTACATTCTTGCCATTGAATCTCACACAAGACGGACGCTAAAGGGTGGTAGTGAATCTTCCATTCTCAAGTAAATGGCAAGGTTAAAGAGGAAGGGTGAAGGGGAACACCTTGCCTGATAGAAGCTTTTGTAGTGAACTCAGACAAAGGCTTCGATAGACCATCACACGTCCACGGGAGTTGGCTTACAGCTCCTTAAGAAGGGCCAATAATTTATGGAGAACCCTTTTGTTCCATGGACAATACCATGGTGCCTATTAGACCACGAAGCCAAAGACAGCTTTAAATTAAGGGAGGGCAACAGTTATTGGTTGCTGGAAGTAGTGTTCCTGTTATAGAATCTGCAAAACAGTGGAAATTTCATCGATTTTCCCTTATGCGGGATGGGACCCAGCATAGTTTTTACGGATGTCTCCCCAATGTTCCGTCAATCCTGAAAAAATAAACCCGGAGAGCATCTACGATAACGCAGCTAGTAAGCTGCTATGCTTATTTTAGGGACATAGCATACTTCAGATTTAAAAGGGTATAAGTTTTGGGCAAGCACTGACTATTCGGCAATCTGACATAAAGTACTGATGTTGAGTGCTCCTATGTGGAAATATTCTTTTGGATTTAGCAGTCTTAGTTTGCTTTTTGTTAATAAGGATAAGGCATATCGGTCAAGAAATTGTCAGTTAAGTGACTTGACATCGTTTGCTTGTGTGGTAGGAAACGTTCGGGAAGGAATAGCGGTTTACAAAGAACTGTGGGGCGAATTAGATATCTCCCTTGCCTAGTCCCAGAAAGAAGGTTTGGTTGAGGTACCCAACATTAAACATCTTATTCTCAAGGCAACTAGGCGAAGTTTCTTTATAGTGACACAATACCCTGGCTTGCTGGGCTACAGAGGCTGGCCTAACCATAAAACACATGGAATAAGGCATTACTCTATCAAACCTGATGCGGCCACGCACAGCAGGTGCCTTTATCTTAACACCGGACTCTTGGGTTTTATAGGTAGTTCGACCGTGTTAAAACAGGCGCCGTTGGTCAAGGTCAACCGTTGAACGGTCGAAGAGTGAGGTTATCAGCGTTTGGTCTTTCCTCACCCGTCCCTCTTCCAGCGAAGGCAGCATCACCGCTTCATTTCACATGGACAGTCTGGTCTTTCTAAATAAGCACCTTAATGCCTTTACATTGCCACCACCGAGGACAGTACGACCACGCCTATCCACTGCCTCTTAATGCGACCAGTCGGAGTGCGGAGTCTTGCCGTTCTTGGTTTGAGTGCTCTTCTATTGACTTTCTGGCATATTTGAACCTTAGAGAACAAAGGTACAACCTGCGTAGTCCGCGTGATTATTGCAGCCCTCAAGTCCAACCATCACGTTCAGCCAGAAGCTTGAAGTATCCAGGGTAGCAGTTTGTGGACAAAGAAAAACTTGATTCCTTTGATCTCGACGCAGTTAAGGACTGCTGTGTTTAGATAATCTGTCTAGTGATTTGTTTAAAAATCCATTGTGCGAACAGTTCACATGAAGTTGTTCAAGCATTATAACATATCGTTCCAGATACTTTGTTAGCATACGGTAGCGCAGTATGTGCCGCAAATGGCTACATCGTGGTCATATTTTCCCCTCAAAGAATGTGGTTTATTTAAGTGATCTTGTGAATTTGCCTTGGCAAGTTATAGTGATAAATACCTACTGTCAGGCTGTCGGATGAGCTGCCCGGGAGGTAGCAGAATTATTCACAACATCTGCTGCTGCAGCCAGTAACTTGAACGCGGAATGCCTTTTGATTTAAACCTATACAAGACTGAGGCATTTCGACGAAACCTTGAGGTTTGCGTGACAAATGTTTGCTTATTAGCAATAATCCCACCCATGAAGATGTTAAAAAACTTTGGTAGCAATCCATTGTGAAAATCTTAGCTACCTTTTCAATAATGCATTTAAATACAAACCAGAAATTTCGGAGGGACGAAGACAATTTTTAGGTGGCTTTGATGTTAGCACTCTATCAGGCCACTCGGTATCGTGGCGGTCTGTGAGCAAACAGTTGAGGCAGCAGATTGCAGCTCAGGTGTCGAAATCCGACTGTTCACAGGGTTGTCTATATTAGGCCTAGTGAACCAATTTTAAGAGCACTGATCGTGTGAATCACAGCTGCGCTACATCATCATCATCATCATCATCATCATCATCATCGACAGCATGACATCAGTGTTCAACACCGATGCTTCGCTGTCGTACAACCATGATTTATTTGAAAGCCTTATTGTGAAGAAAAAGAATAAAGATGGACGGGGAGGGGACTTATTGCTGTCTTACTACAATCATTCCGAGGTGCCGACACTCATACAGGCAATCTGGATAGAAACTGACAACAAGATCGCCACTGACATCGGTTGGCAGTCATATCTTGCAGCGTCTCCAACCAGGCGCGGTGGGGATCACGCGGTCCCCATCCTGGAAGGCGAGTAGCACCGACAACAGCTGCAACAGCTGCACTACACTAGAAACCAAAAGACTTACTGGTGACCACACAATCTCAGAAGGATCAAAGAGATCCAGAAAATTCATACCACATGGAATCGGACAAAAAACATAACTGCTTGTATATCCGAAGATTCGATACTCGAAATTCAACTACGAATGTTTTTCTGCTGTAAGCGGGTTTTTTATTCGGCCGAAACCCAATGGAGATATAAGGCACACAGTCATTTTCTGAGTATGGAAATATGATCCGAATTTCTGTTATCGAACGGTTGCTATCTAATTATTTTCTTGGTAAAGTATATCCGGTAAAAAGACAGCTCTGAAGCAACTTATTTGGAGCCTAAAATTATCCCACTCTGATAAACAACAAGCTTGTCACTTTTCACAAATGAGCAATAATTCAAGATGGACATGCCTCGTGAATGAAACAGTGACCGGAGTGTTATCCTCACAGACGGTTTCGACTGACCAGATGACAATACAGACATCGTCGCGATTTGAACTGTCTCGTTATGTGAGTCGGAAACACACGCACATTCACATTGAATCAGTCCCCGTTGCCTCTTATTGCCTTGGTGACATAGAAAAACACTCAAGTTTAGGAAAAAAAGGAAATCCGAATTTCTCAACTCTACTTGGCTGAACATATAATTTATGGTTTGCGGATATTGGACTGACTAGCTTTCGTCGAACATAGGGGCACTAGTCCACCGGTAATGAGGAAACAAAATGGCAAGCGGACTCTTAGTTGAAATGTACACAGAATTTTCCGGGATTTCCATGTGGACTAATTTAAATACTATAACGTTTCGATCAAGGTTTTGTCTGGCATTTTGTTTTCTCCCAATTCTTTTTGTTGCCATCGTTCAAAATTGATTGATCAACAACAATGTGATTCGTGATACTACTCATGGGATAGATGAAAACTTTGTTCGACTTTTGACTTTGTCCGTCTTGGAGTTGATCGGGTAGACTGGTCACCAAATTCCCATCAGCTGTATTTCCCCTTTTGAACACCAAACTGCATACAACAAGAGTAAGGTATTCATTTGTAAATTTACTGGTCTTCTGCCAAGTACATTTATTTGGATATGTCCAAAGCCATGCCAATTAGGACATGAGGATGCTTTGTGCAGTTGAAGAAAATCACGTACTAGGGATTGAGCTGAGATCCAGTTTGGTCTATCATCAACACCAACTTATTTTGCAAATGAGTGTGTTGGCCAAATAATTGTTTCTTTCTCTATTCATATCTAGACTTTACTAGCAGCATTACATCCCCTTTTAGCTCAGAACCCAGGCCCACAGTGCACGCGTGTCAGCCACTATCGGCCACAATTTGATGATTTCACACAAGTAATGTACCGCGAAATCAGCCTAATTCAGCGTGCCGACGAAGACTTAGGTGGCGATTATCCTGATGAGGGGATGAATCAATGAACTCAACAAGACATAACTGAGGCAAAATGATTTTTCTGTGGTCTGCCGTGAATCCACATTCATGAGGCGGTTTTGTGGATATAATTAAATGACCTCGAAAAACGTCAACTAAATCCCACTGGGTCGGAGTGAAAGCGAATAAGTGCTTACACTGACGAATTTAAGCGACAATTAGGTTTCTGTTATGCCACTTTGTCGCCAGCTTCCTGCCTTCGTTTCCGTCCAAGCTGAACTCGATCACCCATGAGATTTGTTGATATGTTCGAATCCTCCATTGTAAAATATATTTATGACAGTCTGACTGGTCAAGGATATGTCTGAATCCAATATTACATAAGCGAGTATTTAACATTCGCTTAGTTCGTATTCTTTTTTCAGTCTGGTTATCTTGCTCACACATTTTACGCGAGTAAGCCAATGTGTGTTATCTCCTCAAAAAGCGTTTGCTTGCTGCACTGTGAAGTCCTTTCAAAACTGCGACGACTTCCCTCCATCTTCACTTAGTCTGAAATTGGAAAAAAACGGATAACCTCGAGAACTTTTACGCGTAACCGTCAAATTAATCTAAGCTGTACAGTTTCGACCGCATTACTCTGTCTTAATTTGGCTGCCAACATCTCAGGTCAATTCAAAATCTGCAAACTTAGCTACTGAGGTTTTGCATTGCTCAACAACCTGCCGTGGTTTCTGCCACACTGCATAGATTACGGAAAAGGATAAATTGATTTCGCATCCTACATTATTTGTGCAATGTCGCTCTGAATATACTCTATACTACTGACACGGTTTGTACTCGTCTGCATTTATGATGAAAGTAACCCGTTACACATACACTGATATGAGTTAATGGTTTATTAAGGCCTTCTCGCCTCGCGTTTATGTCACCAACCAGCTGTTCCGTACTCACTTTCTGCATTATTGCAACAATGCCGATAGTATTTCGTTCGGATTTTGCTTTGCCGTCATTCAGAGAAACTGACTTACCCAAGCCTGCATAATTGCATTGAACCTACTGTTCCGCAAGTATTATCCTTGTACACCTCTGCATACTGCAAGTTTGTGTACCGCCTCATAACTGAACATATCGACGGAACCTACATAAGGTTTTTATGGTCGATGCTTCCTTATACAAATTCACAATAGTCCGCATTTGGGAAAATGAAGAAGTGCTTCGAAAAGCCTCTGGGCAATTTCCCACGAACCTCTCCCCGTATAATACCTGAATGCATTTACATATCTCGTGATATTTGTTTGCAGCTACACAGTAAGGTTGTGTGTTTCACAAAACCTTTCTGATTGCTTCGGATTAATAGTTTCCAAACTCATTCGACAAGCGGGAAAAACAATCTACCAGATTAATTGAGTGGTTGACCACCAACAATGATTGTGATAAGCAAAATACACTCCAGAATAAAGGGTTTTTAAAACTGCATACGTCGCCGACTTGATATTGTGTAGTGAAGGCATAGATTGGCCTCAATTAGAGAGCAAACGGTTCATTGAGAAGTGAAAGAATAACCATGCTAAAAACTTGGAATAGCACTATCATGCAAATGTCGTCAGCTGAGCCAAGGGGATTCCCATCAGAGAGTGGATAATTCTGACACTTCGGTGCACTGTGTTCGCGCTTCCGGGCCGTGACATTGAAGGAAAGATTAAGAGGTAAGTGTGACCGGTTACTATAAAGTGACAAAGCAGCGTCATTTACCCATTCGCTTTCAGTTTTATGAAATCCTACAATTTGGTGAACGTCAACGACCATCATAATGTGCTAAGGTTTTCGGTTTTTGATGCCTTCAGAAACTGAGTTTACACAGTCATCATCATCATCATAATCAAAGACAGCAACATCAGTGTTGACATTGTGGTGGGCACAAATCAAATACCAGTCCAAGTCCCGTCATCCGGCAAACCGCCCTTCGCCCATGTTCTCCCATTTTACTTCTGGATGATATGTTACTCGCCCGATCCGTGTACTCATGAAGGCCGATGTCACTGAAACTCTCTGCGGAGAAGTCAGTGTATTTATAGCCCGCATAGGTCAAGTGGAGACAACTATGAGGCTGGGTTAACAGACAATATTGCACATATTTAGGTAGTTTCACTAGTTCCCCTGAGTGAGGATGTGATGTGGCGCAGGAGTGGCGTATTGATGAAATCCAGTCAAGATGTATTCTAGCAAAAATCCCTGTGTGGGAAAGTAGCCAGTTTGAATTGGTTCCGATAGTTTAGTTGGTTTTATTCTGGTACCCAAGTATGCCTGAGGAACAGGTTAAGGGAATGAGGCTAGTGGGACACAGGAATAATACTTTTGTGACCTAGTGCATTTAAGACGTCCAGCTTGGTAAACACTGTACATGACTGGTGGTGATCGACTCAAAAAATCAATAGTTACTAGGCCGATCCAGTTGATGTTTTACCAAAATAAAACCGATGCGGATGGGATCAGCACTGATACGACTGGAGTTTGTTGCATAACAGAACACCTTCTCTAAGCTCTAGTATGCATGAACTAATTTAGGAATTAGAACAAACTTACACAACACCGTACGAAATAGATGTAAACAATTTATTGCGCGGCGGGAGAAGCGGTAATTTTAGACTGTGGGCGCCGGCACCATAAAAGTTGGAAAATATCTCAAGCATCAGTTGAACTATTTTTGGTGGCTGCTCCAGTCAAAAGAATTTGTGAATCGGTGTCCAGGGGACTGGCAAAACACAACGGTACCGTTTCAAACCTACTTTTTGATAAGCCCGAAGCTGCTTATTCTTTTTGCCCGACAAAGCCATGCATTATAAATTGTGAAGCTCATAATTCATTCACATCTCATAGACAGACTTGGAAAGAAATCCACTTGAAAATACTGTTATGAAAGAACGGGTCCCAGTGGCAACGGGTTAATTAACAAACTTGTTAAATGTTACTCTGCATCTTTTAAGTCACAATGTTTTATTACCCAATTCGTCGATGGTGAGACTCAGAAAATTGAATGCATCCAACCAAGCACTGGGTGGTCGGTTGCGCCGGCACGCCCGAATTAGGTTACTGAATGACACTCAGCAAATGCAGCAGAAAATATTCCTAAGGCTACTTATCTAGGATCAACATGAGGGCATAAGGGAAGTTCTTTCTTACCTGACTCAGCTTACATTCAGTTGCCACAGTGATCAAGCACAGAGAACTCTTCTCTATTCAGTTACTCCATTAAATATAAGGGTTGTCAATCAAAAGTATAAATGAAAGGAGCTCAGATCTCACAACAGTGAACTGTAAATGTTCGCTACTAGAACAGAAACTGAGAGCACACATACACACACCGTGCTATTAACTTATATTTTGTTCAGAACTGTTACCATCATCAGTAGAAGGCTTAATTCCGGTATAAAGCGCTTTGTTTGTGCCTAAAGGAACCAAAGGTACGCATCCACAACCCCATCGAAGCATCAAAATATCCGAGATTCTGTTTATCCTTCTACCAGGATATAGCAATTTACGGATTGGGAGAAAAACTCACAGTGGCAATGGTCTTCGCGTTTTGCCTCGGGATCTACAAATCTTCGGTGATCTACGGACGTTATCCCTGTGTTTGCTGCACCACACAGTCAAGCCATTAGTTTCAATGGACGTGACTGGATCAGAAGAACATTCTTGGGTATTTCAAGAAGTTCCAGTATGTACCAATGACACCGAAACCAGACAGAAACGTGAAACTGCACACTATACTATGCCCAAATTGTACACAATTTTGCGTCGAGATTTTGGGATTTGAAAAATACACACTCAGATGATGCTTATCTAAGCAACATCTAGGTACAATCCGTCTGGCTAGCTAACAGCAACTCAGTGGAATAAGGCCACATTTTGCCCTTATGAGAGTTGGTCAGCCTTGCACATTCCTGATCTTAAAAAGCATAGTAAGTGAACTAAGATGAACCATTCGAAAGTCTGAATAATTAGTGTAGGAAGGTTTCGGGGACTTCGAATTCTTGGGAGTTTGCCTCACTACCACCATAAGGTAGCGCGTATGGACTAGAATCTCCTCTAGATGCTATCTTCAGGAAACAAGGCCAGTCATTCCAGAAAAATTAAAAACACTCCCATCCAAGCAGCTTGATACATGATGCTTTCCTTCGATGAAACGGCGGAAAATTAGCTGACCTTCAGGAGCACTTTGATTTCAGCTGACATGACGTGGGCGTGTTTCAGAAGGTGCGAAAAATTGGCAAGCTTAACTCGAATGAATGTTCCCGCTTTTATACTTGAGGATATTTGAATACAATATGTTACTGAAGGCATTGTTTCTTGTGATGTACTCAATGTTATTCATTGCACTTGTCCTTTACTGTACTTTCCTCATACTATATTAACACCCCCATCTTGTCAGGATTTTCAGTCATCTTGAAAATTTAGGTTCTTATATACAACATTATATAACCAATCAGATGGCACTGTAAATCTTTACCTGCTGCTAGAAACTAAGTACCATCAGCTTAGGTGTTTGTTCAAACGATTTGAGGAATTTTTCCCCCAGGTTTACAAGAAAACATGATGATTTCACAACTGATGCTTTTTAACATATCACATAATGTACGCAAACGAATATGGACCTGGGGGTCACTACGGGACGGAAGACATACTTCTGGACTCTTTAGGTCTACCTGTGAACAGTGTAGAGTAAGGATTGGATCCTATATACGCAGACCATGATGCACGTTTAAAATTAAGGGAGACCATTAGTGACTCTACACTTGATCATCTGGAGTAGGTGAGTAGAACGCTGAAAGCTATTTGAAGCCCAAAACGGATAAGATGTTTGGCTGATTTTGTCACCAGACTGCATATAATGTGAATGAGATCCTTTCAAGAAAGTTGATGGGTCAGATACTCCATTTGTTGTCCGAAGTATGTTTAATTGTTTATTTCATCTAACATTAATCCTTGTTCAATTCGTTAAAAGCCACAAACCGCCACTTGATATAAGCACACTGATCAGTTGTGTCCGGTGAATGCTAGTAACTTAATTGCTTGGGAGGAAACAAACTACCTAAGTGGAAATCTGAGCGTCTAAAACGGATGCAGAACAGCTGACGGCGGCATAAGGCATAGAAAGCGTGCAATGCGTTTTTTATGAGAACAGCTTATGTCACCTAACAGAGGACTGGCGTGGACCATTTATTTATAGCTAGGTTTGTAGCCGAGCCAGGCGCCAAATTATCGTACAGATGACAGCCAGTAGGAAGAAAATTCAACAGACCATATGTGGAAAGTATGAGTCGCAGGCGTCAGAATTGGACCGGCTGGTCAGAACTGCGTGAAATAGGCGCTAGCCAAAGTTCACTGGATAAAAAATGCTTTGAGTCTGAACGAACGTAATGGTGTGGTACAGTCTGATCCATAGGGTACAAAAACAGCTAACGAATTGCAATTAGCCATTGGCAAAGTGACACAATTCGGAAACTACTTTTATCGTATGAGGGTGGTGGTCTGAAATGGAACAAGCTGTGCCCACATGATCACTGAAGAGATTTTAAAAAGACGATGTCTGCTTATGGCTAAAACATGATGTCTTCTATAGGTGTTTTCCTTTCCCGGATCTCGCACTAGGTCTAACTATTCTGTCAAAACCGTCCTAAAATGTTCGTACTGGTTGCATAATCAATCCATCCGAGTAGTGTCGTGTTATTTACAGAATACCTCATGGACTAAGTATATCGAGTCAACGGTACTATTCGGCTAGATCTGAAGCAGTCGCAGTACGAATCCGGAATCCGGTAGTACGATGTTGTAAACGACTAGTGAAAATTTGAGTCTGTGACACGAAATGACCAATCCAGTCACCCAGATGTTATTTAGATTACTTTGTAGAACACAACTAGATAAAACGTGCGTTTCAATGGCGATCAGTTTCCTTTTTAATTTGTCAACTGATTTTAACTCAGCTGGGATCAACAATCAGAACCTACATGTTGGCAGTTACGTCGAATTTCTTCATCTGAACATCATTTTACGTACGGCTTATGCTTAGCGAATAAATTCGTTACCAGGAAACCAAAGTAGCAGTTGGTGCTACAAAATACATTATATGCGTTAGAACCCTTCCAGAAAGGCCGTTTGTTAATTGCCGAACGAACAACCTTCTATTAGCAAACAGCTAGATATCTTATTACCATAATGCACTGTACTGGTCCTCCGTTAGTGATTGTTTACTACGTGTGAGCATTTTGACACCTCTGCTGGAACCGTTGCTAATTTCTGCCTCATACTGTGCGCAGTTTTCGAGCTTTCACAATTACCTGCGGTGGATGATCACGTGATGCATGGAACCAAGATAAGGGTTCGGAATTTACTTTTCAGAAAACCGGGTCGAACACTCTAGGCTTGATATTTTAAACAAAACTTACCAAATTTGTAGATAATTGTGGAAAACTTGATAAACATAAAATACCAGAATACGCGGTAAGAAGCCGCCTGGAAGAAGGGGTGGCCTTAATCTGAAGAGCAAAGTTTTGGTAGGGGTTGTACTTTCTCAGAAGAAAGCCATCATGCGTAAATATGGTTATTATATTGAAAAATTCTTAAAACTTATTTTACCATCGGCAAACTATATGTAGCTGAGAGGAAAAAGAAATTTTTGCCGTGGGTAATTCCACCAATCAATGAAATAGCCGAAACCACGTGAGGTGGTTTCCATGGCTGAGTGATTAATGGCGCTGTGTTCTATCTACTCACTCTACACGCTTTTTCGATTAGCCACCAGACGGTTGAGATTTAAATTACTAGCCTGGCAGGTTCGATTTTCGCAGTAGCTTTCAGGGATGCGCACCGCTAATGTTTTCCCAATAAGGGTTAAACAGTGTTTCTCATTCTTCACTTCACTTCACTTACTGGACAAAATCGAAGTTTAAACAATTTACCAATGTCACAGAATATGACGATTACTCAAAAGTTTCCTCATGCATATGAGCTCTAAAACTAAAAAGAATGGAAACGACGACCAGACGACAGATTCTCTCCAAGGACTGTAGTAGTATCATTCGCAGTGACATTCGCTGCTGCTTCCGGGCCGATTTCGTTTGATGGTAATCCTATTCATTATGCAACTTTGCAGCCACTTGGCACGTATAAATCCATTGCGCGCTGATCATGAAGTGTGTAAACATATAACGATGCGAAACATTATACTCTGAGACGCCAATTTAATTGGTGTGAAAGTCCATTTTGCAAGCTTGTCATCAAGCATGACAGTATGACCCCATATTGTAACTGTCGGCATTTCCAAAACTCACTTCTCCCGAGCGTCCTGACACAACCGCCAATAAAACACCACATTTTGCTCCACAATTCCAACAACATCTTGTAATTTTGAGGGCCGAATTGTCTAGTTATAACGTGTATGTCCTACGAACAAGGTGCACATTGGTAGGTGCGTGATGATGCGGACGAAAGCAGGAAATATCAGACAACATAATTACAGTAACCGGTTCAATCATCTGAAGAAAGACTACAATGTACCAGGTTACCTGGAATAGATGGTCTTCCGATACCACACAGAAAATGTAGTCACACAATCTCATACACCATACGGTCTAGTAAGTGTGGATAACACATCTGCTGAACCAAAAAGTCCTACTCTTGCGCCAGAGCACGGAAGCTGGCTTGCTGCACGTCCATCTAAGGAGAATACTTTGCAGAGCGTAAAACGTCCGGTAATGTGAACAAGTAGTCTCCGACGGTTAAAGCATCATTACCGATTATCGTTTTATATATGACCAGATTTGCTGTACATCTCGACTTTTGAAGAATTAACTGCATTCTGGTACTGTTTAGAGGACAATCTGCGAATAACAACTGGTGCCGCTGAGATGTTTTGACAATTAAATTTTGTAGACCGGCAACGATGTTTGGGCAACGTTTCGCTTACTCATTCACAATGTGCAAAACAAAAAATACATGCACGTTTGTGCGCAGCAATGCTCAATGGGCTCAACCTTTAAACCTCCTGTTCAGCTTCGAGTTTCACACCGACAGACACCTGAAATGAACAAATTTCACAGTATCTACTTTGTAAGGCAGTAAAATTGCATCTACTAGGTGGCAAACTAGACCAGTCATCTGTGACCAGTTCCTTATCGTTAACACTAAACAGAATGGGCCGAAACTAATTCGGTTCAGTGTCACATTAGCCGTTTCGTGGCGCATTTTATTTCAGATGCCCAATGAAGTTAAACCGCGTTCCTCCCCTGGCCCATAGAGAAGTTAAAATTTCTCCGAATAATCTATGTAGACACTGTGTATCATTATTATGGACCCAGAAACAAACTGATCAACTTTACTGTCGTTTCTGGAGAATAACATTTTTCCAACTAGTGGTGCTGAATTAGATTTTACTGATACTCTTGGATGAAAAATTGTGCACAGGTGTTGAATCGCATTTTTTGTATTGTTGTGTGGACTGTGGTAACAATTCGCAAATTGAAAAGTACTAAGTTACGATATTTGTACGGCAACAACTCATTTTTATGTTTGCCGGAATATTTTCCCACAGTAATTTCATTTCAAGTTACGTTACACTTTCTACCCAACACCTCCTTTTCACAAAAGTGAATTCATTTTTCCAAAGATTGGACATTTTCCCTGTGTGTGCTACGCTCATTAAAACTTCGAAATTTGTTTTGTTTTGTTTTGAGCAGCTGTTTTTTGGATTTAATGCATTCAAACAAGGGCAAGAGGCTGAAAATTCAGTCCAAATTAAGCTTCATTCATAACGAGGAGATTAACCGAGCATTACACAAACTATTCAGATTTAAATTACTGCAAATGGCGGTAAACCTGTGCTATGGTTGAGTAGAGCTTAGATTAACCTAAATGATGGACGGTTCTCAATCAGGCTATTTTTATGTGATGACCATGCAGGATCGACCACACTGAAAATTCACTGCCTGAATCCAGGGTAAACAAACTTGCGGCTTCCGTCTTCGTTGAAGGGTTTCACAGTTCATCATCGTTGGGTGCAATGAGGTGAAATAAAGCTCAGGCTGCTCCTGGTAAACTAAGGAGACAGTTGTCAAATTTTCCACTTTGGTTCTTTTTGGACAGTTTTGAAGCCAAGTATCCGGTTTGCGTTGAACAAACAAAGAGGCTTGCTCAACGACTGATTTGTATCCTGCCCGTTTGCACAACTTCCCTATATGGTGCCAAATACTTTTAAGGGACTATTTTTACTTGCCCGTGGAATGGTTTTCAGGATTGTCATGAAAAGAGCGCTTAAGTTTGTTGCAACACCAGCTAGAGCAGACTACGGATTCCATTCCGTAAAAGCGAAGGCTCAGTCTTATTTTAACATTTTTCACACAATTTAATTTGCATACAGGTGCGATGTCAACCTCTTCTGATGAGGCAGTCTACAACAGAGTTCGGTGCACAAGCGTCTGCTTAGACTGCTAAAATCTCTTCTCAAAATAAGACCCCATTTTTCCTGTAAAACGGCAATTTTCACAGTAAAAAAATCTCCCTGAACCGAAATGGTCTTTGAGCACTATCCCTAGCGGACGATCATGCAGCTTTGCCATGAGTAAAGCGTTCAGAGCTTAACTGTGCGTAGCTGTTCTCCGTGATGTCACCAGACAAACTGGCGATAAAAACAGATTGGAAACGACCGAAGTCACATTTTCAGATGCTTTACCAGAAACAAGGCTAAAAACCATTGTACGCAAATCCTTACCTCAAACTCTGAGTCACGCAAACGAGCTAATAGGTTAGGAAAAAGAAGATGGTGCATATGATGGAGTGCACGGGACAGCGAATTTAGTTGTTAAGCACATGCACTCCATGCAGTGAGCACCAGTTTCACGTTAAATAGTTTTTTCTTGAAGAAGAACTTTCGTTGATTAACATGATTTATCAGGTAAACTAAAGTCAAAAACCTTAGTCAACTAAATTGGGTGCTAGTGCCGAAATTACTGGCTTACTCATGCAAGTTCGTCATCGGTCATCGCATGCGACAAAACACATTGTATTCTAAAGAGTTCATTGGGATAGCAGCATGGTGCCTAAACCAACAAAGGCAATTTTTAAACTGGAATGATCAGGAGATTGATAATTTGCAACTGGTTATCACCTGACCACCACTGCTTCGTTTTGTACTTTTGAGGCGTCCCAAGCAACCCATGAAAGGGAAGGCATACTTTTGAAATTCGAAGAACGTGATACAATTAGCAAAATTTACGAACAAGTAGATCGAATGCGCATTTAGCCTATGTGCAAATAAAATATAAGCGTTTCTTTACAGAGTTGACCCCTGGCAACAGAATGTTGAATTGCACACTTAGCATTTATGCAGAAGCGCTAGTTTGCTTCGGGGTATAGTTCAATACAAGGTTAAAAAGCGCAAAGTGCTCAAGCCTTCCGATGTTTCATGATCGGTGTATGGCAATCGCTTAGGGGGAGAACACTATTGAAAACGGTCATTTTTCGTTTCCCTCAAAAGGAGCCCGTAAATTTAAATTACTTTGCAACTGAATGAGCACGTGAATTTGAAATATCCAAGAGAGCCTACCCCCTTTGAAGGCTTTAGCCTAAGGCATTACTTTAAACCTACCTATCATCAGTTCTTCTCACACGGTCATTTGTCCCAATACGGGCTCCAGTGTTGATGCAAAAATGATGAAAAAACTTGGGAGTCTTCAGGAAACCATATATGGATATTTTGCTAACGCTAGCGAACAATGAATGCGTAGTTTGCTTGGTTTTTTAAGACGGAATTACTTATGAAGCGAATGCGTATTTTGCCTGGTTTTTTAAGACGGAATTACTTATGAAGTGCAAACTAGTTTTTATAAGGTTTTCTCAAAATAACGCAACCCACTTTAGGTGGTATGATGCTTAGAATCAGCTACTCCGCTGGAACAACCTAGTTACTTTTGGAACATTTCGTCACTGATTTATTTACGGTGAAGCCTGTCTGGTAACATCGATGCGCAACCTAGCTGACGGAATTTAATGTGGCCCATGCCTTACTGATATGACTATCTTGTTATGAACGAATCTCACAGCCCTAATTTTTTTCGTCCCTTCATACTGCGGATATCCCCACACCACCGCTTTTCTAAGTTTTCACTGTGACGGAGCATCCTGAGAGTGTTTGCCTCTGAATGACACTTTGATTCAATTCCACATATAACCTGAAGATTACTCGGGGAGAATTAAGAAGAAGAATATGCGTAAAGACCAGAGGTATGCAAGATTCTGTCAATACTTATACCCACTGCTACTGTGTAAGTAAAACAGTGCACTTCACCCTAAGACGGTTAGCCGCTACACCCACCTAATTCAAACCAGTTTATTGCATCACCAGTGCATCAGAGTATAACTTCTGTAAGTTTGAGTTAGTCATAAACATGTCATAATACGCCTCCGATTGTAGCGTTGACGAAACCCTTACACTGGCCCTCTACCAGTTTACTTCAAAGTGAACAAGTTTGGGACACACTGGCAGAATTTTGTCAGCATACAATACACAGTGGTACTTAGATGTTCACCCCGATGCGGTTACTTGTGTTATTTACACGACGTTTGGAATAGTTTTTTGTTGGTTCACAAAGAATTTCCTCTTGAGTGCTTTATTCACTCAAGACTGCGTTTCCATAATTATATAGTCTGTTCCATTTGGGAAAAGGAAACTCATGCTAGTGAGCGCTCTCGTCTCAAGTGGAGATTTCATAAGTCATGTTTATGTTCAGCTATTATTTCACATAATTCTTTATTCAGTAATGCCCTCCGAAAAATGTATTAATTACAATCGGGTATCTGGAAACTGGCTGGTTGTTTCCTCTTTGACAGAAAGGCTCTTTGGACAGGCGGGTCTTTCCCATTGCCAATTTATCAATATCAATAAGGTTGACGAAAACTCGGGGACTGCGCCTACCTGATGAGCCCCAAGAAGGGCGAAACCGGTCGTGGGCTGTCGAAGTCCTAGAATTGATTTATGGACAACAACTTGCTAAACTATACATGTCTTATTTGCCAGTTTTTTCTGTCATGTACGTCATCCGCAATTGGTTAACATTTGTGACATTATTCCGTGTAATGTTTCTAGGGATCACATTACACACAACCTGATTGTATCAAGGAGAACATGGAAGCTTCTATTAGGCTAGACTGATTATGGCCTACACCAATCTCTGATGACCAGAAGAACAGCGGTGGATAAAACTAATGCTAAGAAACAGAATGTCTTAAGTAGCCGAAAAACCGACCAAAAATAGCCTGGAATTATTGTTAATTTCAACGTGTGTGGTTGAATAGATCGCTCAGAACAACAGTCACATATGAATTCCCCTGCGAAAAGTTGGTGTGTGGTAGGTTGACGTGTGTACTTTCTGGTTGATTCCTTCGGACATAAAAAAAACACAGATGCTACAGCTGCATATTCCGTTAAAGTAATTCATCACCTCATGCCTCAGCCAGCGTGCGATTGTAAAACTGGGAAGAGGGGACATAAAACGACTCGTAGACATGGGTTGGATAGCACAAATCAGTTGTTTCTTTTTGCGACTTTGGGGATTAATTAAATTTTGATGTGGTTTGGTTGTGCGAACATGATAACCTTGGAATTCCGGTTTGCTTGTATCACTTATTCCTCAAGCATAAAAGACGAGTTGTGATGCGTCTATCTATCTAGAGGTTTAATTTTGCACATGTTATCACTGTAGGTGACCACGCGCACCTATATTGTATTTGAATATGTTGTACTCATCCCCAACTAGTTGTAGCTGCCCTGGATGATTGTGATGCAAATACTATTGTTTTAGCGCATGTGTAAGGTAATTTTTTCACAATGAACCCTTTCCAAACATGTGGAGGAAAGCGTTTACAGTGGTTTCGTCCACGGCAGCTGGACTCGCTATTATCATCGTCGTCATGACCATCGACATCACAGACAGAAATATCGAATGAGTTACAGGATAAGATCGCATTGATTGTTGGAAATAACAACCATCATGTGACGATTATATCTGTGAAATCTTTGCACGGCAGTCAGTGGATTCATCGCTAGGTAAGTATCCGGTTGGGTCAGACAGATCGCTTTTTCAATGGGTTTGACAACGTCCTTGTGTCAAAAACGTGATTTCGTGCAGTAAGACACACGAAGCTCAATCAGTACAATCGGAACGATAGAACAAATATGCTAACGGTGCATTTTTAAACACACCAGTCAGATTACACTCGAGCCGAACTATAGACAACCATTCCTGTTATGGTATTTAAGTAGTTTTCGGAAACTATATAAACACAGGAGGCCGAGTATGTCATGAAACTATCTTTAGTGTTAACTAAGATGTCCGTTTGAAGATACCACGTACATCCAAAAATATGAAAAAGTAGCCGCCGCAAAAAGCCATGTTTATGAGGATCCGCAGGCCTGAGTTTTGCTTTCAGTGTGTGATTAAAGTTCCCTACCTGTTCAACTATGCTTTCGGTGATTATAGCTAATCGATCGAAACTCATGATCGTGATACATGGTCTCACCCGAGAAACTCTGATCACCACCAACCAGTATTCGCATGTCTTTGGTACATGTAAAATCTACGTGATTTCAAACGCAAAGAGACTGGGAAAAAACCTACCAAACGGCACTGGTACTGTCTTCCAGTGAAAAGACGAAGCATTCGCAAGCCAACTATCTTCCTGGGTTAACTCATAGACTATTAACATACACATGCTAGCTGTAATTCAGCATATTGCCAAAATAGCATACTCGGGGCACAATATTAGTCCTATAGTTTTGATTAACCGAACCACTTAATAGAGCAATCATCTGCTCTTCACTAGCCCTGCCATCGACTAAGTCAGTCCTGAAACAATGGATACACTTGATTACCTTTTGCCTATCCAATAACGGTCATCAATCAAATCGACATAACGAGAAGTTTTCGACCCTATTCTGGACAGTGGATTGCGATCAATTAAACATAAGTGTGAGAGAACAAGAACCATCCAGAAGGAAAAAATGGAAAGAAAGTTAACAGGCAAGTTGGGACAACATTTTTCATCATCCAACGTTTCATAGATGCTGTGGTAATGTAATAAGCTCAACGTACTCGTCACTACGTGAACGGCAGCATCTTCGAACAAACAATGGACTCAACATTTCAGCAGAGATAGCAGCCCTGAAAGCAGAAGGAGTGGTTGCTTTTTGTTGAGGCTGTGTTCTAAATCCCCCATTAATCGAAAGGCACAAAGCACTAATTCAGTCAGTTCCAATATTTATAGGCTGCGAATGGCACATTAGCATACCACAGAGTGTTAAATATCATACAACAGGTAATAATTTGATCCCACATAAAGAACAAGG
This sequence comes from Clonorchis sinensis, assembly GCA_003604175.2. Lineage (NCBI taxonomy): Eukaryota > Metazoa > Platyhelminthes > Trematoda > Opisthorchiida > Opisthorchiidae > Clonorchis > Clonorchis sinensis. The sequence continues at coordinate 158,692,784 of CM030370.1, forward strand.
TCTGAACACGTATGTTGTGTACACGACCACTTACCTACTATCAAAGGTATTCAGGCGACGGACCGCACATTTAAACCATCACTATAATGAGCAAGAATAAGCCCGATGTTGTGGCCTACGAGAAATCAAACTCTTCCAGGTAGGATTTATAACAGGCTTAAGCTCTTTGCTGTTGGTCACAGCACGTTTGATCTATTCGTCAAGCCCTGCGATTGGCTTGTGAATTGTTAGGCAACGTGTGAGTTTATTTAGAACAGGTCAGGCAGTTTGCACTTAAGTGCAAGGGCATGTCCAACAGGTGCTACGGGGTCCCCTGCTTGTAGAAAAGCTGAGAAAGAGGGTGACCCTCTAGCCAACCAACACAGGATCAAGAAGGGAACGAAGTGATGTAGAAGTACAGCCACCTGCAAATTAAGTCAGTGCTGTCGAACATATCAGCCGAATCTCACATATCCTGTCAACAAAAAAATCATCGGTATCTCGAATGCCATATAAAAAAAGACGAGAAATTTTTTTGAGGGACACAGAATTGACGACTATCGTAAGATAGTGATTCCATTAGGATTCAGTTAATTCTCCTGTAAAAACGAACCCAATTTGTAAACGGGTACATATCACCTCTTGTATAAACTATGCTGAGCTACTGGAAGACAAGTTTTCGTGGAAAGCAGAGGACTACATCTACTGATGTGCTTCAGGAAGAAAGGAACTACTACTGGACCGATGATGTTCAGTAAGGATACAATGCAACAGCCGGATGGTCCGATTTTGGTTGTTTGTAAATTATGAAAACCAAAATGAACTCTTCGAGCAGCTGGGTTCATAATGGGAGAGATTTTCCGGCTTGGTCGTTCCAAGGGAATCCATTCGTTATTTATGGATCTATGAAAGTACAAAAAAGGCATTCGTTGTTAAATATATAGTTGGCACTGCTGCAAACTGTTCACTTTGGATAAAATTCCGAGTTGAATGGAGACATCAAAGCGATTGCGCGCACGAAGTCATGAAACCAGGTCCAATGCAACTCTCACGCAGGCCTCTTACATCCACCAGGCTTACCTGAATTATCTGCGGCTGACTGGCATCCGATACGAATTTATCCGTCAGTAGTAGTTCGCTGAGCATCGTGGTTTTGCCGTTTGCATGTGTTTGCCTACCTTAGTATTGATTTACCCGGGCTTTCTAGCATTTGGTTATGAACCAAATAGGATGTCATGCGACTCACGACGTCTAATCATTGCAGCTGACTGTGCATAAAGAAGATTTTATATTCCACGTATTTTTTTAATAAAAACTGGAAAATTGAGGTTCGACTTTGAAAAGTGGATGTTAACAAGCTTCCGCAGACATTACAGATTGAATTTATTAGAAAGCTGAATGTGATGCAGGTTTACATTTCGGGCTTCGATTCCGCATAAAGTGTGGGGATCACTATCGACACCATACGTTGTACCTTGAATCACTTTGGAGAAGAGAAGGCTGTTTGCCGGGTGATTCTTGGGTCAAGGCTCTGCCCGTATCCAAAACACTAATAACAATTTCTTGAAAGCTCGTGGACTTCACGGGTAATGTCCTGTCATGTAAAATATGTTGGTGTTTTTAAAACCGCTTTATCTATTCACACATTTATCCGAATAGCACAGTAAACCGGGGAATCCGTTAAGCTTCTAGTTTACGCCATCTTGATTTGCAGATCCGTGTTTAACTTGACGTCGTCCGTGTCTACTTTTTCAGGTAACTTATGTGGCATCCAAGTAACGGTTAACTTCATAGATGCTTCCAGCGGAAACAATCAGCCGTCATCAGGCATAGATCCAACGCCGATTCTAAAGGGTACTACTGCTTTCTTTCATGTCTTTTAGATCCTGACAACCCCAGACTCATAATCGCGGACTGTACAAAGTTTGCAATTGGTAGGCATTTACTTGGTGGCTTTCGGTGGTAATGCTGCCCACTTTTGTTTTCAGAATAAGGTGATTCGGGTAAAAATGCAAGTAGAATGGTAACAAAAGCCAGTCTTGGAAATCAAAAGTGGATTCTCATGCTGACGAACTGCGGTTTAGCAATGGTCCTTACAGGCAAGTTACCGGGGATGGAAACTGGAACCGCATGGATGGAGTACTTCTGCCAAAAAAGACGTTTCAGAGACTTTGTCAGTTCTATCCCGTGTGTACCGTACAGCTGGATCGCTTTGAAACAATTGATGACCCCTGTTAGGGTCTTTCATTGTTCTCTTCTAAATTGCCCCATTACAGCAGTCAAATTCTATGTTGCAGCACCATGTTTTGGGAACTATTGTTCAGTGTGACACCACTAGGCAGTTTTTCGCACATGCTCGCTTCTTGGTGGACTTTACACGCAAAACGTCGTCTGGAAAATTTGTTGCTTTTATTGATAGTGCCAGTGCATCAATGTTGCATCCGAAATTCCTAACATGCCTTCACGTCACCGGTTCCACCCGATTGGCAGAATGTAACGGTCCGACGCGTAGCCTGTTTGCCACGGTAATCGCATTGCGTAAGCAGCTCGCCCAGTGCCTGATAAAGGCAAGCCAGCTTTTGTAAACGGTGTCACCGAACTTCATCGCAAATGAGATCAGGACTAACATCAGCCGTCATTTGCAAAATATGCTACCGTGTTCAAAAACGAGAGAGGTATTACTGAACCATTATGATTAATAAGGAGAATGGACAAGTGAACCAAGCAGGTTTAATCACCATTTTATGCATCAAAAACTGCCCGTTCGAGAATGAAGGTTTTGAAGAATCATAAAACCACACTCACCTTTGTCGCGGCCTGGAAAGTCTTCAGTAGAGCGTGAAACGCACTAATCCAACGCGGATTATCTCAGTTTTTTGGCGTCTGCTGAGCACGTGTAGCGCCAGACAGCACGAATCAATGTTAGTCATGCAAGAACCGATTCTCAAACGTTTCTGTCAGTCTTTACCTTAGTTCACTAAAGACCACTCCCTTGCCCAACATTTTCATCTGCCTTAACTGAAAAATAAAATCGACATGACAAGGAGAAGCAAATTTGGTCATAATTTAATCCCTTCCTTTGAGAGAGGTCTATTTTAATCTATTCTTGGGGTGATGTGACTTCACGAAGCCCATAAAAAGGACTCCGCATGGGAAGAGATTTTTAGTGGCACCAAGTGTTTTCTCACTTTGCCAGACAGAAATGTATTCCATTGCACATCGGCATCGAACGGCATCTTGGCAGCACACAAATATTAGATACAATTGAGTCTCACGTCAGCAACAAAGCAATTTCAAAATGAATGTTTCTGCCAGCTGCTTACAGTTGCATGTTCAAGTAAAACGTAATGTTGACAAGGACTTGGAAACTACACCTAACCAGTTGGTCCAAAGAAAAACGAAACCTGACGTGGACTGTCAAGTGTGTGGGTGTTCTACGAGGAAAAACGTGATAACCTATTCATGAGGCGGCCTTATGCATCACAATTGATGGAACAGGAATATCGTAGAAAAGAGACTCATCTGAGTCTGTTGTTTGCAGCAATGTAATTTGAAAAGCACTGTGGTTCGTCAAAAAGTTTCCATTTACTTGGAAGTTTGATTATCCTGTAGAAACCAAGTTCCACTGTGGAAATTTTCAAACCTCTGAAAGCTTATTTATTAGTCGACTGTCACGTTCCCCCTACCAATATTTTGGCAAATTTTCCTGGTTATCTGTCGAGCAAATATATGCGGCGTTATTCGTTGTAACAAATGACAGTTGCGACGCGGTATAAATTCAACCCAAAGGTAGAAGATATGATTAATCAAACAAACGATAACTGATTATCGGTTATTTTACTGTTTAACGATACGACGATGGCCATATGTGCATAGCCGGCTACCTGTCTTGTCTCCGCAGGCCTATTCACTCCCCGAATTTCCCTCAGTCGCCCTGAATACTTGCGTATAAAATTGAGCGGGTTTTGGAATTGAACATTGATCTACAAACTGAGTTCGTGGTTACGGGAAACCACTAAAATCCAAGTGCTTCTCTCGTCTATGACGTAATTCAACAGAATATGCTGCAAAAATGCCCTTCTGTGCTTTTCTTGGAGTGATATTGTTGCATTTCCTTACGGGACGTAAAACGTTTTCTTTGTAGTTAGTTACCAGCTAACTAACAGCTGAAACACATCCTTATGTCAGCATAAGAAATCCTGACGCTACATTAGTAGCTCTTACTCACTAAACATTACTAAGCAGTTTGACTCAAATAAGTTTCATAGTACGCGAAAGACCTACCTGGATTTCAAGAAAATGCTACTTCCTTGTAGCAGCAAGTATGTGGTGCCGTCCTTGTTCTTCAGTCTTTTCATGCAGTGACATACACATTTGCATTAATGTTTAAAACATCCTCAGAGTGTCTTCCCTTCAGGGAAAAAGTACAAAAAATGGCATTCGGTCGAAAGAACTGTATTTCAACATAATGCCTGTTGCTGTTCTGTTTCGTCACTCATAGGTACGAGGTAAAACCTGTCAAAATGATGGACGGATAGATCGGAAAAGACGTTCATCATGGAAAGATTCTGTTGAGAAACAAAAACAGGTAGATGGATGGCATTAAAGACCCAATAAAATGCGCCAAGTACTACAAATAAAGCTAATCCAGATCGGCGTGCTGAGAAGTCCGTGAGCAGACGAGCATCACAGGTCAAAGCGGCAGCAGCTGATCAGAAGACAGTCTACATGTGCCTCTTGTGCGGCACGTTTCTGGAACATCATGCAAGGACGTTTTAGGATGGATTAATATAGGTGACAATTAAACCTGAGTTCCAGGTGAGTCTCTCGAAAAACAAATTGATTTGCAAATGAGTGAATTTATCGACAAGTAAACCTGTTTTCTGAGGCCATCGCGTTTCATCAAAATGACAGTATCTAGATTGCAGTAGGAAAGCTGGTATTCATCACCATTTGTAATTTCCTAAGAGGTTTGTCATCCTCTGCTATAACATTATTCATGCAGGAAGCCTCATGATATGCAGCCCAGGTGGTTAAACAATTTTGTCCTTGAATGAACGCCTGCTACAATTTATGCAGCCCATGTATGAGTAGGAAAAAAGGGAGATAAAATTTTCCCCAAACGCGCTGAGGTGATCGATGCTAAAATGGCAGACGTCCGTCATATCAGACTGGGAGCTTTTTTTAGACCTAATACATGAACCTCTTCACCTCCCCCTCTTTTCAGACCAAGTCGAGTGCTAGTGACCATAAAGTCAAAATGAATTCGCCACACTTCGAAAGCGGAAATGACCGAATAATTCCTCCCACCATTCCACCCTACGAAAGTGCGCCGATTATGTTCAGCAAGATCTTGTTCAGTCTAGCAAACTCGAAAATAACCCCTTAACTCTCATATCTTTACTTTGGTTCCCAGACTTAAGAATTTCAGGTCTTTTTTAACATCGGCCTGACTTGACGCCGTATCACATATTGCGCCGCACATTTCACATGTGTGCAACGAGCTTCCACCATGATTGCACGTGATCTTTTGGAGGTAAGCATTCGAAATCTATTTTAGATTACAAGCTAAGGATTACCAACAATTTTTAATCGCATAACCACCTGTGAAATAACCGCATAGAGTGGGAGTGGCTAAAGATTTGTCAATATCCAGGACACTGGTCGAAGTAACACTGCATCAGATATTTCGACATTTGTCTATCCTGATTATCAGAACACAAAGCTGAAAACGTCGGGCAAAATATTTCGCCTGTTTTCACTTCTACCTGAAATCCCAATGGAACTAAATTGATTATAGTTCTAATCTTATTGGCCACCACATTTGGGACTGGAGTAGAACAGATTCTTAGGGAGGAGAAAATTGAATACAACGTGGAAACTTGGTGTTTATCAGTGCATCTAAACACGGCTCAATGCAAACCTGGGGCCTATGCGCACTTTTGTCGAAACATTATTGTAACTGGTGATAATACAGAAATAACTCTCTGAATCTTTTACCTTCGGAAATTCATTAAGTCTTGCATCAAGACCTCCTAGGATGCGCCATGCAAGTAAAATAAAACACAACAGCACTTCGTAGTACACAAAACCAACTCTCGCTTGTGCAAGGTCAATTTTGAATACTCCCGCTATGAAATAATTTCCAAAGTGAGAGACAATGCCGCCCGGAAATTACACGAAATGTTACCAGTAACCGCAGAACTGTCTTCACTAAATTTAAATTTGGTTACCGTCAAGAATTTAGTAACTGGTTCAGTTACCAAGAAAGAAATGGACTTTGTATTGTTGTGAATGGGTATCAATATACCCCCGAGACCTACTGGTCGTTCGAAAGTACTGTGTAATCTAAAATACGGGTTAAAGATGCACCAAATTCTAGGTAAACATATAAATTACCAGAAAGCGTGTTAAAAAGCCTTGAAGAATGATGAACTAAATCGGGCCGGATACACTACATTCTCGAGGAATCCATTTTTTTCTTCTGAGCACAACTTTGCTTAGTTTACCATGCTAGGGACGATCAAGTTAAGCATTCTGATTAAACGGATTGATATATCAGTTATCGCACTCATTAGCACATCTACACTGTCCAAACGCTACTGCATTGTCAAAAGGAGAATCCGACATTCCCCTCTTCCTTCATCCTAGCAAACTAATTAAATAAATAAATGAAATAAACTGAAAACCAATTTTACGTGCTGGTTCAAAATTAGCTGCTGTTACGTTGGACATATTGTGCGGACTGCAACGGAGGATGTGGATGAATGATTGCAACAAACATGTGTGCGAACGTGTTGGCGTCGATTGCATATTAATGCGGCCAAGACTGAAGTCAACCTATTCAGGTAAAGTGTCGCTAAACCAACCTTTGCTGATCTATCCTGTTATTCGGATGCATATCAACTGCGATTCCGTGACTTGTGTCTCTGCCCCTGTTTCAAGTGTATAAGTTAAAATTCCGCAAAAAAGTCTAAATATACCAGTGGGAAGGGTGAACTTTTGGATAGAACTATGTGACTTATTTGCTTGTTGTGCTGATGTGTACCAATTGTCTGAAAGGACTCCAAATGTCTCTCTCATATGTTGTCATTCAGGAACGCAGTCCCGGTTTACTCATATTTAGACGTTAACTCATTTTTAACTCTTAAAAATAAGGATTCTGTAACGTTCTGAATCCTCCAACACCATACTTCCGTCTTCATGTTCTTAGGCCCCATTAGGCCGACATTTGTCCTCGGTAAAGGAATATTTTATCTCATTTGGACACCTACTCGCAAATCTAATGAACCTGCCCAGCTTTCCTAAAACACTATTCCTTACCTGAATGACACTACATGTAAGTTTGCTGAAGAATCCTCGACAATCAACGAACGGTTATGCTCATCACTAGTCACACCATGACGGGAACAGTATCCGTATTTCCGCCAATCTCATTTTCTAATTGAACCAAGATTGTACGAAATTGGCCACATACACTTATTTGCATACCAAGTACCAATTCACAGAAGACCCAACTGAATTCCAGCTCTATCCCCCGATTGTGATGTTCAACTTCAACTGAAAGTGCTGCACAAAGACCGTCTCAAGTTTCATTTGGTACGATGTTTGGGATACCTTAGTAAATTTTCTCGACGGAAGGCATTCTTTACAATGTTGGTGAGAACTCCTGAAAACTCATGACTTGTTTTGCCCTTTTTGGGGCTCTTCAGTTAGGCGCGGTCCTGAATTTGTATAAGCCTTATTTTCTACTCATGCTTCTATGCTGGCTAAACGTTTCGGTTTATAGCACCATAAGAAGCATGGCATGACAATGGGTAACACACCCGGTATATTTTCCTACATGGAAATTATGGAAATATCCAAAAAAACATTGTGAGCTGTCATACTGTTAAGCTAATCACTCTGTGAAGGATTCGAACAATACTACTTATGAGTCACATCACCCAAAAGTGGCTGAGGAGAACAGAGTGAAATGGGTGAGGTTTTGAGGTTTTGCACCTAAACTTAGTCTTACTGGACGACTTCTCCGTGGTAATAATGATGTATGAAGAGGCAAACAGCTGCAGTTGACACGTTTTATTAAAACGTATTGTTTTTATTAAAGTAATTGTTCTGAAGTGACGTTATGTTCATTGTTCAGTTATTTCATGAACAATGTGTTTATATTAGGTCGGTATTGTTGTTCATACAGTAATAACAATCTAATATGTTATAACTGCACGGCCATCCATATCCAACCTTTAATTTTCAAAGCCCCACAAGCCTAAATCATGATGAAGGTAAGATTAGTTTAGATGCGGGTTTAGGAATCTCGCAGCTAATGGCTCCTAATATCTAATCCATTTGTCTCATGTTTGGCGCTGTCGGGACAATAGTTCAACAAGGAAAGACGATTTCGCCCGTTCGAGAACTAATAGATGCCTCATGGTGCAACGTGCCGATTCTATGAAGGACGACCGATGGGCATTTACGATCTACGGGTACTTGGTACGCCGATTCAACTGCTCATCACCCCACCAACATCCTACAAGGGGTAACCAACACATGCCTCCGTTGCAACGGTCAGCCGTGGTTCTTTATTGTGTGTAAACAACCTGACACGGTCTAAGCCTCATAGTTACTTACACTTCTTTCAAAATCTACTGATAAACAACAATTCAGCCCAGCGCTTTCTAATTCACCAGCTAAAACAAAAGTCTTACTGACCCTTTTTACCATGCAGCCTAGCTCGTTGGCAATTGTGAAAGATAACATATTGTGTACGCACCACAGACTCGGTCGCGTTCTGTTGACTTGCCTTTATTCTGATAGATTGCCATACAGTAGTAAATCCCTTTTTAAAATCTACCCTGTGTAGCCTCAATTCTTTGTCGATTTCATTTAGCAAAACATCAGTGACCACGGAGACATGGCTGCACTCAAAGACACTTTTCCGTTCTTGACGCAGATCAACGTGTTTTCAATCGACAAGTGTCTATTAGTTTTACTGGAACCTTTTCCAATGTAGCATGTTGTTTTTATGGGAGATCTTCGTTTTCCTAATTGTCACTGTGGCTTCATTATAAACCCTTATATTTTCTCCTCAGTTTCCACATGGTCTTCATATGTATCCCATCCGGACATAGCTCGTAAAAGTTTTACAAGGGTACTTATTTCAAACTCGATGTTTTTCTCCACATACATCAGTTGTAATAACAAATTTCGGAAATAATTACATGTTACTTGTTCGGACCTTCGAGTGAGGTTGTGGGAAACAAGTCATGCGTGTCCATGGCAAATAATCAAAGGGTTGCATTTCCGGCAAGCACTGTTCAGCCCTGGTTATGAATAAAATTGGTTGGGTTGCTTGAGCTATAAACATGAAAACTCTGCTTGAAATCGTATTAGGTTGAGGGACTAAAAAACGCCATTATATTAAAAGCCTTTCGTGTTAGTACGAAAGGGAGACGCCTACGAACTAAACAAATAAACTGCATAGTTGAAGTTGAAATCCAAGACTACGAACTGACAGTGCGTGAAACCCGTGTGATCACTGAGTTAATTTCGGTTACTGAATACGAAGTGCATAGCCACAATTTACTTTAAAACTAAGCAGAATTGCAACTTCACCATAAAATTATGCTACCTGGAACAAACCACCCTGAACGATGCGGCTAAAAATTGATTCACTCAGTTGATTCGATTTTCTTCTGTTAGGAACCAAACTGTACATCCCTCATATGTTCCTATTTTCGAGCAAACAAAACAATGTGCGATGGGTGAGATTTTTCAGCCTAGTACAGAATTGCAATTTTCTCGGCGTTTTCCCAAACAGGCCTACATTTATAAGGTTAGAATGACTGGCTTACCTGTGTATCTTAACTTAATGCGCATGGACAAACATATTACTCAAACACTGCAATAAAGGAAGCAAGCAAGGGATTCCCCTTGACAAGCCCACTCCTCAGGTTACTCCGATCGCTTAAAACTGTCACCTCTTTAGAGATTAAACACAAGGCAACAAGCAAAACCACCGTAAGGTCACCCTGATGCTCAAAGACTTCATTCCAAAGTCGAGAAAGTGAACTTTTTTATTGTCTCTTCTTGTTTTTTTAACAATAATCAGGTAAACAACAAACCTCAATATAAAGAAACTATTTGCAAAATGGTCACAGGGCTCAAATGTGGTGATTCTACGGATGAGACCTTCACAAACTGGCTTGCGAAGTGTACATTCACATGCTAAGATTTTTAAGAGGAGATTAGAACAGTTCTCTTGCTCTCCTCACATGATCTTTTCATAGCAAACAACTCCAACGAAGTGTTCTTTTTGGAGGTCGAACAAGGGAACATGACTACTTGATCTCCGTTGAACACATCTGTTCCCTCGGTTGGTCCTTTCTAGAGCGTTTATGGTGCTTTCAGACATTGCGAAGAACGAAGCTGACCTTACATGATGGGTTGATTGCCCCGTCTTGAGGCACCATATATTTGGCTTTATAGGGTAAAGTTGCAGTTACATCGCATTGGCTAATTGGTTGGTTGCGTTTCTATCAGAAATGGGGCATGTTTATTCGTACTTACTCCTGAGCCTATAAAGAGTATCCCTTAAGGCAGCACCACCCACATGTTACATTTGCTGAGTACATTTCAGTGGGGCCGCATTGTGGATTTGCATGTTCCAAATCATGCGCACTTCACTTCGGAGACATCGGAGGTCAAACCCGTGAGGATGCCTCAGATTCACCATCCAAAGTCCACAATAAATCCGGGGCCGATATTAATGGGCCTACATACGAGTTCATGCAGACGGCGAGTGTCCATCTAAATGAGTAATTAAAAAGACTGCAAAACGGACAAAAAACCTTAGAGCTGCTCAAGTATATGCGGGTAGACAACATTGTTGTCCACTTCTTGCGCCCTGCTTGTTTCAAAACGTCTCCTGAAACGGTCGTTGGACATCTGTCAAGTTTGAAACAAGAGTTTGTTCAACAAAGTAAGTTGAAACACGCACAGGTGGGCGTCGTTTTAGGATGACATACGCCGGTTGTCTTGCGTCATTGCGAGCTGATCGAGCTTCACCCTGACTGTGAAGAATAACAGGTGCCCATCTATAATGGTGTTAGGTTGTAGCATATCATACTATTGTTTGGCCACCAGAAGGTACAGAATTAAAGCGTTTGGCTTGCTTCAGATTTGCACAGGGTTTCTTGGTTTGGAATCAATCAGTGGAAGATATTGGCGCAAAACGAAATATCTGACTGACCAACTTGTCTGGCTATGGTATCGAAGTAAGGGCTCTGAAAAACACCAAGCCACCGTCACTTTTCGGTGCATTCAAACCCTGATTTCTTTCAGTCAGTGTGAGTTGAATGTCTTAAGTTTCCAGGAAAGACATTTATTTATCACTTACAATCGACATTTCAAGTGTCACACGCGAGACTGCATTCAAAATGCCTTAAACAGAACTATGTTTATGCTCGCATCAGTGAACAGTGAACGGGGAATATTATTCAGGTATCCAAAGTGGACATCCGTGGTTCCCCCCCATGACACGGTTGGACATCTCGTTCCCAAAATAAGTGAGCTGTCAGGGGTTTTATTTATTAATTTGAACATTCACTGTGTGATGCCGTTTCTCTGCCGCTTTAGACAAAACACTTTTCATAAAAGACGAACATGATCGCTCGTTTGGAACATTTACTCTATTTTAATATATTAAGATCATTTTTTGGATTATATAACGATCTAGCACTCAACGTGTAGTTTACTAAAGACAACCCTCTGAAAAGTCTAAAGCACCAAATTGATAGTTTGGTGCTACGGAGCGCCACCATGAAACCTCCAACCAACAAACATGAAAACTTCGTTCCGAATACCATTCTTATGTACGGTGAGTGATTTGGTCGATCGCTATGTAGTCATAGGTATGGTCTGATACTATCTTATTTGCGATACTACTCAACCACTGTATTGCGTATACAGCTCATTTTACTGTTATCCATGATTGCGCGGCATCTTTCTGCACTGGTCCTCCTGATAGTGTAAAGGTGTGTACTACTGAAGAAGCATGCGAGTAATCTATGGTCTGGCGTCCAAGCTCAACCCCGCATCTGGTAGAAGACAAAATGTATTAACGAAATTATGGAACCACATTGCATTGTTCGTTTTCTGTTGTCTAATATTCAATGAACGTCCGGGGAAGTACGAAAAAAAAGGTGAGAACGTTCACTTTTCAAAATCATTGCGCAGGTGGGACGTTTACCTTCATGTCAAATGGCTTGCAACAAATTTGCAGCAAACTGCTGTCCTTTTTTCGCTTATATGAACGAAGCGACTGTATGCGAAACTACGCGCAAACATCCGAAACATTGTCGTAGCACAATAAATTCGGTCAAAATCGATCAGCAACAGCCCTTTTTGTTGCCACCAAACAGTATGCTAAAGCTGATGACGGAATCTTGAGAACAAGGATGTTCTTCTTACACCAGTAACCCCTAAATTATGTTTGGCGTGTACCATGTCATTCAACTATTATTTACGATGTACCGGAATGCGTATGACTTGCCAGTGTGCTGGCTGTTGCTATGCATATGTGAGTGGTAATGGATCATATGGCTTTAGTGAGTTAGTTTTTTTGTGTGGATTTGTATTCTAGGAAGCACCCCAGAAAGTGGCCTTTGGAAATTCCTAAAGTTTCTAAGAAGAATTTTTGTGGTTAGTCGACTCTTGGTTAAGCGAAATCATTAGGACTACTCGTGAGTAGTCAGTCCCTGCAACCTAGCTATCTGCCGATCCTCTCTGAGTGGTTTAAAATCACTGTAGTGAGGCAGTTGATACAACGACCGAAGCCCTAACTGGATCTAGATAAACTTTTCCGAATAACAACATAGTAAAATGACCCACAACTAACATTATACGACTCTAGAATGAGATTGAATTGATGAACAAAATAAATTGGCTCATATGGTGTGGACGCCTTTGGATTGTGCAGGCTTTTTGAATAAAATTCTAGTTTATTATTCGCACGCATTACTCATTGTCAAAAAGGGTACACTGCTTCTAAGCAGCCGGCGACAAAGCCAACGCCGCGGTAACTACAAAAATGGTAGGTAAGGTTGTCAGGGTTTGAGAGAACGTGACCGCGGAAAAGTGTTGATAGATGCTTTTTGGTGTGTGTGTGTGTGTGTGTGATTTTATGGGGTTTCCCCTCTGAAGTTTTGTTGAGTTGGTTGAGGCCTGAATGAGTTTTTCCACATAGCCGATGTGGGTTTGTCAAAATCTTTGATCTCTGCCGTCAGAATAGATATTACTTTTAATGTCATTTTCTTTACGTCGACGGGCATCTAAAAGCGGATTAGTTGACCCATAAAATGTCTCATAGATGAGTGCTTCAATATAATTTCCCCAATGAAATTCGCAGAAATGCACAGATGTGAAGTTGTTGTCAAGAGTTTTCATAGCTCAGCACGGACCAGACGTTCGCATGCGAAAGGAACATATCCATCATCACAGTCGTTAACCCGATCGGCATGGCTGATTCCCGGTAATCAGACTAAACGACTCATTCATCGAATAACTTCGCCCTAATAACAGACCGCCACTTTGTTACGCTTTCAAAATGGTCTTGAAAAAACATTTACGGAATTTTGGCTTCTCAATGGAAGCTTGTAGATAACTCGTGGTCAAACTGAGAAGTCCTGTGAGTTTCCACTCCAGAGTCTGGGCAAAACTTTGGCTAACTTAATTTGATATCTGGTCTCCTGATGTTTGCACTCGAGACGTTTTCGTATTACTTCTAAATCAGAGAACCTATTGGAAATGCCGCGAATATTCATGAAAAAACCGCAGACGCTGTCCCACAACTGCAATTTTAAATATTTCCGGTGATATATCCGAAAACTGGCCCGACGACAAAGTAAGTTCCATCTATAGTCCCTTCATTTTTTTAGAGAGAGGTGATCCATTCACACAAAAAATTCCTAGGTTTCAAACGTGATCGCTTTACTCGAGGTTATAAGAAATTAGCGGGCTCATTTGGGCTCATTTTCAACTTTCGCAGCCGTATCAGTCAAACAAGAAGAATCAGCGGGCTGAACTGCAATGAAATCCCAAATACTGACCTAATCGTCCTAATAAACGCAAGGCGCCATATTGGCGGTGTCGATCGGTAGCGTTAAATATATTTCCCGATGGTGAGATGTTTTGCCTGGCACACCGTCTGCAAACATTTCACTTAAAATAGCTCCCTTGCTTATTATATTGGAATCCTGTTACCCGCAGCTTCAACATTTTGAAGAATAGCACTGTCCTGAGTGCCAATACAAAGTGAGGTTTGTCAAATTTAGGAAACAAATCCATTAAAATACAGTCTTGAAATAGGCCAAAGAGGCCACCTATGTAGTCCACACAATAAAACTATGAAACTGTAACACAAACGTGAAACAGCTAGGGGGTCAGTAAGCTGAAAACCGTATTAACCTTAAAGACAGAGTTAACTGCATCTTTCGTTGACGTTTTTTTTAAACACAATGGGCGGCGCAAGGATCAACAATTAGTAAATTGGCGTGGTGTTCGGGATATCTGGAACACACGTCTCCTACGGTTGCTAAAATCCCTTCAACAGCCAAATTTTAGCTTTGTCCTTCTTGGGTCTCCTGATCTTTAAGCAAGTTTAGGTCTTACTTGAAAACCAAACCTTAGGTTTGCAAGAAGGGCAAACTCGGCAGTCGGTTTTCAACGACCTTATGGGTAGCCGTGCCATACGAACTAGAAGGATGCGATAGTTACCACTGCTATGAGTATCATCCTGTAACAGTACTCAAAATGGGTAACGTAAATGGCTGGTTACAGAAAGAAGGGCTTTGTTGGTGCGCGCTGAAACGGATATACATTTGATTCTCAATAGTTTCAACTGAACAATATAACGATATGATTTACTCCACTGTTCTTTCGACTGACTGAACAACTACTCGTGGGCTATTTTTGTATGTCACAAAAGCTACACAATTTCCTTTGCTGTCGAGCCCAGCTACACAGCTAGAGCCTGAATGAGTGAAAAAGCTTCAACCTGACCGAACGACCGGAAGCGCCTAGCATATAGTCAAAAATAGAATATAAAGGTCTGTTTAACACCTGAAAAATGAATAGTACCACTTCACGTCTGCTCTAGAAGAATGATTTGTCACACTTTGAAGATTGTCCGATTTGAATATTCCTGCACAAGTGTCACGGAGTATAGGATGTCCCCTTCGAATTGAGTCTGAATATTCCTGCACAAGTATAGGATGTATAGGAGTATAGGATGTCCCCTTCGAATTGAGTTCGAAGGCGCTGAAAGGGCGTGGTGGTTTTAGTTTGCTGGTTGGTTGTGAGACTGCTGGAGATTGCACAGCGCGTCCGAGTGATTTCATTTAATATGGATGCTCTGTATTCAACAGTATCTTCAATACAGGAAAAAAATGTGTAAAAGAATATTGAGAAAACAGAATAGACTCAAAAGTTGACTTAAATGCATTTCGAAAACTTTGAGGAGTAAAGGCTGTACACAGTTTCCAGTAGGTTTTGAGAGCATGTGATTTCCTAAGCTGCGCTGCTTTTAGACAAATTTGCTTAAACATGCAGAGGGCGGCGGACCACTCACATGAACAGATCAGTCCTAATCAACGAGAACTAATTTTGGTTCTCCATGAAGCATGGTGAAAAATCGGTTGCCGTGACGATCAGGCTAACAACCGACAATGCAGGACTCGTATTTTTTTGTTGGTCCACTAGAAATGGGTTTTCATTGATCGGACAAATAATTGAATGGAACATTTGTTTGCCACCCATAACCGGTTAACGTTGAACTCTAAGCTGTGCCAAAATATTAACTTTGTAAATCTGGAACACCAGCATGAGCAAAAGACTAACACGTGCGATTATTACGAAATCAACCTGTCCCTAATTTTTCAATAACATTGTGCTCTTGCCTGAACCCAAATTGGAACGGAATTCGCTCGTAGTTGCACACTAGTTTGGTTTTGAAAGAGACCCAAATGCATCCAGCTAAACCGCACTCCACCCATTCATCAAAAGTGGCGTTCAAATTGTGGGCAAAATCACTGAAAAAAGAAAAGGTAATTGGATGCTTATTCACACGAGGCTTGTGGTTTGTCTGTGAAACCTAAATAGTAAACTTCCGCTTGCAGCGGGGTGAGTGTTGTACCAGTTAACCATTACGTTAAAAGGAATCATCGCTTAATGTGCCAGGATAATTTGTATTGAAACAAAATGACAGTTAGGATATCATTCTATACGTTCACAGTGAAATAGGAGATGATAGCTGTAGACGGGTGCATCATAGAGTGAAAATGTGGAGAAACAAATGAGACGGAGCAATTGAGGAAGGCTGTTGATTGAGTTCCAGTTAACAGACTCCCCAGGGTGGATACACTCAGCTAACAGAGGTGTTCGAGAAACAGGGAGAACCCAGCTGACGTGAGACACAGTACTACCATTTGAGTGGTCTGCATTTAACACGTTAATCACAAGATTGACGTAAACTCGAGGAGTATGCCTACAAGATGAGTCCAACTTGATATTCACGTTAAAAATAAGAATGCTGGAAACTGGTGAACCAGATACGGAGTGCAAGGTACGATGATGAATAAAAGGTGTGCAAAAATACATTGGGAAGAGAAAGCTTGGAAACAACAGATTTACGGGCTGTGAGATGAGCCAGGCATTCACCTGTTCCGCTTTACGGAGATAAGGTCAAGATCGATAACATATTATTTCGGACTTGGATGTCGGATATCTAGTGGCATGTAATCGCAGCTCACATTTTCACGTATGTTACACATGGTTACTTTACTGTGATATCAGTACTTTCCCCGCCTTCAGTTTGATGACAATAGGCGGCTCAATAAGATGAGACTAAGTCGCACAAACTTAAGTAACTCCGTTAGACTGTTTTTGGTGCCTTTTATTAAATTGTTCTTAAGGTATTTTTGTATTACACCTACACTTGCTGAAATGTTCGTGAAAACCCAGGGTCTCTTCAGCCAGCAGCAGAAATGTTCTCCCGATTTGCGGTCATCGCTTTCCACAAAAATATTAGAACCACACACGTGTGTCAGAAAAACCGCAGCGGCTGTTATATCGCTAGCATCGTTACTATGCAGCCAGCTGCTAGTTGAACTGTTATAGCACCATCAGCATTTAGACATGGGATGATATTTCCTGACCATGAAGAACACGCACAGCGGGTGATGTAGAGTACGGCCACGTGTGAGCCTGTCACGTTAATATCAGGATATATTAGTTTGTCTATATTTCGCAGAATGTGGTGCTACATGCACCTGATCCACGTGCCTTTGGGCTGTGTACCGTAACCAACACAAGCGATCAGGTGGTAATGTAAAGGTACCAGAAAATAAGCGGCTGCTTTTGAACGAGCAAGAAAGCAGTACTTTACGACAGGCCGATAGTCTATTTCAAAGTATCCACCTTAGGTTTCAAACCATGATCATCCAGCCACAAGTCCTAATGCCATCCACCAGACTGCCCGGATCCCTATTCATCGACACCCTACATATTTTAGCAAGGATGCAAAAAGGAAAGCATAGTTAAATCATATTTTCGTAATCCAGTCCTCCACATATAACGATATAGACCAGATATTTGTGGCACACCGCAACTGAAAGTACAACGGTCACATATGAATCGACACGAACCAACACTCCCATAATACACGCAAAAAACCGAATGAGGCGAACAAGCATTTCGTGTTCAGTTCGACTATAATGACCGCAATGTTCTCGCGAGGTTCTTTGAGCTGACCATAGGCTTTTATGCCTAAATCCTGCAGGTTTGTTGTGCAAAAAACAATCTAGGAGAATAAAGCTTTTAACAGGGCACATTTAAGCATTAGAGAAATCCAGATTTTCTGGATTCACATATTCACATATTCTTACATGATCATTGCAAGGACGAATACCGATTGTGAGATGAGTAATGTCTACGCAAATTGTACTTCCTTAAAACTAACAAAAATATGCTTTTGTAGCACTACCAGGCGCCGAAAAGGAATGACTGAGAACTGAAGCTGCCACACCTCAGATGCAGGCGAGCCCCGTGCAGTCCTTATTGCTATCCTTATTTTTAAGGCCAACTGTACCGACTAGTACATACAGATATTCATGTCAAAAGTACTGGTGAAAGGAGAAGAACATCCGCTGCAAAGTCGATTATTAACAGACACCAACTAAGCATTTACAAGATATTGGGCAGGAAAGTAAACTTCTCATATTCACACAGTTTTTAAAAAGTGAACATTTGACTTTCGCGCCTATGGAGAATGGTCGTATCTTTCTACTCGCCGCTTTCTGTCTGGTCGTTTCCTGAACGGCTGTCACGTTTTATTGGCCTCTGTTCCTTTCCTCTCCTCGCTCCTCTGGAGACAAGTGTGTTGTCGGCTACAACCCAATTTCCTGATCAAGTGGAAGTTGCGGATGTCGACCGTACATCATTATGGACGGAGACTTGCTTGTAGCAATGTGCTAACAACACCTTCAGCAAGTACACTTCCCAGTCACCTAGTTTGGCTGCCAGTCACTTCGTAATCGTTCGGATAGGCTGTTTGTTGGCTAGTCCAACAAACTCCTTAACCCCTCGACCTTGATCCGTCCAGATCACTTTTGGCACCCGTGGTTAGCCAAGATGTTATGCATTAGCACTCCACTGATTGTCACCGCCCGTTGATTGGGTACGGCTGCCGCCTCGTCATTACTACGATATACTGATTTCCGCCGTTTGTCACTGGAAAGAGGCCCATGACCTCAACGGACCATAAACCGCCAAGAGGTGAGTTGCCCCTGTCGTATTTTCATCAGCTGGCACCGCTTACAGGCCACCATATAATCCATATAATCCGTTTCCTCTCGGACCATTAGGCTCTCTGCCGAAGTAAATCGTACGTCTTGGTGCAGCATATGTGTGCCATCTCTTGGCATTCAACGCTCAGCTTCCGTCCCAAGACGCGCGCTATCACGAGGAGCAGCAAAACCTCCATTCAAAATCATTTAAAGGGCAGGCGACTCATTATTCAGTATTTCCTTCAGTTTTCTTTGAAACGTGCGAAAGAACGAGCGACATTTGTCAACAGGTAAGTAGACTCGTCTTTCCGTTATACCTTAACAAATAGGTGAATTACACACACTGCACAATACGCTGCTGACACGCTGCTATCTGTGAGCTCAATAAAATCCCGCTATCGGAACTCTATCCGGTTATCATGACCTGAAGCTAATGGCGTAAATATATTTTCTAAATTTATTTGACTCCCTTCGTATTCAAACACAAACGTGGATGTTTTTGAAGACACTCACTGTGCATACGAGAGCTGATTACCGAAACATTCATCTAAAACTCGTTTATTATATTCTTGAATTAAATTCCCCGCACACTTGTTTGGGACAAGATTGGACAGATGAACGTATTTTTCCTGAGGCTATATACTCGTTACATGTGCTGCTTAAGTATAAAATAAAATTCATTATAACATGTGGATATTTGGAATGCACCGGTTTGGGAAAGGGTGAAAGCAGTAGTGAACTTTTGATGAGTTTTCATCAAACTCGTAATCAGATATATCTAAGGAAATGTGCTTCTTATCAACGGAAAATATAGGCGGTCTCTGCGCAACACATTTGTTTGAAAAATTCCCTAGACATGTCTTGTACAAATACTCTCCGGATTTGCAAGTAGGCACCGAAACAAAATAGATTCCTAATCGGCATGCTTAACTAATGCCAAAATGCGGTTTGAAAGATATTGTTCTGGGGGATAATTAAGTTTCACATTTCCGTTTTCAGCAAAACGGCTTCTGCGAAACTGCGCACGTCGCAGTGATTTCACATGCATTTTTATGCGTGCGCATCAACATAGTATATCACTTTATATTTAACCTGACTACGGTGGAAGTATTTTTCTAGGATCCCGTCCCGTCTGAAAGCATGAAAAATGTAGAGATTGCTTGCGTCCAAATTTTATTTTGCAATAGAATATTATTTTTATCCCCAACTCTGAGGATCAAGTTAGCGCTTATGTTCTGGGAGATGGAACGCTTGTTAATGAATGAGCCCGCCACGTGCGATAATATAAATCATGCCGGCTTGATTCTGCAACAACTAAAAAGTATGTAACTCGAGCTCATTTGGTTCAACGTGATGCATTGTAATAGACGTGGTAGACGTCAAGATCGATTCATTAATTCAACTATCCAAGCGAGATGGTAAATTAAATGTGATGTCCGTGAAAGCTCCAGCCCACTGACTAACGATGCTGTGGAATTGGTGGTGATACGATTAGCTAGAGCCGTGTTTCACTCGTACTCAAAGATGATTGGACGAAGTAACGCGATTCACGGCCAATTCCTCAGATATTGTCTACCCAGTACAGTTTCTAAGTGGTGATTAGAAAATCAGTTTACAATGTCCAGTCTATAAATACGATTATCTAGGGACCGAAGTCACCCACATTTGATTTTATTGGATAATTCCTCAGTGTGCGTTTTAGTGTAAACTGAATTCTGAGCAGATGCATAGCTGAAAAACCAAGATGTGTCTACACAAACTGAGTGGTGGTCAATCCGGTAGCATTCATACTGCTCAGGCTGCCTACCCGTGAGACACTATTGCACGGAAGACCGTCGGCCAAAAACACAATAGCTTATTTACCTCACTGCCCGAGAACACTACCAGCGATCATCGCACAAACTCATATGAAACATATTGATTCGTAAGGGAAAATATCACGAAGGCTTACCAGTTCAGGTAAAAATTCACGGCACGGTTGGCATACTTATCCCTATCAAACTTACCAACCGCAAATCAATCATGTCTTGCTTGGTTCAAATTCATGCGATACGTACATTGGTTGACATCACAAAATCTTTCACTGGTTAAGTCAATAAGCAGAAACAATCCATTCGTGTTACATGATACTGGAAGGTATTTTTGGTTAGCGGTGCCGCTGCATTAACAGCGAATATTTTAATATAAGCGAGCTTTTCCCAGGACAAAATGGTAACTTCAACCCTACCTGCTTCGTTATTTCTATGACGCATCTCGATTTTGGCCTTCCTCCAAAGAAAGACCATGCACGTTAATGAGAGTTGAATGTTCTTCACTCTTGTGATGGTCTGACCGTGTGATGGTTTATATTAACATAATCATTCAGTCATTTTGTTTGTCAGTGAGAAAATAGAGATACATGGAATGTAATCAAGATTAATCTTGATAATGCATGAAACTCAAGCGCTTTTCAGCTGATGTGGTGAACTGCTACATTCTACATAACTACCCCGTCAGAAGTTTATTGCATTGCTGCAAAGTCAGCGAAACCTGTGCATGGCATTTTCAAGCATGGTTCCACAATTATTTATGTACTAAGAGACATTACTAGGTCCAAAGTGAAATCACTGTTCCTTCTGGATAGAGGAAAAACTCAAGGATAGCACAGAAATATGCACCTCTGATAACAGCGCGTACAAAAGTGGACGAAAAAAATAATCATTCTGAGTACTCTTGATAGGTCTGGTGCCGTGATGGTGGAATGTGCAAAATTCACTGTTAGTTGATCAAAATAGAGAACGTCAAATCACAGTGACAACATAATTTGCTGAAGCAACTCTGCTGGAATTTCAGCCCTCAAATTCTGTCATGCTATTTATGTCGATGATTGGAACTTCAGCATCCACAGCGGACGGGTACGGTGTCTTTTTTCTGGTATCCTCATTCAGACTGTTGTAAACAATCGCATTTGAAGGTTTAATGGTGTCTTTCATGCGTACGTCCATTGGGGTGATGTGTGAGCACGCTCCACTTTCAAGGACATTTATAGAATTTACGATTTGTGGTTTCTCCGACGATTTTCTTATATCCAAACCTGAACATAAGTGAGTTCGATTCTGTACAAAAAGAGCAGGTTTTCCGTATTTTGGTGCATGTATTCTCTTATTCCTTTTGTCACTATTGGTCGACGGTTCAATTCGACGTGCTGCCAGGCTCCTTGAAGAATCCCCCAGTGTGCATCTCCCTTCAGATTCGGAACTTGGAAAGAGCACACGATGAAATTCTTTTCGGAACGTGTCGTTTAGCCAGCCATATAGTATCGGATTTATACAAGCAGAAGCAAACACCAAACAAAGGCAAACGGTTTGAACGATGACCATTGTAGGACCAAATTGTTGAAAGCCACTTCCTCTATCAAGCGACTCCAGCAAAGAGGTTTGATGCAAGTCATAACTAGTACCATTTGGGTACAAAAACGCTCTATCCATATTTGTTTTTGAAACATTTGTTACTCTATTAAGTGATTGCATTATGCGTGATGTCATGAGAAACTCTTGCGTATCCATCCAGACGTTGATAACATTAAGAGGCAGCCAACTGAGGGCAAAAATAATAGCGATTCCTGCAAGCAGAATTATTGGACGGTTGCGTCTCCGTCCTCTTTTTCCCGGCTTTAGTTGACGCTTCTCGATTCTCCGCGGACTGGTGCTCGGTTGATCAACATCAGAGATTCCTGGTAAGACAGGGAGATGAATTTCACATGCCATTTCAGTGCCAGGACGCAGTGACTCTTTTGTTACATTTGACAAGGAACGACACATAGCTTCTTGTTCTAGTGGTGCCTTAATCACCACTCGAGTCTTGCATCGCTCTCTTAACCATCGCTGTCGTATTTTGAGGCATATTTGTGAGTATACGATACTAACAATTAGTAAAGGCAGGACGTATTGAAACAATAGAGCAGCTAACGAGTAGGATATTTTCCATCTCTGCGTAACGACATCGTCGGCTCTCTCAGTACACTGTGGTACATCCATTTGTATGACACGCGAGAAATAGGTTAACGGACTGGCAAGAAGCATCGCCATTAACCACGCCAGACAGAGCAGCCGGATCGTAGCACGCGTATTCTGAGGTCGGATGGACGGATAAACGATGCACTGAAAAGGGGGAAAACAACAGTCCTTGATTTTTTTTAACTAAAAACTACAAATGATCTGAGATATAAGGTAACATAGCTTGTGAACATGTGCTAGATCTTTAAGAAGGCATCCATTTTCAAAATTCACGTTTTTCAAATTAATGATACTAGTTTTTCATAAAAGGTTAGATTTCACGCAACGCGAGATGAGTTGGCTAGACAGTAAACTTTGGTTCCATGCTCCGCTGTTTCTGTATATGTCAGTTCTACACGTGGTGATCGTGGTGGATCGTCGTTGCAACAACTAGCATAACAGGCGAATGAGAAGAGATGAAGGTCCTATGAGTAATAGGAAATATCCAGGTTGAATCGCCAGTACGAATCCAGTATGGCGCTTTCAAGTGAATTGATGAGTTGTCTATGAGAAACCGATGAGGCGGGATTAACCTAATCCAAATGCAGACTTCACGATTATGAGCGATGCTGATTATCCCGACACATGTTGTGACTAAATACATCTTTATCGACGCTACTGTACGCCTGTGAAAATTTTGGTATGAAAAACGTGTGCTACTTGAGTGCATACCGCCTCCCTTTGTGTCTGCGCACAGGTGTGCAAGTGATCTGCACAATGAAACATTTATTAGTAAGTATATGCAGCTGAGGGATTCGTGGATGTGCAAGTGGTGCGTACGCAAACAGTATAGAGCGAACAGGCAAAGGGGTGAACACGAGTAATAAGGCTATAAGATATCATGGTCCACTGTATCTGACCAATTAACGCGGAACATGTTTATACGGCGACCATTTCAAACGGTAACAGACAAGTGTGTTATGTTAACAGTCACAACATTCCAACATTCGTACGGTATTAATGAATGGGGTCGTGCTGGGCCACTCTCCGTCATTGCTCTGAAATTATAAAGATACGCTTCGCTACATCGGGGATGCGGAATTTTAAATACGAATGTGACATTTCAAACGTGCCAATAGATCCCAGAAGAACGCTGTTTAATTATGTTAAACAACAAACGTTTAAAAAACGCAAACAACAGGGAAACGAATAAACTCTCCTTGCCTGTTTCAGGGATGAAACTTCAGGATTTAGTCACTAGGTCAGTTGCTACATTTCCAAAGGTCACGGTCTGAAAATACAAAATCAGTTTTTCAAATTACAATCAGATATGTTGCCTGGACCCAGAAATTCCGAAAACATCTGTTCCGTTTATATTTCATAGTGAGACATCAGTCCCTTAAGAACGATATAGGAGCACTTTAAATAGTCATCATTATTTTCTGGCCTAGATGGTGACATTAAAACTATTTTTAAATACACTGAATTACGCGAAAATTTTGGCGAAAAAAACAATAGATGACATTTCTACGTGCCTCAATATTGATGGCCTGGGTCATACACGACAACTAAGAAGAAGATAACCGCTCCTCTGATCTAAGCTGCGATTCACTGCGCGACCACCGGATTGGAAAACAAAATACACTACATGTTTCGACCACATCTACATGGTGACTTGGCGTTTAGAACATGCGAGTTTCACAGGAGACCACGAATGTTCAACTTGGTTTAAATTCCACGTTTCAGCTGAGATGAGGAAAACACAACAGATTGTTTTTTGTTATCCACGACGCAAAACTGGGTCATACTATCCTCGAAACATGAACGCAGGAAAGTTAAACCACTGAAGGCAACAAGTGGATACCAGCGACATGCTCAGGAACTAATTATGCTGATTTAGGCTACCTAGAGGGACACGGTAGGTATTCCGAAATATTAAAAAGATATCCAGAAACTCATATTTGGTTTGCCGCGGTTGGAATCGAGCAAACGTGATAGATATATCATGGCAGGTTGAACTAAATCCAATCCACGGACCCTGTTGCAAAAGCGGATCAACAAGACCGTCTTGATAAGACATAATTGGACGAGATAAATAAGCACTAACGATTGCAAGTTTTGTGCAAGTTCGTGAAAAAAATCGGCTTGGAAGGAAATTTGCCGCAGACGGTGCAACCGCAAAGCTGTTCCTAATCAAGCTTACCATCCGTTCACTGGACTGCTATGCTAACCGTGAAAAAAGCAAATGCTCCCGTGGTTCAGCAAAAGAAACTCGTGATTTTTTTTATGAACATCCATTTACGGCGTTTGGGGGTGTCGGGAATTTGGACATTGCAGGTGTAAGCAAAAAAAAGACCACGTGAACAAAGGAGTAAATTCAATTTGGGAACATCAATCATCTATGGCAAAACTTTTCTCCAGTACTACGTTCGTGGTCTCGAACAGAAATCCTCTCCAAGTGGGCTTCACTGGAATTCAGCATTAGTACTTTTATCTATGCGTGAACATTGTCCACTGGTCAACTCCCTCATTCATCAATCTTCGCTAGATGCTACCGATAGTAGGCAGTAGGACATGAATCGTCTCAAAAATTAACATGCGTTTGATTTTATTAGCTCTTTCTGCGATTCCACTTAATTCGAATAATCATAAAAAGCTTTCTATGGTCTTCATTGCTCAATCAAGCGTGTTTACCGTGTGAGCCAACTGAGCAAACGTTACTGAGAAATCTCCTAGAGACATTGGGAGCATCAGTGAATTCCTCGGCTTGTCTATCACCAACAGAGAAACGAAGCAAAAGGTACACCACTGTGTACTATTGTTGCATTGCCTTTCAGTAGGCATCAAATTTGCATCAGTAATTTTTGTGAACACCGCTTTTATGAAGTTTCAGATGGCTACATATTTTACAATAGAAAATTTATATGGATATTAATGTCAAAATAGATATTTGTGGTTTGTCTCAGCCAGCTCCAAAATAAAGAGGGAGATATTTTTTCCACGGAAGAGCTCATTCACACGTCGATATAGACTGCCGGAGGGTAACTATGTCAAACAATGCACAGAAGCAAACCCTAAGGTGTTATTGTGCCTGCTTGCCGGAAAAACATACAAGGTCCTTTGATCACATATACCTGGTCATGCATGAACAACGTAGACGAACAGGATCATGCAGTTTTGGGCATTAAATTTGTAAAGCGCAATAGTGGATAAGGATTGTCCCCTAGGCTACGGGTTCCTATGAAAGAATGCCGTGATAGAATATTTGGGTCAATTCCTATGGTTTCCCAAGGATGAGCTTCATATTTACCTTGTTGCCTCTAACGTAAAATTGACAGTAATGAGTACCATTGGTTGGTTAGCAAGCAATCAATCCAAAAATTTGGTTGCGTTGTAACTCGTTTTTTGGGGGGCAGGACAACAGCCATGGTCACTCAGTCACATTTACCTTCCACAAAATTTGTTAATGGTTTTTGAAAACTCAAAAGTTGATTACTGACTGTGATCCTGTGCAAAAGAACAAGTGGTAATAGGCTCGATTCTACAAAGTACGCCAATGGTGCCTAAGAGAGAAATTTGATTTCCATTATTTTGACATAAATCATTTCAAACAGATGTGACGGTTCGCTACACAATATTTTCGGTCACCAAAGGGTGTTAAAATGGAAAGGTGGTTTGATCATATCTAACTGGTTCTTGATTTAGATTGTCTTGTTTTGACCTAAAGTGATGACATGGCACGTTGCTCCATTCAGGGCAACACCAAACTCAATATGTTTAGTAAGGTATATTAACCAGTAACCAACGAAGTCGTTCCGAACGCTCAGTTGGACGCTAAAATAACTTCGGAAAAAAGACGAAAGTGTTGACGCTACGCAGGTTCTTAGAATCAAAATAGACACATTAAAATAGTTCTAGCTGCTAATACTACACAGAATCAACCATTCTAAGAAACCATCATAAATAACGATGCACCTGTCCTCCACTAGATGCGACCCCTTTACATTAGAGCTCGCATTAGGTCGTGGATTCCATGCGACGCTGCTTTACACGATCTGTGTAAAGCATATTTGTTTAAATGCATCTCGAAATTTCCTGCAATAATTGCAGATGCGTGAACACAACCAAATGCACACCTTACATACAAGTTTGTTCCCTGATGTGAAATATGAACGTTGTGCTTGTCCTAATTAGTAGTGGAGTAACGAAAACATTGATACTTTCGTCCAAATAAACAGTACTTCCGATCAAGAATGTTGACTAACGCATCATCCTCTTGAACAGCCGATACTATACTGGTTACCAGAATCGTTTCTTTAAAAGTCCACAGCTTCCGGTTGTTTCCTTTTGCAAATGTTGCAGATATTGGGGCACAGTTCTTCTCCACAAGATACAAGAGACACCCAAAAACGAGACTTACTGGCCCACAACCGACTACGGTAATAAAGTTTGAATCAACCGTCATTTAGGTGAAATCGGAAGTCTAAGTAGTCCGACGTACCACTGACGACCCGCGACAGTCTGTGCTAGTAACCAGTAAAACAAATAACCGTTACTTTTTAATCGATATTTCGTTTTGTCAGAAAATTCCATTTATTCGGGAAAACCAAGAACCAACTTTCTACGTTAGACTATAATTCCTGTTTAGTTCAACCATACGGGTTTGTCAGCAGTAAGCCTGACCTATACACATATAAGGTGTGACACCAGTGTCATTTGATCACCCTTTTCTCACATCATGATCATACAAGAGGAAATTTAAGCGAATTCACACCAGTCGGATAGTCATTCACTTAATGCACGAATTTCCACCATTTATGTCTCCAAAAAGTTCGTCTTTCGAATTGTTGTCTTTGGGATTGTTTGCAAATGCACAAACCTCCGCAGGAATACGCGACTTATTTCATTGCCCGAGGAGCGATTGTCCGGATACTGTTCTTGGCCTCTGTTCTTATGAGCAACCAAGTTTCACATCAATTGTTGCGGGTGATTTTGCGAAAGCCCGAATTCTTTTGCCCACCTGATAGTCTTTGAATAGTGGTTTTAGCCAGCCACAGATTTGCGTCCTGGTCTACGTAGGAACGACGAAGTCCAGCCTGACAGCCCAAGCAAATGTGCTGAAGAAAGCGTAATGAACTGAGATGAAGTTTTACGTGCCGTAATAGGGTCCGACATTCAAACTACGATTACCATTTGGGTGACTGATGGTGATACCATAAGGAGGACAGCATATATTTGAAGGTTACGGAAAACCATACGAGGTAACATACGCACCGTAGCGGGCAAACTCGACGCCACACAAGAGACGGGGAAGCAAAACTAAACTCTGTACATCAGGTAGCATTACTTCATAGATCTGCCAATGAGAATCCCGGAAGCAACCACCTGACTCCCGTTGTACCTCTAGGACTGATTGGCCCATGAACTGACCACAAAACTAAGTTCGATTTAGCAAAGCGCGTAGCAAACGTCCACAAGCGAATAACCAGCGAATGATCGGTTACATCGTACTGCATTCAGGTATTATTGCTACAGGCCAGAACTCAATATCGTGGCCTGCACAGCGTACGTAATTCCTGCTGGTATGATCACTTCTTGATTCTCGAAAATATGCCC
The DNA here is from genome assembly GCA_003604175.2 of Clonorchis sinensis. Classification (NCBI taxonomy): domain Eukaryota; kingdom Metazoa; phylum Platyhelminthes; class Trematoda; order Opisthorchiida; family Opisthorchiidae; genus Clonorchis; species Clonorchis sinensis. Next base: position 158,721,192 of record CM030370.1, read on the forward strand.
CGCAAAAGCAGACGGCGGCAGTCACTCTGCATGTTTCGGTAGATGAACGTTATGTGGAACCACATTTCTCTAAGTCTGCAATTCAATGATTTCTTCTGAGGCAATTTGGTGTTAATGGGTGGCAGGTATGTAGCGCTTTATGTGTAATCACGTATTTATTTATGTTTGTATGGTTTATTATGATGCCGGAAAATTTGAACCAGTAGACTTCAGTGTTTGGTAACCTGAAAAACCCTGTTCTCTGTACATTGTTTGATTCGTACTGCAAATCAAAATGTTGTAAATTTTATCAGCTACTGACACAATCTTCACAAGTATCAAAACATTTGTTTTCACAATTTGTAACTCTACTTGGTAGCGTCAGAATATAGCCGGTGGTCGCAACCAGTGAGTTTCCCGGAAATGCATTTCAGTGTGACAAAGGGAAACACCATTCAAGACGCGCACACTTAATCAATATTCAACAACGTTCTAATTACTGTTCACACAAATCAACTGACTAATATTTGGGAGCAACACGAGTTGTTTCGGCTTTCTGGATAGATATCCGTTAATAAAAGAACCAAAGAACCCAAATCCAAACTCTTTAGAGATCATTATTTTCTGCCAAGTTTCAGTGCATTTTGCGAGACACAGCACAATTTTCACTGCACAACCGTGTGACTGAATTGGACTTTCGATCTAATCATCCTAAGCAATCATACTGTTGGGCCAAATGTGCTTACACAACCTGGTGAGATATTCTGCATAACGGTTTGGGTTTGGGTGTGTTGTGTGGACGGAATTGAGAGAGACTATAGCACATTGGTATGGTGGTCTGTCGACATGTTGGACATGGTAAGATTAGCAATGAAAGTCCCGTAAATCTCATCATTTATAACTTCACAGATTTGAATAAACAGACGTTGGTAAAATGAAGCCTGAAGTTGCAAGTAGAGGGGAACAAAATACTGCAAGTGATAATTATTATATTAACGCAACTTGAGACAGTTGGCTCTATTTGCTATCCATGTGTCTCGGTAGTTCCGTATGATTGACGTTCCAGCGCGTACGCTGTTCCAGTTTGCGACAAAATGACCTTAAATGATAATGTGCGGCGGGTAAACGCACAGAAGCATGGACTGGAATTGCTGATTCGAACAGAGACGCCACCTAGCGTAACAAAATCACCACACGTTTACCAGGTATATTAAAATATATGACAGAACGCCAGCTCAAATGCCCGTAAAAAATAAAAAAGAACTGGCAGGTAGATAGGCAATTGGCGTTCATTTTTGGCGAGCTCCGTAGCTGTGTGGAAAACCCTAGCGCCATCCAGTTTCATTTTATGTCAGCACTTCCTACCTGGGAGTGTAAGCAAAGCTAGAAAATTATTCGCTGTTCAACCGAAATGGCAAATAACCCCGCTTCAACAATTAAAAAAATGGCATTTCTGTTTGGAGCAAATTTTAACACACTTTGTTGAAGTTGATTTTGCTTGCATTAAAATGACTAGTTTTGTTGAATACATACTGGGTAATATCACTTTTTAATTCAGCGTTCCTGATGGATCGAGGCAGAAGTTATGTGTGTCCCGGTTGCGCCAAAGTCCTTCCCACACAGTTGGCCTCCGTATCCAATGGCGTCACCAGAAACTGTGGGAATGAATGCTCGAGTCACCGAAGTGACCGTAACGGACAAAGCTACTCGTCGTCCGGCAATACGATCAACAATTCTGTATTTGGTGGCACTGCAACCTGCAACAACAGATATTTATGTTTCGGACCAAAATCCCGATCGATGACCTCCATGCAACATATGAGCAAGAAGTTGTAAGGGATAAGAAAATGTATAGAGCAATATGGATATACACATACTCACAATGAAGGTGGAACTGCAGTAGCCGATAAATTGGGATGTTTGCATCATCCGGTTGCACTGGGTGCACATTGAATATTCATCACAATTTTCAAAGCACAAAAAGTTCTTTGTGGGACTTAGTTACCATAGGAGAACTCCCACAAAAGGAAACCTAGACGGCGAAAATGCTCATTGGTTAGCTGAATTAATGTTAATCTGGGGCACAAGTAGACCTCAATAATATTCGCTCACAAGGTTTTCTAGCACAGGTGCTGCGCAAAAGCCACCCATAAATTCATTTGGAATGATATTCATTGCATCGTACTATTTTTAACCGATACGACACTAATTGTATGGTTGATAAAAAATACTCTGACAGCCCCTACTAGTTCTATCCTAGCCAAACTCTTTCATTGGGTCCCGCTCGATCGTCCTGCAGCCGCCATCCCAGTTTACGGTTTCAAATTCATATGCTCTTAACTTAATGTCACAGCACCAAATAGGTTGTTGTATTTTCGTGATCTAAGACTATCCAAAAATCGCTGGAATATTGGCGCAGATTTTACACCGAAATTACATAGTATCTGGAAGCAATGAATAAATAACTTGAACGTTTGCCCCCATACACATCATCCTAAAAGCTCTCACCACAACTCATTAATGGGATGTTATATTTTTCTTCGTTTTTCCAGCTTTTGGTTGTCGCTCACGAAGCAATAAACACTCTTTTTCTCCTCAAACATCAGTGGAGGATCAGCAGATCACATAACATATGGCAGGCCTAAAGTTCTCAAAACGATGGCAAACTGAATGAAATCAACGTGACTGATCACGTGGACCTAAGTTACGATCGTTCAAATGCATCTGAAATATTCAATAAAAAATGTAGCTTTGTGGACGTAAGCGATGTGGATGGAAAAGTGAACGAATGTCCGAGATGAAATCCAGAGTTGAGGAAATTCTGAACCACTGTATATCCATCAATTAAAGTAAGGCAGCTAGGGGCGAGTTTACCAAAGCACGGTAATTGTTCCAGGGACAAACAGCCTACAGGAGACCGGGATGCTGATCTTTCGACCCAAGTGCCTGATTTTAGATATCAGAATAGGTGGGCTAGAAAAGAAGGCAACAACCGTTAACATGTTTTGATCTTTCCCAAAGGATGGTTCTTAAGTCGTGGTTTGGAAATAAGTCTGTTTTCCCAGCAACGGAGTAGTGTTCAAATGTAAGGCCCAGTTTAGATCAGTATATCAGCCCTAAACAATGTGCCCTGTATACGTTGGTCTCAACTTTTACGGTTTAGGTTACAGAAAAATGGGAGAGTACGGGAGCTACATCCAATCTCTCGCATAGTTTGTTGGTTAGGAAACTAGGAAGCTGCACATTGAAGATGTTTTAACAATTTTCGGAATAATTCATTGCTTTACTGGCTTACCGATTTGTGCAGTTTTCTAATAATAGGATGCCACTACATTTTTTTTCATTTTATACTCCTGAGAAAGTGCAGAACGTACCCACAACATCCTGAATTATAGATTATATTGTGCCTTATTCCTGTGGTTGAGTGACAATTAATATTTCATGACGTCCTCTCATTATCTGTCCTTTGGATTTGTGCTGGCTGTTGTTTTTTGCGTAATTAAATCCACCTAGAAATGGTAAGGAAGCTGTTGTCGTTTTTATCCGAAATTGACAAACGGTGTGATTTCAGAAACGTCTGTCAAGATGTCACCAATATGGGATTCATGCTGCATATATTCTATGAATAATGAACCACAAATTTCCGCTGAATATTTTGTTGCTTGTCGACAATTATGGGTCGTTTGTGAGAAACAAAAGTAGAACTCCATTTTCAGATAGTTACGATGGATACGCTCGCGAGTGTAAAAGGTGGCTGCTATAATCTCTTCATAACCACTAACTTAAAATGAGCGTAAGTAATACATCTCCATGCTTCGCATGCAAGAGTGCTATCTGTTTACGAGGGCATGCCTAAAAAATATATACCATATTCGTACGATGTCAACTATGTCGACAAACATACTAACTAACATGCACAACTAAAATCAATCTTGCATCGTTTGCCACCTAGAAATGTGTGAAAACCGCTTTGTCTCGGGTAACACGCTTAAAATCTCTTGCACTGGTAGATGGATGGATGGAAGATGGATTTAAAATTAGGAAATAGTTTGACTGGATATCTTTGTTTCAAATGAACACAGCAAACTATACAAGTACAAGTGTTAATTATGCCTCGATCATAATTGAACGTACAGCGCATGAAGCCGTACAGAATTTCCATCCGTACTACAACTTCAGGGTTTATTATTCCGCATCGTGGATTCCAAAACGGGCATAAACTCCAGCTCTCCATGACTGACATTTTTTTTAGCAATCTCACAACTATGGACAATGAAATTTGACCGTGTGAAAACCAACAATGCGTTGTTGCACTCTGTACAGGGGCACTAATTAGTTTGCCAACATTTCACACATTTAGAGAATGCAAACCGCTAGAAATTTGAATTTGTGGAAAACTCATTAAACTGGCTATTTTGTAATCATGCATAATTTTCGGAACAAATTGTCTGAGCGCTACGCCGACCTGACTGGTACCCTAATTTTTCCAAACATTTGTGTCAGATTCAGATCGATCTTAACTAAATGCCCATTTGTTTCTGTCCAATTCTGTACAGTTGAGTCAGCATACCGGCTTTTTGGTTACCTATGAACTAGCTCAAATGAACAACTAAGATTTTGATGTGACAAATTTTGTGAATGGTTCCAGAGGCGTTGTGTCTCATAGAGAGATCTGAAAATGGTAATCACCAGCGGTTAAAAAAACGGATCACTACTAACAGCGATCAACTTCGCACTACCGTCGGGTTTATCTTATTCAATTTTGAGATTTCAGGACAGCAAGGTACGTATTGTGAGAACGCTTGGGAAGCTGACTTTATATGCTTAAGCCCATTCGAAGAAAATATACGAGATTCGTTCGAGAAGGATTTTTAGGTGCAACCTCAAGAGCAATCTGTTCGTTTTTTTTTCCAGTCTTTCCACACTGACGTGCTCTCAAAAAGTTTATTTTGTTTTTTTTTGCTAGCATTTCTTTTCCAGAGTTGAGCAAAATGGTTGAACAAATTGATATCCAGTTATCCACCACCCAGAAATTCCAGTGAAACACCGAGCGTTTGCGTACGAAAAGCTTCTGCGATCCACTGTGCTCAGGTGAGTGCAATTGGAGTACCCTGTAGAGAGGTAGTAGCACTATACATGCTGATAAGCGTCAGAGGAATTTGAGAAAAACAAGTTAAGGAAGTGGTGCATAGTGTCCATGAAAAATACTAATTCCATCATCATTATAACGAAAGGGTCACAATCGTTATTGTACTAGCACTTGACTAATTAATTTGGGAAACTGTTTAAATAAAGAGAGAACAAATGAGTACAAAGGCAGGTTGATCTAGCAAACGTAGATAACGCTAAATGTATCCTTTGCTCAACTGAGACTTCTCGGAGAGATGTACATTCGTTTTAATGAGGTGTAAACGCATGTATCTGTCTGGTTAAAAATAAGACGGCTTTAGTATTAACTGGGGAAACCTCAGTACATTCTCATGTGACATTTTCATAAGGAATGCGACGGATCTCAGTACACATGCAAGTTGAATGTAATCTAAATTAAATGCACCTGCTAGTTTTGTCCCGCAGTCGGTTGGATGCTTGCTTGTGTGCAATATGAGTGGCAATCGCTACAAAAACTAATTTGTCGGTCTGGAAAAACGAAATTTGGATAGATCGGTTACGTAAACTAATAGTGTTATGTGATTTTGAAAAGATTTTCTTGAACTGTGTTTCCATCTGTAATTCACACGGACCGTTTTCGACTGGTATTTATATTGGCGTGTTTTGTAATTTCACACAAGCGTTTGAACATAAGTCGCGGATTATATTATCTGGCCAGCTCATGCTGCTGTCATGGAGGACATCTTACGCCTCGAACTTTTCATCTTATGTCTTCATTCATTGGTTTGATTACATCCGTCCTGAATATCTCAAGCAACCTTAAATAAACTAAGGTCCTCAACGGTAACGGCGTTTTATAATGAAAGTCTTACTGTGGACGTAGAAATGTATATAAATCTAATCACGTTTAGAAGAATGGGACTGGAGTGAACGCTTTATGTTGCTCACATAATTAACAACTGTCCTGTAACAACGGAACGGGTCAAACACACTCGTCCTCCAGGGGTGTCGACTTTCAGTGATTTTTTCCTAGTTAAAATCTGTAAAACGGGTGCCTGAGTCCTAGTTGAGGAGGACTCATACCATGCGAAGATACATTTCTCTCTAATATCGGCGTAAGAATGGTGGGAAATTATTCTGTGAGACACCACTGTCCGCAAAAAGTGTTTACTCGAAAGGGCAGTTGCTGTGGAGAGATACAGTGTAGTTTGCCAACAACTCGCGTTTAAATTTGTCCGGTAGTTTACCACTGACGTAATGTGGGCAGCCAACTATCTCGAATTTCTGTTGCATCACTAACACAAATTTACCAAACACAGCCCGGTCAACAAACCCCAAGTGAGGCAAATACTTTAAATCCGAGCGTACTTGTAGTGCTTTTGCACAGGGGACGAGTACTAAACGACGTTTGTCATCGTTAGTTAACACCTCCCGTGACTAAAGTCTATCAAAAAACAATTCATTTGGCAAAACAACCTTTTCGTCAGTTTGGAGGGTGAACTCGCTTAGCTGGTCCTCTTGCTCCGAAAAATGTTTTATTACATGGACATATGATAACGTGGTCGACAGGACATAATCATTTTCGGCTGACAAACAATACTCCCTGGGTTGCAGGAACTTTCGCTCTTGGATGTTCGTCCGGTGTTCTGACAGGTAATTTTTATAAGGCTCACTGGAATGTGAACGCTGAATTTGCAGTTCGCTCTAATTCACCTGAGTTAGCAGTGCATTTCCTTGGGCCTACCAGGATATGAACGCCAAGTTCACCACTAATGTGAACAATTGAAGCAAATATGATCGCAGAGGGGTATAATGATGACACACGTATCTTATTTGTCCAAGAACCGGAGCTTGAATTCCGGTACGCTGGAGAATAAGTAGCCTCGATGATGAACGAAGCGAAACTCATGAACGGCTTCTTGCTTACGCGAAGTGGTCAACACATACTGAGGTGCTGTATACAGTTCTACAGTAAAGTAGCCGACGAATCTTCTAAATTGTTTAACGAATATATGATTGCTGGTTCTTTTGCGCCAGCCCACGCTACGAGACACCGATAACAAAAACAGATGTAGACGTCCCAGGAGCAACCTGTGTTGACCACATAACTCAGCCTTATTTACAGGTGTTTGCTAAAAAACGCAAATGCAAGTCACATTTGTCAGAAGGAAACACACCATAAGCACATTTATGTTTAGCATAACATTATATCTTTTTCGACAGTAATTTTATCCCGAAATACAACAGTTCCAATACTCTGTAAATATAACACTTTTGATTATCTAGAGATAAAATCTTTCAAAAATCTGAGATAAAGTCACAACCAAATTTACGTGCCAGCAGCTTTTATGCTGTATATTCGCCAAATACGTGGCCGTCGTCGTCGGCTGGAAGTTTTGTTAATTTTCCTCGAATAATATTGAATAATGCTAAAGCACTACTCCAAGAAAAGAACGATTGATTTATATTCGAAAGCAAGATAATCCACTGGAGAGGAATATTGCTTTCTCAATCATTGCATTCCTCTGGGTAGTTTTTACGTGATTGGACAAGGCATATTTACTGACAAAGTCTCAAAATGTATGGGCGCATAATCCTTAGATGACTTAATCCTGGTTTATTGTAACGTAACAACTTCATCCTCTTGGAAAGATGCGAACTTTTCAATAGAATGGCTGTCAGAGAAATGGTTCAAATCAGTCCATTCAGCTGCGTCCAACAAACATTAGGAATTAAAAATCAGAGATTCAAATTGTGAGCGTTTAACTCAATTGAAGTCAGCATATACAAAAACAGCGGTTCGCATCTCACGAACACCCAGAGGAATTCACAACTGTATCCTTAAGCCAGAAGTTGAAGTCTATACTGTCCTGCCACCAGAGGCTTCCTAGCCGTGTGATCATCTCGCCATTAGACAACAATTAGCTTCATCTTATCTTCAGTCACGCGATTTGCTTACACCATAGCTTTTATAACTGCGAAATAGTCCGCTGCCGCTCGGCCACTAGTGGGGAAATTTTGTAATCTTTAACTACCAGTCACCGTTCGTGGGTTCGAATCCTCGTGGAGATTCGTTTGATGTGCCCTAGTGAATATTCTCAACAAGGATGAAAGAGTTGTTTGAAGGTTCTCAATCATTTACCATAGTTAAAATTTACTACAACGACTGAAGTTTCAACGAAATTTTAAACCCATCTTGTCATCCGATTTCCAGGGTGGGGGTGTGTTTTCCAGTTTAACTAGTGGAACATTTCGCTGGAACGCAAAACAGCGTCGCACAAAATTGTGTATAAACAATCTTTGCTTGGAGAGTGATACCTACGAGGTCTACACTGAACGTAAATTGTTCTATTTGAAAATCACCACAAGTGCGTATTTCGTTTGGCGGTCTCTTATTAGAAACAGGAAATAAAAAGAAGAGTTTCGGTGCCAATTGAATGAAAGCTAACAAACGAGAAGGACGGATAGTCCGGCACTGAGTACTGTTGTTTCAATAGGTATGAATCGACCGATATTGGATCAACGGTTCCAGTCTATTTGGTATTATAATCGGTCAACATTGTTCAGTTATGTTGACATCTATGAGCATTGCTTTTTGACCGAGCCTAAAACAAATTTATTCTAAAAACAATATTGAAAATAGTGGTAAATTGTATAAAAAAAAGTAAAAAAAAACTGGGTTGTGCGTGCTCCACCAATACTGGGTACGCGGCCGGTTTTCTATAAAGGTTTGACTCGTTACCACTGAGTAGCTAATAGGGCGAAAAGTTTTGATGCCCATACTTTCTTGGAGGAGCAGCATATACTTACGTTTGAAAACAAAAAATCACCCCACAAACGGCCAAATCATTTCAGAGACATCATTATATTGTTGAACACACGGTTGAGTTTTTCAGGCTGCTGGGCTTTATCGATCAGGAGGGTTTGTATGGTCTTTATGTGTTTTCTGTAGTTTAAACTTATCAGGACTTACTACCATCGCGTATGTGCCAATAATCGTTTTGCCTCTACTACAATAATTTTAGCGACAATGTGGCCAACGATAGGTCAAAGTCAACATGGGTGAGTGAGCCTTATAGCAATTCATGTACGTGCAACAAACACGCACTTGTAATCTCAAAACATATGCCCTAAGAAGAAGATGCCACCTTGGCTTGTGAAGAAACTTTTTGCAAGTCACTTGTTTAGCTCAGCGAACAAACCAACGGCCATCTTGTTGCCTTGCTAGTAATACAATGGTTATTACGTGATAGACTGCAAACTGCAATTTATCGCAGTTCCAAATATGCGGAGAATAAATACATAGACAATACATTAAGCCTTCTCTATAGTAGACATTCCTGCTGAATGGAACTAGACACCTGTTCACTTAAGCACAAATATGAATACAACCAAACCAGAAATAGTTGTGGGCAGATGGCCGTTTCACACGCAAGATCTGACACTGCCATCTGCCCGCACCTGATTCTCTTTCTGAGCTGCAAACGTATTTTCCCATAGTTGTGAGCGGCTTAAACATCAGCAATAAAAGATGTAAAACCGGCTCTTGATGATGACAAGTGTGGGTTTTCCTTGCATGCTTAGTTATATATACCCGTCGAGATAAACCAAGGATTCCATACATATCCGACATAACCAATTGAGATTTTCTCTGTCTACTACCTTTTATAACATCAGCCGTTGCGGAGTGTACATATTTGAAAATTAATGTCCCTGAATACAAGTGTAAACGCGATGCAGCTACAGATAGATGAAATGGTGTGGGTGTGACAAATTGCACGACACTGTTTATTTTAGGATATATGTACGTGTGGACCATTTGCTTGGAAGAACTGTGGATCCAGGCAGTTGACTTTTTACAGAATGCAGTGTTTGTGCTAACAGCGGCATCAGCTTGAAAAAGATTAGACCGGTTTTGAGTGTGTAGTAACACTGAGGAGAAGTGAGAATGTAGCTTACCTCTAAGATGCATTCAGCAATCGACGACCCCCAGTCCGGTGTGACGCGTCTCGTCCCATAAACTGACATTAATTGTTTCATTGATGTTCAGACGTGTTCTTAGAAGGGCATCGATCAGTTGTACTAATGAACGTGTCACCGCAAATATAGGTGAACGACGTGTGAGTTAAAATAACAGGAAACAAACTATTTCTGACGTGTCAGATTTTTCACATTATCCTCAACCTGGCAGCAGTGTTCAAAGCCAATCCGAATCATGGACCACCTTCATGCTAAAGACAGATCACGATTTTGTCCATCGGAATGTTGCTTACAAAACTGCTTGCAGTTACGATGACCTATCGCATTGGAAGTGACTAAAACATCTCCGAAAGATCCATAAAAGTCTTTCAGAAATGTTGCGTCAAGTCTTGCAGGGTCACCCATCAACACCATAATTAGTAACATCTTTTGCAGAGTTATGTAAAGTGTAACCCACTGTAATGTTCCATGTTCTAAATCATTTGTTTCATTTAGCTAGGTCATATCTTATCTTGTTTAATTTGCAAATAGAATTACTGTAAAATGTAAACATGAGAAATTCTGCGATTAATCAGGATAGTCACTGAGGTCCGACGTATGTCAGGAAGACTTACCTTCTGGTTACGAAATGATTATTCCTATTTTTGATATCCATTTAAACCAGTAGTTGAAAACAGAAAAAATAGAAGCCCTGCTTTTTAGCTCCTGTGCAGTTCTACATGTCTTAAGAGCTTAATCAACCAGTTGCGAAGACCAGTTTAGGAAGAAAAATAAGTTCGCAACTTACCTGGAACCTATCCAATGCAATTGCAGTAATACTGATCGTGGACACAAATATATTTGTTCCCTGAAACATGGCAGAAAACTTGCACATGAAGGAGCCCAATGCCCATGGATGGTGACCAATCAGCAAGCGGTAGAGTGTAAATGGTTGGGTGAAAAGGCACAAAGTCAAATCAGAGATGGCCAAATTCATGATGAACAGGTTACTTCGAGTCCGCATGGATGGTTTGCGCAGCACCACAAAAATTACCAGGCCGCTTCCGAAGGTACCAACTAGTATCATAACTGCGAACACTAGAATTGTCGCAAGAAGCATTGGGAAGGGAAAATGTCTGTGACTTAGTGCGGCACTATGTTCTTCATCAAAAACTCGATTTAGCAAATGTTGTGTTGAATTGCTTGCATTGAGGCAATTTTCCAAAAAATGTCTCAAACTTGCGTAGGAGTTGATGAAAGTGTTACAGCTGGAGTTTGTTCGTGTGACGGAAACCGATTTCGACATTTCGCAAGAACCAAATAGATGATCTTTTCGGGCGAAAATGCTACATGTAGGACATAAATGTAGACGTCAGACGTATCGTCTCTTATTTTATAGATGCCTGCTTATCCAAACCAATTTTCCATTGGTCGGAATCACAAGAGTTCAACCCGACCAATAAGAACGTCCAGAAAATCATCGAACATTTTAGATCACTGGCTGTGGAATTTCGAACGAGCATAGTTTTGCGTATGTAACTGTAATATAGTTGTGTTGATTTCAGCATATTTTGCAACCGAGTGTTTTGACTCTTCATATTACAGAAAATTAATGAATGGATTTGTCTTCTCCATACGTGGTAATAAAATGGCATCTCTTGCAAGTTTACGGATAGTGTATCGAGATGACACACTGGAAGAATTGAACTCCAAATTACCCACTGAAATTTGACGATTCCCTCCACTCGTAGCTAGTTAGTGTTGGAGTTTTCTATATTCTTTGTAGGCAAGAAAACGATTCAGCATAAAATCCGAGGTAATCCAAATAGAGACGTTCAGAAAATAATATACTGAATGAATGATTTTGGTTTTTCGTTCCCTTGCTCATGAAGTGGCATTTAACTACCTCAGAACTTTAATCAATTGTAAAATGTTTGGGACCGATTGGGTAGTCATCGTTTCAGAGAGGTTTGGTAGACAATCGGTGGATTTATTGCTAGGCAACTTTTCGCTTTTGAAACAAAGGCTTCGTCAGGCCAAATGAGTAAGTAATCAGGTTGATTGGGTTTTAAGGCAGTCAGGGAGCCAATCCGTGAGATTTCTTATGCCTAGCCGACTTGAGCAGTGCTGGGTGTCAGTTTGATGTTCCTGTTTGTTAGTTAGTGGGGATAACTTACATCTATGATAGATTGTTTTATCATTATTTTCTTATTTCCTTACCGTGTTATTCAAATTTTTAACCACGTCTTTTAAACGCAGGACGTCTCGACTGACCAAGTCTGGTTTACACTCTGTCGTTTATGTGGCTTTTTGCGTAGGCTTAGGGCCTGCCGTTAACTGTGCACGTTCAAGGCGTGACCAGACCAGAAGTTATCATCTGACTTATAGCCTTTCAGAACCAGGGGGCAAATTACGTCAAGCCGCAGAAAAATCCCGTCATTCTTTTAATCCAATAAATTTTCGGAAAAATACCAAAAAAGACACTTGCTCCATACCCAAGGAATCTTACGCAATTTTTGCTCGCCAGAACTCACATGCATCCGAGAATTTGGCATTGTATTCCGGCTATTCAAAATACGCTTTGCGGCCAATAAACGGGTGGCTTCGGGAGGTAGATTTCATCAGTCATCTCCAGGTAACTGACTGTAATCAGAGAACCCGTACTTAGAAACCAGACCTATCCTGAGTATTTTTATCAGTTAATGACGATATCAGCATGATAAGTGAACTTGGCGCCGCCTTCAGTGGTCCTGGGCCTAACGGTCTGACAAAATAACATTAAACAGACCTCGGTTGTAGCGCGAAAGCCCCTGAGGCTCCGAGGAAAGGCATATTTGGGTTGTAAGCAAAGCAGTCAGTATTTGATGGTCAGGCAGGTAGGTGTACTTGTATACTTGGAACTTATGCGTGGTCGTCACGACATCTTGATACCGTTATTGAGTACGGGTCTGGTATCCTTTACGGGGCTTTCTGGATGATTGTAACCTTGCACTAGACCGTGACAATTCAATAGATGGTCGTGACAAAGTAGGCAAAGGTAAACAAAACAGAATAATTGTTTTTTTCAACTTGCGTACTGGTCCCAGGTAAAAGGAAATCTACCTTAAACTACATCTCTGTAGCCGTTCCGCTTATGTCCGCGCAGTCTGCTGTCTTTAATGCACTCCTATCAGACGATTGGCAATTCTTCCATGTATGGTACTGAAGCTGAGAATTCCATGCACATTAGGGTTCTAAAATCTCCCCAGTGCACTTCCGTGCTGAGCACATCCAAAAAATCTCCTTTAATTATTTCACGCATTAAGGGAATTGCATACCTGATTGATTTTCACAATCTTGATTCTGTTATTGTCCTTGGAAATGAAATCAAATGCCACAAGAGTTAGAACTTGACTAAAATGAAGATTTACACAATTAACATATTCGGATCTCTCAGAACTAGTTATTACCTGCCAGTGTAGTCGAAAATACAAGTTCAATCGCTTGACAGGTTGAACCCCACTCACGTCGTTTTTGACTCCGTGGTTTACGGTGAAGCATACACACAATGCAGGATTACCGTACCCACCAAAAACATATTGGCGTTATATATATATATATATATTGTGATTAAACGCACAAGTTCACTGATAACTCATCCACGGAGGTATTTTGGGTTTAAGGTTCATAAAAATGCCGACCAGAAGTCCACGTAATCGCACCCTTCCCTCACCTAAGAAAATTGCAGCAGCACTCACGAACCCCCATAAATTTTCAGGGTTTAGCAGTGATACCCAAAGCAAGCCATCATTTGAAACGTCCCGAACCGTAAAATGAAGGGCTCAAACCCGACCAAACTGACTTCAAATCCCCTCCCCCACTCTTCAACACATAGACCTTGAGACGCATGCACCCAGTGTGCTAACCGGAACAGATTTTTTCTTGATCGGTTCCCTATATGCCTTAAAGCTCGACGATCTGATCGCCTAGACCTTCGGTCTGGCGAAGCTTTTATGTCAAAAGTGAGCCAATGTCAAGCAATAAGCCTAGCGATTGTTTAATAAATTCTTCTAAAACGACTGCTTCTCAGTTGGTTCCAAACTTTTTTCTAATTAACTGAAAAGCACTCTGGCCCTCTCCTTAACACAAGTAATAAGCATGGTGTCTACGGACCGATCACATTCATGTCAGCTGAAAGTTGCCCGTCCCTCATCGGGTAAGGCAGTTTCCTTCGTAGGCAAAGTGTTGTGTCCGGGTCACCGTTTTTTCACCCTGACTTCTGTGATTGTGATGTGTGACGTGTAGTTAAATACATACATAGATACATAAATGTAGATCCATAGACTATTTTAAATTTGTCAATGAAAATTACTCTTTTTTCCGTGTTTGTCCCTGTCTCTTAATTGTTTGCGTTGTGTTCTCTGACCATTATCCTCCCTCTCACTTTGATCCAGATTCGTCAAAGTCACTCAGTTCGGCAAATGGCCATGCCGGCGACTGCGTCCGGTCTCTGCTACCCTTTTGCTCGTACATCCGCTCGCTTGGCTGCATATGTGTTCGTCACACCAGCTAAGGGGATGATCGAAATTACGTCACAGTGGTTGCTTGAAGTGGGACCGATTAGTTTGTCTGTTTATTCTAGAAGATAATTGGCAGGTGCATCAACCAAGATCGAAAGTAAAGATTTAAATACTATTCTCCTCATAATTCACTTGAGGCACCTACACAAATAGGATTCTATTTTCGCCGTTTTCTTGTGTATTGCCTGGATTTCTTTGTCTAAAAGAGTCCATCAACCACGTCAGTTTAGGTCAGGCGAAAATCGGCAAAACTGCAGTTCCACCCACAAGCACCGCCACCAGAAAAATGTGAACTGCACGTCGGTTGAGAACGTCAGGCTGCACCACACTCACTTGTTGAAACGACAACAACAAGACCAGTAGGACACGCGTGAAACTGTTCTGTTACAACGTACGATCCACCCATAAAAGCAGAGCTCCTGATGATCACATCAAATATTTTTACTTCCGCTGCTGCTAAAAGGGCCAGAAGGCAACGGTGCTCCAGAAGGCCATAAAGAATATTACCTATCAGTGCTCCCCCTGGAGCTCATTGTGCCTTAATGATTAAGCCGTTTTTTTGTTTGTTTGGCAAGTAAGAGTATAAACATAAGTGTGCAGTCCGATCGTTAGAAGCTCTTCATACTGGGCGTATGAATCGGTCAAATGACGTTTTAGTCACAAGCTTTTGCTTGTTTGCCATACGAACAAACCCAGGAGATTTCAAATAATTGTGAAACATTAGTTGTGGACAATCGTTGACCAATCAGATAAAGGATTGTTACAACTCACTAGTAATCAAATTGTTGCATTCCGTTTAATCAGAGTTTCACACTTGGGTGGTTGGTGAATCCAGAATAAGGACAAGGTTATGTATTTTACTCGGAAAATAACTTCATCCAATGTAAACATGTTAGTGAAGCCTGAAGGGAATGAGTGTGGATCATCGATCAGATATCTGTAGGTCGATTTTAGATTATCGACACAGCTGGGAGTTGACCTACATTCTCAGCTGCGGTCTGGGACCAGTGCACCTCTGGGTTATAAAAGTGTGGCCTAAAGAATGTACTTATCGGGACTTCTAAGCACTCTCATCGAGAAAAACAATGGTTTAAAAATGAACCCTAAGATGGGTTGTCTTTATTTGGGGACTTTCTAAAGCAATAACTTTACCAAAGCTTCAGCCCTTAAGTAACAATCACTTCGTTACTTTGTAACCACTATAACAGGTTACTCAGAGGACCAAGACATCATGTCTTTCAGACGCTAGAATTCAGAATAGCGAAAGAAGTGAACAGAGTTCAATTATCCGAACTAGTAATTTCGCATTTTCAGGAGGGTCACAAATACGAAAACCGAATACTGACGGGCGCACTCCGTCTGTAGCCACCCAAATAAAAAAAATCACCATCATCGTGATCAACATTGACAGCAGCACCAGAGATCACTGCTACTTCACTGCAGTAAATCAACAGGTGACATCGAGCCGTCTGCCACACCGCCAGTCCGACAGGGGGAGATTACCACATTTCGTTGGAAGCCAATGTGTCAGATATTTAATTCCAAGATCATACGACGTTCACAGTTAATTCGACTAGCTCTGGGAAAGATTGATACAACCATACCAGCTTTGCGCATCGTAGTAACTACAGTCATGATGTAACAATGTTGAAAACAATGTTACAATGTAACAATATGGGAAACATAGACCGATCGAGAGACGATGAAACCGATAGAGTGGGTTATTTTAGCCTTTCCGGAGGGTTAGGCAGTTGGTCCGAGATAATCACATTCGATCCTTTGGATACTAAGGAACGAAAGGATGTTTGATATCCAACTATGTAGTGCTCTTTGACGGAGTACGCTTCCTAATGCCAATGTGGCTTAAACTGTACTGAGCTACTAGTATCTTTCAAGGAAACCGCGTGTGTTACTTTTAAGAACAGTTTTTTCATTATCAATTTAACCAAATGGTTCCTATTGACGACACATTTCTACAATAATCCGATCGGAATCATGTGCTTAATATATTGTCTTGTTTCAAGTTGGCCACCCACTACTGATATGAGATCACCAAATATTTTATAATTACTATAGAACCACCACAAAAGTAGGTATCGTCCTTGCGTCTGCCGGCCTCATAGTTTTAGACGGTCCCTGCATCACATTTCGAGGATCGCGTTGTGAAACGAAAGCTTAATTCACCCCACTAAGAACAACCTCCAACGTGTAATCCGGCTAAACCGTGGAGAACTGGGGGTGCACCTTAAAAATCCTCCTAAATCTAGTAGGTCTTGTGTCCTAATCGACATTCGAGAAAGAAGCCAATTTGATACTGTACATTGCAGATGGGAGTATAGTTAAACAGTTCCCGTGTAGTAGGGATATTATTCAGGTTACTTTTTTACAAACATTGCTCAGCTAAGATAACGAGATTGAGCATGTTTCCAACAGCGTATAATATACATCCACAATGGCGTGACTAGCATCGTCTGGCATAGAGTTGTAGCCCTTTAAACATGAGGATTCCCGTTTATTTCAAGATTCATGTATATTTAAAGGTTGAATCACTGGTCAAACGGTAGTCTCCAGCCCACACAAATCTTAACGAAATCTACTGAGGAGCGTTTGCTGTGAAACCCTCCTGGAGAAGTCCTCCTAATGAAGGGCCCCACCGGAGTGGGAAGTGAGTAGCAAGAGTTCCCACACCCGGAATATTCAGTATGCGATTGATTGCTCTGCTAACAATCACACATCAATCTTCCAAATGCAGGTCCACTGAGCAGGAGGTGTTGGTCCTGTGTCCATAAAACAATGGTTGGTTGGGGTTCCAAATCTAGCGTGAACAGGATAACACAGTAAGTTTACTTTTGTTTCGTTTGGTTGTTGTAATATTATAATAGAGATTTCAAACAGTACGTCAGACATTAAACTATACATAAATCTGCATACCAGTCTGATTTCCACGAAAGACTCACCTGAAACACGTTAGATAATTATAGGCTGAGTAAAACAGGTAAACTAGGCTTCAAAGACCTAAAAAGCAGGATAGTCGAAACAGACCTATTAGAAATTAACACATTCGTCTCATAGTTGAATTGCAGAAGACTGAAGAACTATTTCGCACTGTCCCATGTACGTTTTTGTTTGTTTTGTTTGTCTGCGTCAGTTGTGACCTACGTATGCTGAGTTGTGTACAGTTGTTAGCTGTCAACTGTTTCATGCCAAACATCAATGAGATCAGTAAAGACCAACTTCTAAAACCAGCGCATTTCAGAGTAACGCGTCTCTTACAACTCAAACATATTCGACATTTAATATTAAATTGTGCAAAATTTCATCCCTCGAATCCTACCGTATATAAATCGTTTTGAATGGCCTGTCACCACAGCTCACATGAACTCAAGTGGGCATGTGTAGCTATATTTGTTTTATACTCGAAAATCCGGAAGAAAATTGATTTTCGTGGTAATATGGCACGTATCGGGGCGTCATCGTGTTAGGAAATTAGTTTTCTTGCTTGCCCCTCGTGGATGAATGAAGCGAGGGAGTTATTAAGTATCCTGATTTATTAGTCCAACGTGGTATCAGGACCTAAAGAGAACCCAGAGACATCGGCTACTCTGAATACCTGCATCTTTCCCGTTGGGTGCTAGGAGCACACGATGACACTTAGGATGCACTTCTCATGGTTATGAAACATTGATTTTTGTACTCATGGCTCCATTAGATATAACCTCATGCTGACTTCAGCCTATGCCCAATGTGCTTCCAAGAATTTCCCCCATGTTGGTGCGTCTCAGAGGCGAGGACTTCAGATTGTTTGTCAAACATAACTGAAACTCAAATGTTGATTGACTGATTGATTGTGCTGTAAGGGCGACTGAATACAACTGAACTTTCGTGTCACTACGTGACATGGCAAAACATGGGGGAAGGATATGATGAGTTGCCAGCGTGTCGGCAGTTATAATGAATGGATTATCTTGAGAGACAACTGATCGACGAAAAGTCCACCAATCTGAACAACACTTCCAGCAAATTGTTTATCTGAAGACTGTTCTTCGATGCCTCACAAGTCCCACGAAGCGAATGCCGAGAAAAATCAACTTCTTGACGGATTTGTTAAAACTCGTGTAATTAAGTGTCACCTTGCTTCATGTCTAATATATATCACATCAACTCATATATCATGAATGGTGAGTCGAAAAAAGCACGTACAAACCAGACAATGATCATGAACCATTGTTTTGAATATGACAGGACCAGTAATGATAAGTTATTGAAGTTCAGTTTACATGAAGTAGGATCCTGTGTGTGCAACCATGGTAAATGGACGAACGAAAAAAATTCAACCATGGGAACAAGACCCTGGGGGGAACAATCTTCGGAATATGCAGCAGGGTTTATCAGAATTGTAACTAGCAAAAGCCTAGCTGAGATAAGTCTCCTAGCCACACAGACTTTGTGAGAAGCTTTCAAGGGCTTAACTCAGGCCAGCGCAACAGCTTTCGTTTTAGCTCAACGACTGACAGTCTTGTGTGCTAATGTCGATTGTTGAGTCTACGACACGCTTTGTGGAGGTGTTTTCTTTCATTCTTTTAATTGAGCTTGACACCAATGTTGGCGTACCTGCAATACGGAACAAAAAGTCTCTTGCTCTTTTACCTGAGCAAGTCCTTCCACAATTCAGTCGTATCTGTGTACAACGTCGATGTGAAGGGAATATCTATTGTTCCCTTCGGTGAGCTAGAGGATCGATGAGTAGTCAAGTGGTGTTCACGGAAAATCTTATTTGCGCCAACCATTAGACGTAAACTGATAATTAAGAGGGCTTCTTGGCATAGCTAATCTTCTGTACTCTATAGCTACTGCTATGTTTTCAAACGCTTGCTCATTGCCATAAATACCGTCCGAGGTGGACGGCATACGAGGACTATCCTCCGTAGATGACAGTGATACTGTTTTCTTTTTTCCTGGACACGTATGCTCAGCTGCGGGAAGGGGAACACGCCGTAACCAACTGCCCCTGCATTTAAACACACTGCATAAAACTGTAATGTTTATTGCCGATACTGAGAAAGATGATAACCTTTTTTTCCGGTTCATGCTGGTAGATAAATTTAGCACCGGAGGAGTGTATCCCGAGGGAAGTAACTTAAAAACTGTAATTTAGTATATTTTCCGCTAATTCTAGCCCCATCAGCCACAAGCGGATATTAGTGAAAACCCTGTTTACCAGAGTAACTTAGCCATGCACCTCAGAAACGGATGCTGAGGGTATACGAACACGTCTAGGTTGAAGACAAAATCCCGATACTTTTGTGAAGAAAAATTCCCTCCTCGCCTTTCTCTGTAAGCTACCGTTTTTCACCAAAGAAGAGAATTTATGCCTGCTCAGAATTCAAAGACGATAAATTTTGCCACCCATACTGCAGACTGCAAGTGCGAGGCAGCACACTTCTGAAATATTCTACCTTGGTTCGTTGGCTAAAGCGACATAAAATACTTATGTTAGTTGTGAAGGATAACTTGCCCATCCTGTTTACACCGACTTGCGTTTAACATTAGGGCTATACTTTTGGAAACACGAAGAGATTTGATCTGATATTCGCACTACAATCAGACTGCCCACCAACTTGAACGCAGGCTCTTAAATGGATGCACGCAGTTCGAATTTCTATAAGTCTAACACGCATCTAATCATCGAGGTCTCGCCAGGTTAGTTTAAACTCAAAGAACCTTACCAGATAACCTTGCAAATAACTCTTGCTACAACTACTTAATGAACCCGAAATTAGAACAAAATGTCCAGTAGATTGACTTCCAAGAACTGACTTCCAACAACCAAACGACGCTTCACATACCGAACTGACCTTTTCTGACGAACCTCATCAGCGCTGGTTCAACAGTGAGTTTACTCTGCTTCTGAGTATATCATTGTGAACAAATGAAATACTTGATTTATTGGAGTGAGGTACGTAACTGAATGTCTGCTAGAATGTGACTATCTCAAATCCCTGTTCACTGAGCTAGCAAATTCTTCTTATAAAATCATTTCGTAGATGAAGCACTTTGGATTCATGCACGTCGGTTTACTTAAGGCTCTACATAGAAGCAAGTGAAATAGAAATATGACGCCAGATTTATCGACGCTGTTTTGTGTACTGATATGGCCTACAACTGGATTGAGCTACATGACAAAATGCACCCAAACAGTAAGACTCCGGCTCAAAATTGTTACGTAAGAAAAATGCTTAATGACTGGCACGAACAGACAAACAGTAGTATTTAGACTAACTGCATATAAGGTGCTGAAAAAGGGCTAAACTCCGGTTGCCCGAGGGTTTTATTATTAGGAAGACGTAGAGATCAGTAGCCCATTTGCGTGTATGTTTTGAAACGCTGTTAGGATATATCTAGGATGGGGAAATGTTCTTTGGTTGTGGTGGTAGTCGTTACAAAGTCTGGTCATTCAGAGAAGCGAACGAATTCAACCTTCTCTTATAATACTATTCGGGATAAGTTAAAACAATTAAATCTGATTCCAAAACATCTAGCTATGCCGATTTAGCACCAAGGCTCCAAAAAGCGATGCAGATTTACCAGAACGTTCATCTTAAAATGCCTTGTTGAGGTGAACTAGAGTGCCGAATTACAAGCTGTGACAATCATAAATTTGTCGGCGTTCTTCCTAATAGAGAGGGTTTGTGTTCAACAAAGTATTTATTCACATACCAGGGTGAAAACTATTAAAACTGATGGGGAAAACACGTTTGTAAAAACATCTTGGGTAATAAACCCGATCTGGTGAATAATGGTTCATTATCAGATAGAAGTTTTACTGCTCCTTCCTCGAGGATGTTGTCAGAATCGCTTAGTAGGGGATGTCGCTGAATTTATACTTACCACTAATGCGTTCGTCAAAAGTTCCCACCTGAAACGGCATTGCTCGGTGCCATAGAAACTATATTTCCTGTGCCAACAGTTTGAATAAATTTATCCAGCCGACTAACTCTTCATCCTCTACAGTTGAATAAAAATGCACAATGGCAAATTTCGTTTCATTGAAAAGTGCTGAAATGCAACGCATCTCGCATCACCCATCCCCATGGGCGTTTGTAATCAACGGTCGTCGCCGAAGGTTTTCCTAAACATATGCGTCGTTTACTTCAAACGTAACAAAATTAGTACCATTAATACAAGTAACACATTATTCATAAGACTTCTGAAAGCTCGTGACAGTCCACGACTGGTTTAACTTTTCTTGGGGCTCATCAGGTAAGTGAAGTCCCAGAGTTTCCGTCAAACCTTCGTTCTACTTGATCGCAAGTTGCACGACATTTGACAAATACACTTATTTGCATAGCAATTTGATTTTCACGGGAGATTTACATAAATCTGAACTGAAGAATACCAAAAATGAGAGATTCAGCTGAATTTCAGTTGAATCTCCCGTGAAAGTCAAACGATTCAGCTGCATTTCAGTTGAATCTCCCGTGAAAGTCAAACTGATATGCAAATGAGTGCGTTTCCCGTAGTCCCACTAACTTGTAAAATTGTAAAACGCCGACACTTATTGTGCTGAATCTGAACAGCTGATCATACCGGTTTTTTAGGAATTTAGGTATAATCTATAAATTACACTTAATACTCTTAATCTTTTAGGTAGCTCCGTCCATTCGGTCAGTTAGAACCACGCAAGAAGCCGTCCTTTCGGGCAACTGTGCTAACAATTAGTAGATCCTTATATTGCTTGGCTGGTTTATTGTTGAGCAACGTTTTGATTTTAAAGCAGAAGTTTCATCTGGCTAAGTGACTAGGGCACTAGACTCGTATGTTTAAAGCGCAGAAAAAAGAACGGAGCTTCAAACTCTCATCCATCTAACAGATAAAATCGGTATCAGTTTTCGGTGAAAAGATTGTTTCCTAGTGTAGGTGGGAAAATGTTGACAACTGCGGGTAAGGGGGAACTCACATGTGCCTAAGGTTTGGCTTTTCTGGTTGGCTTATAGTGGGGACTCCCCTCTTGTGTTGATTATGATTTGCGTCATTCGATATTTCTCAAAAGGGTTTTTATATCATACAGTTTGAAGTCATTTACCCCGCAATCTCAAAGGTGAAAATGCATTTGAAAGGTACAACGAGAAACTGCACCAATTGGTTTAGGTAAATGGTGCGTCTACTTCTGTGTGCCCAAAAAACACTGCGCAGCGTTCAAATTTAGCGGTTTGGAAGATATCCAGGTCATACCTCAGTCATTTGTTAAAGTTCCTCTCGAATGCTCACCCTCGTTTTTCGGCCGAGTTTAACCTTAGCTTTCAAGTTTGTGGCACAAAAATGTTATATAAAGTGTGGTGTTATCAGTTGCAATGACATGATATTGACTGACCTTCCGAGCGATACCTTTGGTGAGCTTCTCCTGTGAAGAGAATAGACAGGCCTCATCTGCCCAAATTACTTATCTACCAGCTGAACGTTTTACCTTGCCTCGTTCGTTGAGATTTATGAGGTCATCAGAAAACGTTGGTGCCTTCAACTATACCTAAGAGTATGCATCCGTGATTTGATTCATCTACTTGCTGCTTCCATCTCCGTGCATGACAACCTGTTTATCAAAAACCCGGTTCTTTCTATGCTTCCGGTTTTATGACACTGTTCGTGCTCTTATTGAGGTGAGCGGTAAATTTTTGCCCGTGTGAAATCCTAGACCCAGAGTTTATCCGCCAATTGGTAGTTTTTTCTACGTAGTGGGTTGTTGAACAACCCAAATCAGTTTGCAGGATTTTATGCTGTCGTGTCATGGTCGCGCTCCCAATGGGACAGAACCAGCAGTACATGCAAACGAGTAATTTAGATCTTTGTTTCTGCTTGCTAAGCAAACCACTGCGTACAACTGATTCCGCTGTGTGCTGGTTACTTTTCTACTGTGGGTTGCTTTTCTCGAAAGGCCAAGCAAATGACCAGCTTCTGACTCCATCCCACCCTAGGTTGGTCTATTTTTACTGTCACCCGATCCAGGACCTAACGATGTGGGTAATGTCCTCGACTGCTCACCAAGTCTGCATTATTTAGCTCGTCTCAATAAATGGGGAGCTAACCGCCTTTTCTGATCGGCGGACTGATATGGATAATCTCCCATTTTGATCTGGATCAATGAGGTTTGCGTGCAACTCAAGCAGGCGGGCAGATTAGCACTTGAGATATTCAAAAAGAAAACGTCTGAGAATGCGTGCACGTCTATGGTAAGCCCCTCCGGCTACCTAAATTTTGTATGCAGGCTGCCACATTTTGATTAGGAGTAATTTCAGAAGCCCTACTGAACCAACTTGGTATTTCATTAGGATGTAATCCAGCTAATGCCAAGCTATTGTTTGTGCTTTGATGTCACCTTTTCCCTAACACGGATATGGAACATCCGACTAAAATTTCATTAGAGTGGATAAAAGCCAGGTTGTTTATCACGCTTTCGCGACTCCTAATGATAGGGGTGACATCGTTTTACTCTCAATGTGACCATAATTATTGTGTTCCAAACCACAGCTTCCATCATCAAGACTCTCGGTATACAGCCTCACAAAACATGGGCAGTTATCTTGTCACAGCTCCGTTCATTTTCGCGTATCAGTTTTACCCCTTTTTTCTCATATGTCCATTTAAATAACATTTCCGTCCCTCAGTTTCAGCTTTCTCTCACACACACGTCAGCCTGAGTCTGCCTGAACCACATCTCTAAATCATCAGCACGCATGAACATGCGCTTGAAGACTTCTGAATCAATGATATTTATGCCAAATTATTTTTGTGTTTAATGTCAGGTCCGTTATTTGTACCATTTACCCGTACTAATATCCCCTATGTGTCTTCATACCTTTACACATACCTTCACCTCATCCGATCATTGGAACGGAGTATTTGGGTTAAAACTAATGATAGCACTGCATGCTACGACATCAAAGAAATTATTTGAAACAATCGAGATCTGATTAGATTTAGAAGTGTCCAGAAAATATATAGATTGCTTTTACCACAAAACTCGTCACTTTCAATCCTGCGCGTAGTTGTTTGCTCCACTAGGCAGTTTCCCACTGCTCGTCACTCCTGAAAATGATGCGATGTGCAAGATCGATAACAAATGCTGACATTTAACGGTAAATGTTTAATTGTACGATCAATTACCTACCACCAGCAACCGTTTTCGTGGACAACAAAAACATCACGAAAAATTTCGTCTTCCACGCAGTGGGACGCTGGTAAAATCCCACTGCAGCCAAATGTCTTCTCGCACTCTGTTGTTCGGTTCGATCTCTGACTCCCAACTTCAGTCCTCTTGCATTAATTCCTTTTACTATACAGTCTGGTATTTTTAAACTTTTATTCATGTTTCGTTTTCTGCTATGAAGTTCAATGGTTACTACTATTAACGGTTACGAATTGTTCATATTCACACCACTCTCATTTGAACGTTCGTCCTCCTGTTCTGGCGTAATTATTCCGGTGAGTCCACACCAAAGGGAAGCACTGGATCGAGTTTCGCTCTTATTAGAGCTTATCAGCATTGCATATCCAGTGGCCGTACCGGGATTTGAACCCCGGACATCTGACATGCGAGGCGAGCGTGTTACCACGAATTGGTTGCGAATTGGTTTGCCAGTCTCCGGACATAAGCCTCCTGTTAAGAGGAGATTAAGAGAGAGACTGTTCTCGACTGAGTGGTAAGTTCAAAGCTAAAATATGGTTACACAAGCCCGCTTTTAAAAGTTTACAGTGGACTGTTATAGCAATGTACAAGTAAGCGGAAAATACGATTCTTAGTAGTAGCTAAGTTTTACTACTGATGCTAACTAACTTTCTTAGTTTACGATGATTTAAGAGGTCAAAATGGACTTCAGTTTCTTTCTCAAAACGCCAAGTAAATGTGCTGAACTTGCAAGTGGAACAAGAAGAATTTAGTTTTGGGATGAAAAGTTTGTTGAGTATTTTGACCTCTTGGACTCGCGGACTGCAGTCAGCTTGTTTAGCTTAGCCGACTGATTTCAACTAATGACTATAAATGTGTTTTGCTCCATTTCTAAAATACTGGAGAAAGTGATATTGTGCTGAATGATTGACGTCGCCCAGAGAATACACGGATGGTCTTTAGTATGCTTAGTTTGCATGGAAGCCTAATGAACTCTACAACCAAACCGTTTACCTATGGATGGAGTACGAAGGAATTTAGATTTGCGGCTAAGTTCGAATGTCTTTATGTTCATTGATCCACTTTATCACCAGAGTGATAGGCTCACCAAGTTTTCCATAATCGATGGTATTTGCCTCGCTTTAAAAAGTAATTCTTGCGCAGTTGTGCTAACCTACGAAGTTCATTTGTATTTAAACAGTTGAAGAGATGGATATTGCCAACGGCTTATTGTTTCAACTCACCTTATTGGTCAGCTCCAATAAACTCACAATAGAGCGTGAGGTGCACTAAAGTGCAGCTTCCCTCGGTTGTAATGTCTCTTAGATTAATATACGCGCTACTAATGAACAAGCGATATCACCCAACCTCTTCCCTCTTCTCCGTGCTAACTCCAGAAGCAAAGTGCCTAAATTACTGCAATCCCATTGAGTTGCCACGTATAAACTATTGGAATTAAATGTATCCATCTTGCCGAGTTAAGGTCTTGGACTGTTCACAATATCCAGATTCAGACGTTGCTTATTTTCCACAAACATTCGAGCTAAATCTCTATAGACTGACACTTACAATTTAAGATTTTTGCAATTTCATTCATGGCTGAAAAATATGCCCTCAACTTAACGAGATATTGATTACGATAAATAACGAAATTCGCATGACCGTACTACCTCTAGCACTTCAAAAAAAGAATATCCAGATTACTTGGCAAATGTTCCTGACAAAGACAAGACGATAAACTTTGCAACATACTTAACTCAGAGGCAGACCTGTGTTGGTGACTAACAAACCAGCAGCTTCTAGTCACGAAAAACAAGTCGTCCGCAGTATGTCAAACAAAAAAGAAATTATACCACACTTTCAAGCACATCAAACTGTGCCAATGCTGTCCATCAAACCTCAAGGCGCTATTAGTCTAGTGCTACTTTTCCGCAATCTCTTACTGATAAACTAGTCACAACATCATATACCCTGGCCAAAACACATTACCCTTTTTTTCTCACAGAGAACCAAAGTGGTTGAGAACTTTAATTTCAGCTTATTACAAACAACGACATACATACGGGGTGTTTTAGGAGAAAAACTTCGGCTAATCAGGACAACAATGAAGGTAGCAAACAAAGCTTCTTTTTTGTGATTGCACCTCTTGGCTAATACATCACAAATTTATCTGGTACCAGAAATCACGTGAAAAAGGTTAAAAATCTGGAGTACATACTCTTTACAGAAATAGAAATCAAAGGAAAGGGGTTGAATGAGGGGTAGATCAGTAGGTCACGGAATCAGATAAGTGACGTCAGTGTCAGACAGGCTTGTGGGACCGGATTTATTGCAGGCCAGTTCAACTTCGCAGGTCGCACAAGTTTTTTGGACGCAAATTTGTGGATCCAGCAGTCGGATTCCGATCGCCTCTGCAATCGATAGCAGTCCGGATCGTACCAATCGGTTCAGAGGTACTCTGTATATGATAGTGAAAGCTTGCTCTTTGTCGATGACATGATTGGTTTCGGCTAATCCCGACCCCAGGCAACACTTATTGCAAATAGATAGAAAAAATGCTTCCAGTCAAGAAATGGGCTTCTCAATAACAGCGGCATGATGAGGAGCTTTCCACTATATGTGAAAATGCTATATTCGGGTACAGTCCATTGAATAATGCCAATATCTTGGCAGTATCATCAGCAGAGTGGTTCAAATTTAACCACCGAGCATATCTTGGAAAACAATTTACTTGATTCATTTTGGCATATTCGGAAGCATTAGTTATTACTCATAGATACAATGTAAAATAAGCAGGCAGATACGGGAAGTTTCATATACATATATATATATATTGATAGAGCGCGCACTTTTTGGACACGTTATTACGAGATTAAAATTGCGTCATCAGTTGGACAGTTTGGTAATGATAAACCCCATACAGAATATCGTGACTATATGTATATACAAGGATAAAAAAGTGGCCATAAGCAGGACTAATACAGTCGAACGGAAAACCGTTCTGCGCATTCCAGTTGTGAAATGTTTTGCGTAAGCTCACGATCCGCCAACTGCTTCCCACTTAATGTGGGATGGAGTCACGTCACCGGGAAAAGCAATCACAATCGTGAGTAGTAAGATTACGTTTTCGTGACGAGCTCAATTAGATTCCAAATGAACGTTTCATACGGGAGTTTACTGGTTTCGTTCGTTTTAACGACTTCAAGAATTCTTAACTTTAAATTACACTGAAAGATGCTGCTCGTGGAAGCAATCAAACCGAGTAGGGTTCCCAATAATTGGCCAATTAGAACCGGGGGCTGTGGTGCTGCACACTCGTTTTTTTTCGTTATTTTATATTGACTTTTACTGGGGAACATCTGTTAGAAGGCAGATTAAATGGCCGTAATTCAGTGGAATCCAACTAACCCATCATCTGTCTCATGAAGTGAGAGACGTGAATATCATTGGCACCATAACTCTAGCGCAGAATTTAGCTTTCAGTTTCCCAGTGATATCGCAAATAAACCAGAAAGTTACTACAGTGGCATCGTCGTAAAACATTCATGACTTAATTGTACTAAAACCAATTTAGTCTTCAGATTAGAGCAAACTGAGTCGGTGACCTACCAGTATTAAGACAACTCAACTTATACGAGAAGTCCCCAAATGGAGTCATCAGATCGAGTTTGGCTTTCAACTAAACCGCTTTCAAAAAAGCGGCCCTCACTGAATAACTTCTGTATGACACCAATCAGAAATGTTTCTAAATGTTCACCCGCGATCTTATGGTATCTTGACACCTTATCTGAATAAATATAACAAAGCATAGAGAAAGAATGCAGGCAGCACTAAACCAGGTGTGTAGAAATGAAAAGTCGGCATTAGAGATAAGGTATGGCTATGGAAGATCGAAGTGCGTAGGTTGAGTGCGACGGTAGAAAATGCAGGTGAACATTAACAAAGAGTAGGAGGAGATGGATTTAGGAGAGACCAGATACTCGTAACTCCTGTTTTTGTCAAGCTGAAGGTAAACTCAAAATGATTTTCTTCTGACCACAGTGATTTAGCATGAGGCTTCAGATTTCCATCCCTTCCGCCTGAAAACAAGGTGGATCCTTTAGTATGACTACTGGCAAAACGATACGAGACGTGTTGTGCAAGGTGTGCTTGGCTATGGAGGTCTCTTAATTGTATTGATTTATTTGAATGGCAACCTGGGCATGTTTTCTTTACTGTGATCTGATATTTGCATTCGCATTGCATCTGCTCATCTGCTTCCCCAGCAATTCATAGTTGCCAACCTAGTTGGCGAGGACCCACCAGGCAGACTATCGTGCACTGATGGCAGTGGCATTCTTGTGGTAGGTCGGTTGTATGGAAGATGCGTTCCGCCATACCTAAGAGTCTACAACTGATGCAGTCGTACATATCATATCCCTTTGATTCCAAGCAGGTGCGCACTTCTTCAAGAGCGATTTTGTTTCCAGAGGAGTACTTTCTTAGAGGACATCAAGCTCTCCTGTGCACAAGTAGAATCAGTTTCAAAGGTGCACAATGGCCGCTTGCCTTTGTCGAGCAAAGTCGTTGCTATCCTGGACAACAAGTGAATAAATCAACAGCAACACTATAATGTGCACGTGCAGATGTGCAAAACGATTACGGTTAGAAGGAACCCCATGGTTGTGTAAAACCATTCATAATATCGTGTTGAGTTCACGAGCACCAAATTCTAAGTTGGCCAATTGATAGTGCGTCCTTCTTGCCTGTCATATTTCCGAATTCACGCCTTCTGAAATCTAAAGCGACGCGCTGACTGTTTAGTTTCAATAAGTGCCAGCTTTTACGGACCAACCACCAATCACCTGAGGGAATGGGGAGGAAGGTGTACGTGGGTGTCATGTGCTACCCGACAACAGAGGGCACCTATTTACCGCCTGCTTTGAAAATGAGGATGAAGAGGCTCGGTAGACTGACGCTCAAGAGAGAGTTTTCAAGAAACATTCCGTTCTGGTCGCTCATATTTAAAACTACACATTTAGCTGCTAAGGTATGCCGGAATTAAGTGGATTTTGTTTAGCCAACCCACAGTTTTAACGCCAGCATTGTCAGTGTGCCAAAAGGTCACTGCTAAACCAGACTTTGTTGTGGCCTCTCTATTGCATTTATTGTAAAATAGGAGGGTTGAAGATGCGGATTTGCAATATTATAATAGTAACATGATTCGTTTTGACTGATAGACAGCTCACTCGGCATTAAAGTTTCCTGGTTGAAGGCCTGAACTGAGTCATGTCAACATTCATGCTTAAATGGTCTCGGGTGTCGTCTAAACTAGCATCATGTAAAATTGCTTGGGAAGAATTAATGTTTTTGTAGATAAAAAACAAAACCATATCAAAGAGAAGTTAATTCCTAGCTTTAAAAACAGAGGTTTCGGAGAGGAGAAATTTTCTGCTGCTGTAAGGTACCTTTCTGGCATGCTTGAATGCCCAACAACGGACAAGTTACGTAGAGTTCACTGGGAAGATGAAGCACCCCGCAGAAGTGGATAGTGAAATGCACCTCCTTGTGGGACTCACAAATAGTTGAGTGACACCGAACGCCAAGACACCTCATGATTTTCTTCCGTCTGTCCCAAACTTTTGTGTCCTACTTACAGGTCTAAAATGTGAGTATCGTCGAACTTCTCAGCAATGCAGATAACGAGAGGGACTGCAAAGTTTTCTTCTGTTATTTTCCATCCACAGTGGCGAAATCCACTTCAATCAACAGAAAACAAAGAACGCCGAAATACATGTGATTTCATACCACTGAATATGTAGAAGATAACGACCCAAGTAGTCTGTTTCTCTAGACGCGATTTCTGCCCATTTTGAATGGACGAGCTCCTTGTGGTAGCTTGTTTGGGAGTGCTCCAATTACAACCATTTGGTAACCTCTCTACTAGCTATTATATAAGTAGGTCGATGTCAGTGAGCGTATTCATCAACAAGCCATCAGCGTTAAATGTAAGTCATGATGATCATATTCTTCCACGAAAAATTTGGTAAAAATCGGTACGTTTACTTTTATACAAATCACTGAAGAAATCATTTTTGGCCCGACAGAGCAAAAGAGGATAGGTTTATTTGTAAAGGAATGTGATGCATGAGTAAGTAAATAGGAGTTTAGCCAATCAACTAGAACTTTACGCTGTGTTTTATTAGTATTTTCATGCGAAACTTTTACATATTCTGACGTCAAGCTTGACCGATTTTTTTTAATAAAGAAAGGGTGTAATGTGTGTTCACAGGCATAATAAAAACATCCTGAAATAGTGTACTAACAAAACGAAATGCAATGCCACCAATGACGGTTAACCTCCACCAAAGAAAAAAAATTGGGTGGAAAACTGTGATGAGTGAAGAGTCACCGAAAAGAAGAGATTTACAGTGGATTATAATATGGACTGCTTTGGAGGAAATGGCTTTCGTAAGCACATGAGCAAAGTCGGAAATTCCAATTTTGTGCTTGCACTTATCAAGAGTACACTGCAGTCAAAAATAATTTCGGAGTCTTTCTACGTTAACTTTGCTCTGGAATAAGCCACATCGTACAAGAGGACGGAGGAGGAGTGAAACCACAGTACACACGGATTGGGCCTTGGTTCATAGACGATGTGTCGGAATACATGACTAAGTCGATTGTGACCTGTAAACAGCTGTCTGCGGCACACATTCCTAGGGTTTTGCAAAGTTAATGAGCCACTGCAACCGACCCTAAAATAGGCACACTTAAACAGACGAAAAAGATACAATATTCGGAAACAATACGGGTGAAAGGAAGAAGGCCTTCGCTGCGGAGTTGCCTATTTGAGAACACCTACTTACCAGTTACAGACTATTGAACAGGGGAGCAAAACTCTCATATGTATCTCGTTTACAAAACTGAATATCCACCTTCTCCTTGAACGCGTCTTCCTGAACTTTTCTAGATATTTATTGACTGTTACTCAAATGCAGGCAAATGCTGCAAAGAGACTGCACAAATTCCGTAACAGATCTCACTTTTCAAGAGACGCAAAGCGGATTATGCCTCACCAGTAGTATCCACCGTTACACGGGTAGACCTTAAGCTGCTAAACTGACGGAGATAAGTTGCACACTCATACGTGACTCTGAGCCGTTATCCAGTCATAAAATCACTTTGCCACCTTGTGGTGTTTGGTCACGCCGTTTTTTGGTACTCGTTCGTTCGGGAGCAGAGTTACCAACTGTTCTGTCTAACTTCTATTTTCGCTTCAAGGTCGCACAGCTCGAAATTCATAATTGTTCTTCCTCCGGTAAAATGAATAAACTGAACTCAGAAGCCCTGGCTGGTTCCGATCAACATATTTTAAGTGTTTTAGCTAACCGTGTCACATCAGACGTTGCTGTTCCTAGCTCTAAGCTCCGTTTCCGGCCAACTGCGAAGCTAGCTAGAGTTCCATGAAGGCATATTCACATTCTCCCCTTAACCGGCTGATTAGGCAACATATTTCTCCTTTTCAACATTACTGGCTGCTTAGTGTGGCTATTTAAGATGTTGGGGTGGACAAAATTAGTTTTGTGGAAGATCGATGAACAGCACGACGACCTGGGTTTAGAAAATCTTGCTCTGTCTCAAAGGGCGTAGTTAGCTGTTGGGTGCTATCCAACTTAACAAGGTAGCGTTGTTCCTTAAATGAAACGGCAGGTGGAGTGCACAATTTGTTCAGAATTCCGTAAGAAAGCAGCACTCTCCTCCTTATGCGTGCACCTTGTTTATGTCCCCAAGGAGGTGTTAGGTCAAAATTTTTTTGCTAATTTCTTGAGTGAGCAGTATTTAGGATGGAAGCAATTCAGCTGGTATCTACAGGCGATCGCTCTGTCTAGACTGATTCATTCCGATCGGATACTATGAGTCCCGACCGGATAAGCTACAGTTTCCGCTCTACACCTATTTAGTATTCGGAGTATACTTGATCCGTTTGTAAGTCTGCTAAGCTGAAGCACATTTGGGTGTTTTTGATCGGTATTAGAGTTCATTGTACCTTTCGCAATCGAAAGCTAAACTCATGCTAAAATTGATCGGCATCCGTAGAAACGTTTCTTCACTATGTTCCGAGTCAATCTGACGCGAGATGCTCATCACCCGTCGTCGTTTGCTCAAGAGGTTACACTATTCTGATGCAAATTACACACTATGATAGTGCGGCATGTTCAGTTTTTGAACCTACTATCTACGATGAGTAGAACTGCCGTTAGTCCAAGGCCCACGTCTTAAATACGGAAAACCTCCAGCACGCGCAGCTCAATTCTTTCTCCCGACTACTGAGAGACAGCCTGGTAGCAAACACCTGCAGCCTTTGCATTGGGCTGCGGTTTTGCGCACACATACCCCGATGTCCATAAACAAAAGTAGTTAAATACAACTAGGCGACTCTGAGAAAACCTGCTTAAATCCTATCGAGCAATTGTCGTTATGCCGTGGATGCCCTAATAGAATAATAAATGAAAGCACAGTGGTTGAGCTAGCTGTCTCATTACTCTCCATCGGCTTCCGGCTGCGCCCCTCTGGTGACCCAGGGGCGGCTACGGTGGGATGTGTGCAGTCGGGATTGTCTGGTGGCATATATGTATTGTGTCTGTTCACTCCGCATCCGACAGTAGCTCTGTCAACAAAGAACGCTTTTATGCTGCCCTGAATTTCGTTTGTCGGAGAGCCTAATGCTCGGATTTGGTTGTGTTTTCCTGAAGATTCGAATGCACAAGCACGGCACCTTAGCTGTCTTACCAAAATCGTTTTTTAGTGATTCACATGAAAACTGGTTCCGACTGGTAACTTAACTTCATGTACCCATCAACATTTTTTCTGCCCAAGTGCTTTCGTCCGTAACAATATGAGACCCTTCACTCCGGAGTCGTCCGGACTTTATTTGCCCGAACTTCGCGATGGTTATTTGAAACCGTGAAAACGTTTAGATATGCCAGTCCAAATACCCTTAATCGAAAAAACAGGCCTTGCGTGTTTTAAGTGGCACTTCAAAAAGCCTTTCTCGACTAGCTCACTCGTTCTCAAATGACGTCGTCTCGTTTTCTGGTTTCACGTTCAAAGTATATTGAATCTATTACCATTGCAACTGCAAGGTGATAAAGAAACTGATATGACTGTGTGCCAGATTCTTTCCCTCGTACATTTCTTCAAAATGTAGAATGCGATGTATTTTGAAATAGCCAGATTCCATTCAGACTCTATAGAAAAAAGACACTTTAAATGATGTACACTGATTTGTCGCGTGAAATGTTCTGCTGAATCACTCACCGAAAGCCGAAAGCTAGTATAAAGAAGGGCAGAATCCGTCCTGTCCGACTAATGCAATAATTGCATCATAAGTCTCTGTCGTATAATCTATCTTTTATACCTCGGTGCCTAGATTATTGCGCTAAGATAGGAAGATTCAAAGTTCCCAGAAAGTCTATAATCGACTTTGTAAGCATCAGCATGTATCGAAAGAAAAAATTTCTTCGTCAGCGCAATCGGTCAACTCTGCCTACTTCCATTTGTTTCCTGATTATAATCACATATTCATTCTCTTATAGGTGAACTTTAGTTACACTTATCTCTGCAACCCCAGGAGATCAAAGTTTTAATCTCTGGGCTTTATCCCGGCCTATTGAATGGGTTTTTTCATGAACTATGCGTCGACTAGGTTGTCTGCTGACTAAAGCCTGCAAGATACATTGTTCAGAACAACTTCACTTTGAAACCAAAGTACCAATAATATCTTCATCAGTCATCCGTCGGCCTACCTCTTCGACATTAAGTCGCCCCAGTCTGGTCAGTACAAATTGTCCTTCAGTTAACTTGCAGCCCCCTCATCTATTGTTCACTCTCTTTGGACCGCTAAAATACAAAGTAAAAAAGCTAAAAATAACAGCTCATGTGTAATATACCTCCGGTACACACCTACGATACTAACCGAAGGAAGCACGACGGCTGAGATTCTACCTTGTTGCAATCGAGTTGCTGAGGCCAGGTTCGCTCCCCAACCACTGAGCTGTCTCGGCTAAAGGTAATGTCAGTCGGTAAACTACCAATGTATGGTATAAGGGTTTGCTTTAGGAGGCACATTCACCACAACCAAAGGCAAAAGCTTCAGTGGCATCGTATTGAAATCCTGGTCATTACCACGATCAACGAGGCACATCTTTTACTTGAGTTATTACAGTGAATAAAATGTAGTATTTGTATCACGCGTTTTATGGTGGTTGGGTATATTGTCAGATAAGAATCACACCGTTTAATGTAAGCTTTGCAACCTGCCCATAATTCTTTAGGCACTTTTTTCACCTATTGCACGTCCCATGCCCCAAAGGTACATCAGTTACGTTGGATATTTTACCGGTCAATGTAGTATCATGGATGCGCCGACCAGTATTCCGCGGTTTTGCTCACGGGAAATGATACTGGGCCGGTGGAAGATCGAGCGATTGAACAGCGATGGATTCAACAGGTCGTAACTAGCGCCTAAAGGAGTGCAGTTATACGGATGCCTCCCAGTGATCACATACGATGGGTCGATAATTTTTCAATTCCTCCAAGGAGTGAGAACACTAAAGGCTACGATTGGTATGCATGTTTTAAACATCTATGATGGTGAATTTTACCTCTCAGTCGTCCAACTAGTCTCTGGTCATAAAATCCTGACCATTAGATCTGCTAGACAAACTTCGCAGTGGCTGATCACGTGTGAACATGTATTAAGTAATAAACTTAAAGTGTGTTGAATAACGGACTAAATGTTTTTAATACTTCACGGTAAATTATACCGCGAATGATACTAAAGCAATGGAAAGGCAGGATTAAACGATGAGATATAATGTGGTTCATAACATGGAATCCACAATGAGTGGTTTTACTTTTCACCCTACAAGCATGTTTAGTTGAAAAACCACTTCAAATAGCTTTTACTCGCATTCGGACATGAAACTAGCCTTTGCTGAACCGTTGTTTCTGTTCAGGCTGCCCGGGTTATGCAACTGAAGGACCTGATCACGTTGGTTGCAAACTTTCAGCAATATTTCCGCGGGAACATAACCTCGGACGACGGACCTATCCAATCGATAAGCTCGTGATTTTTGATGACATCTTTTCAGCTTAGCCTACATGTTTGTTCCGGGTACTCAGACCAAGATAAAACTGTGCTTTTTCACCACTGAGAATAATTACGCTTAGTAGCAATGATATTCATAGAAATGCATCAAAATCATTCATTCCGCGTCGTCAGTCACGCTTGTTCGTGTTTAGTCAAACATTCAGTTGCTTCATTTGTCTGGTTATAGATAATGGCTTCACGTGACTTTTTCTAACCTCATCTGATATTTTGACTAGACGTTGTAATGAATTAATATAAAATGGATTCCCAATAAACATCCGTATCCAGTATCGTTTGTATGCTAATGTGATTCAGTAGAAATGGATTTCCAGCAGACCGTACTCAAAATCCATGTACTTTACCTCTTCACATGACTGAGTAAAATTTTCCATGTGTCTCCTACCGACATTAGTGGCGAAGAATACGGTGCGAGTAGAAGCAGCTTAGTTCCAAAGAGAAACACTTCTGCTCAAAATTTTCTCTATTCAAACAT